>JAPDOI010000207.1:32500-652289 GCA_029168955.1 Aplectana chamaeleonis | reverse complement strand
ATGTCGAGAAATCACCCGTGGGCCTGTAATGAAAACAATGTAGAATATCTACGAAAAACAGAATAACCACAAAATAACGATTTATACCTGTCCACAAAATATGTACATCACTGTGGAGCTCTTTTCCTAAAGTTGTGAGATACCTCGAGTTCTCCAAAGATGGAACTGCTCGACTTTCACAATATTCTGCAAACGAAATCTTAAGGAGCGTATGTGTTACACCCCATAGATCAGGCAAACCTGTTGGACAGAAGAAAAACTGAGGACGTCCTAGATACTCGTAAATTTCGTTTGTAACAGCAGCCTGGAATCCGCAAAATCAAGAAGATTAGGGAAAAACGAAGAGTCAAGCGGGGTTCCGAAATTTCGCAACGGGGGTGGGTCGCAAACTTTTCGGCCCGAAAAAAAAGGTTAGGGTGGGATCGCAAAAGTTCTAGTCTAAAATGAAAATTTGGTGAAGATATCTTTAAATTTCTCGATATTTTCGGTAACCAAAAGGAAGAATCGTAGCATTGCTTAGGTCTTAAACCGTGTCAAGCGGGGCGTTGTGTAATTTTTGAAATCGTAGAGAGACCCAGCAACATTTTTTTTTCCGAAATCCAATTTTTTTGCGATCTCCTCTCCCACGGAGGGGGAATCGCAAATTTTTTAGATGTCAAAAACTCGTTCAGTATTCGGGCTAAAGCGTCTAAAACCTGAGCAATGCTACGATCCTTCCCTTTGGTGACCAAATGATCTAGAATTTTTGGGATAGCTTCACGAAGTTTTCATTTTCGATCCGAAATTTTTGCGATCTCCCCACTAACCATAATGTTCAGGACAAACTTTTTGCGACCCCTCCCACCCCCGCCCGTCGCAGAATTTAGCAACCCCGCTTGACACTGGTTTTAAACGCTTGAGCCCGAATTCTGAACGAATTTTCGGCGAGTAACGGTTTTAGTAATGAAATATAGACTGCCCAGCAATCGCGCCTCAGGGGGGATGGCGAAAATTTTGAATTCTGGAAAAAAATATTGGTGATGGGGGTCGCTCCAAATTCGAACGCAACGCCCCGCAAGACTCTGCCAAGAGCCTTGCTGCGGGACCTACTGCAATTTTCGGTTAGTTTCCGCTGCCGCGCTTCAATAGGAACAACTCAAAAGCGTCTCCATCCAGGGTCAAGCGGAGCGTTGCGTAATTTTTCGAAATCGGAGCAACCCCATCATTTTTTTCTATAATTCAACATTTTTGCGATCCCCCCAAAGCGCAATTTCTGGACAATTTATATTTGATTACTAAAACTGTCAGACATCGAAAATTCGTTCAGTAGTTGGGCTCAAGCGTCTAAAATCTGAGCAATGCTACGATCCTTCCCTTTGGTGAACAAAATTATCGAGAATTTTTGTGATATCTTCATCAAACTTTCGTTTTTGGACCAAAATTCTCGCAATCATCACCAAAGGAGAGTCGAACGTGGACATCATCAAAGGAATGAGAAATTTTCCAAT
The DNA here is from genome assembly GCA_029168955.1 of Aplectana chamaeleonis. Taxonomy (NCBI): domain Eukaryota; kingdom Metazoa; phylum Nematoda; class Chromadorea; order Rhabditida; family Cosmocercidae; genus Aplectana; species Aplectana chamaeleonis. Next base: position 650,802 of record JAPDOI010000207.1, on the reverse strand, counting down.
CACTTCCAGAAATTTTCATTTTTAAACCGAAATTTTCGCGATCCCCCCAAACCTTAATTTTCGGGCCGAAATTTTTGTGACCCCCCGTTGCGAAATCTCGCGATCCCTCTCGACCATGTCTCCATGGCAAAATATGTCATTGATATAATGAAATTACAGCTAGTCTTTCAATAATACCTGTGCTGAGACGAAAGACTCAAAACGCTGTCGATCCGCCTCGTTCATCTCGGTTTCAATATCGTCAAAAAGGAGCGCAAACGACTTGCACCCGAGCATGCGAACCTGAAAATCGCTTATGGATTTCGAGAACCGACATTTCTGAGTGTAAAAATTAGGCTGAACTCCAAGCCCCATTTATCAAGCTCACTCAGGGTTGCGCCGCGACGGAACGCGCTGTGTGAAGGGTCGTAAGAACTCTGGCTCCAGAACACAAATTTTTGGAAAATTGTAATTTTTTTTCAGCGAAAATCCAAAAATTCAGAAGGCATATTGTGGAATTTCCCGTACTTCTTGGAGAGCTAAAAGAGGCAGAAACTTTCACTTTAGTCTCTGCCGCGCACCGCATAGCCATCTAGCACTGCACGCGAATACACGCGGAAGAAAATTTCTGCCTCTTTAGGCACTCCATCAAAGGTTTAGGCGGGGTTTGAGCCCGACTTCGGAGGTACTATGACCCCAAAAAGACCACGATTTTAAAAAAAGTCGACAATTTCACGAAACCAAATGTCCATGGCGGCAAAAACTGTTCGCGGGTGCGAGAAGACTAGGGGATTTGACCCGAAAGATGCAATGTAAACAAGAGGTGATTCAGTGGATTTATGACGAGCAGCAGTCAGAGGTCCCTGGAAGGTACCTCTTAATAGCACAACTTGAAGCGAGAGTAATACAAAGAGCCGCACAACCCTCTTTACCGTTAGCCCCGCCCACCAGGTGAGCGGAGCAGAGGTCGTCGAGGACGACAAAAAACTTTCAAAAAATGATGAAACTTTCACAAAGCCCTCCGCATGTTCACAATTGTTTGAGACAAAGTTTTTACGACCCCCCTCCAAACCGCGTTGTGGACGGCCACAAGTTCGCTGGATCCTGGAAGTTACTTGATACCTGATCGAGCTTGCTTTTAATGCAGATTATATCCTCAGCTTTCGAATAGGCGATGTCGATTCCTGGTGATAACGAGTAGATGAAGTTGATGTCATTAGCCTGCGCCGACTCAATAAGGCCCCTCAGGACGTCTGAAAGACGAGGATCAATATGCTTAAGGTGCGTCCGAATGAGAATGGCGGTCCATGCGGCCGGCGTGCTTGGCAGGCGGCCGTCGCGTTCGCCGCTCTCGGACGAGCATGCAGAAAGTCCCCACCGCCATCGACTACGAACGGGGCCGGCACCGGCTGGCAGCAAGCACTGCGCCGATCAATCAGCTCTGCAGACTGTGGGAGAGGGGACGGCCGTCGTTGAAATCCAACACTCGTCCGAGGGCGGCACATGCGACGGCCGCCTGCCAAGCACGCCGGCCGCGTGGGCCGCCATTCTCATTCGGGCACACTTTACAACTGTCCATCTTACCACAATTGAGCTATAGTATGTTCCCCAAAAAGAAGTCCAGGCGTAGCAAATAGGAGATAAACCGCGCTGCGCTTTCGAGGCAGATCACTGCTTGACTTTCCTGTTCTCGCACAAGGCTCTTCTGTTACTGTGTGAAATTATTCGTGGTCTTCAATGCGGCAGCTAAATAAATTGCGAAATAAAGTCTTTAGTAGACCGTCAGAGAATAGGAAAATAAACTTGAGGTCTGCCTTGAACGCGCGATGCGGCCGTCCACGTCACCCCCGCCCAGATCCGCCTGGGCACTTTTCTGAGGACAACGAGCTGCACAATTAGCAAGGATCGCACTGATACTTTGCTTTCCTTATTGTCCGTAGGGCGCAATTTCGGTGTCATATTTTACTTGGAGCAAACTTGGCGCATTTAGTTTATAGCTTACAAGCACTGAGTTCGCGCAAACGCACAAAAAGGAACACGAAGTGTTCGTGCGATCCGTCCCTATTTTATGTATTAAATGAGACAGTCCAGGCTGCTTCAAACAGAGTTGAGCTTCTACTTTTTTGTTAAAGGCACAGTCCAAGATCGCGGACGAAATCTGAGATTTCCACACAGTTGTGGAGTAGACCCACCCATATAACACCTTCCAAATGCGAGCGCTCGATTCCTCTGAATAAGCGAGATATAAGAGGAAGCCACGCTGTGGCGCCCACATCAGTAAGCCACTTTGGCACGCACCTTTTAAGGTCTTTCCAGCTCGCAGTGGCGGGATGAGAGATGGCTTCGGATCAATAGCCCTGTTCTTACTTTTATTCTCAGCCTCTCTCTTCATTCAAGTCGGCTCACAAAAATCAATTGCAAATGACGGAAGTTACAAGGTTCGGACAACTCGTCCACCATGCTTCCGCAGCTCAATCTTTGAGGGGCCATAACTGAATTCCCAAAGGTTCCTGCACGATTCCAAAGAAAACATTGTAATCTAATCAGCGTAAAACCGCTTTCAAGATAGGCGGAAAACGCAAGAACGATTCTGAGGTTGTACTGTGCCTTTAAATTCAAAGTCAAACTTGGAAATCGTTTTTTCGTTTTTCTGCCTATCTTTAAGAAGGTCCCACGCTGAATCCACTGAAATCTAGAATAATACAAGACCCCTGGGCACGAAGTTATGGCCCCTCATAAATTGGGCGGCGAAAGCATAGTGGACAAGTTGTCCAAGGCTTGTAACAACCGTCATTTTCAACCAATCTATGTGAGCCGACCTGAATAAAGAGAGAAGTTGAAAATGAAGTGAAAAACGGGGCTATTAATCGAAAACCATCGCATTCAGAGTCATCCCAATTTGGGACAAATTATATACTTTAGAAAATCGTTGACGCCAGAAATTTTCCAATTTTTTAGAGTAGGCTTTCCCATTTCAACCTAAGGTCCTTGCATTAGGCAGATGGCCAAACTTTCTGCTAGAGCTTCAAGTACAGAATGCTTTAAATCGTACGAGTAATTTATCATTCCTTTTACTGTTGTTGTTCTGTTTGCCTGCAAGCGCAGGTTATCGTAATTAACCTCCATCACATACATTCCGTATGTTTCTTTGTTGAAAAAATAAAGCTAACGAAGGAAATGAAATGAAATCTCGCCAGTGTTGAGCTCAAAAAATCGCAAAAGGGGCGTGCCAAAGTGGCCTCTCGAGGTGGGCGCCCCAGAGTGGCTTCGTCCCATATCCTACTTATTCGAAGGAATTGAGAGCTTGCACTTGGCAGGCAATATTTGAGGTGGGCCTACTTCACAATTATGTGGGAATCTCAGATTTCTTCCCTGAGCTTAGACTGTGCGTTCAAGAATTGCTTTTGAGGCATTCACGCATCCACCATGTCCAGAGTACAGAAATTCTGGCTATGACAAAAAAGAAAGGAATGAACGTAGAAACCGACCCGCTTCTTCGTCATTGTATGGTATCCTCCACTGAGGCCGGTGTTTGAGGTCGTCCTTCGGAGCATAAACATAAGTGTTTAAACCAAGCCGGCTTAGCCTAGCAAACAGGTGCTTCCTCTGCTCGAAAGTCCATGGCCTTCCATAGAAGCCTTGAAGAAGAAACGATAGTGAAAATACTTGGGTTGATCAGTGGGTTGATTGAAACTTCAGCTATTAGAGAGCAACCAGACCTTCGACAACTCCACTGATGAACTCTGTTTGGGTCTTGCTCGGCGATCCGTTACTGAAATTAAGAGCTGAGGAATATTCCAGAATATGCGAGTTTGAAACTAACCACACAAAGAAACAGAAGTGGCAGTGCAAGAGTGAAAATGAGGAAACAATGAAGACTTAGACCTCAGCCTGATACCATGGATGTGGAACGGGTGGTTTGGCGAATAATGCCAATAAGACGCCTTTCATGCTCCTCAACGCCAGCGCGTCATGAATGTGACGCGCGGGCGTTGGAGCATGAATGCTTACGACGCGCGTCATGCGCTTGCGGAGACTATGAGTACACCAGCGGCAGCGCTATGGCGGAGCGGATTTAGGTAGGCCTCAACTTTGCCGAGCAAGCGAAATCTGTAAACGCGTTCACTATCATGGTAGTAGAAGATGGTACTGAAATTATGTATTATAGAACTGAAAGAAATTGAGGATCGACTTTTGATGAAAATGACGCCATCACCGCCGTGGCGGAGCGAACGTCACGCGCGGGCGTTGCGTCAGATCATTCATACTCCCGCCAAGCCCGCGCCTCACGCGCTGGCGTTGTAGAGTACGAATAGCGCCTAACGTGGTCAGGGTCAGCCTTCCAAATAAAAATGATTGCGCGAGAAAAGGTCCAAAGGGTATACTAGTCCATTTTTGGGACTCCGAAGGCCCATAAAATCGCCCAAACACCGTCAAGATGGAGCAGTTGATCACGAATATAAGGCCCACTTTCAACTTTTCGGAAAATTCGGATACTTCACGGTACCTACGGTGGGCTGATGGGTGCTATCACAGCGGGGGGGGGACTTGGCTATCGCACTTGCCACGCCCATTTTTCCGGGCCGCAACGACTCTTCTGATATGGGAAGGAGGGAAAACCCCGGATTGGTGTTAAAAATTGTGCGGCGACACGGAAAAGTGGGCGTGGCCAAGCGCGATAGCGAAGTCTCCCCCCACTCGCTGCGATAGCAGTGGCTGATATTCAAGATATGAGTTCAGCTTTTCCCATGAGGATATTTGAGGTGCTAATCACGAATCAGATATCTCTTTTTCGAAGAAATGCCTGAAGTTATAGTAGTTTCAACGTCGTTGAGCAAATTCCGGATTCTATGAAAACTCGTTCCTACCGCGATTCCAAGCGTTCCAATATCTGCCGAATGAGCCATTTTGAAGTCCGACTCTGTGCCGATTATAAAATCCCCAAGCCACTAATTCTCTGATTTTAGAAGGGGAAGGAAGCAGGGTGATTGTGAAGTTTGGGGAGGGTGAAACACCGGGTTGTGACGTCATCATGGCCTGAAGGAGCCGAGTTCCCGACACCCGTAAATTGACAGTGTTCGCGCTGAAAACGTCTAGGAGTTTTAGCTGAAAATCAAATGTACCGGGGTCCTTTGCCACAATAACGGCTAAAAACGAGCCATAGATAGCCCTATACGGCCCCCAACTTGGTTGTGCTATGCCCGCCCCGCCCACTCCCTCGACGACCAGCGAGGAAGTGGACGGGTAGGGCATGGCGCATGCAAGTTCGAGGGTCGTATAGAGCTATCTTTAGCTCGTTTTCAGCCGTTCTTTCGCCATTATTGTAGAAAAGGACCCCGGTACATTTGAAATGCGGATAAATCTCGAACACCGTTTTTATTGTGATCACTATCTTTGAAGGCAGCACATACGCTCGCAAAAGTTGTTGAGATAACTACATTAGTGAGGCCGTACGGGCCCTAGAGGAGCCCTCACGAAGTTGGAAGAGTTGAAAACGAGTTAAAATGACCGTATATGAGTCGTATTGAGTCACAAAATCATCCTTTCTCCGCCCATCGATACGGGCTCCGCCCTTCAATACAAATGTTCAGTGCTCGATTACGGTCGTTCTGGCTCATTTTTACGCTTCTAAGGTCGTAAGCGTTCCTGAAAGGGCCGTAAGAGTGCATAAGCGTCGTTATTCCAACAAATTTGTCGCTAGCTCCACTATTTCAGCCAATGCGGTACAACTCGTCCACTACTGGGCCAAAATAGAACGAACCGTTATATCTTCATTTCAGTTGATTTTTTTTCGGTTTTTTCGTTATCTCTGAATATTAACAGTTTCAGACCTTCGATTCACTCCATAAAATTGATATGATTTTTGAGCGTGTATGCTGCCTTTAAGGGCACAGTCCAAGCTCAAGGACGAAATCTGAGATTTCCTTCTGAGATTTTTTCATAACTCAGGCTAAGAGAGGGAAACAGAATCGAGTGACTGTAAGAGAGCTCTGTAAGTTGCCACTCATGAACGAAGCAGAAGCAGTGACGCCTGCGCAGATTGAAAAGGTGGTAGAAGAGATGCGCAACTCGAAGGCTATAGGGCCGGATGGCATCAGTCCAGCGGTCTTGAAGAAACTGCCGACTGAGATTATGCCAATCCTGGCTGACGTCATCAACACTTCATTTCGCACGTGCATCCTACCCCAAGACTGGAAAATGGCAAGCGTCATTCCGTTGCCCAAGCCTGGTAAATCGCCATCCACAGCGAAGGGATACAGGCCAATGTCTTTTATCACCAATTGTCAAGGTCGCTGAGAAACTAGTCGTGAAGGAGCTTGCCGAGCATAATAACAAACAGCAGCACCAACATGGATTCCGCAAATTACATTCTACCACCACGGCGCTGCTGGAGATTGTGAGCTATGTCCTGGATGGCTTCAACGCCTATAAACCTCAACGCACTGTAGGTGTAGCCCTGGACCTCACGAAAGCTTTTGATTCTGTCAACTTGGGCATACTGTCTGAGAAGCCTTTGAGGTCCACCATCCCGCCTTGGCAGAACCGATGGATAACCGCACTCATCAAAGGGCGCCGAGCAAAAGTGCTGTTTCAGGGACATGCCTCTAATAGCGTCCCGATCGCTGCCGGTGTCCCTCAAGGAGGAGTTATATCGCCTGCTCTGTTCAGTCTTTACCTGGAAGATTTGCCCGTCCCCCCAAGTGACATCAAAGTCATTGCGTATGCGGATGACATCACCATCTTGTGCCGGGACAGAGACATTAGTATAGCTGCACGCAAGATCAATAGCTACCTCATCGTTCTGAAGAGCTTTCTCGATGATATGATGCTCACTGTCTCTGCCGCTAAATCATCTGTGTCTGTTTTCTCCACTGACCCTAAGGAACACTGTGCTCACCCCGTTGTGAACTGGGAAGACACTCGTCTGCCTGCCGCACGTTTCCCGAAGCTGGTTGGTCTAGTATTGGATCCTTCGCTGAGGTTCCATACAAACACCGAGCAGAAACAGGCTACAGTGAGAGCTAAGCTCAACGTCTTACGAGCTCTGGGAGGTAAGTCGCGGGGAAGCAAAAAGGAGACGATCTTGACCACGTACAAGGCAATCTTGCAGCCGGCGTTGGAGTATGCAGCACCGGTATGGCAACACATAGTATCGGATTCAACGTGGACAAAAATGCAGCGAGGTCAAATTGCTGCTCTTCGGATTGCCACTGGGTGTGCAAAGAGCACTCCAGTGGAGCATCTTCATGCTGAAGCCCGTATTCTGCCTGTTAAGGAGCACTGTCAACTCCAAGCGCAGCAACTGGTTATTAATATCGTCAAGCAGCCTGATCACCCATCAAGAAGGATCATGAATCCCGTGAGAGAGAGACATATCAGAAGGCCTTTTGCGGATGCTTCCGAGAAAGTTAATATACAAAGATGGACGGACTCCCAATTAGATCGTCTTCGTCTTTTACGTGCGGAGCATACACGTTTCGTCAGGGATCACTTGAGTAGGGTGGCTGTCAACCCCATATTGGGGATCGCACCACCTGAAGTCAGCAACACCAAGATGGAACTCGGTAGATGTTCCCTCGCCTCGTTGCGCTGCCGGAATTCCCCTATGCTGATGTCATACTTGCATAGGATCGACAGCAGTAAGCCTGACGAGTGTCCGGATTGTGGTAACCCTGGCCACACTTCAGCTCAACTTTTCGACTGTCCGAAGAGGCCCACCTCACTGACGACAATAGATTTGTGGTTGAATCCAACTTCGGTCGCCCGTTTCTTGAACCTATGACTAAAACCCTTCTGCGGCTGCAAAGAAGAAGAAGACAAACTACGCCGGAGGGGTTATTCGAAAAGTTGACCACTAATATCAATCCCGTTTTCGGTTGTGCGGGAGATTTCCGAGGGTTACGGTAGATACGTGCGCCGTTCGGAGACGATGTTTTAAATTTGGTTAAATTCCTGTCCATGAAAGTTTTCTCGAGTGCTAATCACAAATTCGACTGTAAGTCGTCTATTCTACCTGAGGGCGTCCACGACCAGGAGTGGTCCTGAAAAGCTGGCTCTCCCTGGGTCTAGGAGGAATGTGCTTTCTTCGTAAATAGAACCGGTACCGAGTTTAATAGACTGCTTAGAATGGGACTGGACAGTTGGTCATCGTCTACATTCAAGAAAGCCCTCGAGATTCATCTGAGGCATGGTTGGATGATTTCGTGCTTTTTTTTGTTTTTTTTTATTGTTTAATGGAAAAGGACTCGCCATGTAATAAACTAAAATTGGAATATAACACAATTTTTCTGGATTACTAAAGGATTACTGCAGGCTTCTTGACATTCGGCTACCATACCCTATCGATATCACCCAAATAAAGGAAACAAAATTATGTGTAACATGTTGCAAAATCAACGCAACTGCTTTCGAAATGTTATGCGAACTCCCCAGAATAGAGCTCTGAACACTTTGTTGCCAACTTTAGCACTTAGGCAACTAAGATTAACGTGACATTTTCCTAATACGGAGAAACAGAATGGCGAGGAAGAGCAGACAATTTCTACGGCGATTTCTTCCAAATGAAGCATAAATAAACCTGCTGTGCAGCATGACGTCAGCGTCGTCGACTTCTTGTGCTTCTTGTGACATTATTTCTCCAATCGGTGTAGATTTATGTGGTAGTGAATAATGGCATGATAAATGTCAGGCAGTCAACACGAGCAATTCACATGCGCCGACGGACATGAGAATTCTCGCGCGAGCAACTGATAAGCACGCAAAAACTCGTCCGTGCCGGTTTTCCTATGCTCTTATACTCGGGGTTGAAATCGAATTGAAAGACTGAATTTATGTGGAAGACGCACTACCTGAACCCTCTTAGCTTCCTGAATCGGAGAGGGGAAGGAAATCCGGGTTCATGTGGTATAAATATCATGGGGCGGACGAGTTACTACACTTCCACTGCAAACCTGGCCGTAAAGTAAAATGTTTGGCGGCGATGAGCCACGGACGAAACAGCCCACTCGACGCCGATTCTTGCATTTGCGCACGGAGGTAGTCGTTCAGCGAGGAGGCTTTTTAGGCGTTTGCTTGGGTATTTCTGGCCGCGTGTATACCACAACGAAGATCTTTACAAGGAAATCGATGCAGTACATCAACGCTTGACAAAGAGGGAGGTGCCAGCATCTCCCAATGCCATCCCAAGCAGCAATGGAAAGTCGACTTCGACTGTTCGGGCATATAGACTCTGTTTCAGTTCAAGTGAACTCCTGTTTTCCATAATCACAGCGCGGAGCGGTGGCTTCTTGGTCGGAACCATAGGTTCGTTGGGGTGGAGACAGCGGTCCGAGGGGCGAAGGTTGTTTAGGATACCTGAGTGGGGAATGGCGAAGGTTCCCTACAGACTTGCAACTTCAAAATTTGACGTTTTTTCAATCCCATTTTTTGCATTAAGTATATTTTTCTTTTCAATCATCAATTTTGGAACATTTTTTTTCCGTTAGATGACCTTCTTTTGAAATTCACTATTCTTAATGAAATGATCTGAATAGGTCATGAAAAATATCCTTTGAGCTGTTTTGGAGTCAAAACTTTTCGGAGAATTTTTCCAAGCGATTTTTGAAAAAATACCCGTTCTTCGCTCATAAAATTTTTGCCCTATAATGCGAATCTTTGAACGGAGCTGTTTCCAAAGTGTCCATGGAATTTTGCGTCGAATAATGTCTTCATGTTGAGAAAAATACGTTTCCAGTCTCTAAGCCGACTTCAATTTTTGAGGTCACGTTTCTTTCACCAAAAGCAATCAGTTTTTCGTCCATAACCTTTTTACCCTAAAAGATAGCCCTTTGGTGAAGGTTGTTTTTGGAATTCACATGAAGTTCTGCATCGAATAGCGTTTTCAGTTTGAGAAAATACGTTCCGCTTCTACCAGCCGATTTCAGTTTATAAAGTGTATTTTTTTCGCCTGAAATTATCGGTTTTTCGTCCATAACTTTTTTGTGCTTGGAGATAGACCTCTGGTGAAGGTTGTTTTCGGATTCTCGATGGAGTGTTTCAAGTTTGGAAAAATATTTTCTCGATCCTTCAGCCTGGATCATTTTACGAAACACCGGTTTTTCGCCTATAAATCTTCAACCGTTGAAGATAGGGTTTTGGTGAAGGTTGTGTTTGAAATCCAAGTAAAATTCTGCGTCGAATGATATATTGGGTTCCTAACTTTGCTTGCCCCATAAGTCAGCCAGGTCGGTGGAGCCGAGCTACGTTGTCTGCTTCTGCTACCTACACCATAGAGGCGAGAGCACCCTATGGAGATAACTACAGCTCTGGCAAATTCTAGTCAGACTCCGCGTCAGATATTTACCATCGGGAGGCCCTCCGTACGGCCAGCGGGAGGCTCCCCGCAAGAAAAAGGACGAGACTCGCAATGCTGGACTCCCGCTGAGAGAAAAAAGTGGGCGTCGAATAAATAACGACGCTGTGTGGACTACGGAAACCGAATCTGACGCCAAAATTCAATGTTTTTGCAATCATTATTCACAGTTTCAATTTCCTCATATATATTTATTGTTCCTCTCGGTTTCTTATCTTTCTCTCTTTTATTTCTTTTGAATTCAAGTCGCGTCTCTAATCTGCATCTTTTGGAATTATAATTGTTCGCGATGATCTGCATCGCGGACAATTATTAGTTTCAGCAATTCGTATGCTGAAGTTGATAATTGTTCGCGGTGTGAGGGTAATTTGTTTGTTTTCCTCGTTTGTTCTCGATTAGTTTAGTTTAGTTTTATTACGATTACATAAGGCAACCGTTGGAAAAAAAAACATCTAACAGCGAAAAAAAAAACAAGTAACTGCACAAACACAGTGCAACAAATGAAAAATAGAATTATGAGCACTAGTGATGTCGATACCAATCAAGCTAGGATAACTCGTAGCTATGAAAAAGGTTTGATATTCTCCGCTTAAACTGAGCATAATTCATATTTGTAGCTGGAGTATTTTTTGTAGCTTTGAGAAAGGCACTCCCTGCTCTAAAAGTAAACGATTTTGCCCGAATTGTGGTTTTTGGTCTAGGTAACGTGATTTTGAAATGGCTCCCCCTAGTATTGGTTGTCGTGGAACTGAAAAAATTTCTGGGACGAAGTAACCCGGATGAATATAGAAGCTTGTAAACCATGCTTAGGTCAAATAATCGACGTCGATTCAAGTGTAGGCAGCCCCAAGTACTTGTTTCTAACTGCGGCCTTGAGAATACGAGAGTATAAGAAACCTCCAATTCTAAATATTAGTTTCCTTGTGAAATTGTTTTGAATTTTTTCGATGGCATAAATATGTTTTTTCTTGAGTGGACAAAAAACTGTTGTACTAGCTTCGACTATAGGCCTTACATACGTTTTGTAAGCGCGCAAGAGCACCGCCTTGCTTCTACTTGACAGTCCTCTAAAAATATGAAAAGTGCGTACTAGAGCTTGCTTACATTTGTCTCTAATGTGACCCGCGAAATCAAGTCTGTCGTTGTATACAAATCCAAGATCCACTTCTTTGACTTCCGAAACAGCTACCCCATCAATCATGTAAGTTTGATTTGACTTGGCCGATCGCGAACCTAACTTCATACAAACCGTCTTGAGCGGGGATAGAGGCAATTGCCATTTGTTAGACCAGTCCACCATGACATTTATAGCTTCCTGCACTACCCTTGTGTCACCCGGTTGGGATACAACTCTGTAAACTTTTATGTCATCAGCACACATCTTACATATCGCCCCAGTGTTGTGTATGAGGTTGGGAATTTCGGCCGTGAAGATGTTAAAAAGGACCGGAGACAGAACACCTCCTTGCGGAACTCCACTTAGGACATTAGCGATATCGGCAAGAGTTCGACCCGAAAATGGGATTGCTTGGTCGTGAGGTAACTAATAGTGAAGAAACAGGGAAGAAAAACGTCCAGAATAAGTCAAAATAACGGTTTCTAAATTCAGGGCGTGGACGAGAATCATGGGCCCTGCTGATATCGGCAAGCGCGCGCAAATAGCGAAATCTGCGTAATCGATAATGCTAACTGCGGCAGAGTTGCTTGGCAATTCGCCATCGAAACGTGTGCGGCGCCACAAGCTGGTCCGATTGGATGGCGGTCCGGGATAGGTAGGCGCACCGGGAGAGCTTTCAAAGCCGTTTGTATTTATTTCTGGCCGGTTTTCGTTGCTTTTTTCGACTCTATCCTCTACAGCACCTGCCAACTTAGTGTTTCACACCGAGGCCTCGGAGAAGATTTCTGAATTTCTAATTGCAGGTTTCTACCTCTCGCTCCGGACGCAACGATGGAACGAACTCGTGTTCTTCGAGCAATGGCTCGCAGAAACACAGCGTAGCTTTACTGAAATTCCAAAAGGCCAACCAAGGTGCGAGCAATTCTTTCTCATCAGGCAAAGAGCTGGTCTCATGTTTTGTTGTTTTGTTACGGTAGCCGGGCGTCCCATTGATCGGTGAAATCTCGTAAGGTTGAAGAGCTATGGGCGAAAAACCGGTGTTTCGTATAATGAATTAGGCTGACGGATCGAGAAAATATTTTTGAAAACTGGAAACACCAGTCGACGCATAATTCCATCTAGAATCCGAAAACTACCTTAACCAAAGGGCTATATTTTAGGGGAAAAAAGTTATGGTAGAAAAACCGGCAGTGACACCCAGCCAATCTTGAAAATGACTTGCATGAGCTTTGGGTCACTTTCATTCTTTTTCGGGGCGTTTCACCGGTTTTCACCTGTTTTCCCAATGGTGAAGACTCCCAACTTCACCTGCCCAGGGGTGAAGGTTGGTGGAGTACATGGCTCCACCCAACGAAGCTATGGTCGGAACCTCCTTATCACTAGTTATACCTCACCGAGGCTCACCGCTTCGCTGCTGGTGATAATCAAAATCGACAGGTCACTACGGCCCCGGTCATAGTTAGATGAGCCGACGTCTCCAGCCCGGTCGATACACACAGAATGCATTGGAAATGGGATGCAAAAATCACTCGGTGTATCCCCCGCACCCCCAACACAACACCCCCAACACTGCACCAACCGGTCGATAAGTATGTTTAAAATGATGGAGTGAAGTTGAGAAAATCACTCGGTGTATCCGACGCGGTCGATATCCATGCAATACGTGGATGACGGCGGATGAGAAAATCACCGGGTGGGCGGGCCTATGGTAAAACATTGCGTATCACTAGAAAGCTAACCTTACTGCTACCTCCGTTACTTCACCATACTCTCCTTCACTATTTCTCTGAACAGGTGCAATCCTGTTGGCCACGTAATCATCGTCATATCTAGTTGGATGCACCGAGTGAGCTTCTCAACCTCACTCCATCATTTTAAACATACGTATCGACCGGGTGGGTGCGGGGGGGTGTTGGGGGGTGCGGGGGGGATACAGATGCAAATAGCACCAACTCTGACCTGGGCCTACGGAAGTAACAGAGCTTACTAAGAAGAATGCCGGATCTTCTTGTACAACACACCTTGAGAAGGCTTACCAATCTTTTCTGCAAACGGCCACCTGGACGTAGGCGAAAGTTCTGGACGGATATGGTTAAAGAGGATCTGAAGTCACTTGACATCAAAAGACAGTCCAGGCGCGATGTTTTATTTCGCAGGAAATGAAATAGTGACAGTTGGATGGAATGTGTTCAAATTGTGGCTGAAGACCGTTAAAAATGGATACGGCTGACTACTAGGATGGCACACTCCGTCGAAGATGCGGAGTGGCCCGCCGTAACCAGGCTAACTGGGGACGACCCGGACTCACTCCTTGCATCCGATGGCTATTATGCGGTGTACTAGGTTGTTCAACAAGTCTTGTCGTTCGATGAGAAAAACACAGTTTTATGGTACAAAATACGCTTTATTATTCAGTATAATCTCCCTGAGCATTAATACACTTGCTCCAACGATCCTCCAATCTGTGGATCTCATCCCTGAAGTGAGAACTCGAAAGGTCTGCAAAATACGCTTCAACAGCCATTATGACCTCTTCATTTGATGAAAAACGATTGCCATGCATAAATTTTTTGAGTTCTGGAAACAAATGGAAGTCGCTGGGGGCCAAACCTGGTGAATACGGTGGATGCTCCAACAATTCGAACTTTAATTCATAGATTTTAGCCACTGTCAAAATACTCTTGTGACGCGGTGCATTGTCCCAATGAAAAAGGATTTTTCTTCTGCAAACCGGGTCTTTTTTTCACGAAATTTTCCTTCAACTGGTCCAAAAGGCTGCAATAATATTCAGAATTAATTGTTTTACCAGTTTGCAGGTAACCCTAGAACGAAATTCCTTTCGTATTCTAAAAAAACTGATGCCATAACATTCTTGGCTGATACACGAACTCGTTTCGAAGCCGAACAATTACTCAGGTAAAAGTAGTTGCCCAGAATCGGACGAATAGTTGTCGAGAATCGGTCGACAATCGAGAAGTTGTCCAGAAAGTTGATAGAGGTTGTCTGGAATTCCGGGATCCACAGTATTTCTCGAGAATTCCGGCCGATTTGTTCGGAATTTCGGAGAAAGTTGCCGAGAAATTGGGGGAACGAGTGTTTGCCGAGAGTTCGGACAGATTACTCGACAACTCCTTCCGAAATTGAGGATATGTTTCGAATAAGTCGAAAATTTCCAAAGAATTCAGGCCATCACTTCAGACCCCTCTTTACACCACATTATTCAAACGTGGCGGCTGCTGTTTTTGTTATTTTCTTTTTGTGTGGGTCCTCTGTGGTTTTTTTCTTTTTTTCTCCATTCATCTATCTGGTTATCAATTATAACGTATTTAACCGTTTTCTTGAATATCAAACTCGTTTTTTTTGGATTTTCATCTTCTGAAAACAGCGAATATACCAAATATGGGATTTTCAAGTGAGTGAATTTTGAAAGTTTTCGAGCTTCCAAGTCCTGATCTTTTTTTCGATGATCGGTAGTTGCAGCAGTCGGATTTAAAGTACATTATTCAAGAAGTTACCTAAAAAGTATCAGAACAACGCTTGAAATTAAGAATGTTCATTCGAATAGATCTCGAGTGATTCAGTTCTGACCGAAATATGCTTCTTTAAACCTTGCAATAGTCGTTTAGCATTATGTTGGTGTACAATAAGTGGACTTCTGGTGGGTCCACACTTGCAGCCAGCAGTTTGGCCGCTGGCTGCAGGTGTGATCCCCCGGAAGTCGACAATTTTGAAAACTAGGAGCCACGAGAGTAGGATATTTGAGTTCATCGTGGTCGATTTACTCTATATACAAACTTTCACCGCCTGAGAGCGGATGCTAAGCACACCGCTACAGTACATTGGCTCCACACCTTTCTCAGGTGTGTGGTCCCGGAAGTCGAGAACTTAGAAAACTGGGAGTTACGAGAGCAGGATATTTGGAGTCCCGCGTGGTCAATTCACTCTCTGCTCAAAACTCTTTCACCGTCTTAAGTAATTACGAAGACCGCCTCTACTGATAGCGCACTGGGAGCTGGGCAATGCCAATGGCGGCCCATGTTGAGCTTGAATTTTGTAGACCACTCAGCATATACGATGCACAGTTTGCCTCTCTCCTAAAGTCCATAGAGCGAGTTACAAGTCGGAATCTTTGCGCAAACAAAGTTTTGAGAAACCATTTTCGTGGGCTTCACTCGGCCGTTGTAATCAACGGTCGGGCAGAAGACCCCAATTCTTTGAAATAAGGTACATATAGTTGTGTATGTGTATAACTGCTGTGTGTTGAATTTCGAGAATCAGGCAAGAAGTTGTCGGGAATTGATCAAGAAGTTGTCGAGAATTGGGCGAAAAGTTGTCCAGAATTCTCTAGAGTCTGCGAAAGTGCTGTCCTCGCATTCGTACGCCTGCAGGACAACTTTCTTCGTCCGGATTCTCGGAAGAAGGAGAGAGGGAGGAGAGAGAGAGAGAGGAGAGAAGCCCAGCTTTTTACGCAACAAGTTTTACCTGGTAGGTTAGGTTCACACCACTCTTTAGCCTCTTGTTTTGATTCAGGATCATGGTGATAGACCCAAGTGTCATCCATAGTGACGAACTGACGCACAAAATCCACTCCAAATGTTGCTGAGAAAGTCGCATTCGAATGTGTTCTTGTTCCATTGGTAGCGAATGCGGCACCCGTTGTGCACACAGCTTTCTAAAACCCAAAACTTCACTTAAAATATGGCTCACACTGCCTAGTGAGATGTGTAGAGCCTCGACTAAATCTCTCTCATTCAATCGACGATCTTCCGCTGCCATATCCAGTATTTTGGCTATGATTTCTGGTGTTGATGCGCTTTTTGGACGTCCTTCACGTGAATCGTCTTCAAGGCTTGTACGACCACGTTAAAATTCAGCAACCCATCTTTGTACTGTTCTAACTGTAGGTGAACAATCATAATACACTTTTAACATTCGTTCGTAAATTTCTTTTGGTGCTACACTTTCAAAAAAAAAGAATTTTATCACTGCACGATATTAAATTTTTTCCTTTGCTGTGACACGGCGACACTAAATGGCTTGTAAACAAAGAATGAATAGACAGATTTTCATACACTGGAGGGGGCTAGCGCAGCTCTACAGGGGGCAACCTTCCTATCACCGGAGCAGCCCCCCAATCGCCGGATCTACCGCCGAAGTGACAATTTGGTTTGATCGGAGCTCCCTGTCACTGTCCTGAAGCCCCCCTGTCACTACCTTGAGGCTCCCCCTCACTGCCCCGGAGCACTGACGTCTTTGAGTACGTCCCGGGCAGTGACGTCGCGACGGAACAGTGACATCACGCGGCCCCCCGGAGCAGTGACTTCACGGCCCCGGAGCAGTGACGGTGACGTCATCCCTCCCCTCCCCTTCCCCGGACAGCGTCGCCGCTCTCCTCAAAAATACCCCTTTCTTAAGTCCCCGTTCTGGACAGGCCCTGTTGGGCCGAATGGAGCTCTCTATCAGGTGACGCGCCTTTTATACCGGTTGAGCACGTGATAGATCACAGGAGAAATTACGTCAAATTGGGACAAACTTGACGTGAATGGAGATGCGTGCGTTTGGCCTACTATGCCTTCTCTGACCTCTCTTATCGTAAACTACCTTCCACGACTTCTTCCCATCTTTTCCGTCTCTTCCTCTCGGGGGGAGGGCAAGCGCCGGAGGAGAGCAGGGGCCTCCCCTGAAGCCCCCTCGTGGAAGGCCTCCGCTGTCGCTCCTCCAAGTCGAAAACGGGCTCTATTGTCTGGCGCTTGCCACCCCCCCCGCAGAGTCTGAGTTGGAATGAAACTTCACATACGTTCATATGAAGAGTGCACCAACAAAACAAAAAAATTTTCGGCTGGTAGCAACGCTCTCTCTTATCGAACAACAAATCTTATTGAACAACCTGGTTTTGATGTTACCGAATATCGGCCTTTTGTGGTGATGGTGCAGCGATTTTTGTAGAGAATACAATTAGGGTTGCTGAGTTTATTCCGAAATCTTTAACTTGTACAATGAGCTTTTGTTTCTCAACGTTGTGTTTGAGCTTGATTCCTGTTTCTGTTTGATTGCAGCCTAACGACGGCCACAAACGAGTAGTGAGGATTCACTCGATTTGTTAGTTTGTAGCTGACTGATGCACGGTGCGATTCCCTTCCATAGTCGTTGGCGATTTCAATTATGCGTTTTCTTCTGGCAATTCCAATGTGCGATTTAGTGCTTCATTCGAACATTTTCTTGCCAGTTTAGGCCTATCATGTTTGAATTATGAGCTCACTTACGGGCCAAATGTGCTGGATTTCCTCCTATGTATAGCTTGGTCCGTGGCTTGTTTCCTCAAGAAAACCTTTGAATCTCTTCTGTGGCTGGCGCGGCGGTCGAGTGCACCGGCCCGGCCTCGATGAAGGCGGAGAGAAGAGCGCAGCTGATTAGCTTACCAAACCGCCAGCCGCCGGTGAGATTTAAACAGCCCGCGCCAGCCGCCGGTGAGATTTAAACCGCCCGCGCCAGCCGTAGGTGAGATTTTAATGTTGAATGAATGAATGAATGAATGAATGAATGAATGAATGAATACGATAAAGCAGTGATATAGGCCTGCTGTAATGGTGAAGTTTCATACAAAGCCCAACAAACGAGAAACTTTCTGTCACCCCTGACTTGAGCCGCTTTCGAACAGTTGTTGCACCGAATGAGGAAGCTGGGTTGCAGAAGAAGCCTCGAAATAACCGAGAAATGGCCCAGCAGGCTCCGTAGCGGCTCCTGGTGGGCTATATCTCGGCCAAAACTCTCAGAGTAGAAGGCATCATTCCCTCTAGTCATGCTGGAGTTTTTTTTAACAGCAATCAGGTGCTCGAATGAGCTTTTCCAAACAGAGAAGAGCTCCTGCTCGTAGGAAAACTCCATCTGACCCTGCAACTATACTCAAAAATGTTCCGGCATGACTCGGCGAAATAGTGCCTTTTTGTACCAATTCCCCGCCACCAACCTCTTAAAGTCGAACATACAGAACAAGACAGCGGAAGCAGAAGCGGTGTAGACGCAATACCCGTGTTTGCCATGCTGGAAATCAGTGTAAAATAAGATACAACCTCGTCGAATGTTCGAGTCGTTTGTACTGAATATTCGAATAACCCGAATAATCCACTTCTTTCAATATTCGAATATTGGTGTAGTTTCCCGAACGGATTTGCCTGACTTCACTTGAGCAACTGCACTGCACCTGTATTGATTTCATTTAGGCCATTTTGAAGTCAATTCTTTTTCTGCTCACTCATTTCCCTCCCGTTTTCATCCCCATATTGTTTTTCATGTCTTCTATACATCGAATCGAATCGGATAGCGGATGTCCGGACCACACTAAAAACTAAGCTGGTTTGTAACCCATGCAATTATATAGATAACACATGACAGGGAATAATGGTGAGTAGCGCTACTATTCTGTATTCACTCGAATGAATCGGATATCAACGACCGTTGTTTTAAAGGCATCGTACGCGCTGAAAACCGTATATCGTTTTTTCATGCTTTTGTGTAGCTTGGCCTCTCTAGTGAACGAAAATGTCGAAGGGGCCCATGAAAAACCTTCATTTGTTAAGAAAAGTCAATCGGAACATATTGTAAATACGAATTTGAATTTCGCGCCAAAATCCTTTTTGAAGTTTTTCTGCTTTAGGAGGCCTCGTCACCGTCATTTTCGGAGTTTTTTTGCATGTGGAGTTCGTGCCGTAACTATTTTTCATGTTGTCTTACGGTCGCACCACCATTCTAGGAAGAAGTGCTAGATGACTGGTGAAAATTGGTGGCGGATCATCATCTTTGACGCCTTCCAACTTCATTGCCCAACGTTTTTGACGCGCCAAAGTTCACCAGTGTGATGTACCGGGCTCAATCATGAAATTGAGCCTGAAAAATGAAAATTGATTTTCAACGCGAACGATGCCTTTAAGTGTGACTCGGATATTCGTTATACGACTCAGGTTCAATTTATAGTGTCTTCTTTTGGTGCTATCGCAGCAGGGGAGGGGGCAACTTCTACTTCTTTGAGAGTTTTGGTCGACAAATAGTCAGGAAACAGCTGGTTACCGCCAAACAGCCGAGAAATAGCCGACAAATAATATTCCATTTGAAATAGCCGCCAAATGATGCTTGCCGTGAAACAGTCGAGAAATCATGCTATTCAGGGAGGTCACGACGCATTCTCGAGGCATGATTCAGACGCCAACGCCGCAGTCGGTTCAATTGCCCAAGTTTGAGGTAATAGGAAGGCCCCTCTGAAGGCCCCTTCTAACCGCAGGCGGACCCGGATTGGGCTCGGCAAGCCGGCGACGGCCGCGCCTCGGTTATTTTTTGTTATGGTGATTGCTTGGTAATTTCTCTGTAATTTCAGGGCGATTTCGCAAAAAAAAAAACGAGATTTAGACAACCAGGAGCCACTGCGGAGCTTGATGGGCTATTTCAGGGCTATTTCTCGGCCAAAACTCTTTGAGTTGGCCATCGAACTTGGCTACGCCTTTTTTCCGCTCCGTAACGACTCTTCTGATTTTGGTAGGGAGGGGGAACTCCGGGGTAGTACTGAAATTGCGCGGTGGCAAAAAAAAATGGGCGTGGTCAGAAAATGTGAGTACACCAGGTTGTTCAATAAGTTTTGTCGTTCGATAAGCGAGAGCGTTGCTACTAGCCCAATTTTTTTTGTTGGTACACTCTTCATATGAGTATGTGAAGTTTCATTTCAATCTGTCAATTCATTCTTTGTTTACAAGCCATTTAGTGTCGCCGTGTAACAGCAATGGAAAAAAATTAAATATCGTGCAGTGATTAAATTCTTTTTTTTGGAAAGTGTAGCACCAAAAGAAATTCACGAACGAATGTTAAAAGTGTATAATGGTTGTTCACCTACAGTTAGAACAGTAGAAAGATGGGTTGCTGAATTTAAACGTGGTCGTACAAGCCTTGAAGACGGTCCGTGTGAAGGACGTCTAAAAAGCGCATCAACACTAGAAATCATAGCCAAAATACAGGATATGGTAGTGGAAGATCGTCGATTGACTGAGAGAGGTTTAGTCGAGGCTCTTCACATCTCATTAGGCAAAGTGAGCCATATTTTCAATGAAATTTTGTGTTTCAGAAAACTGTGTGCACAATGGGTGCCGCATTCGCTAACAAAGGAACAGAAACACTTTCGAATGCGACTTTCTCAGCAGCATTTGGAGCGTTTCGAAAAGGTGGATTTTGTCGATCCATCAATATCGACTTGGTCGTCGATTTATCACTATGGATGAGACTTGGATTTTTTTTGGATTCATTTCTTTTCGGTTTTTTCGAGTGTAATAATGTTCAGGGAGATTATAATGAATAATAAAGGGTAATTTGAATCGTAGAATTTGGTTTTTCTTATTGAACGACAAAACTTATTGAACAACCTGGTAGTGATTAAAATTTGAAGTAGAGAATGGGAGTAAAGTGTGTTATGACTGGCAGATCAGGAGATGATCTGAGAGAAAAAGTTCGCTATCGGCGAGGTTGGAATGCCGATGACCACCCAAGAAGGCGAGGTGGAATCCCGTTGAGCAGGTCAGAAGTGAACCAGCGGGAAGCGAACCGCATAGAAGGCCGCAGTAAAGGTCCTCAGACAAGTCAGCCTCGCCTGCACCTCTCCACGCTCCTCTGGTGTTCTTCCCGTCTATTGTATGGCTATTCTCTGATCTTTTCTTCAGCCGCAGAAACGGTACCTCTCGCCTGTTGAAGAGAGCAGAGTAGTTTGTACTCTCAGGAACACAGCAAAGTGATTCAATTTTGAAGTATATAACTTGTGAAATGAAGGGTTTGAGATTGTTCCGTTGTTCCTTCAGGAGCGTTTTAGCGCACGTTCGCGGTGATCTTTAGTGAATTTTCTTGTTTTTTTTTCTGCTGAAAATTCGAAAAAAATACTCGAATATTCGGCAGATGAAGAACGAAAATTCACAAAACATCTATCCGAATATTCAAAAAAAAAAGATTATTTGGGCTATTCGAATATTATAGTATTCAAATAAAAGGATTACTCTGGTTCATCGAATATTCAAAAAAAGGGTTTATTCGGGTTATTTGAATATTCAAAGAAGTGAATTATTTAAGTGAGCCACTTATTGTCATTGCATGCCGAAAAGAGGCCGAGATAGAATCCATGTCGTGATTCTTATCCAGATACAATTTAATTAATATGTTCCCTGTCATTTGATATTGACACAGGAATCAGCGAAGGCGAACGACGGAATTTAGAAGCTATTCTCTTCTTCCCAGCTGGATCTATCATATGTATAACCAAATCTATCACAAACATTTATTACAATATTCTTTTACAGATATCAAGGATACAATTGCACAATATGGTGCAGAAATCAATCAAAACATATCTTAAAGCATATAGGCAATAATATGAACGTAATCGATCTTTCACATGTTTCTTCACTTTACTTATGTACATCTTGGAAGAGAAATCACAAGTATTGTTGGTTCGTCATGGTTTTGTATGTGTGTACCCTGTTCTTGTTATATGTCTCTTGTATTCTGTAACGTTCCATCCTCCGGTATACATAGAAGTCAGTGACCATGATGAAAGTTAAACGTTAACTGCGTGTACCTGTCACCCTTCCTTCCTTCTCTTGCCAACTTAAACACAATCAATCTTCTCCAAGCTTCTACGAGGTTGGAAAACACATCAATAATAATCTTATTACACAGTTAATTAGTTAATTTAATTTATTACGTCAGTCAGCACTATTATGGATTTCATATACATAGGAGTAGGGTTTTACGGCAAACAACAGCAAAAGCAAGTAAGTGCGAGCAGGTTAAAGGCATCGTTCACGATGGATTTCGTTTTTGAGTTTTCCATATATAATGAGAGCTCTAGTACCCTATATCACAGCTACGTTGAAAAAACTGCAA
This sequence comes from Aplectana chamaeleonis, assembly GCA_029168955.1. Classification (NCBI taxonomy): domain Eukaryota; kingdom Metazoa; phylum Nematoda; class Chromadorea; order Rhabditida; family Cosmocercidae; genus Aplectana; species Aplectana chamaeleonis. The sequence continues at coordinate 628,447 of JAPDOI010000207.1, read as the reverse complement.
AAAATTCACTGAAAACCCTTTTTCAGACCGAAAATGTCTCAATCGACTTTTGAGAAAGGAAGAGTCGATCGCTAGAGATCGCTGTTTTGACCAACGATCTCACGACCAAATGAAGTTAATCTTTCTTTCAAAAAATTTATGGAGAATGAAAGGTTAATCGATGTGTGTAGAAAAGTCATTCTTTACGAAATTGTATAGTATATTCTATCAACTTCCCCTCAGTTGTACTGTATCAAATGTTGATCATTTACAATTAGGATGGCTGACAGCAAATTGTGCCAGATGACTGACGGAGGGCCGGCCTCTTTTGGCGGAATTTTAGACATTCGACCTCATTTGTCTTCACAATAAGGCGTTTTTATTCGAACAAAGTCTCCCTACGTTCTTAGGTTAGCCCATAGTATCATTCAAACCGTAAAAACGGTAAGTGGTTTTCAGTGCGTACGATGCCTTTAAATCATGGGCACGGAATAAGGATCAAGGGTCAGGATCAGAGCAGCAATCGGCATCCTCTCAGGTCGTACTGCGGCTGGCTGTTTATCTCCGGCAGTCTATTTGTAATTTATAATTTGTGCGATACGTCGACTGATCGCATCTAATGTATATTCTTTCTTAGGTCGGATAAGACCTATCTTTTCTGATAAACTCCAGCTCTGGTATTTCTCAACTCCGTCATTTTTGTCTGATACTTAGTCTTGCCTTGGAACAAAACACGTGGTATTACAATTGATTTAATGCACAGACAAAATTATACATACATCAATATATAAATGGTACAAAGAAAATACTACATGGGGAGAATCGCGGAAGGGGACAGGGGTCGGGGCGGAGAGCGTGCGGGCGAGTCTCATCCTCGCCGGAGGGGATGGAAAACTCCGCTCTTTCAGGGGCGGTGCCATTTTCAATATTCGCTCGCCTCGGGATCATAGGTATTGCTAAACTACATATTTTTGGTTTGAGTAAAAGGTGGGGGGGGGGGTGGCCGTCGGGTGGACGAGCACAGCACCGCACAGTGGTTACACTTCTCGCACACGCTGGTGTGCTGGCATTCACTGAGCCGGTGGTCTCCGAAGCAGCGAGGTGTTATGAAAGTGGTCCTTGCTGACATATAATAATAATAATTCATTACGACCATAGAAGACAGTCGTGAGAAAAAAAAGAAAACCAAAAAACAACGCGATTACAGATTAAATCAAGCAACAACACTTAATCCAACAAAACTTACCTAGCAAACCTCTTGAATTATCCAAAATTGATGAGAGAAGTGTAGAAGCCCGCTTCTGGGCTGTGCTGCTGTAGGCGACCGTCGGAGAGAAGTGGTTTATTCACAAGTGAAGTATGCACACCAAGCTAACCCTTTTATAGGGTAGCGTTCATTATCATATCACACAATAACAAAACATAAATGATAATAGTATCACATTCAAGTAGTTTGTTCTTCCGTGATATCGCTTCATTGTGAAGGAGCCCGGTCTTGCCCGGTCTCCCCTAGGTCTTCTCCTTGTTGTTCTCGCGATAGTCGCGATACTCCGGGCGGGACTTTGATAGGTCCGCAATCTTTCTTTGCAACTTCTCGCGCACCATTGTCCTCTGTTGGTTGAGAGCTGTTTCCCGATCGCTCCGATCGAGATCTTGTTTTTCTCAAGTTGTATCGTGGTGGAGGTTTGCACTCCGTTGAAGTCAGAAGAGCATCGTCTTGCCGACCTTCTTCCAACTCGACTGGGATGAGGAGGTTGATCGGTCTTCTTATCACTCTTCCTTTTGATGATCTGAGCTCAACTTCGCTGGTCGAGTTGATTGCTGTAATTCTTCCCATACTCCATGCATTTCTCGGTAGGTTGGGGTCCATCATAAGAACAAATTGTCTGATCTTTGGGCTTTTCGAAGTTGACTTTCCTTGTTTAAAGGCAGTGATCGCGATGAAAAACGTTATAGAAAAAACCACAAAAATCAGCTTAGATCAAAAACAGCTTAAAAACTATGAAGGTAGCGCGGTGAAAAACGGGCTAGAATTAGAGTTATTAAGACCCTAAATTTCCAGTTCGTGCACACGTGCACAGCGATTACGAAAAAGATCGCCGTCTCATGCCGAGCAGTCAAAAATCTTCGACATTCAGAGGAAGAAATAAATGTAAATTTACCTAATAAAACCAGTTGAGCAATTAAAGAAAGTACTCCAGTCAATGTTGTTGACTAGATGTGTACATAAATTCGAAGGTTCATTGATTGAACTCCAGTTTCGAGCCAGCTGATGTTCTTGATATAAGAGGTCATCGGTGCCGATGTTGTGGAGTGGGCTCGTCCACCACCAAAAGACAAGAAATCTCAGGCTTCAATTTCGGCCCAAAACAGTGTTTTTTCGCGATTTTTTCTTATAGGTCCTACTACTCGAGACCCAGAAAAGGGTTTAGAGAGAAAAAGACGACAAGCATATTTGATCGCGTCCACTGCCTTTAAGAGATTTTTGGTGAACTGCTCTCAGTGTTGTCAGGTAGTTGGAATGCCACACCTTCCAGAATTTTCTTGTCAACTGATAAGAGCTTTCCAAAGCTTCCACTGCTTGATATCTCGTTCGTAGTAGAATGAGATGCTCGGGCGGGCGGTAGTCAGGATCCTGCTGCGTAGCTTCATATTGCAGTTCCGACGGGTGGGTTAGACAAATATCTCTTTGAATGAAGTCTATAGGCCTAATTGTCGGTGAGTCTTCCTCCCTGTACGCTTCAACGCACGTCAAAGGACGGCTGTTGAGACAGGCTTCAATTTCAGTTAGGAGTGTCGTAGTGGTTTCGAAGTCTAACTTTTTGCGTCCGACGGCTTTGTATGGTTTCCGTTTTCAATCTAGTCTGACGCATGGACCAGGCGGCTGGCCGTGCGGGGTTGGCGGCCTCAATGGGAAATGCGGTTTCGATTTGCGCGGGATGATCTACCGCCGCAGCCTCGTCCATTCATCAGACTAGAATTATTGCGCGCACTCTACATGGCGTTCTTCACGGATTGAATTAGTCTTTCGTAAAATCCGCCTTTCCAAGGGGCGTACGGCGGGATATACTCCCACTCGATTCCTTGTTGCATACCAAATCGCTTTAGTTCACTGTTTTCCATCCATTTCTTGTAAGCTTCCGCAAGTATATCTTGGCCGAGCTTGAATGACGGGGCGTTGTCGCAGGTTATGCTCGCTGGAGTGCCTCTTCTGGCAACGAATCTTCTTAGCGCGTACTCCGGCAACCGAAGATGTACTCGCGTCTGGCAACAATTCCAGGTGAATTAGTCTTGTCACAGCGCATGTGAAGATTGAACCATACGCCTTTGAGGTGTTATCAGAAGCTTCGCTGGTTTCTTTGAGATGTAGAGGACCAAACATGTCCATGCCGACATGAAGAAATGGCCTGCTTTCGATTACTCTCTTGGATGGCAGATTCTTGGCCTCAGTGTAGCGGAACGGCAGGCTGTTGAACTTCTGACATGGAATACAACTTCGTACTGCCATTTTCACTTGCTTACGTAATCGCGGAATCCAGAAGTGCTGTCGTACGTTTGCCATGGTATGTGCAACAGAACAGTGGTATTGACCATGTGCCTTTTGAATCACTAATTTCGCAAGATCCGCCTCTGGAGCTAGTTTCACAGGCAGTTTTGCGCTCTTCGATAGATTACTCTTGCCTAGCCGTCCATAGCATCTGTAGATTCCATCATCATCCTTTTTGATATTTAGGTGATTATTCGTTGTTGCCAAAATGATTTTCTTGAATCGTTGTTGATGGATTTTCCAGGTGAATTTTCTCGTTTGTTGGATGTTTCCGGACTTCAACTGTTCTGTTCCCTTTTGAACCAGCATTTCCGGGATTGTCGTCTCCAGCCTTCGTTTTGTACGTTCCGGAAGTACTCTTGATACATTCGCGATGAAGCGTAGAACGTATGCAGCCGTGGTTTCGAGCTTGTAAAAAGTTGAGAATCGAGCTAAGTTGAACAGTAGCTATGGAGTATCTTCTCGATTCACTGACGGAACATTTCCATGGATTGCTTCGTTCTCCAAGTTTAGCAGAAAGGGTTGATTTTTAGCTGGCCAATGAGTGGCCTGCTGGAACAGTAGATCAGGGCCTTTCCTCCAGATGCTTTGTTGAAATTCCTTTGCCATTGCTCCTCTAGTTCCAACATCTGCGGGATTTTCATCAGTGCTTATGTACCCGAATTTCGTCACTAGTCTCTTTTCTTGGAGATTCTCGACAATTGCTTTGTCTTCTTTCAGTCTGTTAGAAACGAGGTGCCCAACGTTCTTATCTGGCGCAATTTTCTTCAACCATTGCAGAACTATTTGAGAGTCTGTGAAGATTTGTATTGCATTAATCTTGATGGTTTGCTGGAGTTCTTCAACAATCGTCACCGCAAGCCTTGCTGCCATTGTAATAGCGTTCATTTCGAGTTTTGGAATGGTGCTATTTTCGTTCTTTCTTGGAAGTCTTGACTTGGCCATGAGGAGGTTAACTCTTCCATCATAGACGAGATATGCTACGGAACATATGGCAGTTTTACTAGCATCTGCGGAAAGAATCAAGCTGTGGCTAGTTGACTTTTCCGCCATTTTTCTTGGTAGTTTTGTTTCAACATGGCCGGTTTCCAATAGAATATCGTACCACTTTTGGGCATCTGCGGCTGTCAGTTGTGTGTCCCAGTCGTAATCCTTCGTCCAAAGGTACTGGGAGAACTGTTTTGGTTTTAACATGAGAGGAGTTAGCCATCCCATGGGATCGTATACTGAGGCTATTGAACTCAGGATTGCTCTTTCTGTCGCTTTTGTTGTGTTCAGCTGATGGTTGTTGACTAGTAGTATGTCTTCTGTGGGTTTCCATCGAATCCCGAGTACCTTCGGTTGCTTCTCCTGTGACATATCCTTAGGATTGATTTGGGAGTTGAACTTCGTGTCGTTCGAAGTGAATTCTCTTAGGTTCATGTTCAGCTCGTCGAAGATTTTCTTCGAAGTGTGGTATTTCTTCAAGACTTCCTGTGTGCTTTCAGCGCTGAAGAATAGGTTGTCGACGTAGAGGTTGGTATTTATCTCCTCCAGAAATCCAGGTTCTTCCTTTGCTGAGTTTAGGTGAAATTGTATTGTTGCTGCCAGAAGGAATGGTGATGCATTGATTCCGAAGGTGACTCTGGTGAAGCGAGAGACCACCGTGTTGTCCTTCGTAGGTGGTTTTGAAACGTCTCTCAACCACAGACGTCTGGTCGCGTCACGATCTTCTTCCTGGAGCCGCATTTGAAGAAAGCTTTTTCCACATCGGATGTTACTTCTATTCTTCCAGTTCGAAAACGCAGCATCATTCCAATGAGTTTCGGCAGTATGAGAGGGCCTTGGTGAATAACGTCGTTCAGGCTCGGTTCGCCTCTATAATGCACCGATGCGTCGAAGACGATTCTTTCTGGTGTCGTCTTCTTTTCAGGTGTGATGACAGCATGATGCGGTAGATAGTGAATTATCTTGCCTTTACCGTCTTGAACTTCTGGAGCTTCTTCCAGAATGCCCTTTGCGAGCTGATCCTTGAAAATGTGATCGTATTCCTCAAGGAAACGGGAGTTGTTTCGGCACGTGCAAAAGAGTCTTTGCAGTCTCGCTTCGGCTATTTGTCTGTTATCTGGAAGATGTTCATGATTGTCCTTCCATGGCAGTCGGACGTGATATCCATCTGGCTTTTTGATGATCGTTTCGTTAAAGCGCTTCAGCACTGCCTCGCTGATTTGCTGTTTCTCCAGGTGATGGGGTCCAGTAAACTCTTCTGTTCCTGATGACTCAAAGGTAAGGAACTGTTCCCATTTGCTTTGCTCTTCGTCTTTGGGCATAGTTAGCAGAACGTGAGCGTTGGTTTGCGTCACATCAGACTCCTTTCCAGACGTCATGTATCCGAATGAGGTTGAAATCAGATGGAGGCCTGAAGGACGCTTCAGAATCTTGTTCCTCATGACTTGCCAGAGTTGATCGCAACCAAGTAAAATTTGAGGATCTGTTGCCTTTGCTGGCAACAGTGAGAGCTGAATTCCGTTCTGTCTGATGAAGTTTATATCCTCCATGTCATAGTTTGGTGTCGCCACATGACTAGTTATGACGTCGCTCTTATAGAGTTTGAACTCCAAGATTCGTCCTTGAATGTCTTTCAGCTTGACTGATACGATGTCGTGATATGTTTCTCTTGTTTCGTTGGATCCAAAAGTGTTCAGGCGAAGAAGTTCAAGTCCTACACACGGCAGCTGTAGATCATCCACTATGAATGAGTGTAATAATAAAAACTCTGAACCGGTATCAAGAAGAATCCTTGTATTCTGTGACTTGATCGGACCGATTATTTGTGCTGATCCAGTGAGAAGCTGAGCCCTTTGCGTAGATTGCTTGCTGATCTGCATCACGGCTTGACTGTTCTCTACTGGAAATGAGACTTCGTTGTCATCAGGATGATTTGAAACGAAGGTTTGCGCTGTGGGTCTAACTTGCCTTGAGGTTGTGTAACTTTGTGGCCTTGAATCGTTGTCTCCGGTTTGGTTGTTTCCAGAAGAACGTCGAGGATTGTGCAACGAAGTGTGGTGCTTCGGTCCACATATTCTGCATCCACGTTTGATGCACGCGTCGGCGGTGTGATCTGAGCGTCCGCAGTTTCTGCATAACTTGTTCCGATTGAAGAATGCTGTGCGCTGATAACGAGGTGTTGGGCAGTCGACAGAAAGATTAGTTGCCTGCTTGCAGTACAGGCATTCCGAAGGTTGGAACTGTCGTCTGCTTTGACTCCGCAACTCTGTGGTAACTGTGGATCTTGCGTTGGTATTGTTGTCAATGGTATTGCTTGATGATACCCGGGCTTCTTCGATAAGCTCCTTCTTCGTTATTATGTCATCCACTTCACAGTAAAACCTGTTCCAAGTCCAGTCCTTGGGGTTTCTTAGTTCTGATTTTCTCTCCAGGATTTTTAACTGAATCTGTTCATCAAACTTCCTGAAGATTTGGGTCAGAAGATGTCTTTGATTTACGTCTTCTTCTTTGGTCGCCAACTGTGCCATGGATGTGGCTAATTGGTCCAGAAGTTTCCGTTGTTTACGTGTGGACGGTCCTTCTGCTGTAATGTTCTCCAGTCGTCTATAGAGCCTATCGATTATTGCTTCGTTATTGCCATAGCGCTTGTGCAGCCATTGAACAGCTTCCGCATAGTTGGCATCCGTGATTTGAAAACGCGCAATGGCTTCTTTCGCATCTCCCTTGAGTGCTTTGATGAGGTAGTTGAACTTTATCAGAGGCGCGATTGGCTGATCATGGACGGTTGTTTTGAATATCTGCCAGAAATTTTCCCACTCCCAATTCTCACCAGAAAAATCGGGTATTGGCAGAGGTGGTAGTAGTGATTGTCCTCTCGATCGTTCCGTCGTTTGCAGTGGTGGTTCTTCTAGCAAGTCCTGGATTGCCATCTCTGTATCGACCTCTTTTTCCAACAGAGCCAAATTGACTGATTCTGCTCTTTCCATCACTTCATCTGCTGCTCGTTGGTAACTCTGGATTGCAACAAGTTCTGTGGAGAGTTCTTTTTCTTCTAGCTCTTCATAAGCCGCCTCTAGTTTGTCTACCGATTCCTCGACCGAACGTTTGGCCGAGTCAAGAACTCGCATTGATTGCATCACTCTGAGAAGTAACTTCTTCAAATGTTGTGGTGAGTCAGCATTTCGCTCCGTAATCGGTGTTTCTACTAGTCGCTCTATGTCGTCGACCATCTTCTCGAGGAGGTTCTGTGATCGAGTCACCTTCGCCTTTTGTGTTCGCAATGACATTGCGTCGTATTGGTTATCTGTTTATGATCACAGCAAGATGTACAGAGCAGTCACTTGTGGGTCACAGGAACAGACACTGACGGAACTACACAGAGTAGATCACGCACCTCTTGAACTGCGTATAAGTCACACAGCGATATCGATGGCTCCCCGCACGATCCGTTTACCAGGTTGACTAGCGCTTGTGCTAGTGAAGTGGGTTCAGTAGTCGTTGAACCGATGCACCATGTAGAAGCCCGCTTCTGGGCTGTGCTGCTGTAGGCGACCGTCGGAGAGAAGTGATTTATTCACAAGTGAAGTATGCACACCAAGCTAACCCTTTTATAGGGTAGCGTTCATTATCATATCACACAATAACAAAACATAAATGATAATAGTATCACATTCAAGTAGTTTGTTCTTCCGTGATATCGCTTCATTGTGAAGGAGCCCGGTCTTGCCCGGTCTCCCCTAGGTCTTCTCCTTGTTGTTCTCGCGATAGGATAAGAAGGAATGATAGAACTTTTTGATGCTACATATTTCGAACCAGCCCTAACAGTGGAAGAATGAGCTCTCGTATTAGATTTCTGTCTCGGATACCATAGTTTGAACTTAATTCCTCTTTTTCTTGAGGGTACGAGCTTATAGATTTTCGAAGTGTTGATTTTGATTTTACCAGACAACATTTTGAAAACAAATCAAACATCTGTTACCGCCCTTCGTAAAGACAGAGAATTCAAACCAAGAAATCTGTTCCTGATTTTGGACCCTGGTACGCAGGGGTATAAAAAGCCATTGTACCGCAAAACTAGCTTCCTAGTATAATTAATCTGCACTCTTTCAATCATCAGTATATCTTTTCTTTGTGAGGGGAAAATACTGCTGTGCCACTTCCTACTATTGGCCTAACATAGGTTTTGTGAGCCCTGAGTAGCACTTCCTTATTCTTGGTAGGAAGTCCTTTGAATATCTGGTACGCTTTCGTGATCCCCTTTCTACATATTTGTCTATAGTGATCCGTAAAGTCCAATTCCCTATCATAGCTAAAGCCTAAATCTGTGACCTTACTCGCCTCCTCAATTGGAATCCCGTTCAACGTATAACCAGAAGAGATACTCGATTTTCCAATCCTCATAAATTTACTCTTTTCTGGACCTTGGGGTAGTTGCCACGTAGTGTACCAATCATGGACGAAATTCATACCTTGTTGAATTCTAGGTCGATTTTCATCGCTGAGTTCGCAGTAGATCTTGAGAACATCAGCAAACTGCTTACATACCACTGGTGAATTATCGAGTATCAGCTGCATAGAGATTAAAAAGTAACGGAGAAAGTACACCTCTTTGAGGAACACCACTCGTAACTGACCTAACAGTAGACAGCTCATTATTCACCTTCACCTGGAACGTTCTGTTCGAAAGATAGTCGATCAACCAACTTTGCAAAAGTGAATGAAGACCAATTTTTCTAATCTTGTATATGATTTTCTGATGACTTACCCTATCGAATGCTTTCGAAAAATCGAAGTAAATGACATCGCCACTTTTCTGCTCGTCTAGTAACTCTGTCCAGTCATTTAAGCACTCTATTAAGTTTCTCTCTACTGATTTCCCTGCCATGAAGCAATGTTGTGCACTAGCAATGATTCAGTCTACTTCAAAATGCTCGATCATGATTTTCTTTATCATTTTCTCAAAAACTGCAAAAGAATGACGTCACTCTGACAGGTCTATAATTATTTGGGTCACTTGCTGGTTCCTTTTTCAGGAGAGGCATGTTTCCATCTTGCAGGAACTTGGGAAAACATCAATGACTGGTTACAGATAAAAGTAAATGGCTTAGCAATCTTATGAGCAACATTTCATAGGAAAATTAAGGGAATGTGGTCAGGAGTTACTGCATAAAAAGCTTTCCAGTGGTGAATGACATCAAAAACATCCTTCTCATTAAACCAGGGACAAAAAATCATAGGATTTTCCACATGAACTTCAAAAGCAGGTAGTGCATTACTACTGACATAAGCTGCATTACTTGTAGCCAACTTCACCATGCAACCAATCCGAGAAACTCTTTCTCGGTCATCACTAAACATTCTCATCCAGCTCTTTTACCGGTTCATCAACCACAAGTAAATCATTTTATCACTGTCCGGATCTTCACTCAGCCAGAGTCCAATCAGCCGAATACCTCCAAATGGCTCATTCCCACTTCACGATGCACCTTCATGATCAGACTCTAATCACATCTTCCCTAGACACACTAGACGGAAACAATTTTATTATAAGAGCATAGAGCAACACACAAAGCATTGAAAAACCTACATACCTACAATCTAAACACTGAAATCCCATGGACTATCTACGAAGCAAGCAGCATGAGTGCGGGAAGCAGACAGAAGCTAAGCTGGCATGGCAGCGCTTGTTTACTCTACAGGCTTTTATACCCGGCGGAGAGAGGGCTCCCAATAAGAACGGGTGACGCTGATAACAGCGTTCACGACATCCTTCCGCCGAAAAAAGTCTCGGTCTTCAGGACCAGTGCCTAAGGTGAACAAAGGCAGAACATGGCTTTGGGGTGAAATGCGAAGTCATACAAAATGGGCAGTGCGTTGTAATACACAGCGACGCGCAGTGTTCCTCATCGTGCAATTTGTGCACCTTTTGGTGGATTTACAGTTGCCCAGCTTGTGTTTCCCCAAGCAACGCGGGCAGAGCCCTCTTGGGATCTCGATCTTTACGCAGAGAAAGGGATGTTTATTGCGTGATTCAGTTCGGTGGGGCCCAACACAAAGAAGGCATTTGATAGGGACCAGCTTCATTTCAGAAACTAAAAGAGAAAAGAAGAAGAAGGATGTAGAGGAGTAAGAAGTTGATAAAGTCCGTTTCGCCTCTGCCCGCAGACGAACCTTACCAAACAATTCTGCCGAGGCTCCTCAGTGAGGAACAGAATTGTCGATGAGAAATAAATGAGAAAGCTGAGCCACAAGCGGAAATTGTTAGCAAGAATAATGAAAGGAAACTGAGTGAGAAAGAAGAGGTGCGGAAAAGTGGTAGAACAATGAAAGTCCAAAATCGGGAAAGGTCAGGTCCAAAATCAATGTGGAATCAATAAAGTCGTATGGTGTAGGTCGTTCAACAATAGCAGTAGCTGGAATAGAACAGAATTCGAGACTTTAGTGTAGCTAATATTCGAATTTATAGAATAGCAACGACAAGTTTTTTAACATGATTGTAATCATCTGGCAAAAGGAACTTATATGAAATTTTTTTGTTGCGATAGATGCATTTGACTATGTTAACGACAATAAATTCTGAAGAGTATCCATTGTTTAATAGTGAGTTTTTCAATTCTTTCAATTTATCTATGAAAAACTTCACCTCAGAGCAGACATTGGCTATCCTCAAGGCCTCTGTGTAAATTGTTGAGGCCTTGATGATAACAGAAACTGCAGAATCTGATTGTGGGAACTTCTTCACTATGAAATCAAAGTCATCTGTTTTATTGTATAAATTGGTCAAAATTGCATTATTATCTATTCTTATATCTTATCTATGCATTATTATCTATTCTTATCACTCCAATCTAACTCCGACTGAACGAGCGGGGATGAAGAAACTGCTGCGTGTTCGAAGTACATTAAGATTCACAGTTGGGGACAAGTGCGGATCGTTTGTTGTCATGCCTCAAACGTTGGACAAAACAATCACAGCACAAGTCCTCTCGGACTTCACTGTTTACGAGGAATCAACGATGTCGGCCTTCGAAGAATCATGCAGAAGAGTGAAAAGCGCTGTCATGTCAGTGGTGAAAGACCGTATAGGAGTTGCAATGGCAAAACGATTACATGACGCGACCCCGACGTTACCAACGCTCTACAATCTGGTAAAAACGCACAAAATCCATCCTACTGCTGATACCATGCTGCTCACTGAGAACGATATTAAGACACGACCAATCATTGCGTCTTGCGGTGGCCCATCTGACCGCATTAGTTGGTTCCTGGTGAAATTACTTTCGCCACTTCTACGATTCGTTGGAGCACATATCCCGAATGTCAACGAGTTCCTCTCATCACTTCGCCGGTGTCCCGTCCCAAGATCAGCGCGGTACGCCAGTTTAGACGTCGTTTCATTATATACGAATGTGAACAACGCGGACGCTGTTGAAGCTGTGCTGTCACTACTCGAAGATCACCATAGTGATGTACCAACCATGGGACTCTCCATCTCGGATATAAGGATCCTAATCGAAGCTGCACTAGGCTGCAACACCTTTGGCTTCAATAACAGACTGTATAAGCAGAAGCGTGGACTAGCAATGGGGAACCGAATGGCTCCACTTTTGGCAATCATTTTTATGGACAAGATAGAGAGATCTTCACTAAGCGTCGACATCCTGTTTTATAAGCGGTACATCGATGACGTATTTGTCGTCGGCACGACCGAGGAAGAACTTGAATCGACATTAGAGAGGTTAAACGCAAAGGATGCTAACGTAACCTTTACCATGGAAGAACCGGAATGGACGGCTTCTTGCCGTTTCTGAATACAAAGGTACGAATAGTTGAAGGACGAAAAGAACATCTATGGTTCAAGAAAGAAGCATCCACAAATATTTTGTTACATGCAAGGAGCGCTCACCCATTGTATATGAAAGCAAATGTCGTGAAGAATCTAATTAAGACGAAGTTGAAGCTGGGGTCATTTGTTGATCCAGAAGTGGACACCAAGATCGCAGCGATTCTTGACTGCAATGGCTACAATCCTGGAAACATCAGAACATGGAAGCCCTATAGTACACCAGACGGCGTTGCTCTCGTCCAACCATACGTCAATGAGAAAATCGCTCGTGAGATAAACGCTGCCGTAAGGGTTTCTCAACTTCCTATTCGTCTGATTTTTCGTACTCCACCGACGTTGAAGGATATTTTGGCATCTTCAAGGATTTACGAAAGCAGATGCCGGGATAATACTTGTCGCTACTGTCAATCAGAGAAAATCTGCATGCTTCGTGGCACTGTATACCTCGTCCGCTGCAGAGGATGTGGAGAACGCTATGTAGGTGAAACAATGCGACCACTGAAGGCACGTTTGGATGAACATCGGAGGGCGTTCACTAATCCGGCCTCCTATCCTAACAGCGGTTTCTCGAAACATCGAACATCGAAACATAGCTGTGAGAACGCGCCTTTATTCGATGTATCTGTACTTCATCGGCACTTGATGCAGCCACTGGAAAGAAAGATTATGGAAGCGAGAGAAATTCAGCGCTTACGTCCTGAAATCAACGCGAAGGAGGAGCTCTGCGATTTGATGAGATTGATCACTTGATACCGGGCCTATCCTCCTCGCCCTCCCTTCCCTTGAGAATTGCCTTAGTAATTCTCATCCTTGAATGTGACTCGTCGGGGTAAGTCCTGCATGACCATATCTGTCGTATCCATTGACCTACGTTTACGACATTCAGCGCTCGCAACATCCTCGCTGACAACCGTTCTTGGATCTGGTATGTATTGCTCATGTAACGGTATCATATCTCTGTAATATGCGTGCATGTTATTGCATTTTTGAAGGTCTGAAGAAGCCATTATTGGCGAAAGCTAGCCAAAATAAAAAGTGGAAGAAGAAGAGTCTCGAACCATCAAAAAAGAAATACATATCTGATGAGGCTCAGAGATAGCTCTATATTACCACATCTCAAATTCCTGCAAAGCCGTTATCTTATTAGCCGGGAGATATTTGCTATCTTATTGCGATACATTGCTTTCCATCAATTATCAGTAGTACATGATACCACTCTCAGATTCCTACTATCTTGCAAGCGCGAGCGAATCTTTCCTAGCTTTGTTGAGCATAGATTCTCACGATTCCCTTACCAAAATAAACGTGAGGTCCACCTGAGGGTTGCAGGCCTGAAAATTGCTCTCATCGATGCCAGCATTGCGGATCGAAAGCGACAGAAGAGTTTCTGCATACGTGGCATTTTGTGCAACAAGCGTAGACTACGAGAAGAGCTTTCTTCAGATCTATGGCGTCGAATATCTTTGCTCAATCAGCGAATCTGTTGTCAGTTACGTGAGAGGCAAAGTACATGTTTTGGGAGAAAATTGGATTCGATCAGATCAACCGTCGCACCGATACAACAGTCATCGTTCATCCAAAGAAACTGTGTTCCTCCAAGCCGCCACATGGTTATAGCGACTGACGGAGTGGATAGCGATATGCAGTCTGTTCTTAACCTTGGTCCCTCTTTCGCAATAACACCGAGGGTAGACAGATCTATCGTAGATAGAGCACTTTGTGGAGTACACCAGTTAGCCCACACTCTACGCTGGAAAGAACATCGTGGCCCAACAGTGCTTGATCGCAGTTCGACAATGATGTCATCAATGCCATTCAAGACCAACACAATTCAATTACCACCACCATGCCGTGACATAGACGTCAAAATAACAGCACTCGAGCAATCGATTCACCGTATCTATCTCAACGCTTCGAATGAACCTTATCACTCCAATCTAACCCGACTGAACGAGCGGGGATGAAGAAACTGCTGCGTGTTCGAAGTACATTAAGATTCACAGTTGGGGACAAGTGCGGATCGTTTGTTGTCATGCCTCAAACGTTGGACAAAACAATCACAGCACAAGTCCTCTCGGACTTCACTGTTTACGAGGAATCAACGATGTCGGCCTTCGAAGAATCATGCAGAAGAGTGAAAAAGCGCTGTCATGTCAGTGGTGAAAGACCGTATAGGAGTTGCAATGGCAAAACGATTACATGACGCGACCCCGACGTTACCAACGCTCTACAATCTGGTAAAACGCACAAAATCCATCCTACTGCTGATACCATGCTGCTCACTGAGAACGATATTAAGACACGACCAATCATTGCGTCTTGCGGTGGCCCATCTGACCGCATTAGTTGGTTCCTGGTGAAATTACTTTCGCCACTTCTACGATTCGTTGGAGCACATATCCCGAATGTCAACGAGTTCCTCTCATCACTTCGCCGGTGTCCCGTCCCAAGATCAGCGCGGTACGCCAGTTTTGACGTCGTTTCATTATATACGAATGTGAACAACGCGGACGCTGTTGAAGCTGTGCTGTCACTACTCGAAGATCACCATAGTGATGTACCAACCATGGGACTCTCCATCTCGGATATAAGGATCCTAATCGAAGCTGCACTAGGCTGCAACACCTTTGGCTTCAATAACAGACTGTATAAGCAGAAGCGTGGACTAGCAATGGGGAACCGAATGGCTCCACTTTTGGCAATCATTTTTATGGACAAGATAGAGAGATCTTCACTAAGCGTCGACATCCTGTTTTATAAGCGGTACATCGATGACGTATTTGTCGTCGGCGCGACCGAGGAAGAACTTGAATCGACATTAGAGAGGTTAAACGCAAAGGATGCTAACGTAACCTTTACCATGGAAGAACCGGGAATGGACGGCTTCTTGCCGTTTCTGAATACAAAGGTACGAATAGTTGAAGGACGAAAAGAACATCTATGGTTCAAGAAAGAAGCATCCACAAATATTTTGTTACATGCAAGGAGCGCTCACCCATTGTATATGAAAGCAAATGTCGTGAAGAATCTAATTAAGACGAAGTTGAAGCTGGGGTCATTTGTTGATCCAGAAGTGGACACCAAGATCGCAGCGATTCTTGACTGCAATGGCTACAATCCTGGAAACATCAGAACATGGAAGCCCTATAGTACACCAGACGGCGTTGCTCTCGTCCAACCATACGTCAATGAGAAAATCGCTCGTGAGATAAACGCTGCCGTAAGGGTTTCTCAACTTCCTATTCGTCTGATTTTTCGTACTCCACCGACGTTGAAGGATATTTTGGCATCTTCAAGGATTTACGAAAGCAGATGCCGGGATAATACTTGTCGCTACTGTCAATCAGAGAAAATCTGCATGCTTCGTGGCACTGTATACCTCGTCCGCTGCAGAGGATGTGGAGAACGCTATGTAGGTGAAACAATGCGACCACTGAAGGCACGTTTGGATGAACATCGGAGGGCGTTCACTAATCCGGCCTCCTATCCTAACAGCGGTTTCTCGAAACATCGAACATCGAAACATAGCTGTGAGAACGCGCCTTTATTCGATGTATCTGTACTTCATCGGCACTTGATGCAGCCACTGGAAAGAAAGATTATGGAAGCGAGAGAAATTCAGCGCTTACGTCCTGAAATCAACGCGAAGGAGGAGCTCTGCGATTTGATGAGATTGATCACTTGATACCGGGCCTATCCTCCTCGCCCCTCCCTTCCCTTGAGAATTGCCTTAGTAATTCTCATCCTTGAATGTGACTCGTCGGGGTAAGTCCTGCATGACCATATCTGTCGTATCCATTGACCTACGTTTACGACATTCAGCGCTCGCAACATCCTCGCTGACAACCGTTCTTGGATCTGGTATGTATTGCTCATGTAACAGTATCATATCTCTGTAATATGCGTGCATGTTATTGCATTTTTGAAGGTCTGAAGAAGCCATTATTGGCGAAAGCTAGCCAAAATAAAAAGTGGAAGAAGAAGAGTCTCGAACCATCAAAAAAAGAAATACATATTCTTATATTGATATCTAAGTAATTAGTATGAAATTCATTCATGTGAGTTCTTTTAATCTCTAATACATTATTATAAACAGCTGCTAACAAATCTTCAACATATTGATCATTTTTGTTGTAAATAACCAATAAGTCGTCCATATATCTGAATGGCTCCAATAGTACATTCTGATTAAGAGAAAAAGTTTTGGAAAATTGAAACTCCATCACAGATAAGACCAGGTCTGCTAAAATTGGACTAAAATTACCGCCTTGGGGAACCCCTTGTTTCTGTTTGAAAACGATGCCTCCGAATAAACAGTAACTATTGTTGAGAAGGTAATCAATGCTGTAGATTAAATCTTGCTTAGTATAATATCTATAACTATTACTCCTCAAATGACTATCCGTATAGAAGGATTTGAAACCATTACTTGCAATGAATTTCTTGTTTGAGTTTTTGTAGCACACGTTGACCAAGTAACTCATACAGCTAATAATAGTGGTATGAAGTAGGTTGGTAAACATATCCGTAAAATCTGCAGAATACAACTTCGCATTTGTATTTTTAAATGCGTTCAATTGCTCTCCAATATTTGTGTTTGTTATTGCCCAGTATGTTTTGATTGTTTTATGACGAGAACGCACTATATTAGTGTAATTTACAAAATGTTTCTTGAGCGTCGTGAATATCACGCATAACTCTTGAGATAGTGGTTTCAAACTGCTATTATGCGCACCAGTAATACATCTGAATTTAATAGGAGTTTTATGCAATTTCGGTATGGCATAAATCAATGGAAGTGTGCAATCCACATCGAACTTCAAATTGTTTTTCAAGTTAAAAAACTTATGTTTTAGGATTATCGAAATTTCATTTGCATTTGGTACAGCTTCATAAACTTGGTTATAATCTTCATATATTATTTTATTGTTAATTTCATCAAAACCAATTCCCATTTCTTTCATGAGAAACATGAGGTAATACTTCTTGCAAATTACTCCGTAGTTATTACTAGCCTTATCCAATGGACAAAATATGAAAGTCTTTTGCAACTTTTTCACAACTCCATAAGGAAACCTTACAGTATTTTCTACAAGTAGCAGACTATGAAGAAGTGGCTTGATTCTTTTCCTGTATTGTGTTTTTAGAAAAGATATTATACAGTTAATCTTTTCAGCGTTTAGTCCAAACTTATTGATCAGAAAATTGATAGCCTCAAGTGTGGTTTGATAGAAAATGTTTTTTTATATCAAGTCTATTTGATATGTCATTAATCCTGAACTTAGTGCCTTTATTAAGGATGTCTCTGAAACCGATATCGTCGATTAATTCCAAATTCCCTGTGATTATATGCCTACTGTGAGGGCAAATATAATCACGATATTTATCACTATCTGTTTCACAAACGCATGTTGAACTCAATATAGATCGAATTTCAGTGGCAGTAAGAGTTCTCAAAAATTTGTTATAATTGTAAATTCTGGAAGAAATCAGGTTGTTATAAGTGTATATAGGTCTGAAAATTTTTGTATTGTTTTCTATGTTACCAATTATGTTTTTGATGGCAGGGGAGTTAAGAATTCTGTTAAAATTTACTTTATCAAAAATTTTATTGGCAAAGGGAATTTTAATAAGATGGCCTTCCAATTTACGTCCCTTGGACTTACATGTAACGATGTTATAGTGCAAGCTGGTTAGCAAACATAAGACAAGAAATTTATACTTATGTTGAACATTTTTCAAAAATTCTGTTGATAATGAAGCGTTCAGAAGATTTTTCATGTTTTTCTTGTCCAAGGATTTGAGCAGTCTATAAACTTCTATTGGTCTACCAAGATCATTTTCATGATTGGTCAGATAGTCAAGAATGTCCTTATATCTTTCTTTATAAGCCTGTGTCGCTAGGGCTGCTCGCTAGTGAAATAAATTTCAGGGGTGAGCCTTGGTCCCTTTTCACTTTGATTGTAGGGGCGAATGGGTTAATGCTAGGGTCATCCTTCCTTGCCGTGAGTTACCTGCAATGCGCTTCGGTGAGGCCTGGCTCTACTTTTGTGGCATTCATCCTTTCAAAGGCATCCCTGATTTGCCCCTCAGTGGGTGGTGGGCCTGACGGGAACCCGCTACCCATGGCGTGGTCTGTGGGTGATGGGGTCCCAGTCGTGAGCCAATCCCAGGATTCGCCCGGGATAGACAATAAATCTTCTTCATCATTAGATAATATTGGCCATATAATACTAGAATTATCTGGGAATGAATCCCTAGTTGAAGGATGACGTGGCGACGTCATTTCCGAATAGGAGGCGTCTATGGCCTCGATAGCGTCTTCATACTCATCGTCTGAAATCGAGACAGGTTTCAGAGATCTCTCACGTTGGGCTTTTATGTAGCTGGACGCTTTCCGGTACATCGTGCAGACAGTATTCTGTAACAACAAGGTCATCCGGAACGAATGAATGAAGGAGAAGTTTAATACAACAGAAACACCTAACTGTTTCTCCCTACTATTATACCTTTATTTTATTTCAATTCCTAGCAGTTACAAATTACTTAATCAAATAATTAACTAAAAATCTTAATTACCTAAATATACGGTTTACTTAGTTCTAGAAAGACAAAATATTTCAAACTCATCTAACTAACTTTTTCATTGGTTCGTCAGAAATCCTTGGTTCACTATTATATTACTATTTCGATCTTATTCATATGTAATAGGATATTGGAAATGGTATTACGTTGTGGAGAGATGCGCAGGTTACTGCAGTGATGCTTCTTTCGGTGCTATATTGCACTTTGCTAAGCGCATAGATCGCAAATGGAGCCATTTCATCACTACAGTCATGACATGGGCCTACTCATGCGCCACTCCAAGACCACTTTCCTACACGTATTATTCCTAAATTCTGTTTGGTTTCTCTTAAACGATTATATTATTCTTGAAAGATATTATTACTAACATAAAATTGAAATTATGCAGATTTCAGGACGTCCTCTGTTGATAGAGGCTTCTGTGCGAACCGCTGTTTTGAGCACGGCGTTTTCTCAGTGGACGGGGGTTTTCTTTGCATTTGCGACGATGGTCGGGTCTCTATTGATTTTTCACTTAGATAGTTGAGGGATTTTCGCGCTACGAGGAGCTCTACTTTTACGCAGAGAGGGGAGCGCTCCTTACACCTCCAGATGAGGTGAGGTTTGCTGCAAAGGAGGCAGCTATCGAACCGGTGAGTTTTAGGTCGACTGGTTTGTAGAAGGCCGAGTGCGGGGTCGGGGGCTTGCGCAGCAGCGGTGGAGTGGAAATCCGCTGCTTGAGAAGGGTAGCTATGGCCGGCATTGTTGGATGGTTGGGACCGGGGCCTGAAGGGAACACCTTTCCGACGGGAACACGATTGGGATTTGGGCGGTCGATCTTTTTCAAGCCAAGGCGAACTGGTCTCTTTGCGGGCTTTTTTTAGCAGGTGAAAGCGCGGACGTTTCCGTGGGCGATCTCTGGAATGCGGCCTGGATCTCAAAAAAGCTAAGCTTGTCATCAAACAGGTCCTTCGGATACTCGACTGGAGAATCGAATGGCCGCCGGGAATAGTCCTTGGTGATCTCTACCAAGGGTCCCTTCGGCCGGGCCGTGTGGGTCGTTTTAGAGTCACGAATCCTTCCCTCATGCCAGCGCGTCCAGATCTCCTCGTCATTCGAGCTATCGTAGACTCGGCGCCAGTCCTCGGTGCTCGAGCAGGAAGATGACGAAGATCTGGGTGCATGGCAGAATCGTTTTGACTTCAACATAGCGGCCATGATGCTCTGTTGTCCGGTTTGCTATTGTAGTCGCTTTGGTTTTGATGGGCTCGTAGGTGTTCGGTTTCCGATAGTAAAGTGTTATACCAAAGATCCGTCCGGCATGAACCAACTCGAGAATCATACTTTCATCTGAACTTGCATCATGTCTTCCTTCCTACACTTATACCTTCCCGGGAACAACACAATCAATCCTGTCCCTGATGCATGGTTTAATTAAACATTTCATTAGATACAAGTAACAATCACATCAAACAAAATACTTTATTGAACATAAATTGATCTATATGCTGAGCATCGTGACAGCCTCCGTGCTGCTCCGGTCCTGCTGCGGCTCCAGGCGGCGTCACTCTCCGTTACCATAAGGGTGAGCGACGCCGCCTGAGACGGCGGTAGGACCGAAGCAGCAAATATGCTCCGGCCGCCACGACGCTCAGTCTACAGCTCTACCCACACGCAAGATATATGTACAGCAATCCATACAACTATAAGTAATACAAAATAATACTGGTCTTACATCCGCGGCCGCCTAGAGTCCCGGTCCCCAAGACTGCATTTAACCATGAACTAAGTATACATCTAACGGGATTTGAAGGATAAATACAAATGGGTTCTTTACTACACTCTTTTCACGCGGTGGGAGAGGAGAAGGCCCCGGCAGCGACGGATCCGGTCCCCGGGATGTTCGGTCTCCTACATCCTATCTCTACCAATAGAGTGGGGTACGTTTGATACTGACCCGCTCCGCTGTGAACTTCGGCGTGGTTTTTCCCCCACATCGCAAACAGGGCCATCTATACTGGCATATCCAACGGAATGAGTCTTTGCTTGGCGGCATAAGAAGTAACTGCCAGTTGCGTGCGTGGACAATGGACGTGACAGCCGGGTGTCGGCTGTGATGGCTATATCACAAAATCTCCATTGCTTTGGTAAGCTCGTCCTCGAGCTTTCAAGACGTTCATACCATTCTATTATAGGCGTTGCCAATGATACTAATTTTCAAAAACTCTTATGGCATGAAATTCTACGGTGATTTGCTATGATGAGAGCCGTGACAAAAGTGCTACGATAAAACACTGCGAAATACTTCGGTGAAATACTGTGGTCCGATGACAGTCATATTTTATCTAGAACTGTGCCTAGATTATTATTCATGTATTTGTTTTTCATTTTAGATGTGTCCATTGCTTAGTAGTCGATTATTTTTGTGGATTGATTTGATTAACTTTGTAACACTTTGTCTCCTAGTATAAAAGCCAGTGACTACGAGGGGGATTAACGTCAAGTGAGTGTACATCCTTTTTAGTTTTACGAGGTCATAAACACAGCTCAATAATAACTTTATTATGCACCATACTCCATCCTCTCCAGTTTTGCGAGGTCATAACGGATCTCAACAATCATTTATTATACACCCATTAAGCAATCATTACAGAACACATATTTATCGAGGTGGAATATGTACTTGCGACAAACAGGAGTTAAAGTGGGGACAACAGGCAAGCTAAATCAGGCTAATCAAGGTAAATCATGGAGGCGGGTCAAGAGTCGCCCATAAATCAGACGATTGGCAGCGCTTTAATCTATGGGGTCCTAAGCAGCGGGGCAAAGATGCTGGTCCACTAGAAAGATCTCTGCCCGGACATATAAGGGTAACGAAATGCGGGGGCACTCATCCGGGTGGTGGTTGTCTTTACATAGCGGGCAAATGATACGGTTGTGGCGGGATTTCGGTAGTGCTACCAATTTCCCGAGAAACGGTTTTTGGAGCCTTCCGTTTAGTCGGCGCTTTTCTTTCGCTGGGTTCCGGGGCGGGGATAAGGGTTTTAGTGCTGGTGTGGTGTTCTTGGGGGGTTCTGGGGACAAGGAGTTTTCTCACATACAGCGGTACAGCTGGTTCATCGCAATCGTCGATCGATCTCGGACCGGGCCATTTCGCTCGGTCTCTGGGAAGATCAGTGTCATCATCTGAAAATTGTGGCTGCGGAGGCCGGGCGGACCAGGTCCTGCCAGATGCGGTGGATTGTTCCGAGTCCGAAGATGAGTCGCTGCGCCGTAGTGTTCGGCAGAATCTTTTCGAGAATAGGTGACTTGCTTCTGCTTGACGCGACACTGAATGAACAGATACATTTATTAAATGGAGACAATAGCTGGTTAGATCTTTAGGTTACCACAGAATAAAGTAGTCAGCGAAGCATAAAAAAAGGTTAAAAACCTGACAACAACCTAGATTTTTTACTCCCACCGGTTCCTATGGGGTATCCCCACAGGTGAGGGTGATCTACTGTTATATTGCTCGATGTCCCGGTGGTGGTCGAAATAGAACTCCCGTTCCCAGAAGTTGAGCTGACCTTCCATCTCGTCTAGTTAGCGTACCGCTCTATTAATCCTTCGAAAGGACGGTGATTGGGTGCCGGGGGATTCGGTGCGGGAGATGGGCTTCTTTGGCAAGGTACCTTAGGCTGACGTGGGTCTCCAGGGTGATGAACTGGAGGGGGAATTCCCATTATTTCATCGTCGGTGTAGACTTCACTTTTAAAATCGCTCTCATATTAGGGGTTCGACTCTGGTTCGCTAAATCTGAACGGAATCGGTCGACGAGCGAACCCGCAGGTAGGGCTCGCCTTGAGTGCGCTCTCGGTCCCCGAACCTCGTTTGTACAAGTTCAAATTGCAATCAGATTTATTGCAGGTTTTGGGCTATTGCGAAAATAGCATAATTCATAGCACGGACAACTGTTAATTGCTGTTGTCGGAGCGTTGCGAAAGGGCGAAGTGCTGTTGAGTGGGTGCAGCCCTCGCACGTGTAAAATACGTGGTCTCCGTTCGGATTTTGGCCTTCAAAAGAAGGAAAGATGACAACCGAATTGAAATGCTTTCCTCGTATTCAGGGCGGCTAATAGGCCGTCTGTCACTCGAATGGTTCACCTTTATCTTCTTTTCGTACTGTGAACCCATTTCTACTTTCACTGTATTAGGTCAGCAGTTACAAGTATTTATGACGACAAGCATTTACAAACATTTAGGAGATTATAGCAGCAAAAGAATAAGCGGATAGAAGATATTACATTTACTTAAAATAGATACTCACATTATCCTAATTGCTCGGCAGACGGACGTTGCGTGGGGTCAGCATGAGGCCAGGCGCGAAGCCTTGAGAGAGAGGGGTGGTTTTACGTTGGCATAAATGTCCCAGTCCTCTGGGACGTGATCAACGACGAGCCGTGCAAAGCACGGTGGGGTGATCATCCCCTTTACAAGTGGTACGAATAGTTTGGGTGTTGCAGCCTTGTAATCCGTCGAGTGAACCGACAAGAAAGTCGTTTGCCGTCTTCGCTGTTCAGCTTGTTCACAGTGGAGGTAATAAACAGGTGGTAAAACACTTGTTCAGCAACTGTGAACCACTGTGATGTCCGTAAGCCATGTCGAAACATTGCTGTATATCTTATTGGCAGTTGTCCGGCCGTTGACAACCGTGTACCACTCTGTACAATTGTTCGGCAAATCTTTGAATGCCAGCAGAAATTAATGACTGTACGGGCAACTGTTGAAACCAGTGTCCGACCAATCTAAATCATTTGTGATGAGATGCTCAGCAATACATATTATTGTCCGAGCAATCGAGCTCACTATGAGCAACTGCTCTGTCAAATCTGACGATAGCTGTCTGTAAGGATTAAATTGCAGGTGTGGACTTTGGTCCCTTATCACTTTAATTGTTGGGGCGAATGAGTCAATGCTAGGGTCGTCCATCCTTGCCCTGAGTTCCCTGCACTGCGTTTCGGTGAGGCCTGGTTTTGCTTTTGGGGCATTCATCCTTTCAAAGGCATCCCCAATTTGCCCCTCAGTGGGTGGTGGGCCTGACGGGAACCCTTTCCCACGGGGTGATTTGTGGGTGATGGGGTCGCAGTCGTGAGCCGATCCTAGGGTTCGCCTGGGATAGACAATAAATCTGCTCAATCTGTGCATCGCTCGGTGGATTTACAGTTGCGCAGCCTGTGTTTCCCAAGCAACAGCGAGCAGAGTCCCTCCTGTGCAAAAAGGATCTCGATCTTTACGCAGAGAGGGAAATGTTCATTGCATGATTTAGTTCGGTGGGGTCCAGCGCAAAGTAGGCACTTGATAGGGACCAGCCTAATATTAAAAACGGAGCTTTGTCTAGGGCTTATCGCTAGTGGAATAAATTCCAGGTGTGGGCTTTGGTCCCTTTTCACTTTGATTGTTGGGGCGAATGGGTTTAGGCTACTGTCGTCCATTCTTGCCCTGAGTTTCCTGCACTGCGCTTCGGTGAAGCCTGGTTTTGCTTTTGGGGCGTTCATCCTTTCAAAGGCATCCCTAATTTGCCCCTCAGTGGGTGGTGGGCTAACGGGAACCTTATCCCCATGGGGTGGTTTGTGGGTGATGGGGTCCCAGTCGTGAGCCAATCCCAGGGTTCGTCCGGGATAGACAATAAATCTTCTTCATCATCAGATAATTTAAGCCATCCAGTACTAGAATTATCTGGGGATGAATCCCTTGTTGAAGGATGGCGTGGCGGCGTCAATTCCGAATCGGAGTCGTTTATGGTCTCCATAGCGTCTTCATACTCATCGTCCGAAACCGGAACGGGTTTCGGCGATGTCGTGCGTTCGGGCTTTGAAGTAGCTGGAATGTTTCCGACAAATCGTGAAGACATTATTTTGGTTGGGCAAAGTTTTGCACAAAACGTCTGAAAAAAACTAACTTATTTCCAAAAAGGATTCCACTTCCGTTGTGTTTCTAGAGGTTGGACAGTCACATATGACTTTAGTATTGTCGGGTTAGGGCGGACTACATCTTTGCTTAGAACAAAACCTAAGAACTTAATTTCTTCCTATGCGAAGTCGCACTTGGAAGCCTTTAACTTCATTCCTATCTGTTGAATTTTCCCAAGAACTTCAAGGATATGCTCCAAATATTCCTTAGGGGTTCCGGAAGTTATCATTAAGTCATCGATGTAAATGAAAACTTGAGTGCGAAGATGTCTCCTAAAATCATCCACTATTCTTTGAAAGGTGGCTGGCGCTCCTTTGAGACCCATAGGCACAAAAGCTCCTAAAAATAAGCAGAAGCTGTCCAAAACACAATGAGAACCCTCTAGCGGAATCTGATGGAAACCATGTTGAAAGTCAAGTGAGGAATAAAGGCATTTGTTAGCGCGAAGGTCAATAATGTCCAGGATATCAGCCAAAATTGATTCCTGAGGTTTCGTGATGGCGTTTGATCCTCGAAAATCAGTTGCACACCGCCAAATACATATTTGCATCTCGTTTCTACACGAGAAAGATGGCAACACAAAAGGGCTAATTGGACTCTCGGATTATGCCATCCTGAAGTATTTGAGTAGCCTTTCGTTCAATTTATTTTTTTCCAACGGAACCCCATTGATCTTTCTTGTTGAAATCGTTGTGCCGCCTACTAAATCAATTCGGTGACGGATAGGACCATTGTCATGGTCTAATTGTAAGTGTCCGTCATGGCCTATGAGTTCAACAGAAATCGCTCCTTCAAGTCTAGCACTCGGGCCCTAGCTATACACCGGCGGAATGAATCTCGCGATGACACTACCGCAGCTTGTTGCGTGGATTAGAAACTGCAAAATGTGAGCTTATTCGGCA
The DNA here is from genome assembly GCA_029168955.1 of Aplectana chamaeleonis. NCBI lineage: Eukaryota > Metazoa > Nematoda > Chromadorea > Rhabditida > Cosmocercidae > Aplectana > Aplectana chamaeleonis. The sequence continues at coordinate 602,671 of JAPDOI010000207.1, read as the reverse complement.
GATATAGGAAATCCTGAAACCGCTGCGGGTACGTGCTCTTATGGAACTAAATTCCCAACGGGAGAGGTTCCACCATGGCACAAGCAGCTGCTTCTTTCGATGTGCATCTGCGCAGTGAGGGTGTTCACTATTGGCAGTTGTCTTGTCAGTTCTGCCGGCGTATAACTAGGACCTTACACTGAAGCCTCATGAATGCCAAAGATCGCTCATCATCTGACCGAGCAGCACTTCATTTTTTACGGATAATCCATGAATCGGACTATCCATGGATCAACTCAAAGAAAGGGTTTTTCCAAAGCGGAATCCGTATACTGCGTAAAAGAAGGGAAAATTTCGTCGTATAAGGATGGACAACAGTTTGAATCGAACACATTTTCCATCTGCTTTGCTCTAGAGGCAGAATACACGCTCGTAAACGTGATTGAGATAACTTTAGAAATTGAATGGCATAGCTCAGAACACAACGCCTACGCATTTTCAAGTGACAGAAACGACCCAGAGTACCGCTGCACGAGTAAGAAGTTGGCCCCACCCCGTATTTCTCCGCCTCCTGCAGTTGGCGTCCTTCTCCAGATCAGGGGTGCTGGGCCATTCCCGGTACTCTTTCGGAATAGACGACCCACTAGAGAAATTTTATGAGAAATGATCATCCCACTAGAGCCGTCGAATGATTGTTTTTTTTTTCAAATACACTGAACTGTTTGATGTGACCAACTAAGGTCATGCCCGAGCAATTGCTAATTTCATTGTATTCTTTAGTGGGTCGTCTATTCCGTAAGAGCACCACATTCCCACCGTCCGCGACGTTTGTGCGCGGTACAATAAATACAATAAGTGAACCACATAAAGTCAGTCCTAATAAGAATGGCGGCCCATGCGGCCGGCGTGCGCTGCAGGCGGCCGCCGCATGTGCCGCCCTCGGATGAGCATAAGAAACGAGTCTCCCCCTCCCCCCCCACAATCATTAACTACGAACGGGGCCGGCACCGGCTGGCAGCAAACAAACTACAACGATCAATCAGTTCTGCAGCCGAGGAAGGGGGGTGACAGCCGTTTGAACACTCGTCCGAGAGCGGCACATGCGACGGCCGCCTACAACGCACGCCGGCCGCATGGGCCGCCATTCTCATTTGGACACACTTTACATCGAAGATCGTAGTAATGGCCCAGCAACCCTGTTTTTGGAGGAGGACGATAAATACATGGGGCGGAGAAATACAGGGCGAGGCCAACTTCTTACTCGTGTAGCGGCATTGTGGCTTCAACTTTGACGCTCCAGAATGCGTAGGCGTTGTGTCCTGAGCCATAAGGGGCCTGCAGAGTTGCACCGACCGGCGACTGGTCCCCTGAACGTCAGCCTTGACACGGCGACAAAAAATGTTTCCAATGATTACCGTCGCCGCGTCGGTTGCCGCTTGCTGGCAGTGACGCAGGGCCGTCGCGGCGTCAAAACACACTGTGATGCCCCCTCGTCGCCCTTCACGCCGCGTGGGTTGCCCTCGTCGTCGAATGCAATCGATATTGCATCACCCAGCTCTGTTCGTCGCGGCGTTGCTCGCAGCGACTTCAACTCTGCAGACCCCTATATAATTCTATTTCGGCAGTTATCCACTGGTTCGGGGTTAAATCTAGAGGATGTCATAGCAGACTCGCGCTGCGGAAACGCAGCGTCATAGCAGACTCGCGCTGCGGAAACGCAGCGTATCGGTTTCGCACGAGCTTCCGCGCCCGCCCCTCACCAGCTGATCATGTGAGATTTTATTCGATTCCTTTGTTTTCTTGATTCTCACGTCTTCTTTCAATAGCTTCTGGTCTTTCAATGCTGCGTCCATTACATTGCGACCATTTGCTAAACTTTTGATTTCAGGAATAGCTGGAATAGTCGGTAACCGCCAATAAACCGCCATTTTTCGGTACTTTTCATTTTGATTCGTGGCTTTACCCGACTAGAACCACATTTTTGTAATTCCTACTAACTTCTCACTTCTCTTGCAAGCTTTAATTGATCGTGAACCTTGCCAGAATTTTTCATTGTTTGGGCTGACTGGATGTTCTAAAATAAATCCTCCAGCATGTGAGTGTTAACGATCAATGGAAAGCTTGCTAGAGGCGTCAGAAGTTAGTAACAAACGCTAAATACATGTTCTACTGTGCTTCTCTGGGCCGAATTCCGGTCAGCAATTGCGTCTCGACACGCTTTGCGGCCGCGCGCTTTCAAGTCGGAAGAGTTTCCAGCGCTGCAGCCGGCGATCTCTTGACTCCAGTTGGGTTTTAGAAACTGGAGAGTAAACAAAATTGGAGAAAACTGTATAAAAGAACCATATCGAGTCGGCTATGGCGCTGGAAACTCGACAGACTCAAACGCGTGCGGCTACAAAGCGTGTCTAGACGCAATTGCGGACCGAAATTCGGCCTAAAAAACACAAACATTGATGAACCCTATTAGTTGCCGACGGTTCTCTCTGATCCTGAAATTAAAACTTTTGCAAACGGTTTAGTATAACAAACATTGCATTCCATAATCAAAAACTGTAGAAAGAAGACGTGAGAAATGTGAAAAACCGTGAAAAATGAGGAAAAAAAACTCAATGATCGGCTGATGTGTCGCGTGCCCGCAACGCGAGTCTGCTATTGCACGCACCAAATTTAACCACGAACCAGAGGATGACTCTTCCATGCGTGTATGCTGCCTTTGAAGAAAAAACCTCAGAACTTAGCAGGGGCTTCCCTATTTCATTGTATCGCAAATAGAAGAATACTTTCTAAGCTTCTTTCATTAAAGATAGTGTTCACGGCGAAAAAAGTTGCCCGTTTCTTGGCAAAAACGTGAGCTCTAGGTGCCTCTAAGAAAAATAAGAACGAAAGTACGACGGAAAACTGAGGGTGAAAATCTCGTGGTCCAGAGAACCCATCGGGTCACCCCGCCCACGTTATGTAACAGTTGTCCTGCATTCGTTTCACCAAAGGAACAGCCACCGAACTTTTAGATATCCTTTATTCCGGAAAATTCTAACGACCAAATATGGGCATTGACCATCCTATATCTTAGGAGTTTTTGGTACACGAAACAGACAGCAAAGCCACTAACCAAAGAATTTTGAAGCACAAAATCATTTTCCTGACGACAGGTTCCATGCGCTGTCTGCAGTCTCCCGAAACACAAACAGGCACAATTAAATTTCTTAGAGATTGCTTTGAATTTTTTTTTCTCAGAGATTTGAGTGTTCTGCGAGGACTTTTCCCTACTAACCTCTACTTAGAGAATTTACCTACTCAAAAACATCGAAACCTAGAATACGGTTTTTATCGTGAACACTGCCTTTAATTATTTGCAGGTGGACGGACAATCTCGAGATTTCTGCAGGTTATAAGTTTTAAATCATGCTTTGAAGCGTTTGGAGACTTCTTGAAAAGTCAGACATGAGTGGCGGAAACCCAGACCGGTGCATGAATGCTTTCGGAAGATCAACCTGCACGAATCTCAAGATTGTCTCACCTGCCCGTATGTTGTGAAGAAAGCATAGAGATTGCTTTTTTTATTCCCTGTTCAATCACCACTGAAAGCTTTGCACCATATTTTCTGGAAAGGTCACAAAACAATTTTTTCAAGAAACAAAGCGATTTTAGAAAAGTTTAAAAAAAACAAGGCGCATCATAAGGTAATAATGAGCTGTGAAAATAAGAGCAAGTTCAGAATCTAAAAAGGGCTTCAGTTAAACAAAAGTAACAAGCATCGAGCGATTTTTGTCACTTTTGATACGTGCTTCCCGCCTTTTACATAACTAAGCGCGGGTATTGTATCCTCTGCTTCGGGGTTAAATTTAGTGTGTGCCATTGTGGACACGCGACGCATCGATTTCGTACGAGCTTCCGCGCCCGCCCCTCATCAGCTGATCAATCGGGTTTTCTTTCATTTTCGTCGTTCTTCTTATTTCTCACGCCTTTTTCAACAGTTTTTTATCATTGCATGTAATCTTTGTTATATTAGGCCCGTTTGCGGAAGTTTTAATTCCAGGAACAGCAGGAACCGTCAGCAACTAACAGGATCCAAATTTAGGGTTTTTTTTGTTTAGCGGTGTTAGCCAACTAGAACCCGTAATTAGTGTTTGTTGTTAGTGACTTCTGACTTCTCTAGCAAGCTCTTCATTGATTGCAAACTTTTTCAAAACTTGTTATTGTCTGAGCTGGCCCAAATCTCCAAAAAACCTCCTGACTGTGAGTTTTTTTTTCATTCGAATCAGAAAACGCTATTAATTATGTTTTTGTTGTTTATTTCCCCTGAATCCTTTTTCCTAAGTACATATGGATCATGCCCGAGTTTTTTTTTCAGGTGGGCCAAATTTTCACTGGAACCCCGCCATATTCAGGATTTAAAGTCTAAGGAGAAGTACCACAAAAAAAATATACATAATAAGAATAAATTTAATCAAAAAAGATTTAAAATAAAACATTTGCATTCAGGTTTTTTGGAGAATCGAGCCAGCCTAAACAAAAAAAAAACATTCGACAAGGTTCATGATGAGCTTGCCAGAGAAGTGAGAAGTTATTAAGAAACACAAAAAAGTGGTGCTAGTAAATAAAAGAAAAATTATGAAAAATTGGCCGTTACTATCCGTTGCCGACGATTCCCTCTATTTCTGACCACAAAACTTTGTCAAACAATTGTAGCATAACAAGCGTGGCATTTATAGACCAAAAAGTGTCGGGAAAAGACGCGACAAAAAAAACAAGCAAAATCAAGAAAGCCCCCCACGATCAGCTGATGTGGAGCGGGCGCGGAAGCTCGTACGAAATCGATGCGTCGCGCCTCCGTAGCGCGAGTCACACTAAATGGGACACTCTAAATTCAACCCCGAACCATAGGACACCTACTATAGTTGGTCGACTTTAAAAAAGTCGAAAAAACGCGATTTGAAATTTTTTTCGTAGGAAAAAATTTGAACGAACAATATTTTTAAAAAAATTGTAATACGAACTTGCGAGCGAGCAGAAGCAAACTTCGGGAAACCATTTGAAAAATCGTCCGGAAATTTTGTTCGTGTACAACAAAAGTAATACCTATGTGTACATACAAGAAGAGGAGTTATAAAGAGCTCAACCGAAATAGAGTATTTCTCTCATTTTTAGACCATGAAAAATTATCGGAGAGGGTTGTAAGAAGAAGGACGAGTTATGATACAGCTTGTAGGAGAGGAAACAAATGAATAAAAGAACTCCGATGTTTTGTAAAGAACTTAAAAATCTTACCGCAGAAGACATTTATGATTACGAATATTGTTAGAAATACGAATATGTAGTGACTAGAAATATATAGCTCCGAATACAGATTTGTCTAATGCCAAATGAATAACAGGTAGTCAGTCAGAAATGGAATGCATTAGAGCAACAGTGGCGTATCAGAGCCAATAGCGCCTGTTTTACATTCAGCCGAAGGGGGGGGGGGGAGAAGCTGTTGAGGCGGCGAGGGTGGTACTCTGAGCCGGCAATATATCATGACTTGGTCCACGGGTCACATCTGTTGCAAAGTACAAGACAGTGATTACAGCCATTGCATTACTACCGGCAGGAAAATTACTATTTGGGCATTTACCACTCACTGACTCTGCCTCGAACAGCGCTGATTTTCTTTGCACAAAATGTGGTGTTATCTGGCAAGGTTAGCTCCTTACGCACAGAAAAAATATAAAAATAAAACAATAACTCCCACATTGTACACTGTTAGCTGGAAGAATGACATTGGGAGTACAAAAAAAACTTCAGGGGTTTCGTGCTCTGACCCTGTCAAGCAATCGTATTTCTGATTGTTCAATAGTGTGAGAATAATATGACTTCTGACAGTATTTTTCAGACAACCAGTACCCGCGCTAAGTTTTGTAAGAACGGGGAGCATTTGCCAAACTTGGCGAAAAAAGTGCATGTAACATTTTCGGATTCTGAAAACGTTATCATATTCACAGCTCAAAATCCTGCCTATTAATATCCTTAGTGGACCGAAGTACCCTAAAATCGCTTGGTTTTTGAGTAAGAGTGTTTTGTGGTCGCTTCACTAAAACGTCGCGCGCGGCAAACTGCGGCGTAACGTTGAGTGGTAGTTGTACAAGGGATATGAGAGAAATTTCTATGTTTTCCTCGTGAAATAGATGGAGGTAGGACAATCTCGAGATTTGAGCAGGTTGAATTTTAAAAATCCTTCATTTACCACGGTTGGGAACTTCCTGAATGGTCTGACTTCTGTTACGAATGCCCCAGACCGATAAGTGGAGGGGTTCGATATTGCAAATCTCGAGATTGCCCCACCTTCATCTAATTCACTAAGGAAACATACAGACTGCTCCTCTACTACCTGTTACTACTCAAAGTTTCGCCGCTTTTTGCCTCGCGCTACGTTTTTGGGAAACGACCACAAAACCATATTTACCCAAAAAGCCAAGCGATTCTAGGGAACTTCGGGCAACAAAGCACTCGACTAGGTAGGATTTTGAGCTGTGAATATGACAACCTTGCCAGAAATCAAAAACGTCTTCGTTCGAAGAAGTTACAAGCATCTGATCTTTTTTTGCCAGGTTTGGCAAATGTTCACCGTTTTTACAAAACTTAGCCTGGGTATTGTACTTAGTGGACTTAATTAGTAAATTAGATCACTTCTTTTGAATACACTATGTATTTAACACGTATGCGGCACACAAGTGTTCTCCTGTCTGTGTTCTCCTGAGACAACCACAGTTAATCCGGTGTTGACATTATGTCTAACAGAGAACGCAGTAATGAGGATCGAGGACCTCTTATGTCATTTGAAGAAAGAGGTTACCGCTGAAACTCCCGTGATACAATACCGCTCGTGGGATTGGATCGGAATGCGCTCAGCAGTGTTTTTGCGTCGTTAGAGTACTTTTCTGTTAGCTCTCTTCGAATCGAACTTTTTTTGAATCCGAAAAAAAAACTTTTAAAGATCTTGATGAAAAGGGCTGCCCATCGGCAAAGTGAATGCCAGATTTTAGGTCAAAAGGGAAGGTTGGGTCGATTTCCTAGCGTATACAAGCGCAGTATACAAAAAACTATGTGGCACTTCAGCGCTATTACGCTACATAAGTCGGCATGGATCCGGAAGAGACTTGGCGTTCACTGTTGAAGGTTGGCGCAAACTCAGTAAAAATGGCGTTATAACATACAAGGTGGTGAGCACCACGCTTCGCAGTACCTATGTGCTATGTTATAACATACAGAACTGCACACCCACGCCGCTTCACGCCGTACTTAGGTGGGCGTGCTTTAGAGTCTATGGATTATTTGCATTGCAGATCGGTGCCCTCGCTGTACCAAACAGCCTTGCCGACGTCACAGTAACATCAGAGTAAAATTTGGATATAATAGGGGCCCATCCATTTCGTGAATATAAGGCCCAGTTCCCTGCCGAAGCGCGAGATCTCAATGCAATCTCTAATAAGGGAGAAACTTCAGGAAAAGTCGACCCCCGCCCCAAAGCCTAGCTGCGCACACCGCCCCGGAAAGGGAACCAAGAGCTATTGTACATTATGCTTTGAGCATCGCTACACAAACTCAATTTTTTCCGTTTGCAAACATTTTGGATTACCTTCCTCAGGGTCGAAACAGCTTTTGATTACGCTTTCCAGGGTGTTGTAATGGCGGGGCCCACTTTTTCCGTGTAGCCTTTCTCACTTATTTGATCGAGAAATGAGATCTCGCGCTTCTGGCTAGGGTCGCTGTACACGATGGGCGGACTAAAATATAAAATTTTCCTCCTGAGGTACAGTACCTCACAATTTTTCGCAGAAAAAAAGCATTTTGCGACGTTTTTTGCGCTCACAAAGTGCTGCATCGCCATAACTTGCTTTAAGGTGGTCCGATTTCAATTTCGAAGTAATTTCTAAATTGCTGCCATTCACCTCTATACGATAGTATTCGAAAGTAATAGATTGGACTCAAGAAGTGCATCGAAAAATGCATAATTGCACCAAAAAATCCCTTACTATGAACTGGTCAGATGATCATGGTAGCAGAAATCTTTCATTTTCGGATCTGTGGTCGACATGAATTTTAAAGGGAAATACACCTTTTTCAACAGGATACATGAGTCGCAATGACTCTCTACATTTGCCTCACTGAGAGGAACACGAAAACTACCCCAAAATTTCATTTCGTCAATTTTGAAGCGAGATATGGCGATGTGCCGCTTTCTGGCATGAAAATTTTGTCGTGACTCTTCCGCTGCTACCCCCACGACTCCTTCGCGATCTCGGACCATACCGCGACTCCCAAGCGAGCCTGGAACTCTTCCGCATGAGCTCCATTGGGATTTGGTCAATAAAAGCAGTCTTCCGCATGGTTTCTGCCTCGCGTCTTCCCCTGCAACTCCTCCAGCAGAGCGTCAAACCGGGAGGAGTTAGCGGCAGCAAGTCGCGGCAATATTTCCTCAGAGTTGTATAAGCAAGCAAAACGTCACAAAAAAGCTCTTTTTACAAAAAAACTTGCGCGCTATTGTATGTTTTCACGGGAATCAGTTACACTGTGCTCAATTCAAGCTCACGCAGTGGAACTTTTTGCAAAATGCAGTGCATAACCCTTCACAGTCAGACATGGATTTGAAAGAGAATCTGCGGAGAAAGTTATGGTCACAGTTTTCCATGGTTTGTTGAACTTTTTCGGGGTAGATAGATGTCCTGCTCAGTTCTTGAGCTCATCCCAGAAAGCTCTCTCTCTCGCTAAATATGTGCAGTAGAACAGTACTCAGAACTGATTGTTCTCTTGTTTGTCCATTGACACGAAAGCGAGGTCAATGACCACCGCTGCATACGTGGACAGTGGTGTGACAGCGACCGGGTATCAATTGTTAACGACGGGTGACGATGACTAATGTCCGGTTCACTCTCACACACACACACATACACGCAGACAGAAGTCACACACACCAAGCCGCGTATAGTTAGTAGGATGGCACCGAGTTTGCGCCAACCTACAATGGGGAACGCGAAGTCTCTTCAGAATCCACGCCAATCATTCCCACACAGTTGTGGACGAAAATCTATTGACATGGCCTTTTCGCGAATACTGTTTTTGTACTTATCTCGGCCTGGGCCTAGCGAAACTTGATGAAACTACAGTATGGTATGGAGCATCATTAACCTTAAGCTTTACACATACAGAAACTTCAAGTTTAAGTGCGCTTTTTTAATATGGAATTTATTTATAATTTCGTCTTAATATTTCAAATTAGGAATATTCCCTCAAAACATGGATATTAATTTCCCTAACCCGTAATACTTCTTTTCTATTAGAAGATCTTCTGGGCCGTTGAATAATGTCGTGAGAAAATAATTTCTTTCAGCATTTTTCTAGAAATGAATTTGAAATGAAATTACACAATTTCGCAGCTTCTAAAGGCAGTGTTCACGATAAAAAAATTGTGTTTCTTTTTCCACTAAGAATGGGTAGTGGAGGGGCACACTGTAACGTTAACGTTGAAATAACGCATGAAAACGAGCCAGGAAAAGCTCACAAAGAGCTCGAAATTGCCACTTCGAGCGCAAGGCAAACCTCAAAACGCAATGCCCTCTCTCCGACGTGAACAAATGAATGCTAGACATTGTGGAAGATTAGAGCGAAGTAGTTTCCTATCAATAGCAGCCCCGTTCTTCCCTCTCATTCTCAACTTCTCTCTTTACTCAGGTCAGCCTATATACATCGGCTATGCAAAAGACGGGAAGTTACATGAGCCTCGGACAACTCTGTCCACCACAAGCTTCCAAGTTGCTCAATTTTGAGGGACCATAGCTCCGTTCACTAGAGAGGTCTTGTAAAAATGATTCTAAAAAATTATTGGAGCATGGGACTGTCTTCAAAATAGGTGGGAAAAGCAGAAAAACTATTCTTATCGTGTGAGCACTGCGTTTAAGCTGCTGTAATTTGTCATAACCTATATAGTACATGTTATGAATTTTTTTCCTGTAGCGGATAATTTTATATTGGTGATTTTTCAAAAATACATATGCCCCAATCCGTTCAATGTTCGGTCGTCAGAAAAATTTTGATAGCGGCAATTTTCCTTTAAATTTAAACAACGGGTCACAAGATCCTCTAATGTTGGATAAGCCCTGCGGCTCTTAGATTTCAGAAGCCATGTTTTGAGAGAATAGCCCCAATTCAAAATAATGCCCCGAAATTATAAATAGATCCCCTATTTGAGAACTGCGCCCTCAAAACCTCTGCTCCAGGTACTATGTCTAAAGCAAACCTCAGCTATGAGTTAACGCATAGTTATTTGGGATCAGGGGTGGTAGTAATGGTGGGGGTGTTAAGAACGCGAATCAACAGGCGTTATGTAAGTTCGCGTTAAGCACGCGAGTTTAACCCACAACAGAATCTGAGCAGGACTCCTAATAATAGTTGGGAGAGAATTCGCCTCTAGTTTCACCCTAACATCCCTCAGTGATAGGCCATTTGTTACACTCTCTTTCAATGAAAATGCCTTCGAAAAAGCGACAATTGTAACCTTTGTTACGAAAAAATAGCGATTTCAAAACGTTTTCAGGTCTGTTTTTTTCTCTAAAATTCCGACATGTGGTGATCCTCGCGGTAAGGTTGGCGTTTAACATACTCTCGCAAAAAGACAGGACGGAAATAGTGCTGAAATGCAGAGAGGAACTGACAGTGGTTCACGAAAACTCCTCCCGAGAGAGTTTTTGGACGCGGTGTAGCAAGATACAGTAGGAACAGTTTTTGACCATCTTTACTAAGGGCAAGTGCGAGTTTAATTAATGAAACAGAGGCGATGAGGGGATCAAAAACAAAGCAGGGATCATTGCTGAAACACGTTGGCCGCCTTCTCTTTGGTGGCACTAATCAATTCCTCTCCCACTCAGCTGTTAATTTTTTTTTGGCGAAGCGCCGACACTTCTCCCGCTTTTGTTTATTTTCTTTCGAAATTCATCTCGCTTCTGCAATATCATCAGGTTAGTTTCCCATTTTTCTATTATTCCATTGCATAGCATAAGCTATGGGAGGGAGTATGTAGTAAGTATTATTTGCTTGCTCGCGTTTCGAAGGGGGTTTCCACAACTTTTTAGTGCCAAAAAGTGAAACTTTTCCAAGCGACTGATTTTCAAGTGATTTGATGTTTTGGTAATGTTAAATCAGCATTGGCGAGTTTTATGGGGAAGAAATGCGAACTTGTTTCTAAAACCAACTGTACTTGTTCACCTTTTTCTGCAAGATTCGAATACTCCTCTTTCATTGCCAGAATCAAAGCCATCGTGGCCTCTTTTTTTTGAGGGTCCTGCTATGCACTTCTGCGTGCATTAGGTAGAGCCACTCCCGAAAGTGTTTCAAATCTCTTACCTTGAAATATGTGCACAAAATCTTCTCTCCTTGCATGACGCGCACTGTAAAGGGAGTGTGTAACAGTGTTTCTATATATTTTCAGCAGTAACTGCGGGCGGGGGATTAGTTTCATTTTGAGAAGACGACAAACACTTCCCACAAATTCAACTGCATCAATGACCGAAAACCACACCATTACCCCAATATCGGACGCCGTAGGAGCTTCAGCTGCACGCTTCCAAAAAAACACACTTCGAATTCTTTTTCAAGAACGAAATAGACTATTTAGTTTATCATCATTCTTCTAAGTTTTTAACTATCCATTTCAGTTGAATGCAGGACATTCTTTGAATTTATGCATCTCTCGACGAGTTTCGGAATGTCTTTTTCGCACTTATGTAGCGTTTCCTTCCCAAGAACACCTTGTATATAATTCATCCAGGAATTTTGAAATTTTCGTTCGCTCGAAATTTCTTCTGGAGAATTTTTTTGTTTTTCAAAAAAACTTTTGTTTGAAAATTTTTTTTGAAAAAAGTTAACAAACAATTTACTACAAATGTTACTACAAAGTTACTACAAATGCAAACTTTTGTCAGATCACACGCACTTGATTGATTGAGGCTAATGATTAACCTAACGTGTCTTTTCGAGAGTGGTCCTGAAAACCCACGGAACTCATGTTAAAAATGCTTACGAGAATTAGGACTTCAAGGAAAACTTAAAGAATTGCGTGTGTTGTGATCGTAAGTTTCGAACAAGCTATGAAATATTACGAAGTTCCCGTTGAATGCTCTTTCCTAATGAATAAAATAAATAACATTACTTGTGTAAATCTTTCCGATCCCTCGTCTTCTTTCCACCGTAAACGTCGTTCGTGTCCAAGTGTGTAGAAAATACTTATGCGGACGAAGGTCACTGCTATAATGTATGTGTAAGCAGAGGCAGCTTTCTCGTTAAACCGGCAACAAAACCGTGGCACCTATGTCGCTTTTTCTTTGCCGGCCAGGAGGTGGCGGGTTTGTTCGCGTTAATTTGGCGGCTCCTACTGCATTTATATCGCGGTATGTTGGCGGCTTGGAGGTGGCGGGTTTGAGCACCTCGCGTTTAACACCCCGTTTACTACCAGCCCAGGGTACTGCACGAGGTGTGGGCCGGCCAGTTCTGCTCAGACCCCCCCCCTCTAATGGCAATTTTGCTCAGATCCCCCAGGAACGTCAGTAGGGCAATTTTTTACCCTTTTTCTCCCACCCCTTTCGAGAGCTGATGTGTTCAAGCAGTTTATCCAGCAGGCTTTCATACCTCTAACGTTTCACTGCAGTAAAATTTCTCTTGTCGTGTTGAAATAGCAAGTATAAAATTGTCAAATGGTTAAAAAACCAAAATTGACAGCTCGAAGCCAAAGCTCTGCAAAAAATTTCTGATGTTTGAGAAGACGAGAGCCTAAACAGCGCTTATTGCATCAACGTAGGCAGGAGTGGAGAGTGCAAAAGTATGGATGCTTGAAAGAGGGTTATGTGGATATGGGGATGTTTAAAAGAGGGTTGGATCACGCCGGAAATCGATATTCTTTTGCGAGTCACGGGAGTAAGATATTCGAGTCAAGAGTGATTGATTTACGAAGTATACCAACTTTGACCGTCTAACAAGATGGACGCTTGTAAGATGGACGCTGAAGGGCGCTACACTGTGTGGACCCACACCTTTCACAGGTGTGGTCCCGCCGGAAGTCAACAATTTTTAAAACGAGGAGTCATGAGAGTAGGATATATGAGTCCAGCGCGGCCGATTCACCCTAGATACAAACTTTCACCATCTAAGATGGACATAGAAGACCGCTACAGTACAAGGGCTCACACCTTTCCCAGGTGTGGTCTCGCCGGAATTCGATAATTTCGAAAACTAGGAGTTACGAGAGTCGGGTATTTGAGTCCGGCGTGATTGATTCGCGGTACATACTTGTTGCACAGTTAGGCCGTATACTGGCCGTGTAGTTTTTGCAATGATTAAGGGGTCTGGTAGAGTTGAAGTGCCGACAGGCTTGCCGTCGCAGCGACGAAAAGAACTGAAGTAATGCAATATCGATAACATTCTAGACGACGAGGGGCGACCGACGCTGGCCGGAAGCGCGACGAGAGGGTCACCGCACAAAGTGCTTTTGACGCCGCGACGTCCCTGTGTGTCAGCCGCCATTTATACTCGGTCGAGCGGCGCGGCACAGTGCATTTCTGCAATATTGATCACGCGGTGCGGCACGATCGATATTGTAAGATTGCACTTCGCCGCGCCGCTCGGCGGCGGAAGTATAAACGGCTCCTCACTGCTAGCTAGGGGCAACCAACGCGGCGACAATAATGTTTGGGAACATTTTTGTCGCTGCGTCAAGGCTGACGCTCGGCGACCAGTCGCCATAGTGCTACTCTGCAGACCCCTCAAGGCCGTATACTGGCCGTGTAGTTTTGCACATGGATTGTTTCAACGATTTTTCAGGCCTCTGATAACGGCGAGCTTGCCGAAACGTCTGGCCAATAAAGTCGATTCTGCATTTAAAAACCGTGGTTGGCACAAAAAAGGTACATGCTTGCTTTGACCATCTCAGATGGACATAGAAAACCGCTACACAGATAGCGGGAGACGATGAAGAATAATCGGCCGAGTCCTTAAAGCATTCACGACCGCGTGTTCCACCGGCGGGACACGCGTTCACTACCACTTCGGACCGCGTGTCCCACCGGTGGGACACTCTTTTCAAAAATCGATTTCTCCTCCGCATGGAGGAATTTCTAAATCTTTTCATGGTCAATGTATTTACCTATTCTAGAGTCGACTATGAACTTCGTGGTCCGCTGGCAGCTTCACCACTACAATATATCTGACCCTTCGAATGCAGCGAGGTCGAAAACCGCAATTATGAGTACAGATCGCATTTTTACAAGCAATTAATGGCGAATTTTTTCTCTCAGCGACGAACAGGAATGGGTGATGCAATATCGATTACTGTCGTTTTCGGTGTCGAATTCCGGTCCGCATTCGCGAACTACAGCTATTGCATCATGCGAGACGTGATAGTCGTGCTGGGACCACTTCGTCCCGGCACGATTCTCATTTCTCCCTGCACGATTATGAAGTGCCGCATGATGCAACAGCCGTAGTCCGCAATCGCACACCGGAATTAGCCTCCAAGAACGATAGTACATTCGGCTACGAGGGCGACCGACGCGGCGTGAAGGGCGATGAGGGGACACCGCAGAGTGTTTTGACGCCACGACGGCCCTGCTTCACTGCCAGCGAGCGGCAGCCGACGCTGCGGTCTGAAGAGTTGCAGAGACCGGCGAGTAGTCACCGAGCGTCAGCCTTGACGCGGCTACAAAAATGTTTCGAAACATTATCGTCGCAGCGTCGGCTGCTGCTCGCTAGCAGTGAGGTAGGGCCGTTGCGGCTTCAATACTCTCTGTAGTGCCCCTCGTCGCCCTTCACGCCGCGTCGGTCGCTCCCGTTGCCGAACGTAATCGATATTGCATCACCCAGCGCTTTTCGTCGCTGCGAGCAACGCCGCTACTTCAACTCTGCAGGCCCCTTGGTGCTCGGCGACCAGTCGCCGGTCGGTGCAACTCTGCAGACCCCTATAATATCGCAATATCGACCGCACCGGCTGCGGCCGGTGTCGCTGTGAGACTTTACTATGAAGTACGTTTAGAGGTCGAATAGTGAACGAGGCTCTCCGAAGTGTTTTCGCCTTCCAATTTCATTGATTATATTAAATGCCGGTGGTGGGTCAGTCATTTTGACAAAGAAGAAGCGACTCCCCAATCTCAGTGGTGTTCCTATGTTTTTGAAACGCACTGTACCACTTTAGGAACAAGCGAAAGGCATAACGAGTTTTCAGCGGACAATAACAACACTGCTTGTACCTTGTCATTTTCCATCGCTCTCTGCCCAACGTTGTTGATTTGAAGACGACCTTTCTCCAAAAGGCGTTCGGGCGTTATCAGTTTCTCGATGGTCTTCGCAACGTACGCTCAGTCTCACACCACCGCGCCATCGCAGACAAACCATTTCGATCGGATTACTTTTTACTTTGTCTGCCACACTGCTACCCAACTTACTTATTCCTCTGCTCTCTCCGGATTTTGCTGCTCTCCAACTGAGCGGATGCGAGTTTTTAGTCGAGCTTTTTGCAATTTCTGTACTTCCATAGAGGAAATACGGTACGTGTTCGAAACCGTCGCCAGGCATAAGATGAAATAAAAAAATTGCTCAAAAAAATATAGCACACACCAATATTTAGTAACCGTCCTGTAAATTTCGCGCTGCTAGCAGAATGGCTAATGCCCTTTCATTAGTTTAATCGCCTTGCCTTTCTAACGAGGCGGAAGCCACTTGTCAGAAATTTCAAAATTTTCATTCTTTCACGTTTCGAAAACCCCATTTTCCCTCACATTTTTAGGCTTTTCGCTCTCGATTTCCGATACCCTCTGAAACTGAAGGAAAGTGCTTTCGTGCCAGAACCCGATTTCTGTAATTCCACATTTTTTTTCTTTTTCGCTCAACCATCGGTTTGGGAAAGACGTATGGTCTCCGTTTTCATTTTAGTCTGACGCATGGACCAGACGCCTGGCCGTGCGGGGTCGGCGGCCTCACTGGAGAATGGGGTTTCGATTCGCGCGGGGTGATCTGCCGTCGCAGCCTCGTCCATTCATCAGACTAAAATGATTGCGCAAACTCTACAGCGGTTTTCAAGTTACCTTAAATTTCAGAAAATCGGCCAACTGCGACATAATAAGTACAGTAGGCTACCGTGCTCTCGAACAGATTCGAAAAAGGTCCCAAAATTCGTGTTTGGCACCCCAGTTTTCGACCTCTAAAACCCGAAAAGAAGAATAGCGCCGGAATTCGTTACAGCGTGGTGATCAATTAATCCCTTTATGCAAATTAATCAATTAGAAGAAGTATGCGCTCATTGATCTCTGCCAAGGACGCATTATTGCGGTAGTGGCGTCACGTCTGGTGGCACCAAACCATAGACAGTTTCATGGTAGTAGAGTAATATATGCTATACTTGAGCAAACTGAATTTTTTAGAATGTTCTTTGTTTCCATTAGGTTGGATATAAAACCTTTTCAAATGATCGACTTCTCGACTTATCCGAAAAGCACGTCTTTCGAATGATCTGCTTTTTAAAAAGTCGAAAATCGCAGTTCCTAGAAGGATCTTCTTAACAGATAGGATAGGAAGTCAGCTTTTTCAATCGACTCAAAAAGCGTCACCCCTTCCATTTAGCGATTTGAGCGATACACAAAACTTGACAGCCTGGAGAGGTTTTTCGCTTCTCCCTAAGATACTTTTTTGCGTTTTTATGAAATGGTAAAAAAAAAGAATAGCTGAAGGACAATAAACTGCAAAGAACTCACATGGAAGTTCTTTGCCATTGGGGGAATGATTTAATGAGAACGAAAAGTTGATGAGTTTGGGATCTGGCTCGGGGGTCTAGCGGTTACTGTCCAATAAGAAAACGGTGGGGACGTAAAATATGAAAAAAAGAAATCGGGGGATGTTGGACCGATGACTTTTTAGAAAAATGGGGAATGCTCTACTAGAGGGTAACTTGAAACTCCTCGAGGTAATTCTTGAAGGAAATCTCATCTTGAAGGATGTCAGAATTTCCGAAGTCTCTTTAAAAATCACCAATGGGAGTGGGGTTCTCTCGAGGTACTATCCTTATGGAAGCAAAGATCCGGTCCGCAGTTGCAGACAACCGCTGTTGCAGCACGCGAAGTGATAATAATCATGATTATGTTATGTGATACCAGCAGAATTAACCTTTGCCCCAGCATGATTATCATCATGTTGCGTGCTGGAACAGCGGTTGTCTGCGAATGCGGTCCGGAATTTAGTTTCTATAGGGACAGTGAATGACATTCAGGTATTCACACCTCATCCTACTACTGTAAAAGTGCTGGACGAGTTTTCCACGCGCGTCTTTTATTATTTTTTATACTTCCGCCGCAGAGCGGCGAAGTGCAGTCTCAAAATATCGGTCGTGCCGCGCCGCGTGATCAATATTACAGCAATCCACTGCGCCGCGCCGCTCGGCGGCGAGAGTATAAATGGCCTCTTACGCTACCATCGCTGATAACTGCGACACCATGCTTTGAATATTTATCGACTAGCAACGCGATCACGTTCGATACTTATGGTTACCATGCGATCGCATCGATACTTATGGTTACCATGCGATCATCTTATGCAATGACCTCACTTTAATTACTGATTGGGAGGTTCAGCCAAATTTCTCTACAAGCGACCACTGTAGCATAGCCTTTGAAATCGCATGTCAACCTGATGTTCCCAAAACAGCTCGTAATTTTGATTTTCGCAGAGCCAATTGGGACCAAGTAAATCTCTGGTTGATAGGAACAAACTGGGATGAACTCTTTTGCACGTGCCGCAATATAAACGAGGTGTATGATGCCTTCATTTCCTATGTCCACCTTGTAATAGAGAAATGTGTTCCACTTCGGAAACATGGCCCTAAGACCAAAAACCTTCCACCGCACCTGCAGCGCTTGGCCGCTAAAAAGCACTTCCTCTGGCGTGACCGCTTTCAGCCTGGTGGGCGCGTTGCCTTCAGCAAATGTGCTAGGGATTTCGAAAAAGAATGCAAACGATTTGCCAAGAACTGCGAAAAACGCCTTATTTGCTCGGGAAATCGAAAAACTTCTTCAAGTACATGAATGCAAAGATGAAAACGCGTAAGGGTATCACATCTCTAAAAGATGAAGAGGGCAAAGTCATTATCGATGATCAGCAAAAATGCGAAATGTCCGCGGAATATTTCTCCAAGGTATTTACTCATGGCAACGGTGCGACCCCACTATTCTCCTCCCGATGTTCCCAGAAATTGTGCTCCGTCCCTATCAGCTGCGAGGTTACAATGGGTGCCATAAAAAGCTCAATGACAAGATTTCGCTCACCCCCGACTCGGTGCCCTCGTACTTCATCAAAGGGCTGCTAATGGGTTATGTTACCCTCTCTCGTGCATATTCAAACATAGTCTTGCTCTTGGAACGCTTCCGTCCGCATGGAATACTGCGATTGTAACTCGCTTCTGAAAAAGGCACCAGCTGTTCAGGTCTCGAACTATCGGCCCATCAGTTTAACCTCATCAGTATGCAAAGTTCTCGAAATCATTATCAAAGATTGTGTTCTATCCCATCTCGTGTCGAATAACCTCCTCAGCCCGGCGCAATATGGTTTTCTGCCTGGTAGATCAACGCTATCTCAGCTGGTATCCTCGTTTCCACGACTGGTGTTCGGCTGTGAACGAAAGCTACCAAACTGATGTTGTGTACATAGACTATGCTAAAGCTTTGATACAGTCAGTCATCAAAAGCTACTTCTGAAACTTCAAGGCTACGGCATTTCTGGTGGCATTTTAAAATGGTTGAATTCCTTTCTGACACCTCGTGACTTCATAGTCAAAATTGGCGACTTTTGTTCTCATCCTTACCCAATCGTCAGCGGTGTTCCCCAGGGTAGCGTTCTGGGTCCTTTGCTTTTCCTCATTTATGTGAACGACATTTCTGACGGATTGTCGAGCACATGCAAGCTTTGCTGATGATCTGAAGATATATCGTCCCCTTCGCAACCCCGCCATCGATTTTCACGAGCTTCAGTGTGACCTGAACCAGCTTTCTAATTGGTCAAGCTATGGCAGCTAAAAATATCTGAAGAAAAATGTAGCTTGTTCCATATAAATTTCCAACATGAGTGCTTTCTACGCCTAAACGATGTTGCGCTTCCGTACGCGAGACTGTCAGTGATCTTGGTGCTTATTAGCACCGACCTTAAGTGGGAATCCCACTGCAAGGGAATCTCTAAGAAAGCTTCTCGTGTGGCAAACTGCATCCTGAGATCTCTGCTACACCCATGTCTCGAACATTACAGGAAAGCATACATTGTCTACTGCCAATCGCTCTTGGAATACTGTACGCAGGTCTGGTCATCATCTTCTGTCGAAGATGATGAAGTAATTAAAAACGTGCAAAGGCGGTACTCAAAACGCGTTTTTATCAAAGTATTTCCTACGCGAGAAGTACCAGACTATACGGCAAGGCTTGAAATGTTGGGGATCGAAGCCCTAAGATATCGGCGAACCGAGTTCGATTTACACTTATGTTATAAAATCGTTAACGGTCTTTGCGACATCCCATTTGAGAGTGTTTTCGTGTTCACCAGCCGCTGTACTCGCTCCCGCCAGCACGCTTTTCAGCTCGCATGTAGATTTACGTCGAAGTCCAACGTGCTGCATTCCTTTGCATTTAGAGTCATCCCAGTTTGGAACAAATTACCTTCAGAGATCGTTGAGGCCGTGCAGTATCCGATTTTCAAAAGCAGGCTATCCCATTTCAACCTCAGGTCATTGCATGGGGTCGATGGCCGTGCTTTCTGCTAAAGCTTTAAATTCAGGATGCTCTTATTCGTACGAGTGTTTTCTTTGCCTACAATTTTGTTTGCCTGCATGTCCAGGCTATCTTGTTTAAACCTATGTCACATACATTTTGTATGTTTCTTTGTCGCCAGATAAAGCTATTGAATTGAATTGAATTGAATTGAACGGCGATCGTACCCTGAAAAAGACCTAAGGCTGCCAGAACCTACCATAATTTTTTCGAAATTAAACAAAAAATGTTCCATGAGTAGTAGCTCAAACTAATGGAATAACTTGAATGGCTCAAGACGGGATATCACGCGACAGGCACGCGGGTGCTGAGTAGTCCGCAGCTATCCCTTTCACGGATACACCCACCATATCAGGTTGCTGATAATGGGGTGGGGGCCAACGTGTATCAACACCCCCGAGGAGGCAGGAGAAACGGGGGAGGAGCGAGGCTCCTTATTGGACTCAACAGGGCTGGCCCCGTGTTGCTTCCAATCAGGAACATCGCTCCTCCCCCGTTTCTCCCGCCTCCTCCGGGGTGTTGATACACGATGGCCACCACCCCTGATAGTGACTCCATGTATATAATCTAGTTACCGGGGAAGATCAGATTTCGTATCATTGCTTCAGATAGCAAAACTCACTATTGAGTAGATACGGAAAGGTTAGTGTCTCTTCCGATTCTCAACATGCTGGTTGGTCTTTCCGATTTATGAAGTTCTAGGATGCGTTCCAAGAAGAATTCCATGGTAGGAAAAGTGGGGTTGATAAGATATAACGAATGATAGTCTAACAGATAAGCTCATTTCAGGCGGTCCCTCAAACTATGATTGGTCGGCTCTTATCAGATTCATTTTTCCTCCCGTGGAAATCTTCTTGGAGGGCACCCCTAGTCATACAAGCCCAATAAAACCTTCAAGAAGGAGAGGGTCTCCCTTCATATACGGTCCGCAAATTGGCGTTGTTATGGTGCGTAAGCAGTCCGCAATTTCGCGTACTTTATGGCGGACCGCCCGTGTGAAAACTGCAACATTTTGATTTTCCATTGTTTTGCCCCGTGTTTCTTTGTTTTCCTTTCATTTTGTGATTCATATTGAAGTCATAGATGATCTTCGGTCTTCAATTATTCTGTGTGAATAACAGAAAATGTGGCGGAGAGTGATTTTTTTTTCAGAAAACCATGGGTGGTTTCAATCTCGAGGTGTTTGATGCGAAGGAACCGACCCGCTCCATCATTACTCTCGACAACCTAACCGGCGACGAGACAGTGCTTGCCATAAAGAAACGGATCGCACAAAAAAGTAGGATGTGTTATCTTACGTTTTGTGGTTTTAATTTCTGGGCTTTTCGACCCAATCGTAGCTATTCATTTAGTTAGGTCCGTGGCCTGTGTCCTCAAGAAAAAACGTTTAAATTTAAATCGCGGCTGGCGCGGCGGTTCAATTATCAGAGATTGAGATTTAAACCGCCACGCCAGCCGCGATTTGAATTTAAACGTTTTTTCTTGAGGAATCAGGCCGCGGATCTAACCATACATCTGCAGTCTCCATCTTCAAGAGGCCATTTAGCAAGTCATTTACTTTCGCCGCGATCCGCGCGGAGGGTGGTTCCTCACCGCAGACTGCGGCGAAGATTACGACAAGACGTTCAAGCTAGGACTTTTACATACGTCACCTTACCGTTATAGACAATAGCTTCGGCACCTCGAAATCCACTGGCACTAAGCCAAGAAACAAGGAAGCGCAGCGAATCGCTCCGAAAGCAAGCAGGGTTCTTGCAGGCGTGTACTGTTGATAGGCATAGCTTGCTTATGACTTCACCTTGGCAGGTATAGCTTAGGTTGCTAGGATGAGTCCGGGGGCGGCATGCACGTACCCGTTAGGTTGGGGTTAGGCAAGGTTTGGGGCGTCGGGGCGTTTGATAAAAGCAGCACGAGGGCTGACAAAGGGGTTAGGCTAGCCATGAAAAATCGTTCCCTCGCGAACCCTTACCTAGGAGGGTGGGGCAGCCGAAACCTCGCTGAGACACCAGTTATTGATTTTCTCCAGCACTCGCACAGCGATCATCAAACGCGCCGACGGCCCAAACCCTGCCAGACCCCTACCTACTCAGGTACTCAGGACGACGGCCGGCGAACCTCTATGCCGAAAATGACGGCCTGCGCCCCTTATTCAGAGGTTGCCGGCCAGTGGCGACCCATGCTGCATGCGACGCACAATTGGGCCGGTTGGAAAGACAATTTATAATGATCACGACTGATCACGTCGTAAAGTGGTAATCATGTGCACAGCCGGTTTATAAAGGCGCCTCATCTCAATGGAGTCCTCAATCGGCATTTTACCGCCGGCCCTGGAGGGTGACTTCGAGTCACTCTCCGGAGGCCAGCATATTTTTGACCGCTGAGGGGATAGGGGGATTATCTCCACGGCTGGGGGGTTCTGCCGTGATCCGCGGGGAGGGTGGGTCCTCACCGCAGATTGCGGCCGACCGAGGCGGGCGTTTCTCCGCCGTGGGGTCAGGGTGACATGCTTGAGGTAAACAATAATACAAATAATGATAGCGGGCCGTCTGGTAAAGGTCGGCGGGCCGTCGACATACGGCTGGCGGACGAACCAAGCGCGGGCCATCCAAGGAAAAGGACTGCGAGCCAGCTGAAAAAGGTCGGCGGGCCGTCGACATACGGCTGGCCGGCGAACCAAAAGCGGGCGGCCGGAGGACGGAGACCGCGGGCCAGCTGGGAAAGGTTTGCCGGCCGCCGTCCTGAGTACCTGAGTAACCCTCCGCGTACGTGCATGCCGCTCCGGGCGGAGTAAGCAGCGGAGCCGTCGGTGATGGCAAAGTATAACAGTGATAAGGAGATTTTGACATGATAAGCCCGATAAGCCTTGATTCGACCGGCTCAAAATGAGCGGGATAGGCTATACTTAACACGAATTTGAGTTTCTTACACTGATTTACGGGCAATTGTGTGTAGCCTTCATTTCCCCGCTACTTGCAGTCCTATTATCACAGTCGTAGGTGCGGAGTGGTTGTTTTTCGGAAATGTCAACTACGAAAATGAAATCATTCTCAAAACCGCACCGCTTCCATGATAGTGATTCAGAAAAGTGCGAGTAGCGGGGAAATGGAGGTTACATACATAAGCATAAGTGTTCACGATAGATTTCACCTCTAATATCCCCACGGTTTACGGGAGGACAGGCGCCCAATATAGCAAGGTATGCTAAAAAAGGGCGCGAAAGCCACGTTTTCGAGTCAAATTAGGCTCTTCTTTGTTTACGTTGGTTGTTGAGCGTGGGGGATTTGACCGCCATGGTGGATGACGCCTATCAGTGCAATCAGCTCACTTATAAGCAGTTTCTTGACTTGATAATTCTTTTAATCGGAGTGTTCATTTGTTAACATCGAGGGGGCGGAAATGAGGCACGGGGCGGTTCTGGGACCCCGAAACGCTTGTTTGCAGCCGTTATTTTGCCACTCCTGGCTCATTTTCTACCGTTCTTTCGGTACAGGGAGCCTAGGATCCTTCTTCTCGTCTATAGTTTATTGTGGAAAGTCACCGACGATGATTATCGTGAACGCTGCTTTCAAGACGCGGGTGAGGGGATAGACCCTTCTCCGTACTCCCACCTCCCCCTGTACCAACGAGGTCCGTTGCCGGTATTCCACGGAAATGCGGTGGGTTACGGTAGACTAAATGCCATTTGTCCACAGTAAGCTACCGTAATCTTTTGGCAGAAAGGGACTTCATAATCGATTCCAGCGCGCGATCAAACCCCATCCCCCTCCAGCACAGTTTGGACTGAGAACGTTCAGACTTCCGATATCCGGAAAGCGAAATCTCCGGCCGTTTTTCGTCTAACCAGGTACATTGGGCGAATTTTTTAAACCTGAAATTGTTATTTTATCTCCTCCCACAACTCTCGATAGGCCCTTATTCGAAACATCAGTTTGAGTTTGGGTTCAAGGTCAGGCGGGGTTGCGAAATTTCGCAACAGGCGATAGAAGTCGCCAAATTATGGCCCGAAAATGAAGGTCAGGGAGATCGCAAAGTTTTCGGTTCAAAAAATGAAAATTTGGTGAAGACATCCCAGATCTTCATACCAGAAATTCTCGGAATTTTCGATCACCGAAGGTAAGGATCGTAGCATTTCTCAGGTTTCAGACGCTTGAGCCCGACTACTGAACGAATTTTCGGCGACTGACAGTTTTAGTAATCAAATACAAACTGCCCAGAAATACGCGTGGGGTCGCAAAAATTTTGGATTTCGGAAAAATGAGGGGGTCGCCCCATTTCGAAATCGCAACGCCCGCCTGACCTTATTCGGGGTGATCTCTTGTAAGCTTAAAGGCAGTGTCTACGATCAAATCCGCTCCAGTGTTCCTGACAGATCGCGCGTAGAGCTGACGGAAAAAGTTTTCAACGTTTCGCGAATGCCCAAGTTTCTGCTACAACAGACTGAACGTGTGTGGGGAAAACCACAGAGTTGGAACGCATGAGCCACAAGCGGCATACTATCGCTTCGGGAGCCAGAGTCCAGTCCGCAATTGCGGACTACGGCTGTTGCGTCATGCGACACGTGATAATCGTGCCGGGGCCAAAGGATCCTAGCACGATTGTCGCGTGTCGCATGATGAAGCAGCCGTAGTCCGCAAATGCGGACCGGAATTAGACATCGAGAGCGACAGTAGAAGCGAATGAATACCATGAGATGGCTTTTTTACACTAGTCCTAGAAGTACCCTTCTTTCTTTCAAAAATGTTCTCTTTTAGTTTGAAGAGTGTTCAGTTCGAGTCTTCATCCGCAGGTCCTCCATATTTTACTTCCAGAGCTTAGACTGGCGGTCGAGCGGCAGTCATTGCGTGTTGAGCCGAAAGGCAAAGCCATCCCAGACGAGAGACAACTCAAAGAACTCGGCTTGTCTGCTCAAAATGCGCAACTTTTCGTTCGTGATCTCGGACCACAGGTTCCATGGAAAACGGTGGGTCTTACTTTCACATAATTGTAACTTCTGGCTAGAGCCCATTCTTATGCTGGTATTGTTTTCAGGTGTTTCTACTTGAGTATGCTGGCCCACTTTTCATTTATCCAATGTTCTATTTCCGTCCACGGTTCATCTATGGTGAAGGTAGGGCTATTTTTGTTTTATATTTGATTGAATTTATGATTTTGCTCGTCTTATTTTTTCATTGTATCAAGTCAGTCAGTCAATGAAGTGAATAAAGAGTGTGTATGGAAGTTCTAACCACGGACTGAAAGCTCACTGTGACAGTTCGATCATCTGTCGTCTTCGGGGATCTTCTAGATGTGAATCACATTTTCCGGTTGTTGATTTTTGGCCAGCCATTGGGCCGCTTGGGTATAAGGGAAGGTACTCTTTTAGACGGGGGGGGGGTGAGGATTCAAGACTGCGAAATGAACCATCGACTGTTTACGCTATCAATCCAAGCATTTCTTACCAGGGACTGCCTTATCCACCCCGTGGCGTTTGGAAAACCAAGTTGTCGTTCTTCTTCTTCTTTGCAGCCACAGAGAGGGGTTCTGTCATAGGTTCAGAAACTCGGCCACTAGCACTGGGTTCGTCCACAGATCCATTGTCTTTAGTAAAGTCGGTCTCTTTGGGCAATTGAACAGGTGCACAGTAGTATGCCCTTGACTACCGCAATCAGGACACTCGTCAGGTTTGCTGTTGTCCATCCTATGCAAATATGACATAAGCATGGGGGAGTGTCCACAGCGTAACGATGCAAGGGCGCACTTGGCACGCCTGCCAAGTTCCATCTCTGTCTCGCTGACCTTCGGAGGAGACCACGTTGTCGTTGATGTAGGTGTGCGACAGTACAAAAATGACCTGTGCTTGAAATTCCCCAAATTGCTGCGGGGATTTCAAAAAATGACGGTTTCATTGTTTCACAAAAAGGTAAGGGAATTTCGGAAGGCATCAGGGAATTTTCGGGGCTTTCAGAAAAAAAATTTCGGATTAGGTTCAAAACTTACAATTGGGGGTCATTTGAGGCGCTGAACCCGAATCTGGGGTCTCTTTTTTGCCAGACTTAGGGTTACTGTAGGTTAAGGTAGGCATAATTCATTTTAACTGGTACTAATTACCTTAAATTCCCGACAATCTAAACATAGACCTCAAATACGTGTTCGGCGTCTCAAATAACACCCACAGAGACATTTTGAGGCAAATCTGAGACTTTGAACGAGCTACTGTATACCCACCGTTACATACCCTAATCCAAGGAAAATTGATTTGTGTTAGGCAGCCCAAATATTCCCTATGCTGAAGTTTTAAGATGATTTCATCCCAGCATTCTGGAAGACGTCAAAAGTCGCGTTTTGCCAGCAAATTTCCCCAATTTTGAGGCTTCGGACCGCATCAGACGAAATTTTTCAAATATTGACAAATGGACCCCAAATTCTTAATCAGCTTTCAGAACCACCCCTATATAAAAGTTTTAAGCTCAATCCGAGGCAATTTTTCGAACACCCTAAAGATTGCCATTCGTGTATCCCTTTTCTATTTGCAAAGCTATGAAAATGTCCAATTTCGGAAATCTAAATCCCTGAGGCATTTGGGGGATTTGGAAAGGGGATCATCAATGCTGTGTCTCATAACTACAACTATCAATACATTTTTCTATAAAAGCCCCCGGGAAATGTAAAGTAAGTCCTAGTGAGGGCTAGGTAATATCATTCACGGAAAGCCTGGGTGCAGGGAGATTAGTGGTTTTTTTTTTGCGAGTTTTGTGATTTTGCAACTTCGGTTTTCTTCTCCTTATCAAACCATTCTCGGCGGCGAAATCTATCTATTTATTTACTTCACGCGAGGTGCTCTAGCCCAAATGGGCCAAACACCAGAAAAATTACTGAAATTTTTAATAAAAAATGCAATGAAAATTATGATAACAAAACTAAGAGAACTCTAAACATAGCAAACCAATAAAATTCATTCGAGGCGAAGCTAGCTGAACTCCCACTCTCTTAGGTTCAATCATACAGTGCGTGCTATTGAGACCCACGTAGAACAAAAGCAAGGCGAAGCTGACCAGACGCGGAATCGTAGTCACTAGAAGCAGAACTAACGCACACATCTGAACAAGTGAACCACATCACAATTAGCGTATACGAGAAATTGAAGAGCTGACTATTATAAAAATTCTTAGCCGAATGTATTTTTGTTAATCATTCTTGGTTAAAAGACCAACGCTGAAAGTTTAAGAAATTGACAAATTCTGTGTCAGAAATGTTTCGTTTAAACCTAATAAATTCAGTTTTATGGAAATGTCGTGTTTTCAGACGCTGCTTCCGAACCGTACCTCCTAGCTGTCACATATGCGTTCATATGTTGGTCGATCCATTATGCGAAGCGTCTATTCGAAACACAGTTCATCCATCGCTTCAGTAACGGAACTATGCCACGATTCAATCTTGTAAAGGTATGTATTTCAGTCAGGGTGAAGCAACCCATTGGACAAACTGCGTTCGTTGTCGCGACCCCCTCCATTCGTGGCGAAGCTTTTTGATCCCTTCCTAACCATAGCACTGCTGAATTCAAAGTGGACCCGTCCATTTTGCTGGAGATTTTAACGCTCGTCAAATTCGAAATTGTCCAAATAGCGAAAAAAAAATAGTTTTGGGGGGGACGTCCAGTGTCATATACAGCGCTCTTACGGGCCGTAACTCAGCGGTTCGTTAAAATAGACTCAAAAGTGAAGTAGAAAAAACAAAGTCGCTCATGTAGGGTGAGAAATAGAAAAAACGCCCGTTGGAAAAAGTGGTGTAAAAACGCAGTTTTTTTCCAAATGGCCGTTTCAGTCTTGGTTTTCACTATTATAAGGCGACAATCTAGCAAAAGATGAATATACTGGATGGTTATCGAAAACTACAATAGCTGGATTTTTTCTTTAAAAAGGTTATCGTGATTTTCCACCTCATGTTGTGAAAACAGTGAGGTGAGCATTCTCAGTAAAAAAATTTGAAGATATCCAGCTAATGTAGTTTTCGATAACCATTCGGAAGATACATCTTCTATTTGACTGCCGGCTTCTAAAAGTGAAACCCAAGGCCATTTGGAAAAAAAATCCTTTTCACACCACTTTTCAACGGGCGTTTTTTCTATTTCTCACTCTACATGAGCTGCATTGCTGTTTTCTACTTCACTACTATGTCTATTCCACCAAACCGCTGAGTTAAGAGCAATGTGTATGACACTGAAAGGCTCCCAAACCCCACTTTTTTCGCTCGCTATTTGGACAATTGCAATTTTGACGAGCATTTAGGTCCTCAGCGGTTGACAAGCACATCTGAACAACTTGTGGTTGTATAAGTAACATTCTGTGGTGGAGCTGAAAAAAAAAACGAATCGAAAAAAACCGGCGGTGCGACCCCCAAAATTTTCCAGTTTGGTGCCCCCCCCTATGGAAATTTTCCAGCATTGGTTGACCCTGATTTCGGTGCAGTTTTTCGTGTATATTCAAAGTTCTTTGGCTGATTCACCAGCTTCGCTGTGAAAGTGTGATTCATCAAGAAAAGCATTGGGACCTGGTGTTTCCCGTTTTTGTGCATTTCTTGAGCTTTTCTGGTATGCTAGATTCGTCGTTGCGTAGGGAGCACAGAGAATGTTTCACAAAACAGGAAATTCCCAGCAACGCGGTATATTTCTGACGTAATGGGCGCATTCCTATAGCGAGACGTTGAAATCGCATGGAATTGGGTTTTTGCCTCTGTAAAGCTGGGGATTATCGTGGTTAATCAAATGTGTATTTGGATCCCCTAAGCAGACCAATGATTATTTTTCAGAATTGTTCATACTATTGGGGATTCGCTGCGTTTGTTGCGTACTTTGTCAACCATCCATTGTATACTCCCCCGTATTTCGGAGATAAGCAGGTCTATATTGGACTTGTTGGATTTGCCATCGCCGAGTTTGGTGAGATCTTTATTGGCTGTTTTTTATACATTTTATTTTGGAATTCCTCTCTAAAAATTGGCTTTTCCAGGAAATCTTTCAATTCACATTCTACTTCGCAATCTCCGCCCACCAGGCACCCGTGAGCGCCGAATTCCCCGCCCTGATGGAAATCCGATGAGCTTGCTGTTTAACTTTGTCTCCTGCCCCAACTACACCTATGAAGCGCTGTCGTGGCTGTTCTTCACCATCATGGTTCAGAGTCTTCCCAGTGAGTTGACCAAGTCTTCTTCGTAGGTCGAGTATACTAGTGCGAAATTACTGGAAAGATGACGCCATTGGCAGCGTCATGAACGGGCCCAACTGACCATATCTGAGCAATCATTTTGAGGGTGTTGTATTGAAGAGGTGTGGTTTGTCGGAAAAAATGGGCCGAGCCTTGACGCTTTGGTGCCCTAGTATGGATCAGGAATGGTAGTTTCGACTTATTCTAGACGCTTTTAGCGACGTAAGCGTGCCGTACAGGATGTATGAGCAGGCAATTTAGCGTCGCTATCTCGGCCACTTCGCTTAGCACTTGTATCTCTTTTATGGGCACAGCACATCCACGGAGATGAGTTTTGTGATATCCATCAAATTCTGAGGTGTGTCTCTTCTGTTCAAAACCTGGCAAGTGTGAGACCTCAATTCCTCCAAGTAAGCGAGCCCCTCCGACATGCCCCCGTCATGAACCCACTTTGAAACGCCCCTTTCAGGCCCCCTCGTCGTCGGAAGGCCGGAATGAGCTATCTTTAGCAATCCTGAGCCGTCCTTAACCGTCCCTAGTGGTCGGCAATATTACAATCGATAACACAGTGCAACCGCGTCTCCACATTGCATTGCTTGTTGGTCCCACTAACGAGTCATTGTTCACTACGGCACACTCGAGCCAGGGTTGAGCAGGTTATTACGCCAATGTCCGGCGAAGATACGACCCCCCACCTCGCTCTTTATGATTCTTTGAAATTTTCGCCACCTACGCGCTGCAATCTTACTGGCAGAGGGCGACTATTGCTACCCTATTTTAGCTCTTCAAGCAATTTGGAGAAAGCCTGCTTTTGCTCCAAAGTTTTAACGACCCCCTCCCAAATTTCTATTTTTTCACAATTTTTTCAGAATTTCTACGACCCCCGTTGCGCCGAGTCGCAATCCTGCCTCGGACACTGGCAGCGGTTTCCTACGGGAGATTCCTGGGAGTCCTAGCTCCGTAAGCTATGAGGTCCTGTTTTTCTCCTGCAAGAGTCCTGCTTTTCTCCTGTAGGAGACCAAACTTTGCGCTGTATCTCATTAAGGAGGGAATTTCAAATAACGCTTGTTGGGATCTAGCCAAAACCGCCTAGTTTCCGTATTCTTCGAACTTGTAGCATGAAATTCGGATTTGCTGCTGACAATCTTGTCAGCAGCAAAAATTATTGTAGGGGATAAGGCCCACTGCGTTTCTCTCTCACATGTCATGAAGGAAGTAATCCGGCTTCAAGGCAGCTCAGTCAGTGACAGGTGCGCCTGTGTGGACTTGGTCGGTCCAATCGTCTGTCCACCCACCACGCACGCGTATCGTAGGCCGCGTGGATTCAATAAATCGTTCAATGTTCGCGTTTCAGGTCAACTACCGGAGCTGCTTTGTGGTGTAGATGACCCAATGGAAGCGATGCGGCAGCATGTCCTGTGGGAGACTGATTCGCTTTTCTCCGGTCATTCACCGAACAAAACAGCTTCTGTAGTTGACCTCGGTCGTCGTTTTTTCCCGGTAGATGGCCGCTGCCAGTGTCGGAGGCCTGACGCTGACTCGAGCTCACTGCTTCGGGCGTAGGCCGGCCCAAATGGGGGGTGGGGGTAACCCACCTCATTGAGCAACGCATTGCATAGGTATCAACAGGGACTGCCACAGCTGAATCAGCCGGGCCCAAAGGCAGTGTTCACGGTGAAAAAGTTGCCCATTTTTCACTGGAACGTAAGCTTGGGATCCTTATAAGAAGAGTAGCACGGAACTGCGCCGAAAAAACGGTCTGGAAGTGGGTGAAAATCTCGTGGGCCTGCCGACCCATTGGGCCACCCCGCCCACGTTCTATACCCGTTGTCCTGCGTTAGTTTTGCCGTAGGAATAGGCACCGAATTTTCAAATATTTTTCATCGCGAAAGGTTCTAACACCCCAGCATATACATTTACCACTCTTATTTTCAAAGAATTTTTGCTGCTTGCTGCAGGAAACAAAAACCAAAGCCCAAAAATTTCGAAGCGCGAAACCATTTTCCCGATGTCAGGGTTGGATGCGTTGTCCGCAGCCTCACGAAACACACAAACAGGCATGATAAATTTTTCAGAGGTTTCTCTAAACAGTTTCGTTCCGCTATTTTAGCGTTCTGTGTAGATTATTTTCTATTAACCTACTCTTAAAGGACTTACCTACCCAAAAACATCGAAAATTATAATACGGTTCCTTATCGTGAATACACTGCCTCTAAGCTGTCTTCAACTTGTGCGTTTCGGCGAAATCGACTTCTTGAAAGCCTGAGTTCCTCAGAGGGCTCTAAAGAAGGCCATCTCGCCGAAGCGCGTAAAACGGAATAAGTTTAATGGCTACAAGCAATCCAAAAACAAATATTTGAATTCATTGCCGAGGTTGAGCAATACTCAGTCTCTGAGTGTGTACTGTGTCGCTAAAAGTTATCTTAAGCTACCAGTCAATGATGAATATGCATGCATTTCTTGTCAATGCGGCCTAGCATAGCAACGTGTTTTAGGAATTTAGTAAAATTTTGAAGCCATTTTCAGGTCTTTTGTTCACAATCGCCGGATTCGTGCAGATGACGATTTGGGCGAAGAACAAGCATCGTGCGTACAAAAAGGAGTTCCCTGAATATCCTAAGGACCGAAAAGCGATTGTGCCGTTCCTGATCTGAGCGAACTGCAATGCCGCTGTTCAACGCTTGCCCTTTTCGCCATTTGTACACTGATCAGTGGGATATGATGCTTGTTGTATGGTCGTGTCCGTGTGCAGTTACTAGATGTGAATCTATTCTATACCGGTGTCCGCAGCAGTGCGTTTAAAACTACTACAATGATGTCTAGTTATTACATTTGATCGCGTTTGTTGAGTTATAATTAATAAATTTTATTCATAAGGGAAGTGAAGGATATGTGATGCATACTGTGGTTAAAGACCAGTTGGAATACAAGAGTTTGTGGCTATGGGCGTGAATTGGATTGAAGTATAGAGGGCAGTGAAGGTGCAGTGGTTGTCATAAGGAGAAAATTGAAGGGGGCAAGCACTGTTGTAAGTTATCCAGAAGCCTACCAGTTTTTTTTTGTCTTCGCTCATTTTCTCGATTTCCGCACATCCGCACAAAATCATCTCGGAATGCTTTATTACTCAATTGTGTGTTGTCCGGACCTGTTTGCTAATCACCGGCGGGCTTAACGCTCGTCAAAATCGCGACGGCCGGAATATAAAAAAATTGTTTTTGGGCTTCCCTGTGCCACTGGACAAAATTGTCTCCACGTACTTATTCTAGTCATATTTTTTTTTCATTTGTCACGCTACGAGCGACTTTACCCTTTCTATCATCTGAGTGGATATTATTCACTGAATGAATCAGGTGTGGCATCTCTGGGCAATGCCGATAGCACTAGATGGGCCCAAGCACAGACTTGGTCGAAAAACCGACTGAGATCGTGGCGGAAAAATGGACATCTGTTATGTATATATGTATATGTGTATGTTTATTACACTCACATAAGGCGAATGCGTGATAAGAATAAGAAGAGATGCACAGAAAAACTAACAAGACCGGAAGAAAGAAAAAAACAGACAGCAAAACTTGAGCAAAAATACTCCTATTCTTCATACACCCTACCAATCAAACAAACGAAGATCTATCTCTAGAAAAGAAGAAACAATCGAAAATGCTATGCTTCGTAGCTAAGAACTATTTGGGATACCCGTCGCCTAAACTGGCCCAAGGAAGCAGCGCCGGTGACTCTTCTAGCGATTTTCAGGTATGCGCTACCCGCCCTGTGTGGAAAAGACCTAACCCTAACACTGGTAATTGGCCGACCGAGAAATATTTTCATTATTTCACCTCTAGTTCTCGATGTGACTAGTTTGAAATAGGGTGCAAGCCTGAAAATACTGCTGTTTTCCAGAAGTTTGCGGACCATGCAAAGGTCAAACACTCTGCGCCGAGAATCCAACGTTGGCAACCCAAAATATTTGTTCCTTAAGTGGGCCCTGGGTATCTTGGAATTCAGGAAACCACCGATGCGAATCAACAGTTTGCGAGTGAAACTATTCTGGACCTTTTCGAGCGCGTCAATATCCTTTTTCTTGTGCGGAGCGAATACTGATGTTCCAGATTCCACAATGGGTCGTATATAAGTCTTATATGCTCGGAGCAGAACCTGTTTGTTTCTAGTGGAGATACCCTTATAAATCTGAAAAATCCGCCTGTGAGCCGATTGGCATTTGATTTTGACATGCTCAGAAAAATCCAACTTCCTGTCGTAGTGAAAACCGAGGTCTCGAACCGAGTCTACCGCTCGCAGCGCGACACCAGCACATGTATATGAATGGGCCGTCGACGTCGGACTCAAATGAACCCGCATAAATACGGTTTTTGCGGAGCCAGTGGCAGCTGCCATTCTCTCGCCCAGTCAACTATCAGGTCAATCCCTCCTGCAGCACTTGGGTATCTAATGGATCAGAAATGACTTTGTAGAGCTTTATATCGTCCGCATAAAATTTTACTGTAACACTTTTGTCATGAAAAATGATAGGAATGTCAGCTGTAAAAATACTAAACAATATTGGTGATAATACACCCCTTGTGGGACCCCGCTCGCTATGTTTCTCACCTTGGAATAACAATCCCCGACCCTCACCTGAAACGTTCTATCAGACAAGAATTGGGCGAGCCATTCTATCAAAATCGGATGAAATCCCAGATCCCGTAGTTTTGATAGCAGTTTCAAATGTGAGACACGATCAAATGCCTTTGCAAAGTCAAAGTAAATGACATCACAACTGCATTTCTTGTCAAGGGCCTCCGTCCAATCGTTTATGCATTCCAAAAGGTTCGTTTCTACCGATCTTCCAGGTACAAAACCATGTTGGCTCCTGGGAATGATATTATTCGAAAACAGATGTAGGACGATGTGCTCTTTTAGAACCTTCTCGAACAGTCTGCAGAAGAGTGAGGTTATGCTAA
This sequence comes from Aplectana chamaeleonis, assembly GCA_029168955.1. Classification (NCBI taxonomy): domain Eukaryota; kingdom Metazoa; phylum Nematoda; class Chromadorea; order Rhabditida; family Cosmocercidae; genus Aplectana; species Aplectana chamaeleonis. The sequence continues at coordinate 568,741 of JAPDOI010000207.1, read as the reverse complement.
CTGGACTATAACTTCCTGGATCAGTGGCCGGCTCTTTCTTCAAAATTGGTGTTACAAAAGAGTGTTTCCAGCGGATTGGGACTTCACTATAGATAAGAGACTGATTGAAGATATAGGCCAAGGGACCACAAATAACGGGTGCAATTTTCTGAATAAAAAACAGAGGAATGAAATCCGGGGTGATCGAGGAAGATTTAGACCACTTTACTAACAAATCCTGCAACTTCATAGAATGAAACCACGGAAAATCAGTCATAGGCTGAATACCTGAGAAGGATGAAGACGGACAATTTCCGTCATCTGCTTGGAATTGATTCACGAAATGATCCGCCAACATGTTTGCCTTATCACTGGCCGATGTTGCAAGAAGGTCTCCGTTCTTAAGACAGCCAATACTACTCCTTTCCTGTAACTTGGAATTCAGATAACGATAGAAGTTCTTATCTCCCGACTCTATCTTTTTCTTCTCCAAATAACTGTTATACCTACCCAACTGAGAATGGAACTTTTTCGCGAATGCGTTATATGTTTCCCAATTTCCAGTGCGCCTTGCTTCATAAAATAGGCATTCACGATGTTCAGACATTTTTGCAAGTGAGCAGGCAGGCGAATAGACTTAATAGAGGACACAAGCTTCCACGGCACATGCAGATCAATAGCTGCTTGGATAATTGACAAGAAAAGTTCATATTTCTCATTTACGCTGTTGGTAGATTCTAAAAGACTGACCCAGTGAATTTGGCTAAGATATCCATTGACGGCTGCATAGTCGCACTTTGCGTAAACCCTGCGATAGACCGGTGAAGAGCCCGTTTCACAACATTGAATATCAAATGAAATGCTATTATGATCGCTTAACCCCACCGGAGGCAAAATTTCCAGGTTTTCCAGTAGAGTTTCATGGGTGCAGAACACTAGATCCAGAACATTATGACCTCTAGTAGGCTCATGAACAAATTGGAACAGGTCGTAACAGTAAACTAGCTCCTCCAAACAGGATAGATTTGTTGTCACCACATCCCCTTCACTCCTTCGAGCGAAGTCCGGCAAATTGAAGTCCCCACGATGATCGTGTGGATTTCACACGCTATCAAATCACTCAAAACTTTGACTAGCATTTCGGTTCCGGCAGAATCACAAGACGGGGCCCTGTAAACAACCACGACCCTAAAGCTCGAACTTTCATGGTAAAGGTCGGCACAAAGTATCTCATAAGCATGTTCCACCGACTCAGAGAAAACCACAGATATTGAGAGCCTTCGATGCACCAACAACATCACCCCGCCGCCTGACTTCCTAACGCGATCACACCTCTTGAATTCATAGTCCAGAGAGAAATTTCCCAATAAGGACGAAACCGAATGACTAGACTTGAGCCATGTTTCAGTGAAGGCATAAATATCATAATTACTGGAAAGAATCAGGTCAAAATGTTCCTTGTTTTTGAGACAGATCTTACATTTGCATATAAACATTTCAAAACACTACAATGACACCGGAGAGGATGAATCAGTTTCCCTGTTCCGCAGGCGTTGGCTCATCGTGGTTCGATGAGGAGGCCGAAGAAGGGGTTACCCCAGAGGCAGAATCGGCCGGTCCACCCTCACCCTAGAAGGCGAGACTGGCTCGACACCACCTACAGGGCCAGCCCTCATACGCCTCCGATATTCTTCCCTTCTTTTAAACCGTTCTTCCTTCGTTAGGGATTCCCTGAGATAGAGCCCTTAACGGGGAAGAACTTCAGACGGGAGGGATTTCTCAACGCCTGTTTCTGATAAGAAGAACACGGCATGATAATCTTCAAAAGTCGATTTTTGCCTTGAAACGGCGAGCCTAAGCGATAAACGGATACCGGAGAGCAATCCACATTTAAATGAGAAAGAACATCCATCACAAAATTGGCATCATGACTCGATCTTTGCCGTACAGGAAGATGCTTCGGCTCAGGAACACCACTAAGAACCAGGGAGCGAGCGCGCTCCTTCTCACTCTCACTATCACGAGTGGTAACAGGAGGCGATGAGACTTGAGAAGAAGATGGTAATGCAATGGAATACGTCTGAGAGGGTATAATATTTCCATTCACAAGCTCAGGATTAACAGACTGACTTTGGAGAGAACTTCTCAACATGGTGTTTTCCTTGTTGAGGTTGTCCAGCCTGTCCAGAAGTTCGGCGTTCAGACGTAAAGCAGCATCCGTGTGACGTCGCCCCTCCAGCAGGAGCGCCAGAATTGCCCGAGCATAGTGCGGCACTGCATCATCTTCCATAAGTTCTTTGACGGCCCGCTCGACGTCCGAACCATTAGCTACGTTCAAAAGGTCGTCCTTGCCCATTGCCATTTGAGACTGACCAACCACAGACACCAGATACCTTGCTCCGAATCGGATGTATGAATAGTTAACCGGAACGGTTCCTGCTATCGTTCCAATCGCGACCGCCCAGATGATCGCACTCTTCTCCTTTGTAGTGTAGTCAAGGCGATTAATACACGTCTCAAACTTGGGTAATTAAACTGTTGCATTGGTCCTGCCCGTGTGCGCGCGCAGAACACTAGTATCGCATGGTCGGATTGCGGACGTAAGCAGACGGACTCAGTGGGTTCATTTTTCTGCATCCGTCTGTCACTATTTCGGTGCGTATCAATCGGGTGGAACTCTGTCCATCAACCAACTCTGACTGCAGTCTGAGGGGAGGGGAGGGGTCGCCTACCTCCGCCACGGTGGCGGATCGCAGCCACTAATACACTCAGACAATCGCCGCGCCCAATGGGTGTCGAACCTGCATTCAACTCGAGTGACCAATTTTCATCGATAGGATCTATCGCGGAGCAAAACGTTCAGCAAAATAGTCCAGCGCTAACGTAGCAGCACAACGATACGCGAATCTGCTGGCACTCTGACATGCGGCGTGACCAGCTTGTGGCGCACCTTCCGCGGTTCGAGTAAGCCCTCAGCTATCTTGAACAACACAGCTGATCTCGGTTGACATGCGATGCTTTGAGGAGCAATGAGCGTGAAGAACTTCGAAAAATCGTCCTTTCATCGATTTGAATGTGTATCATGCACGCACTGAATGACTTATTTGTTGGGGCACGTGCCATAATTCGAAACAATGGGGGCACGTGCTACCCTAGCAGCGCGTTCCCTGACTGCGCTCGAAACCGCCTTGTCTCCGTGTTGACTGCATATTCGACACGCATTGAATGCGGTCACTGTCTGGATTGTCCAGTGGGTTGATTGACTCTGCATCGGACAGACAAAAGTTGTATGAAGACTTGGCGTTTCGAGTCGTACTGTTGTGTGACTCATGATCGGGATTTAGTGGGCTCCGTAAAGTTTAAGTAGATCGAAGATTCACTTTGAAAAAAGGGCTTCTGAGTAGTTTTCAAAAACCCACAGAGGACCCAGGGTTGAATGATGCGTAAAAACTTCTATCCAGTATCCGTCACTTCATTTTTTTTCAGAATGTCCGAATTACAAGCTGTGTTGTTATGCGGCGGTTCTGGTAGTCGAATGACGGAATTATGTGACACTATGCTCAAATTTCTTCTTCCCATCGCAGATGTGCCGATGTTTTGGTACCCGCTGAACACACTGGTGTGTTCAGGTGTGAAAGGCAAGTGTGGAGGCTGGTTTAGTTGAAGTTTAGCATATATGTTAGTGGAAACGAGCTCTTGCAGATATAAAAATTCTCGTTCGTGAGGATGGGGAGGCTGAGGTGAAACGATTGCTGACGACGCCTTTGTTTGATTTTCCATCTGCAAGTATTGAAGTGATTTCACTGTCAAGGGAGAATGAAGATTTGGGTACTGCTGATGTACTGCGACACCATGCCACAAAGATCACGGTGGGAACAGGTTAATTTCAGTTACTGTATTCTGTAGCTATATGTTCTCGCTGAAAGAACTCGAATCTACTTGAGGAGAGGAATATAGCTCAGCTCGTGTACACGACATCACGAGTGACGTGTAGGCTGTGAAATGACGAAATTTGCTGGTTCCTTCGCGTGCGGTTGTTGTGGGGTGGTTCGGCTCCGTCCATAGCAGACGACCAGCGGCAAAGCGTCATGCGCCAGCTCTGAAACGCTGACGCATGACGCTCGAGAGCTGGCTCATTCAACGTGTCCGCAGACGGCACGTGGTTAAAGATGGTATCGATAATATTAGTGACAGCCGCTACTGCCGCTATGCCTCCACCGACAGGGCGGCTGCAGTGGTTGCTGAGAAGTCGCCGGGAGTCAGATCAATAACGAATGTTAAAGATGCAAACCCCAAGCGTCACTTGGCGCTAGGTCGTCTGCTATGAACGGAACCTTAGGCGCGAGTTGTACACAGGCGGAAATGGCTAGGCAACCGTCACTAATAAACACCTTCACTGTGCTGATGCAGTCCAAAAAGGAACAGTTGTCCCAGAAAAACGCGGCGGAGAGCAGTAAGGAGCAGTCATACACGCCGCCGCACCGCGCATTGTGTCATTGAGGGTCCCATAGCCGGTTGGAAATTTTGTCAAGTTCCACCAGATGATCATTTTTAGGGTTAAGTCTTTTAAAACATTTTAGAAAATGGTATAGTGGTGCGTGCCATCGCAACAAGGGAAGCATTCAGCCATCGCATTTGGCCGCGTACGTTTTTTTGCGTGCCGCCGCGCAATTGGAGAACCAACCCAGTGTTTTTCTATCCCTTTCAAAATCGAGAGAGTAGTTGGGGCGCGAAAAATGGTGTCGTTAAGTGCGATAGCCAAGTGCCCCACATCTCTGCTATAGCACCAAACAAGCTGCCGTGGCAGCTAGAGGAGGAATGGAATAATAAAAGATTATAGCAGTGATTGTGCGGTAGTAGAGTGAAATATCGACGATATTTAGTCGAACTGTACAAGAATTTCTGGTCTGCACGAAGGCGTTGATTTCCTAATCTACCGCACCAGCTGCGGCAAGGTCTTCTTCTTCTCAGCCACGTCGGAGTTTCTTCTCATAGACGTAAGAAGGCGGCTACTTCGCACGGCTTGTTCCACATATCCAGAGCAGTCAGAGAAGTTGGTCTGGCAGGGCGTGAATCATGTCTTGTCTTATGGAAGTGAGGACATCTATCAGGGACCGGATCATCTAGCCTATGGACGTAGGCTGGGAGCGAACTTCCACGGCGACAAATCTTTTAAACAATCGCCCTAACGAGAGTTATTGCCGAGCGAGATGGTGTTGCGGCGGATCCGCGATGCTGCCGCTGCGACGCTCATGGGCACTGACCGGATACTTTCGCGGCATTCTCCTCAAAGTAACACCGTGAGCAGTGGAGTGGGATAGACATTAGGACCTCCTGGATAAAATTTACCGCCTAAACCATTCTTCTTTCTTCATAGCGTAACGACTTGCTCGATTTTTAGCGCGATTTCATTGTGATGTCATGTGATTTCATTTCGGATGCTCGTCTACAACCGATGATTGATCAGTTTCGAGCTCGCGATGTGAGTAGGTTGCCCTTTAGTTGCTCTAACCTGCCCCTAACAGGCGCGTGTTTCAGGCTACGTTTTCCTGTTTGCTTAGTGATATGTGTGCCACAGGACCTGTTCCAGGGCCGAAATTGAGGAGAGGGAAAGGTTAAATCGTGGTTATATGATCTGGCTACTTCCGAAGCAAAATACTTCATCAATTCCAGGTAGGGACTTTGTTGCCTTCGAAGAATCGACGAGTAGGATAGTCTATTTATCTTCTGAGGAGGACTTTGATCAGCCGGTTAATGCTGCACCTTGGTTGAGTAAGTGAGTTTGGGTTAACACTAACAGTTACTGGTCTTAAGAAGTTACTGATGGATGCACGCTTTTCCAGATTCTCCAGTGTTAGCCTGTCAGCTCGATATGTGGACTGCCATGTATATTTCATGCGTCATTCGTGTCTGGGAATAATCAGCAGGCAAAAGTAAGCCGTATTTTCATTGGATGGGAGTGCAACTTAGGCGCTGTTCGTACTCCTCAACCACAGCGCGTGATGCGTGGACGGGGCGTTGGAGTATGAATACTTTCTACGCATGTGACGCGCCGTCGCCTCCACGGCGAAGCGGGCGTCAGGCCATCTATATTCCAACGCCGTGCCCGCGCGTCACACGCGTGCCGCGCTGGCGTTGAGGAGTATGAATAGCATTTTACGATCTTATAAAAATTTCCTGATTGTTCTTAATAGCTTTCTTGATCTTCAGTCAGCTTTTGCAGGAATTTCTCGTCATTAAAGGCAGATTTCGTGCCATATATTCTGTCACGGCAGTGCTCATGTGAGCTTTACCTTTACATACAGCTTACGATTTTTGGCAGCGAAAAAAGGTGGTTGTGCGATTGCGTATTTCCACCAAGCCTACTGTAGGCTGCGCCATAATTGATGGCGAAAAAAATATTATTTTTTTACAATTTAGAAAAAAAAACTTCGGAAACGTAGAGAATTTTTCCCTCGCCACACATTATCAATGCATCTGAAGTTGTTATTATAGATTCATGCAGGAATGACAAGAAGAAATGGAAAATTACAAAAAAATGGAAATAACAGATAAAAATTCATTTTTTATCGCTATTCCCGCGTGTATCCATTCTAAAGACTTGAGGTATATTTATAATGTTTGTGTGTAAGGATACAGTTTTTAACGTTTTCGACGTTTTTTTTTTCTCCAGAAATCAAGAGAAAATTACAACTTTGCCATCGATTATGGCGCTACCTACAGTATCCTTAGTGAAAATGCATAATCGCAAAATCGCCTTTATCCGTTGCAGTGGACTGTACTTGTTTGAGATAACAGTGTAATCGTACCCGAACGGCAACCTACTAGACCACCAACGCCATTGAAAGCACCCATAACCAAGTGGAATGGCCCTAGCGGTCAGGGTTCGGCGCGGGGTGTGAAGCTCCTCGAAGGGGGTCTGAGTTATGGAGGGGCTGGAGGGGAGGGGGGACCTGAACTCCTTCGGAGGACCAAGTGGATCATTCTGAATGGGGATATACACTGCTTAGGATCAGTTCTTCTCGAAGAATTCGATTACATCTTCCAATTTACACGAAATGTTCCTCTACTTCGAATTTCACATCAAAACAGACAGAGTCACGCCCCTGGGGGTCGTAGAAAATCGCCAAAAACTGACCAAATCACGCTCCGGGTTGGGGGGTCTGAGTGAAATTGGCTTTCTCCACATATCGTGCCGTACCCTGCTAGCGGTGCCCATATCTTATAGCATACGGATACCGAGTTTGCGCCAACCGTCAATAGGGAACCAGAAGTCTAAGTGTGATCCGTGCCGACTGTAGATTTGCCGCAGTAGGGTCACCCTTATTCGTTGTTGGCACTTCTCACGGCATTGCCGTTGTGGTATGAGCCGTACACGTCTGCTGACGTTTTGATCTCTTAACCACGTGTGCTAGCTTCTATATTTTTTTTTGTAGGGCAGGGCCCGGTCAAATTTTTAGTTTTTGAGAGATCCGGTTAGGTAGGTCGGGATGGACTAGCTGAAAGCGTCCAAAAGTTCACTGAGCTATAAGTCTACCTCACCTTTGAAGAAAGTAGTCTCACAGCCAAGGAATCATAACAGTGATAATCATACCAATTTCTTCATGACATGCAGTTTTTCCACGGTGGTTGCGGCACCTTCACGGCGGCTAGCATGAGATGGTTTACACGGTGCGCCATGCACAAACCGCGGACGGCGGCTAAAAACGCGAGCTACAATGACACTCCGTTTTTTTTGTATGGGACTGCTTTACCCACCCCGTGGCGATTTGGAAAACCATGTTGTCGTTGCTGTAGGTCTGTAACCGTACATAAATGACCCGTGCTTGAAATTCCCTAAATGGCTGCGAGGATTACAAAAAATGGCATTTCCATTGCTTCACGAAAAGGTAAGGGTTTCTACCCATCAGGGAATCTTTAGGGTGTTCAGAGAAGATTTTTCGGATTTGGCTCGAAACTTGCAACTGGGCGCTGAACTCGAATCTGGGGTATACTCCTCGCCAGACTTTGGTCGCTAGTCTGAGGGTTATGGTAGGCATAATGGCTTTTGACTGGCTTTGCTTACCTTAAAATTTCAAAAATCGAAAGTTGTACCTCAAATTCGTGTTCAGCGTCCCAAATAAAACCCACAGAGAAATTTTGAGTCAAATTTGAGAGTTCGACAAAGCTACCGTATATCCACCGTTACAGACCGTGAACCAAGGAAAATCGATAAACCGACCACAGATTTGTATTAGGCAGTTCAAATAACCCCTATGTAGAAGTTTCAAGACCGTTTTCATCGTAGCATTCCTGAAATCGTCAAAAGTCGATTTTCGCCAGCCAAATTTCCCCCATTTTGAAGCCTCGGATCAAATCAGACGGAATTTTTCAAATATTGGCGAATGGGCCTCAGATTCGTAATCAGCACTCAAGAAAACCTCTAGAAAAAAGTTCCAAGCTTATCTCGAGACAATTTTTTGAACGCCCTAGAAATTGCCATTCCTGTACCCCTTTCCTCTTTGGAAAGCTATGAAAAGGCAAACTTTTGGAAATCCCCTGAGGCATTCAGCGGATTCGGAAAACGGAATATAATTGCTGTGTTCCATACCTACAACTATCAAAATATGGTTTTGTAAAAGCGCTCGAGAGAGGAAGGGTAAGCCCTATGTAATAAGGTCCGCTCATCCCTTTAGCAAGGAATCTCGAAAACGAAATTCTGCCCGGGCCCTGCCTTCAAAAGTGGTGAGTAAATAATTAAGAGAGATTATGAAAACGAAAGGATTCGATCGCTATGTTACAGTGTCGAATGGGGACGGCGAAGCACCCAAGTGCATGGCGTTCTTATTGCCACATGGTATAGCTACCGTAGCAGCGCATGCAAACAATCTTGGAGCCTATTTCGAAGTGAACAAATCAGTATGTGTTACATTTTATCGTGGCACTGGCAATCTCGTGCAGACCTTTGAAGAAAGCCGAGTGACTGGCGGTGATTCAGATCCTAAAGAGTTTACCGCGGATATCCTCTCAGCTGGACACCGGTCAGGTATTTGATGGACGCGCCACAGGAATCCATACGAACGAAAGCATGGTGGCTAAAAGTGCAGAGGTATTGCCGTAGTTTTCTGTTATCCATCGCCTTTGCACTGTTTTTCAAATCTCTTTGTCCCCTCGGTCTGTGGATCTGATTTCTGGGAATCTTTGATGCTGTTCTACTGCGCAAACACAGAAACATATTGCGCGCTGCCTTTTAGCTACATCTTGTCTTGAGGTGGTTGCCGCTAGAACTGAGGTCTTACAGCGCCGATTGTCATGGAGCTTCGCAGGCGACGCTTCCGCGGCGTCACAGCTACCGACTAAACGTCACCCTGTAATGGTCTACACCAGATCCGGCATACACCAAAAATGGGCGTGTGCGCTTTGCACGCGGGAATTTGTGTTCTCAACACATGTGCACTCCGCCTGTAGTTGTGCGCGTTTTCGGCCAAAGGCGCGCGCACATTCAATGGTGTATGTTGACTAGGGCGCTATTCATGCTCCTCAACACCAACTCGGCACGCGCGTCATGCACAGGCGGAGCATTAGAATATGAATACTTCCTGCGCCCTTAACGCGCATCACGCGCTTGCGGAGATGATGAATACTCCAGCGGCGACGCTATGGTGGAGCAGATTAAAGTGGGCTTCAATGTAGCTGAGCAAGCAAAATCTGTACACGCGTTCACGATAGTGGTAGCAGAAGATAGGACTGGAATTGATTATTATGGAACGGAATAAAGTTGAGGATGGATTTGTAATGGAAATGATGAAGAGTCGTTACGGCCCTCGCCGCCATGGCAGAGCAGGCGTCGCGCGCTGGCGAAGCGTCAGGCCATTCATACTCCAAAGCCACGACCGTGCGTCACGCGCGTGTCACAGTGGCGGAGTAGTATGACTAGCGCCTAAGGTTCTAAGACTGCCCACCGCCAGCCAGGCCGTCTCCTCGGCAACCGCCTTCCACAAGCTCTTCAAGGATCATTCTAACGTGATCCAAAAATGCTCTGCCTGGCCTCTGTGTCGGCGTGAACAAGCGTTCTCTGCTCACGGTACGCCTATCGTGCTCAGAGCCATGAAGGCTGCTCTTGAAGTCTGGTTTCAAAACTTTCTGAACTTGCCACGCCTGCATATGTTCGTAGCCTCAAATGGTGAGCGAAAGCCCGAAGGGTACCTGATATTCCACAGTCTCGTCATTGAGTCGGCTTTGTTAATTGCCTCTCGTTACCCCCATGTGACCGTGAAGCTGCTCCAATGAGGTTATTTTGAAGTAGAGGGTGTCTGCTTGAAAACGTGTCCTAGCTCAAGCCCTCGGACCCTCTATTGAAAGAGCTCGAGGGGGAATTGCCTAAATTCATTTTTGGTCAAGTCAGTGTTCAAGGTAGCTGAATTCGTGCCACTTTTTTCCGTTTACCTGACGACGTACAGGCATAAGTGCCCCTGAAGGTTTTCTATCGATCTGTGCACATATTACTGTGCTTGTCTGGGCCGAATTCCGGTCCGCAATTGCGTCTCGACACGCTTTGCGGCCGCACGCGCTCGAGTCAGTTGGGTTTCCAGCGCCAAAGCCGACTCGATGTGGCTTTTTTATACAATTTTCTCTAATTTTTCTTAGTTTCCAGTTTCAGAAGCCCACCTAGAGCAAGCAGATCAGCGGCTCCGGCGCTGGAAGCTCTTCCGACTCGGGAGCGTGCGGCCGCAAAGCGTGTCGAGACGCAATTGCGGACCGGAATTCGGCCCAGATAAGCACAGTACCAACTTTTCTCCAAATTCGATAAAATCGATCGATTATCGATGTTTTTGAAAATCAATTAGAAGTACAAAATCCGATGAGGAATATTCTTCCGCGCTTTGCCATGGAGCTAGTCGACTGTATGTCTTCAGGAAATGCAAGAAATAACGAAAATATGGATGCACTGAAATTGACAGAGCCCACGTATGGAATTCAGCAACTTGCCCTCACGTTCTTTTTGTAGAGGGTCTAAAGATTTCGACTATGATACGTTTTCGAGCAGACACCCTCTTCAGAATGACCCCCCTACAGCAGTTCTCAAGGCCACCATACGAGAAGTAGGAAAGATCAGCGAAGATGACTACGAGTCGATTTATTCAGGCGTTTGCCCACCATTGATTTCAAAAACGATTTTATGCTACGTAACTTTGTACGCTTTGAGAGAGAGGTTATAGGAAAGAACAGACCACAGAAGTCGATTAGGCACGCACATATGCCGACGTGATGAGATTTGAAACCTTGTCACCGTATTTAAAAAGCACCCTGTAGTAGACGCCCAGGTGAGGTACGTTTCAGCTCGTAAGATGTGGATATCCCCAAAACATTTCGTTGTTGAACTCGTGGCAGTCTCGTAGTCTTGGGAGAGAATCCCGCGTTTTGACGTAAAGCGTCGCATCCCTGTCTGGATTGTCAGTTCAGTCGTCTAATAGGATGTTTAGGTGGGACATCGTTCCCTCATCAAGCGAAGTGTCGTCTGTTCACGATGTATCATCGATGAGAAAGCGAATATCCAGACGAGTATTATTATGGAGGGTGCGAAGATTGGAAAAGGGTTAGTTTTCTCATCTCTCAGCGGGCCTACATGAAGGTTCAGATGAACGTTTGCAGAGTCAAAATAACGCAGAGTATCATTTGTCCGGGTGTGGTCATTGGTGACAATGCAGAACTTACAAGTGTGATTGTGACTAGGGATCAGAAGGTTAACTCCAGTGGTAGGTCGTTTTCTGCCCATGAGACATTATTATTGTTAGGAGGAGCACGTGATAAGAAAGACTATCATCTCATTGTCAGTTCTTCCGACAATACTCCCTCACTCCTAGTTGTGCTTCACTAGACCGCAGTCGTGAGCGTTAGTCTCGAGGCAAAGGCTAGGCGTTTCGGGTGAAACGGAGGCTGTTTCGGACAAAACCAGACATATCTGTGGTTGTCGACGAGCGATGTCTTGGGATGGACTGCAAACGTTTCTGGGCAGCATATTCACTTCTCAAGCGGCAGCGGTCAGGCCGAACACAACTACAGTTTTCGAGACGGCTGGGCATCTGCTATTTAAAGGCAGTGTTCACGATAAATCTCGTTCTCGAGGTTTCAGTGTGAAACACTAGGTTGACAGGTGCTGTAGAGGGTAGGGTCGAAGAAAGCAACGAAAACTGGCCAGAAATAAATACAAATGGCTTTGAAGGCTCTCCCAGTGCGCCTACCTATCCCGGTCCGCCCCCCCCCCCAATCGGACTAGCTTGTGGCGCCGCACACGTTTTGATGGCAAATTGCCAAGTAACTCTGCCGCAGTTAGCATTATCGATTCGCGCGGATTTCGGTATTAGCGCACGTTTGTCGAAATCAGCAGGGGCCATGATTCTCGTCCACGCCCTGAATTGAGAAACCGTTATTTTGACTTATTCTGGATGTTTTTCTTCCCTGTTTCTTCACTATTAGTTACCTCACGACCAAACAATCCCATTTTTGGGTGGAACTCGAGTGCGATATTCCTCGTGAACACTACCTTTAATAACAGGGATCACAGAACGGCTTTTCTGGCAACCTCAATTGTAATTCTTTTAGCGAAAATTCAAAATGACTTGATTGATGTGGATGACGAGGAGAATGGTTGGGAGAATGGACTTTAATTTGAGCGTTTTCGACAGACAGTGAGCATGAGGTGAGAGTCATGCTAAAACACACTACAATGATGAGAACACACCACTCCTTCCACTCCTGTTTGTTGAAGATAACTACATTTCCTCATTGAATTGAAATTCACTTCCGCAGTTGGAGTTAGCCGATGCTGCGGCCTCATGTTTCACAATGGGTACTGTTCAATTGAGCACGATTAAGCTCATAAGACGTACCGCGATAACGGTCGTTTGTTGTTCCCCACGTTAATTTCGCTCAGGAAAGGAAGGAGTGTACGGGGTGTTCCAAAATTATTGGCGCTCTAATTGACTTGTGTTTCATAAGGATTTTTGCTTTCCAAACTCTTGCTATTTTAAATCTTTGGATTCTTTTGAGCCTCAGCCCTTTATTCCTCATCACTATTCAGTAGATATTGATTTTTAAGTTGGTATGATCAAGGCTAGTGCAAAGTGCGGGGTCATCATCGCAACGCAAAACTTGAGGCACAGGAATTGACACATCGCCAATCAGCTCAGATTTTTCCAGAATGTTATCGGTCGTCTTCGCCAGCTATTCCCAATCTCTGACAATGCTTCTTAAAGCCAAAAGATCAGTTTTCGCATATCTAAGATTGTCAAGAAGGTGTGTGCCCCATTCAAACGCAATTCTCGACTGTCGATGAGGTGGATAGCTAGAAAAAGGAATCTGTGGTTAGGAGCCAGCTGGAAACTCGTCAGGATGAAGCTGGATCTTTGTTCACACCATTTAGAGGAGACCCGTCTGCTGTCCCCCAACAAGAAGTTCAAGTGAGACTAGAAGTGTAGGAAGCTCCTGCACCGTTGCACCGGAGTCACGCTTTGCGTCATGGACCTCTTAGATGGAAGAAAATATCAAAGTGAAGTCGATAAAGAAATGTGAAAAGATTGGACTGTAGCCAGAAGAATCAGTGAGGTCTCACTGCAAGAAAACATCTCTGGATGGACGGCTCATACGACTTATGTGATGGTTTTGGGAAGCATCGCTAGCGAGGGCAGAACTCCACCGCTTTTGGTGGATTCTGACATGAATATCAACACGGAATTTTGCAGGAATACAATTCGATGATTGTTTTGATCCGCTTCCAAATTTTCAGGTTCGGCACAGACCCTGGTGCTTCATAACAGGCCATGGGTAAGCACAAATAGCGAAATCAGTTTAAGAGTGGTGTCAAAGCGAGCTACCCGACGTCAAACGCGCAACAAGAATTGTGGTCCTGCTCGCCGGACTTGCGCCCACTCGACTTTTAAGTGTGGTCCGTGATCGAGTCTGAGGTCCTTGAGTCTCGACATAACGAAATTGGTCCACTAGAAGCTGTTTTCAAGAAAGCCTTGAACGAGTTGAATGACGGCTACCAGGGGTGTGCGTTAATGAAAAATATTTTTTTCGTTAAGCGTTAATCGTTAATTTTAGAGAAAAAATTGCGTTAACCCGTTAATGCGTTAACACGTTAATTTTGCACTTCGTTAAGAATTTTCAAAATCTTACTTGACCACAACGAAAATCAATCACAGGAGGTCCCAGAAAAATAGCATACACCTTCTAATGACGTCAGCAGGACGTCGTGGAAAGCAGTAGGGCTCCAGAAGCCGTAGGCACGGTCTTGTGGGAAATAGCTAGGGCTTCAGATGACGTCGTCAGGACGTCGTGGAAGGTGAGTGGGGCTCCATACGACGTCATCATGACGTCGTAGAAGATGGGTGGGGCTTCAGATGACGCGGTCAGGACTTCGTGGAAAAAGCGGAGACCTTCAGATCATGTCATGGAAAGTAGGTAGGGCTTCAGATGATGTCAGCTACACGTCATGGAAAGAAGGCAGGGCTTCAGATGACGACGTCAGGACGTCGTGGAAAGTGAGTGGGGCTCCATACGAGGTCATCATGACGTCGTAGAAGATGTGTGGGGCTTCAGATGACGCGGTCAGGACTTCGTGGAAAAAGCGGAGACCTTCAGATCATGTCATGGAAAGTAGGTAGGGCTTCAGATGATGTCAGCTACACGTCATGGAAAGAAGGCAGGGCTTCAGATGACGACGTCAGGACGTCGTGGAAAGTGGATGAGCACTCAGATGGCGTCAGCAGGATTTTGTGAAGAATAGGCGTCCGTCGCGTCCTAGAAAGATCAGCGATATATTCCACAGCAACCTAAAATTGACCGCACCGCAAGCCGACGCGACGTGCACGGCCCCAGTTTTTAATCTGCTATTGAAGCAGATCAATCAGGACCATAATTCCACTGCAATTAACGAACTCAAATTAATGTGATTTTAGGACTTTTTCGTCAAGCGTTAATCGTTAATTTTCCAAAATAAACCGCGTTAACCCGTTAATGCGTTAATACGTTAACGTTATAACGCACAGCCGTGACGGCTACCTTCGTGACTGCTGCGCCGTCTTTATGAGCCGATTTCGAGTCCGTATTCGAATAGATGGCGGATATTTCCAGATCTGGCCACTGTTTTGCGTTAATACTGGTATGAGTGAATGCATCCATTTTTGTTATTCTCAAAATTCAGTGTGGCGTTCGAGAAACACTTCAAAATCTGTGCGCCATTAATTATGGAACACCCTGTATAGTGTGAAGCCTAGTTTATAGTCAGACTTTTCGGCTTGAAGTTGTAGCTTCCAGATATCAAGCTTCATCAAGTGTTTTGATGAGGCGCGGGAGTTGCGGGTCCATGCCCAAGTACACGGAACCTGATTTCCGATTTTTCATGCCTTCAATCCTCTCATACGCATTTCGAATAGCTGTTTTCAAACGAAGCGTCTGACTGTGAAATAGGCTTCAGTACGCGTTGTACTATTCAAGTTTCCTGTTCAAAAAATTCGTATTGTTGTTGACTTATGCACTGATTGAGATTTCGTTAGGGGTCTGTGAATGTAAACATAATCTATGAACAAAAAGCCTTTATTATATGAATGAATAAACCGTGGTTCAGGGTTAAAGGTCTCTCAGTGTTTGTTGTCATGTCCATTTTGGAGCTTTGCCAAAATACCGTAGTACCGCTTGAAGGATTCGCTCAGAAGGCGCGCGTTCACGCGTTTTCGCGTCTGGTTTGACATTTTGTCCGCAGTGCACAAAACACACCAGCAGACGTCAATAAATACTTAAGAGGTGCTCTTAACAGTTTTTCTTTAATATTCGAGGGTTTCATGGGGGCTTCTCCTTACTATTCACTACTTCGTAAACTTGCCTACTCAAAAATGTAGAAATCTAGAATACGGTTCTTTATTACCTTTGACACCAAGGTGAGAACGGTTATCCAACAGTGTAATAGGTATGATCGACAGGTTCAAACTCGAATAGGAAAGTTTGGTGTGGAATTTATTGTGTCATGCAGTATACAAAAACAGTATGCTCTATTGGTACTGTGTAACGATATGGAAATCACATTTCGAACGTATTTGTTCGCATAAGAATCCCAGCAAGCATTTAATTGTTAGATAGATTATCGGCTGGATCCCAGATAACTTTTCTAATCTGAAAAAAAAGCTTGTTTTTGAAGGTTAGAAAAAAGGACGCCAAAGGCGCGAGAACGCGTCTCTGCGCGCATTAGGATTAAACCCTACGAGCGGTATCAGGAAATTTGCCGCATTCGATGCGTGTCGGATATGCATTCAACTCGAGTGACCCTATCCATCGTAGGGCCCTGTCGCAGAAGCACGTACTCCGAACAGCAGCACGTGACCCAAGCATCAGCACGTGCTCCAAACAGCAGCGCGTGCTGCAAGATTTCATCGCAGGAGCACGTGCTGCCTGGTGTTCCAGCGCTATTCTAATAGCACACCGACAAGCGACGCGGCCAGGTCGCCGTGCACCATCTTGTGCCGCCAGCGGAACCGCCTTGTCTCTGAGTTGAATGCGTATTCGACACGCATTGAATGCGGCGGTTGCCTCAGGTAGTGAATATTCATAAGCTTGCTCAGAATCTTTCACAACCACTTCGTACAGAATATTGTAGAGGTTGCTAAAAAGAAGAAGGTAGAGACGTTTAGCCTTCAGCATTTCGACCGGATTTATTCACCATTGTCGATCAACACATGTACAGACTACACGTTCAGAAATTGGAATAAAGATCCGTAGATAGAGAGGAGAGATAGAAAATTCAAAACCGAGAATAGTCAGCGGACTTCAACAGATATTACAGAAGACCAGATACGGACTCAACGGGTTTCATATACTACGTAGCACTAGGTATATGTATATTGACTAAAGTATGAAAAATACGAAAAGCGCATAAAAGCGGAAACAATAAACATCAAAATAATGAAAATGAGGTGATTCATGGGAGGAGGAGGAAACGGTGAGGCTAACTGAGGTGATCGGTTGTACCACTACTGCACTACAATAATCACTGCGCTTTGTTACCGAACAAGCTGACATTCTACCATAAGCACTCACAGGTGATACGGTAGCACGCAAAACACACTAGTTTTCTTAAATTTGTACATGAACGAGGCCCCGCACTAATACATGTGCTGGACGGATTGACGCGCTCGTCGTCGAGGTGAATGGGACAATTGTCCAAAAAATAATCGCCGCAAACTGGCCGGGATAAGAAGAAAATTCAGAAAAAAAACGTATATAATACAATGAAGACAGAAAATGAGAGAAGCAGCCACTGTATTTACGAGTAACAGACTAAATGCCGCGCGCAACTATGACTACGGACAAGAGTTACAAATACTGAATCGCGATGCGTGACGAAGACGAGATAATAATACAGAGGAAACGAACAAAGCGGAGTGACGAAGAATGAGGTATGACATGACGCCACCATGCACTAGTTATGAAACTAACAAAATTACACGGGGTGCGGCCCGACTCGAAAACCTGAAGTGCCAAAAGAACGCCGATGAACACGCTCCGAAACATGACAGTATGCCTTACTTGCTCATAACGGATCGGGATCCGATATAGCCGGAGCCTTCTCAATCACAACTTGAATCGTGAAGATTGAAGAACGCATGTTGAAGATGGAAAAATTCTTTTCACAACGTGACTCAATGTCCTCTCATCCATATCGGCGAAAAAATCGTTTTGGATGATAAACACTGGGTCGCGTCTCCGTCGCGTGAAGTATAGCTCCGGCCTCAGGCCCGACTCAAGCTTATCGTCGCCGCGATCGAATCGCGCCGATCCGAAATGCGTGAAGATGCGATCAAGAAGCCGCCAAATCGCTGTGCCGCTGGTCAAGGGCTACTGTGCTCTATGATGACGCTAAACGTAAGTAAGTTGACGGTAAGCATGACACGCCTACTGCCGATCAGCAACGGCTCCGGTCATGGCAACTGCACCGTTTTCGCCTCACGGGAAGCCTCACGTTTGCACTTACCCGTCGCGCGCGACGTTCTAGGCTCATGGTAGCAGCGTCGAAAGGTATGAACGAAGCCTTAGAGTGAGTTCATACTTCATGAGACGCCGAAAGTGCACATCAGCCGTATCGATTGTCGATGGGTGCTAATGGCAAACATTGTGTCACATGAAATATAAGCCTAACCTAGGGCTTCGACCCTACCTTACGTCGTCGACGCTTGGCGTCACTCGCCTGTTGCGACAGCTCTGCAGACCACTTGAGCCGAGAACGTTGAGCTTGATGAGTGAGTGCAGGTGTGACGCGGGGGGGGGGAGGGGAGGGCGATGGTAGTGTGGAAGCTGCTACGTGCGAACTCTACGCTGGTCGGTAGCGGCGATTTCATACCTATCGTCGTCGAGCTTAGCGATTAGCGTCGTTATGGTGCAACGCATGACCTATGGTCCATGCGCAGCGACACAGCGGCTCGGTGGGCACATCATAATCATATTTTCGTGCATTTTGAGTGGGCACGATTTGATCGCGACGGCCATGAATTCGGCCTTATCCGCCCATGTTTCGAGACCGCGCTCACAACGCATTTGACGACTGAAGTCAAAACCATACCTACAATAAAACACAGGTTTTCGAGTGGGACCGCATAAATCATTGCGATTAGGAACAATTACTGAGTAGGGGAAAATAACCGGTGTGTTACACGGCATAGTAGAATCGTAGACGTAACCTGGTTCTGCCCGTTTGATACCACTCTACTCCTGAGGGGCTTACACTGAGGATGCACGCATCACACTTCAGTCTCATGGGTTCTCGTACACGCAGAGCGCGGTGGGGCCCATGTCAACGTCCGTCTGAATGCGGATGTAGACGGAGATAAAATATGGAAGCAAATCAACATCAACACTGCCTATTAACAAAAATCAAATATAATAAATCAATAAGAATATGAAAAGTCAGATGAAACAAATACATAGTACGACAATGAATAGCGCGTAAGTTCTGAGGGACTAGTTACGATTGGACTGCGGCGGCTTCGAATTTTCTTTCGACTACTGAGTACAAACCACCTATAAACTTCACATCAATAGTTGAACGGTAACTTCAAAAGTAATGAAGACAAAGGAAAATAGTTGTTATGCATCTCTAGTGACCGGAGGCGATCGATCGTTGTGAACAAGTAGATTTTCAGCGATTTTGTCGGCAAAAATATTACATGAATCGGAACTGTGTCGAAGTGGCCGTCGAATCAAAGAACGAAGGTTGTCCATAATTTTGTGTAGAGGCGTAGCTGACCGCCTGCGTCATTTGGAACTGTTGTCCAGGGAAATAGAACGGATTGTACGACATAGACGGATTCACTGCAAATGTAAGGCACCATACAAGACTTGAAACATATACTTCTGAAAAGAAGTGCACCTGTTGGTAGGACTGGTGCAGGACGAGTTGGCTCAGTGCAGGCCGGCATTTCATCGTGAGCTTCTCCGAGATCGGAAGGCAGCGCTGGAGAGATGGATGGGTATGTCTGAGTGGACACATCGGCCTTCTCCTTCGTGGATGGTGATGGGATCACCTGGAACAGTACCAACTAAATCTTTAAACGTAGACAACTGTCTCATGAACGTGAGTAAAGCAATACCTCGGAGGTGTTGTCAGCGAAGAGTTCCACAAGAAGTGGATCCAATGAGCCACCGAACATACGTGCAAATTGCACATTCTCGCCGACAAGCGAGCTCAATTTCTGAAGCAAATGATCAATAGCATCAACCATGTGTCGCAATATTGACAAAATGGGTTGCCATACTTACCGCAAGCGGTGGTAGCAGCAGCAGAATATTACCAAATCGGCTGGTCACATTATGCAGCACGGACGAGTTTTCTCGGATCAACTGGAACAGCGCATTCTGAACACGATCGCGCAGTTGGCTGAGTGCCAGCGACGACGATTCTGACAGTCCAGGCGAATCTGAAAAGACGATCGATTAGTTGTGAATCAGTGTAACCGAAATCGGGATGCAGGAAGAGGTCTGGACAGATTCTCTGTACCTGGATCCAATATCACGAGCGCCGACAGAACCACAATCTCAGCTTCACTGAGTGAGAGCTTTCGCATTGGAGCCACTAGATCGTCGAGGATTCGTGGTACAAGATTGTTGGCAAGTAGGCTGAACAGGAGGCTATCAAGGTTAACCTTAGATTACCTTTATTTGCTTTTATTGATTACTGATAAGATAGAACTCGAGCGAAACTCGCGGTCAACTCAAGCACTTCAGAAGGATGGGTGGGCCACTCACGCACTGGTGGGGTCCAATCCGACAACAGGGCGACTTTGACGTCAGCACCTTGAAAGGATGCAATAGCGTTAAATTTTCCCTCAACCACTTTGCTACATTACAAGCACGCCTTTCAATTACAAGAGCAGACATCGTGTTATCCGCTTGTTTGGCCTCACCCCTTCGGTAGGAGCCGGGTCTCCCACAACATTGCTGCGGCCCGCAGCAAGATGGTCAGCATCTCATCTAACGGACAATACGACCCCGGCTCTTAGAGGACGAAGTGGCCGCATTTTCCGTCAAACCGCTTTGTAGCAATGTTAAAAGCGTATTGTGGTCGCATTCACCACCCCCCCCATTAGTGAGCGGGCACATGCTTCTTCATAATGATGCATAACGTGATAATCGCGTGCTGAACCGGTATATAGAGCGACTCTCTATTAGCTCAGTTGGCTCTTCGAAGCTGGTCCTACATAACCAACGTGACTTCATGGACTATTGTCTACCACTGACTATGAGAGGATTTCTCCATGACTCACAGCGAGGAAAGCATCCTCGCTCTGGACCGTGGTGAGTATGATGTCCTCGTTGCGGGTTGTGAAATGGACCGTATCCTTACGTGAAACCCGTCTAGATGGGAGGGGCCCCAAACGCATCGCCCATATGTGTGGAGCGCTTCTGAGACAGAAGGTATTCCTACAATGGCAAAGTGGATGCGACAAAAGTTTTGTCTATTTGCAGCGCGTGCTCCTAGTCAACAAAGCCACGTGCTGCTACAGGGAATGGTGCGGTAGGTTCGAATATGTTGTGACTGGGCCACATCCTAATGACAGCACGTGATGCTGAGAAAGAATACGTCAACTAAAGACGAAAACATGTCACTCGCGGAGACCGCGAGCAGTGCTCAAAATCTAACCAGCCATTGCATACCTGAACAAATTCGAGAGAGTCAAAGCACTCATGACGAACTTGAAATTTGAAAAAAATCACTTACTTCGTCTCAAGAAGATGCCTTGGGGGTTGCCGGGTGATGGTGGTTCGATTACATAGGCAGATCACATCAGCATCTCGAGACATCTGGAACGAGTCTGGATGCTTGCTGTTATTTTACGCAAGAATGACATTCCACTATGTAGGCATATCTCTCTGGGAGTTGCATTATCTCCCTGGGTCTATCGAAAGTTAATGCAGCATTTCACGTAACCCCTGATGTCAAGGAAGACCGAATAACAAAATAAAAACCTAGTGAGCAGAAGAATGTCCATACTGAGAAATAAACAGGCGACTATACATCAGGAACTAGTTGTGATGTGGTCGACAACCACGAATCTCAAGAGATTCGACTTCCAACCCTGACGACGTCTCCGAACCCAAATGGATAGCCACAACGCTACACACCTGTGCTGTCCGAGCTGCTTGGCAGAGAATAGTGTAGGGTGCAAAGACGCTTTTCAAAACAGCCACCTGAAACACAAATTATGTCATGTTGCAACAATTGACCGGTGGACGCCCCCAAGTGGGTCGCAAATGCAAGCAAACTGACTTTTTCCGGGACATTTTCTATCTGTGCCAAAGAAAACAGCGCTTCGATCCAGTGCACAGCAGCGAAGAGGTATCGTCGAAGTGCTGATGCCAGTTGTTCGACAGACGCCACTCGCTCCATGGCGTAGCCCATCTGAAAATGCTCAGACATGTTCAGTGATATTCGGACCAGCAAATACTACTACACAAATTAAACTACCTCGTATGCTTCCTGTTCGTAAGCAAACCGATTGCTAAACAATGAACTGATATCCATATCGGGATCAGATTTGATCCGTTGAATCCCGATCGGAAGCGGTGTTCGGGCGGTTGGACCACCCATCGCCTGCAGTTCAACGTCGACGAGAAACGTGACCAGCACGTCTTCATGTGGAGAACTGAAAGAAGAAAAGGTCATGTCCGACTTTCGAGGAATCTTGAGACTTAAACTATACATTTACAATAGCTAAGCTCATGGCAAACGACCGCTCGTTCTAAACCGGTGCCGGTGGGATCACATACGAGGCTTCAGGCTCATTGATCCCCAACCGACTGCTTACACTTACGCTGTAAGGCTCCATCCATAGCTAGCTCCGGGTTATGAACGGCATGCAGCCGAAACGCTGCCTCAAAACGCTGAAACACTGGCGAACAATGCTCAATCGCTGGCGCATGCAGCCTATGCAGCTACAAGGCCGCCATCAAGCAGGTCGACCATGCCAGCTGCAGTGGTAGTTCTGGAATGCAATCAATAACAAATGCCCAACGTCCAGCGTCACTTGATGCTCACAGCTAGCAATGACGCTGCCCAAGTGTGCAACCCCTGGTGATCTGAACACGGTGTTATATCACTGGGCCGGTATTCAAAACCTCAACTCCGTCGCGCTCCGTGCCCGAGTACACGAGAAGGGTGGACCGTTGGACGAGTGACCGGGACTTTCTTCATTCAGAGTCAAAATTGGCAACTTTTGCTCTCATCCCTGTCAAATCGCCAGCGGGGTACCACAGGGTAGCGTTTTGGGTCCTTTACTATTCCTTATCTATGTGAACGATATCTCGGACGAATTGTCTAGCACATGTAAGCTTTTCGTTGATGATCTGAAAATATATCGCCCTCTTCGAAATCCCGCTATCGATTTTCACGAACTTCAATGTGACTTGAATGGGCTTGCCGACTGGTCCAAACAATGGCAGTTGCAGTTATCTGAGGAGAAATGCAACTTGTTTCACATCAATTTCCAACACGAATGCATCTTACGCCTGAACAATGTTGTGCTTCCGGTGCGCGAGACTATCAGGGACCTGGGTGTGCTCATTAGCACCGACCTCCGGTGGGAATCCCACTGCAAAGAAATCTCGAAAAAAGCTTCTCGTGTGGCTAATTGTTTACTCAGGTCCCTGCAACACCCCTGCCTCTAGCACTATAGGTAAGCATTCATTGTCTACTGCCGGCCATTGTTGGAATACTGCACGCAGGTTTGGTCACCATCTTCGGCTGAAGATGACGAAATCGTTGAAAACGTGCAAAGACGATACTCAAAACGCGTTTTTATCAAATTATTTCCTGGGCGAGAAGTGTCAGATTATACGACTAGATTAAAAATGTTAGGGATTGAAACCTTACGATACAGGAGAGCTGAGTTTGATCTACATTTATGTTATAAGATGTTGTGATGAGGAGTTAATTGTTTTAGTGACATTCCTTTTGAGAGCACTTTTGCGTTTACTCGCCACTGTGCTCGCTCTCGCCAACATGGTTTCCAGCTCAAACGTGCATTCACCACAAAATCCGGCGTACTGCATTCCTTTGCCTACCGGGTTATACGAATTTGGAACAAATTGCCTCTGGAAATTGTCGAAGCAAAAAACTTTTCGATTTTCAAATGTCGCCTGTCCAAGTTTGATCTCAGGTCAATACATGGGACAGACGGCCATTCATTTTGTTAGAGCTTTAAGTTCAGAGTGCTATCACTTTTACGAGTCGTTTTACGTGTGTTTTCCTACTTGTCTACCCGTTTACTTGCATTGGTGGACTACCTCAATTCATTCATTCAATCATTTTTTCTAATTTATTTTATCGTACATGTGAAGCTACAACCTCTTCACATACACCATGTATGTTTCTTTATTGCAAAATAAAGCGATTAATTGATTGATTGATTAACTATTTCATTTGAGGCACACTCGCGCAAGCATCCTTCAGCGGTAACCTCGCCCTACCCATCGCCAGAAGGAGCATGCACGAGAGGGTCACGAATGGATTAGGCATAGTCACTCGTCCTAGAGTCCATCCTTTTTTGTACTCGATCACACAGCCGTTCCTTAGCTGAAGAACATCCTTGATTACACTTCCGCCGTCAACCTAAGGTATATAAGAAACTAAAAAAACGAAGCCGGCACAAATTACCCCAAAACAAGACTTCTTAGAAGATGGCTCGTTCCTCCTCACGTATTCGAACTCCCGTGCTTGTGTGGAACTTTCTGAGGGCAACTGCAGCCGTTTCGTCGCACAAACATTTGGCTGCAGGCGTACATTTGTCTCGAGCAGAAAAAGCAGATGTTGCTGACCAGCTGATGCACACATACATACTGGTTT
Organism: Aplectana chamaeleonis; assembly: GCA_029168955.1. Lineage (NCBI taxonomy): Eukaryota > Metazoa > Nematoda > Chromadorea > Rhabditida > Cosmocercidae > Aplectana > Aplectana chamaeleonis. The sequence goes on along the minus strand of JAPDOI010000207.1, from coordinate 544,395 downwards.
GCAGGGCTCCCTCCCACAGTGTAATAACGCCAAGCAAGAAAACCCATTGTAAGTTAAATACGAGCAGCCTGCTCTGTTTTGATGTCTTTTCAATTGTCCCTTTGGAGGATCTTGGAGGGATTTTCCGGATGGGATCGAGGAAGGAGCATGTTCAGAAAAGGAAGCCAACGTTTTCTCACAAAGAGAAGCAATGCTTACCATCCATATCCACCAAAAATCGATATGTCTGACATATACTGTCGCTGGTCGCGGCAATTATGATCCCGGCTGATGGCTTTTTCTCACGCGTCGCCGCGACGGTAGTAGGATCCCAGCATAACCTCTGCCTCCACACTTCTCCCCAAGAAAATTCAAGCAACCTGCAACGACTCACGGTGATTCACTGCCGGGGGATGGCAGCGAGCTGTCTTCGCGTTTCAACTTTTTCCGACGGGGATTCTTCTGCTTACCAATGATGTCACGGTCCGGCCTGATCGCTGAAATATCAGGTTACGAAAATGAATTGCCATCACAAAAAGATGAAAGATGCGCCAGAAAGAAGCTGTGCGACAAGGATTAAGAATAATCACTCTCCGACTGAATCTAAACTGGAAGAAAACAAGAGTTGCAGAGACATTTGATTTTTTGAATGTCAAATCAGCGATAAGAAAAGTCGTACGATGTGCATCTGGCCCTCTACATTTCTTCCCAGCGTGAGGGAATTTCGTTTCCAAAGACCCTGTTCAATATTCAAAGCTGTTAACGGTTTTTGGCGCGAACAGAGTTGAAATAATTATTTCCTACCATCAGGTTCCATTCCTACGTTCAGGCATCGTTGAAATCGACAATATCTGCATGCATTACGCTGATCTGAAAAGTTGCCTTCTCTTGAAATACTTATTCAGTAGAACCGAAAAATTGAATTGCCGCGAGCGGTTGCATCGCGGCACACAGCTGGTAATTTTTGAGGAAGACAGCAAGTCGGCTGAACCCACGCCCTCCTTAGCAAACCTATCGAAGCAAGCGTCCCGCAAAGTGACCGCTCTAGTGATGTTACGTGAAAGGATAATTTCACCTTTGTCAATACTGCACTTTTGCTGAAACCGACAGGAATAGTTTTGTCCGCTTCGAATCGTGCGGCGGAAGAAGCCTTTGCATCCTTAAAGAAGAAGAACACTTTATAACACAGGAAAAGTAGTGAAGTGTTCACCCAAAACATTTACATGTTACAGAGGCGGCTTTGAAAGAGCCTTCCGAGATAGTGTCGGACTGGACCCGGGTCGATGCCTACAGGACGACGCGGCACTAATCGCGGAACCACAGCGGTAACTAAGCGAGCGTCCATAGCTAGCGACAAGCGACGCGATTTGGTTAGGAGAGCTCGTCGAGTGAAAAAACAAGAGTTAGGCCATTATTATAGCCTACGACAGGCTTTTCGCGGTCGCGGAACACTGCGACGTCGCTGTCGGTGAGTACCAACCACCGCTGTCGCTCAGAGCCGAGAAACACCAGGCACGATACTGGATTTGGCTGGGTCGCTGTCGCTGGCACCCGTCGCAGCGCCCTGCACTGCGACGGAGAGCCGCGAGAGCTACCGATTACCGCACGGTTTTCACATTTAAGGCATAACATCACCTTTCAATCCATCGACCGCGACAAGTGCTTAAACTGTTCCTACGACAACATTTTTCTACTGTGTGGGCCTGGTCTCGGCACGATTCGTAACAGCTGACCGCACCTGTCGCGGTCGCAAAGTTTTGGTATAACAATGGCCTTACACGTTGCCAGCGAACGTCGCTGCTGGCGATTATCGCTACCGGCGACAGTCGTGACTTCAATCAATAATTCGAGTTCAATCATACCATCTAGCGACAACCGCCGCCCGCTATGGACGCTCGCTTCCTTAGATTGTCGAAGTTTAGAAAAAAAAATTGCGGCGGCCACAGAGATTGTCGCCTCGGCACCTACAAGCACCAACTCGGCACTATGCCGTCACTGTCGCGTCAGTTTCTCCTAAGGGGGTTACGTAGCACTCTATGGTCTACGACAGGAGAAAAAAGGGCGGTTGTGCGTTCGCGTATTCAAACTAAACATATGCACTCTAGGTTGCGCCATAATCGACAGCGAAATTGAATTTTCCTGAATTTTGAAGAAAAAACACCGGAAACGTTAGTTTCCCCCCTCACGACACATCATCGATACACCCAAAGTCTCTATCATGGATACACACAGGAATAACAAGAACTAATGGAGAATTACAAAAAAAATGGAAATACACGAGAAAAATTAATTTTTATCGTGTCAATCCTGCGTTTATCCATGGTAAAGTTTTTAGGTATATGGATAATGTTTATGTGAAAGGAGAACTAACCGCTTTCAACGTTCCCGATGTGTTTCCTTCAAAATTCGGAAGAAAATTACGACTTCGTCGTCGATTATGGCGCAACCTACATTATGCTCAGTGGAAATACGCAATCGCACTTCATACAAGCAGGGCCACATCACCTTAACTCCAAAATAAATTGTCATAAACTAGCAGTTTGATTCTTCGAAATATTTTCAAATGCTTCTCAATGAGAACAATACAATATGAGGTACGGGAAAAAACGTCCGATTTTTTTCTGAGCCTCTTATTCTATCCTACAGTAAAGCCCAGAATTCTAGTCCAGCACGGTGCGGCTGCGAGCGACGGCTTCTCTGGGAGAGCTCGACGTTTTCGCATGCCGTGGACAAGCGTTGCGGATGCAGCGCGATCCCAAGCCGCACTGCGCTGGACTAGAATTTTCGCCGTGACTGTATCTTCTTCAAAAGAATCCATATCTACAAAGATAAGCAATACAAACCGTAGCACGCCATCACTCCATAGTGTTTTCCAGCCGATCGATCGCCGCATACCATACAAACGCCGTCGCATATTTCCATGATGGATCTGAAAATCATTAACTGACAGCACAATCGATTACTTCTGCGGTGATCTAACAAATGATAAATTAAAAATTCGAAAAGTACATGATAAGTATGTTATGAAAAAAAAGTTAACTGTGAAATTTTCGAAAATCGTAAACGTTAGATGTGTGATTTATAAGCCTCGTCACGATAGCAGTAACTTACATTTGTAATACCTGTAACATACCTTTATATTACACTTCACTTAAGTTACACTTATGCTACATGTAACTTGAATTTATATTTTCACCGTGGGTGGCCATCACGCGACGCAGACGACACGCGACGCACGCATTGCGTAGGCACGTGTCCCAGAACACAACACGGCCTTTTATGTTACGAGTAACTTGTTTTCATTTTTCTGAGTCGTAGACTTATTCGAGACCACGTTCCGCACGGGACGCATTTTTAGCGCAAGGTTTCAACGGTATTGGCATGCCTTTGCCACCAAACTGGTATTTTAAACGCGGTCAATATGCCCGTATTGAGTGCGCTTTCTGATGGCGAATGAAAATCGATCGTGTGGTGACGCCCCGGGTCGGTATAGACTCTATACATGTACTTCTCTTTACCTACAAATGGCAGTAGAGAAAGATTGCATTCTTCACGAAATAATTTGCACATAGATAGCCTTCCGAGCTGATTTGCATGTAAAATTTTGCAATGCAGAAACGACAAATAAAATAAATTACGTTTTAATGTGGCATAAATGACTGAACATTCACAAGGGCGATTGGAAAAATTGAAAAAAAAAATCTCACAATGAATTATATATATTTTAGGCATAACAAAAAACGCCGCTCAATGTTCTCGGAACAATTTTTTAGCCAAATCTATTCCAAAGTGAAACATTCCTTGTAGTGTAAAGAATTGAGCGAATTCTTGAAGGCATCGTGCACGCAGGAAACCATAAATCATTTTCTCATGTTTCTGTATAGCTTGGCCTCTTTAGTGAACGAAAACGTCGAAATAGCCCCTGAAAAACCCTCATCTGTCAGGAAAAACCAGTTTGATCCACTGTAAAAATGGATTTGGAGTTCTTACCAAAATAGTTTTTTTCATACTTTTCTGCATCTTGAGGTCTGGTTACTGTCATCCTAGGAGTTTCCCTGCATGTGGAGTTTGTCCCATATTCGTTTTCTATGTTGCGTGACGGTCGCATCAACATTCTATGAAAGGGTGCTAGATGATCGACCAAAAAGTGCTAGATGACCGACCCGACAGCACTTTTCAGGTGGCCATAACTTTCAAGGGGCGCTTTTTCAGAGCTTCAAGTTTTGTGGGTGATGCTAGCCCGACTTGTTTGATTGTACACAAAAATTGAAAGTGTTTTCCAGCGCACACGATGTCCTTAAAGGCACAGTCCTAGCTCAGGGACGAAATCTGAGATTTTCATATGATTTTGAAGTAGACCAATCCTATGTAGCACTTGTAAAGTGTGAGCTCTCAATTCCTCCAAATAATCAAGATATGGGAGGAAGCCGCACTGGGGCGCCCACCTACGGAAGCCACTTTGGCACGCCCCTTTTACGATCTTTCGAGCTCAACAGTGGCGATATGAGCGATGATTTCCGATCAGTAGCCTCGTTCTTCCCTTCATTCTCAGCCTCTCTCTCCATGAAGGTCGGCTCGCAAATCTCGGTTGCGAATGACGTAAGCTACAAGCCACGGACTACTCGTCCACCATGCTTCCGTAGCTCAATTTTTGAGGGGCCATAACTTCGGTCCTAGACGGTCTTGTACGATTTCAGAGGCATTATCGGAATCAGCGTGGGGCCGTTCTGAATATAGGCAAGAGAACAGAAAAACGATTTCGAGGTTGGACTGTGCCCCTAAGGGCACAGGACACCCAAAAAATTAATTTTCAGATTTCGTGCTTATCTTGGAGGCAGTCACACGCTGATCACAGTGGTTTCTCTGAAATCGTCTGAAACCCTCTTTGAACAGAGTTATGGATCTTCAAAGATGCCTATATTTTGAGGGTGAAAAAATTGGTGGGCGATTTGTCTCAGGCCTGTATTTCTCTTCATTCGCAATCATTGCGTGGGAGAAAGCCACAATAAGGAGACAGTCCGGTAATGGACTGAAGAACGACGACTTGTTGGAATTCATCCATCCATCGAGCCGCTATCGAGTTGGAAAATCTGTTAGGGGGTCGGGCCTGTGGTGGTCGCTTATATCTCGCTTATTCGGAGGAAATGAGATCTGGCATTTGGCACGTGTTATACAGGAGGGGTCTTCTACTCAATTACATGAAAATCTCAAAATTCATATCTGAGGGTGTACTGTGCCTTCAATGAATAAAATGAAAAAAAAAACGAAATTGAGGAATTGTAAGTAGCCTGGTCAGTCCATAATGGTTAAATTATTTCGATGTAATGGGCTGAGTAGTTCTTACATAGATCTCTGTTTCGATAAACAACTCCATAATATGAGCAAAATAGTCAACAACCTTTTCAATGCTCTATACCAGTGTTCTGATCCTTGTCTATAAGTGCTATATGGGAGCCTGATTATGGAACTCCTCTATTCAGCTTACTATGGTAGAAAACAACCATGAAGGGTACACAATAGGTTAATAACAATGCTGATGATTCAAGTGCATTGAAGGAACAAATCGTGGGACATTTGTCTAATAGGGGAACTTCCTTTGCTCAGAAGGGGCATTTACAATGAAATGCACTTTCCTATTCTAGGGCTATTTTCAGACGTAAGATGCGAATATACCCTCCACAAGAAAGGCATTTTTTTGTTTCGCTGCAAAATAAGGGTCAGCTAATTTTTGGGAAAAAAATTCGGATACCGCTGGATACTTGTGTATAGGGGTAATAGAGGATGCTGAACACGAATATGGAATTTGCTTGACGATTTTATCGAGCCTATTGTGGATTACGGTGGGTTAGACGCCACGTAGATGGCGAAAGCTACCTTAAAGGCAGTGTTCACGATAAAAACCATGTCTGATTTTTTGGTGGAGATGGGCAGCTGCGGGGCATAGCGCAACCCTAACGTTGAAAAAACTAAGAAAAATGAGCTCGGAACGGTCCCCTACGGCCCCAAAGTTGGACACCCGTCAGCTCATCACACCGCAGATGCACTTTCCACGCCCACCGACGTGAACAAATGAATGCTCGGTATTGTGAGATGGGCGATGGTTTCCGCTCAATGGCCCCGTTCTTCCCTATAGTATCAACATCTCTTTTTACTCAGGTCAGCTTGCATACATCGGCTGCAAAAGACGGAAGTTACAAGCCTCGGACAACTCGTCCATCATGCTTCCCTAGCTCAATTTTTGAGGGACCATAGCTCCGTTCCTAGAAGGTCCTGTATGACTCAAAAACATCATTGGAATCAGCATGGGACCGTCTTCAAAATAGGCGAAAAAGCAGGAAAACGATTCTTATCGTGAACACTGCCTTTCAAGAAGTCCGCGCTGAAAACCACTTGCCATGTTTCAAGCTCAATTTCATCAATGACTGTGGACCATCTAAATTCACTCTTACTGTGTATTCAATTTGGCTTTCTTTCAGAAATGAAGGGTTTCCAGAGGCCCTTTCGAGATTTCTGGCCAATATTCTGTTCAATTCTGTCCAAGCTATCAAAAACATGGAAAAATGATATATGGCTTTCTGCGCGTACGATGCCTTCAACAGCAGCGTCCGCGATAAAAAACTATTTTTAAATTTTCACCGGAAATCGGGAGGTTCGAGGCCCATTGCAACAATAATGTCGAAAAGACGGTTAAAAACGAGCACCAAATAGTCGTAGAAGGCCCCGGAAATTGAACGCGGTATGCCCGTCCCGCCCCACTTGTGCAAGAGCCACCGCGAAAGTGGGCGGGCCGGGCATACCTCAATAAAGTTCTAAAACCGTATGTGGCTATTTAGTACTTTTTTAGCCACTTTCCGACATGCAATGGGTCTTGAACAGGGGTGTGCGGCAATTGCCGTTTGCCGGCCATTTTTGGGGCTTGCCGTTGCCGTTTGCCGAAATTTTTGTCTAAAACGGCAAATTTTCGGCAAAAGTTCGTTGAAACAACAGGATTTGCCCTCACCGCAGTCTCTGTATCGGTCAGCGATTCGGAGCTGCTACAAATGATTTTTTGAATAGTTCCAGCTTCTGGTTCCGGCTCCTTCAATTTATAATTGTACCTTTCCAATCGGTAACTTATGAAAACATCTGTGGGGAACTTAAAAATTTGTACAAAGGCTTGTGGTCCCTACTAGGGTTTGTTTTACACACACGCCGATGTTTTAGACAACCATGTTCTTGATAGGTATGACCCTGTGTATCAATAATCAGTGTTCAAGATTTCCTAGATGCTCCAGAGATTTCCAGGAAATTTCTAGAAGAGGATATTTTTATTACTCTGCGAACAGGACCTGGTAAGCGAAAAGAATATTTAGGGTGTTCGGACAAGTGGTTCCAGCTTCGGCTCAAAACTTTTTAGAATGGAGTTGTTTTGGGTGCTGATTACAAATGGTAGGCCCATTTGTCAATATTTTGAAAATTCCGTCTGACTTGGTCCGAAGCTTCAAAATGGGGGAAATTTTGCTGGCGAAACGCGACTTTTGACGATTTCCTAAATGCTATGATGGAATCGCCCTGAAAATTCTACATAGGGGTTATTTGGACTGCTTAACTCAAACCTGTGGTCCACTTATCAATTTTACTTGAACTGCGGTTTGCCAAGGTACGATAGTTTGATGGAAGTCTCACATCTGGCTCAAAATACTATCGTTCTCTGAGCAAAATTCCGGTCCACGATTGCGGAGTACGGCTGTTGCATCATGCGAGACGTGATAATCGTGCTGGGAGAAAGGTGAGTCGCGCCGGGACCAAATGGTCCCAGCACGATTCTCACGTGTCGCATTATACAATAGCTATAGTCCGCAAATGCGGACCGGAATTTGGCCCAGAGAACGACAGTACTTCTGTGGGTGTTATTTGAGACGACGAACACGAAATTGTGGTCCATGTGTTGATTTTCAAATTATTATAGAAGGTGCCATGTACGACTCTCGATAAACCTCGGCATCAGAACAAAGTTGAGAAGTTGGAATGAAACTTGCACGAGATAGTAAGAGGCTTTATTTGGCTGACGTTTCGGCGGTTTCGCCTTCTTCAAAGCCAAATAAATTCATAAAAGTACTTTTATAGTAGGCTACTCCAGTGAAAAGGCATTATGTCTATCGTAACCTACACTAATCCTAACAAGGGATCGACTGCTGGTCACAAACGCCGTTTCCGACGAAAATTGTACCAGTTGATGTACTTCCAACGATGTTTTTAAATCTATTTTATCTTCGTAGCAGCTAAGGGGTTCTCCGAATCGAGTTATGCGGGTTTCTTCAGTAAAGCGCTAAACTGAGGGTACACCCACCACGGAAATTTCAGGGTGTTCGGGGAAATCGTTTCAGATTTGGCTCAAAACCTGTCTCTGGGGGTTACTTGGAGTTCTGAACACGAAATTGAGGTCCCATTGTCGATATTCTACACATTCGGCACAAGGACTCAAAATTTCGTGGAAAAATGGGACTTTTTATGATTTCATAAACGCAATGATAGATTTGCCAAAAAGCTTCTCTGTAAAAGTTACTTGGAGTTCTCAACACGAATCTGAGGTCCGTTCATCGAATTTCAATAAGCTATGGTGGGTATGCTATGGTTTGGTAAATTTCTCGGATTCAGCTCAAAACTTCTCTGCGAAGATTTTCTGGGGCTGTCAGAACGAATTTGAAGTCTACATATTTATCGATATTTGAAATAGTAAGGTAGGCTGCGCCAGCTTAATAGCAGCTGGCGCTGCCTAACTTACTATTTATCTACCGTAACCTACCGTGAGCCTCAGAATGTCGGAAAACAGACCTCAGATTCATGTTCAGGACCCCGATCAACCCCGGGAAAAATTGTGTGCCAAATCGGAAACAATTTTTCTGAACACCCTGAAAAGTGCCAAAGGGCTTTCTCTTACCTTTCCGCGCAAGAGGGGAAACCGGCCATAACTCGGTTCAGAGAACTCCGCAGCAGCTACGAACATAGAAGTACATCAACTGGAATGAATTTAGTTGAAAAAGGCGTTTGCGACCATTTGTCAATCCCTTGTCAGGCTAGCGACAAACATACAACAGGCTAGCGTTCAACGCCCTAAATAACCCCCAGCTGAAAGTTTTGAGCCGATTCGGAAAAAAAATTCTCAGCACCTTGAACACTCACATCGCGAAAAGATAAAGGTAACCCCTCCCTCTGTTTTTCTGTTCAGGAACAGACCCCACGAGGTGCTCTGCTATAAGCGTTAATGCGCGTCCAAACTGGAGAAAAGCATGTGTGAGCTATGTTAGCGGCGTGAAATTAGAAACACTATGCGTGTTTACACAATCGAATTAGGTGAACTTCCCTCCCGCGAATACCAACTCAACTCTCGACATTTTACCCACACTCACTAATATAACAGGTTTCATCGGGGCGCGCGCGACGCCACTTTGTACCCAATCATCGGCGAAGTTTTGGGGCGAGAAATCAATTTGGTGGTTTGGAACAATGACGAAACCATGTCGCAGATGAGGAAAAACTTTGTATTACATTACCAGTATAATGAAACCGAACTGTTCGGGTAATTCTAGGCACCATATTTCTAGTCAAATGGTAAGGGCAACGTCGGAATCTCAGAAAAATGAAAACAAGTTACTTGTAACATATCCAATACCTATGTAAGTTACTTGCGGCTTATCTCAGGCCATTTAGAGGCAGTGCTCACGATAAAAACCGTATCCTAGTTTTCGATGTTTTTGAGTAGGCAAGTTCTCGAAGTAGAGAATAATAGGAAAAAGTCTCCACAAAACTCTCAAATGTCATAGAAACCAACTGTTCACAAAAAACCTCTAAAATATTCAATTACGCCTGTTTGGTATGTTTTGCCCACTGCGGTCCATTGGCAATCCAAAAGCCAGAAGTGGTGTTGCGCTTCAAAATATTCAAGTAATTGACTTTGTTTTGTGTTTGTTGTACCGAAAACTCATCAAAAATAAGATGGTTCAATGCATATGCTGAGACGTTAGACTGCTTCCGGATAAATAGTAATCAAAAACCCGGCAACTGTTCCTTTGGTGAAACGAGCGGAGGACAACTGATATATGAGGTGGGCGGGGTGATCCGATGGGTCCTGGTCCACGGGACCTTCTTCCACTTTCTGGCCTTCTGGCCGTTTTTCGTCCTACTTCCGTCCTTGATGCTTTCGTTTCTGCAAAAAAAACGGCCAACTTTTTCATCGTAAACACTGCCTTTAAAGGCAGTGTTCACGATGAAAAAAGTGTTTAAAATTTCATTAGGAACGGGTAGTGGAGGGACACTCTGTAACATTAACGTCGAAAGAACGCATGAAAACGAGCCAGGAAGAGTCCCAAAAGAGCCATCAGTTGCCACTTCGAGCGCAAGGCAAACCCCAAAAGCGCATCGCCCGCCCACCGACGTAAACGAATGAAAGATTGAAGTCGTGAGATGAGCGATGGTTTGAAATTATTGGTCACATTCTTCTCTTCATTCTCGACATCTCTCTTTACTCCGGTCAGCTCGCATACACATGGGCTGCAAAAGACGGAAGTTACAAGCTTCGGAAAACTCGTCCACCATGCTTCTCTAGCTGAATTTTTGAGGGACCATAACTCCGTTCCCAGAAGGTCGTGTACGATTTCAGAGACAACATTGGGATGAGCATGGGACCAGGGTTCGGCATACGCTGTGATGATCACAGAGGGGGCCGCAGCTTTGGACGCTGGAAGGGAGAGGGGGCCGCAGCCATTGCTGCTCATTCTGCAAATTTAGTTGGTATTCGGCGGTGCGGAGCGTTGTGAGAGTAAGACTGCAATGAAAAAATATTTGAAAAACTTGCTAGAAAATAACAATATTTTTAATACGTCCCCAACATCATCAAATTTTGCTAATTTTCCATTGGTCAAACTTATGACCCACCTGAGAGGCCGCAAAAATTTTTATGCTAAAGGAAGGGGCCCCGAAAATCTCGAAGTCTCACGGAGGGGCCACAAAAATTTCCAAGCCGCACGAAGGGGGCCGCACCTCTTAGGGACTGATCACAGCGCCATGCCTTACCCTGCATGGGACAGTTCTCAAGATAAGCTGAAAAACAGAAAAAGATTTCTATCGTGGACACTGCCTTTAAGTTACATGCTTCATATCGACGGGATGCCTCATGCAGTGCCCCTCCGATATATTGCATTTTACTTAAATCGGCCAAGAAATGTTGCAAATAACTTGTTTTGAACACTTTAAAGTTAGGGCGAATTGACGGAAGGTAGGTTCAAGGGAAGTACACGACGCACTCCTAGGGTCAGGTTAGGGAATGCATCGCTGTCGGTTTAATTTCCCAAGTTTGAGGTATTGGACCTCGCACTTGCTGAGAAGACATCGCAGATTAATCAGAAAATTGTAAACAAGTTACGTGTAACATAAACGGCCAAAATTACGAATTGTTATCGCAGATTGCTTCCACGCCGCAGTGGCTACGTTTCCATGAGAGCCTTTTGCCATGGTAATGTTCTTGAAACGCACCCCAGATTTGTTTTGAGGCGTTCAACCCAGGGGCGAAACGCAGCTTTTGACGATCTTCGAAGCATTAGATCAGAACTGGTCAAGTTTTTTCTATAAGGGCTACTGGAGTTCCTAAAGGCACAAAACACCCAATTTTTTCCAGATTTTACGGTTATCTTGGAAAAACCACGGGCTGATCACAACGATATCTCTTAAAACGGTCAAGGCCCCCTACAAACGGAATTATGAATATTTGAAAATGTCTATATTTTGAAGGCGAACATTCGGTGGACGAGCTGTCTCAGGCCTGTATTTCTTTTCATTCGCGGTCGTTGCGCGAAAGCGTACTGGGATGAGGAGACAGACTGAGAAGGAAGTCAAAATCGGAAACGTGGTTGAAATTCATCCATTCGTCTAGACGTCAAGCGTCGTTTAAACTTCCACAGCGGCACAGTGCATTCCTATAATATTGATCACGCGGCGCGGCACCATCAATACTATGTGATCGCACTGCGCCGAGCCACTCGGCGGCGGAAGTATAAATGACGCCTTATTCGGTTATTAAATACAAATTACATCTGCATAAAAAAAGAAACCCGAATACAAACGTGGATATATTTTAAAAAATATAACACTAAATATGTATCAACACTACAAATAGATGATAGAAATAAGAAAAGAAATACGAAAAAAAATCAAAACAATTAATTTGAATTTCGTCAATTGAAGAAAAGTCAAATCCGCTTTAAGACTCACCCTTCTGAGGCTATTGGAAGTGAATAGGATGTAAAAGTGGGTGTTGCCTGTTCGAACATACAGTGCTGCTCCTCGTTCTGAATTTTTCTTCTCTCTTTTGCCAGTGCCTATGACGACGACGACAATGCGATGTCAGATGGTGTCAGATGCACGGCATTTCACCCTGAAACGTATCTAAACTGGAAAACGAGGATGCCGATCAAGAAACGACGAATACACAAAAAACTAGGTGATCTTCATCGAGATGGGTGTAGCGGCCTGAAAACGCGAAGAACTTATTAACAGTATATTTTTTGAATAACCTTTTCGAACATCACTGCATATAGTTAGGTCCGTGGCTTGCTTCCTCAAGAAAAACATCTAAGTCTCACCCGCGGCTGGAGCGGCGGTCGCGTGCGCCGGCCAACTGACCGATTCAGGTCGAGAGGAGAGCGCAGCTGATCAGCTTACCATACCGTCAGCCGCTGGTGAGATTTGAACCGCCAGCGCCAGCCGCGGGTGTGATTTTAGTGTTTTTTCTTGAGAAAGCAAGCCACGGACTTAACTGCAAACTTGACGCACCAGGAGAAAAAAAGAATATCACACAAACATGATCAGATACAATGGAGAAGGCCACGAGTGCGAAGAGATATATTCCACTCAATGGCAAGATCAGGTAAATTTTTACAACTACCGGAATTCGGGTTAGATATATTTGACTGGTCTAGCTACACACCGTCTGAACGTTTCACGAACTATTAGTCCTTACTTCTGGAGAAAACAGCCTTAAAATTCAAGTATTACGGTATACACTGAATGAAAATCACGGCCAGAATGCCAGTATATAGAGGGCAGTTTTGAAGAATGCGTGGACGTTGGCTAAAAAATGGACGATGGGCAAACTTTTGCGACATGATGACTCACTGAAACGGCTGAAATGCCTTGAAGAATATCGTTTTTGATGCAGTTTCCGTAAATTTCTTGGGACAACCTGTAGCATGTGTTCCGATTCAGCCGGAAATCTCGGAATCGAAATTCTGCGCGGACCCTACCTTCAGAGAAAATCCCCTGCAGGATTAGTTGCAATATGGTCCATTTCATTTGCCTGGGAAGACGCGACGTGGCCAAATGACACGAAAGAGTCCGATCGATAGTCATTACATTATCGCCTACACGCGCGCTGCTAATGTTGCTTGCCCGTTAAGCGGCTTTCAAAAAAACTGACATGGACGATAGCAACTCGCTAGCCATTTAGCAAATCAAAAACGCAGTTAACCGCTGCTCGTTACAAAATTCACATCGGTAAGAAGCTTTCTCTGAGCAAAAAATTACCGTCCATGAATGGAAAAATGAAAATAATGCCCAACAACTTCATCTCGAGTTCATCGAATAATACTTGAATGAAGTGAATTTTTGAACACTTGGATTTTTTTCCAAATAATCATGCAACTCAGGGAATCTTCTGAAAAAGAATCAGCTCAAGTGATGAACAATGACCCGAATCTTCATTCAAATCATATAGGAAACAGCTGACATGGCCATTCGACGCTAGTTTCCAAATAAATAATTAGAATAACGAATAGCAAGATATTTTGAAAGAAGGGAAATTGAAATTTCAGCTTTTTCCACTTTTTGCAATCGAATATTCGAGTAAAGTCACCTACAATTGACCGAATATTCGAGAACTCGAGTTTTTTTTTTCGAACACACTGACTACTGAAGAATAAAGCGATTAAGTTACTAGAATAGACTGAGTATTCGGAAAACGAATAATTTGAGTCGACTATCGGAAAAGATGAGAAATAGAATAAAACCCAAGTGAATATTCGAATCACTTGAATATTCCATTCATTCGGCCTAGGATATTGGAAACACAGAGTTTTCAAATATAATCAGTTACTCGATAAAATCTGGACCTAGAAGTTCGAATAATTGGGGACTTTGAACAGAATGGGTAGGTGATTAAGAAAAACATACTTACGGAAGTTTCAAAACCGAATTGTCCATTCATTCGATATATTCAAGAAAGAATTATATTCAGACAAATGTCTGGTCAATAGAGTCCCTAAATGCCTTGGGTAGAGGACGTCAAGGCCGAAATCAAGGTAGAGACGCAGAGGAAACTACAATATTTCTTCAATCGGTCAATAAATAAAAATATTCTCTCTACCCAACAGGGATGAGCGAAATTCCGATTTCCGATGCTATTTGGCATTCCGATTTTCGAGAAAGAGCCTGAAAATGCGAATAAAGTCGGAATTATTCACGAGATTAGAATTTTTAGCATTTTTCTGGGCAAATCCCTAGAGGGTTATTTCGGGCGCTAGATTCGAATTCGAGGTCCGTTTTCTTTTTTCAGAAAGCCAAGGATGATTGTATTTACATGAAAATTATTCGATAGAGAAGGATAAAGCCAAGTTTTTTGGTAGGCACAGTCACCAGGAGAAGCTTAAGAATTTCGCTGAACGAATTTCCAGCTATTTTTGGCGTTCCGGTTCTTTAAAATGAAAAGGTCGTTCCGATTTCCGATATTCAAAATAAATTCCACTCGTGCCTGCTGTTCAGTCTGCGCTACAGCTTTTCGGACTAAACGTCTCCTCTGAGAGTTTTGGCCGAGGAATAGACGCGAAATGCCTGCTTTCCGCGTAATAGCCGCGAAAAAACCACCAAATAATGTTCGCCGCGATATAGCCGCCAAATAATGCTCTCCGCGAAACAGCCGCGAAATAGTCGAGAAATAATGCTCTCCAGGTAAGTATACAACACAATCCAGAGCCATCATTCAGATTTCAACAGATCCGTCGGTTCAATTACCCAAGTTCGAAATACTTGGACCTTGCTCAGCCTCTGGAGGCCCCGTCCAACCGCTGGCGGCCCTCGATGGTGGCTCGGTGAGCCGGCGACAGTTTTTGGTTTCTTTTAGTTACTTCTCGTCATTTCTCGATTATATCTCGGTTATTTCTTGGCTATGTCTTGTCCGTTTCGGAAAAGCCGAGAAGTAATCCACCAGGAGACGCCGTGGAGCCTGGTGTGCTATTTTTCGGCTATTTCTCGGCCTAAACTCTCACAGCCACACCCGAATGTTTGATTTGCAATCGGATAGGAAAGCGCAAAACTCTAAGTAAAATGTGGAAAAATTGAGAAATAGAGCGGGAACCAAGTTCCTGATAGAAATTGTCCAAATTGATGTTATATTTAGTAAGCATAATGGTAGGCAGAATCTATATGCGCAAAGTTGTCGCTTATATGAGAGCAGTGATAGATACATATATCGATGATGCATATATGATGAATGACATGATATCGGGAAATTGAAAAACTAGAGACAGAGTGTGAGATCCGATGAGGAGCAGCAGAAATCCAGCAGAGTCAAGCATGCAGCGAACACGTGAAATCGCATCGGCCAACGCATGATTGCAGACCGATGTCATCCACATAGCAATCTGTTTTCACACAATGAAATGGAATATAAAAATCTTCGTGGTGGGTCTTGAGATGAATGTGCACAGTTGCTGCAGAGGACAGGCGACTTTCTATCGTCTGGTTATCGCTAACAAAAAGGATTAGAGAACTTCGATGCACCAAAAATAGAGTATCTGTGATAGACTGGATGCAAACGTCTGAAGTTTTGATAGAAACGGACTGCACGAAAGTAAACGTCGAAATTCAGAGGAAGAAACGGGAGCGGACATCGCTCACGCGTGCGTGCTGCGTCGCGGTCGGTGAGCGTGGCGACGAGACGTCTCCGCATTTTGGTGAAGCTGGCATGTCCTGAAGCATTAATTACTTTCCTGTGTTCATTTCATGTCATTAAAAACAATCTTTTCCTCGCATAAGGTGCTAAAGGCTCATCCACACTAAGAAAGGGTTTCCCGCGTTCGCCCGCGCGCGAAACTCATCTGCCCGTGACGCGCATGCACGCTGGTGGGCAATATCATGCACCACAAAAACGCTACTACGGATAGAGTACACCACATCACATACCCCAGAGAAAAATTCCAACTGCGCTTATTTTTGCAGACGCAGCGTGTCTGCCGTTAGCATGAGAATAGAAAAGAGAAAGACAGAAAGGGAGAGTAATGTATGTGTAGAGAAATAATAAAAAAATCAAATCGAAAAAGAGATTGAGAAATTCGAAACAAGAGAAAAAAACTACCAAAAATATACGCTAGCACGAAGAAAGAGGGGAGGGAACAGAATAAAAGTTCATGGGTGAATAAATAGAGGAATAAAAATGAATAGAAGAAAAGAGGAAGGGTAGAAAGGTGGGAGAGAGAAAGAGAAAATAGGAAAGAAATGACGAGAAGTAAATTAAGGAAAAAAGAAAGCAAACAAAAAATAAAGACGAACAAATTAAATCTATAGGAAGACAAATGGAAAAAAGGAAAAAAACAGAAAAAATCGTATGAAGGAGTAGAGGATGAAGGAATGGTAGAGAAATAAAATTAGAAGAAGCAGGAAAGTCAGGAATTAGGAAAATTGGGGAGAAAAAGAAACAAAAAGACAAGAAGGACTGGGAAAAGAAGAAACTAGTAAGAAAAATCAAAAAGAAAAACGCACATGTGTAGAAGCCGGGGAAGACATTAAAAAGCTAAGAAGAAAGGAAAGGAAAGATGTGCGTGGATAAGCATATATGAAGCTCTATACAGAGTGGAATGAGAAAATCAAGAACAGAAGAAAAAGGTAAGAACAAGTAAGGCAAAGAGATAAAAAAAGGAAATACAGAAAAGATTTCGTGTGGCACTGGGCAGAGACCTAGAAATAGAGCTTAAAGACTGTGTTCACAATCATCTTCGATTTTGAGATTAATCGCTTAATCGATTGTTTGAATTCCGGGTAGAACTGGAATGAAGAAGAAATCGAGAAAAAACGCCCTAGAAAGACACCAAATCCTTTACTCTCACCCCATCTTTTTGCTCTCACTGGAACTGTTCGTTTTGACAATGAAATCTTTTGTGGACCTGTCCCTTGTAATTCTCTTCTCTCTACTGCTCCGTCCTTTCCTTCGAAGCCTAACTAATACTGTTTGGCCTAAAGTATTCATCCACTTTTGATTAGCCTCATTTTTTTACCGGTGACAACCACCGAGAACATGTTCATCCAGTCGGACAACTAGTCCAGGCCAGAGAATAACGTCACTGAAATAAAACGTTTCAGGGCGTTTCAAGCCGTTTCTTTGTAATTTCGGGAACACTTGGTGGCCAACACATTGTTTTAAATGGAAAACACTGGAACGAAAATCATCGTGAATAACTGCCTTTAGTAAGAATTAGACGAGAGAAAATAGGGAACAAATACACTAGGAAACTACAGAGAAGAAAGAAATAAAGAAGTAAGACAGAAGAAGCAGAAAAGAAGAAAAGAAGTGGCGAAAAACGGACAAAAGAACGATATTTTGTGAGACGCGAAAATCGGGTGAAATTGATTGGAAATGTGGGTACCACCCAGTATTAAGGACAGATAAGAATTGAAACATCGATTGAAAACGCTATCAATCGACAATGAGTTCACAAAACAACAATGACTGAACAAAACAACAATGACGAAACAAGCATGAGTAGCTTTTTTAGTTTTTTCATTTCTATGGATAAACCTTGAGTGCCCCCCCCCTCTAGGATAGAGCCGAAATATATTATAGCAAGGCAGAAAATACAACAGAAAAAAGGAAAAATGAATAACAGAGGACAGGAAGAAGGAGAAACAGAAAATACTTGAAAAACATCTAGAAAACACGATAAAATCAGATGAAAAATAAACAGAAACCTTTGAAAAAGGGAAAAATGGGAACTTGATGACCAAAAGTCACTAAGAAACGGTGGGGGAGGGGGGAAGAAAGGAAAAAAAGACAGATAAATCGAAATGAAAAAAAACTTATTGACGTCTCACTGGCAGTGGAGATGCTGCAAATGGTGTGAGAAGTAGTAGATTGAAGATGCCAGCGACATGCCAAAAAGCCTAGTTATACCTCGACCTTGCGCACCCGCTGACTTCCGCGGCAAGTCTGATTGGTCAATATCGAAATCCCTCCAATTGCAGACGTGCCGCGAACGCAAGCAACAACGAAACGCTGAAGTATAGCCACGTAGGCACAAAGAGTCACATAAAGGGCGAGAGAAAAGAAAAGAACCACCATGAAAAATTAGAAAAAACCTCACAGAGCTGAATGACACTGTGGGTAAAAGTGGGAAAGAGAAAAAAACAGAGCAGTACAAAATTAGCATTGCAACAAAGAAAATACCTCAAAGTCGTTGTTAAAAACAATGAAAACTAGTCCCGTGCGATTGAAATTCAAATCTTCTTTTGCAGTCGGTTTTCGCGAACGCATAAGCTATCAGCAGCGTTTTTTAAATCATGTAGGGAATATCACAGCCTCGTGTCGGCCACAAAAATAGCGATCGCGTAGAGAGACACATGAAGGGTACTTCATGTGTTTGTCTCACAATTAAAGCCGTGAACAAAACCTCTTTTTTAAGATGAACACATCCGACAGGGTTATATATGAAATGGGACTTCATTTAAGAATCTGTTGAGAAACTCCTCTTTCGCGCGTCGCGTTTGAGATGACTCTGTAATCCCTGCACTATAAGACCACCGTTCAGAATAGAAGTGTAAGCAAATACAGTCTGGAAAAAGCGTCAACAATTAATTCTCTTCAGGGTGGGGGGGGGGGGAGAAAATGAGGCTGGATGTGTTAAGGAACGAAACCCCAGAAGGTCTCAGTTTTAGGAGCCGAAGAGACTCCCGCCGCTGAAAGGCGCGGCAGCATGCAATGGAGGAGTATTGATCATGCGGCGCCGCACGATCGATTCCCCTGAGCGTCGCTTATACTTCCGCCGCCGAGCAGCGCGGCGAAATGCAATCCCATTATATCGATCGTGCCGCGCCGCGCGGCGGCGGGAGTATAAACGACCCCCTACATTGCATGCTGCCGCGTCTTTCAGCGGCGGGAGTCTATTCGGCGCCTTACAAGTTCTAATCACAATTGGGTATAAAATAAGGTCTGTCCGAATGAGACTGCCTCCACACGCGGTCGGCGTGCGTGTCGAGCGGCCGTCGCGGAGGCGATTTTTAGACAACCTTTTCATGGCTACAAACAGCTGAATGGGATATTATTCGCTATTTGTCAAATGACCCTGTTAATCGATTGGCATGCCCGGAAATGCTTCTGCGACGGCTGCCCGACACGCACGATTACCGCGTGGGCGGTCAGTCACATTCGGACAGACTTAGTATCATACCTAATATTAGGCCAACCTACACAAATTTTGCGCGACAGTTGGCGTGTAAGCAAAAAACGTACCCCATTTTTGATGCTTTCGCGCAGGTGAGCCACGGACGTGCCCTCTGTTTCCGAGTGATAAAATTCAATTCCTTTCATCGCGTGCGTCTGCGCGCATACACTGCGTCTCCTTCTCCCCACACTTTCTCGCTGTCTCTACCCTCGCTCCGCACAAGTGCGCGAGGGAACAGAGTGAATTTGCCTTGAGACCAGAGGATATGCAGGAAAATAGAGGGAACAAGGCCCCACAAAACCCTCAAATTTACCTAGAAAAAAATCTTCAAAAAATGTTCCAAAGCATTAGTGGGCTGACGAAACAGATTTTACACTAAAAAAAGTGTTAGAAATTCGGGGTGAAGTTAATTGACAGCGCCAATCCGGGGGATATGTTTACATAGATAAGGTCGCCTACGTATCTGGCTAGTACGTGAAAATGGCAATTTGAACTGACATCCAATGAAGTAAGTGCATGATGTATGTATTATAGTATGAAGAGGAGTACATACATGAGTGAAAATAACAATCTAGTCAGGAATTCAATAAAGTAAGTGCACTGAATAGACAGAATGGCAAGAGTGGGTGGATTCGGGGTAAACGGGAGTAAATCGTCAAATATTGTCCACAGTCTGCAAATCAACATGTACTCGATTCTCCATTGGACAAAGTTTCAACGGTGGTGGTCGTTAGGCGGGAAGACATCGACGAGCATATAAAAGGCGCAGAAAGTATGTCCAATAGGGTACTGCGCGAGGCGTGATCTGATCAAACTTAACCCCCTCCCCCCCCCACCCGAAGCGTAACTTGGTGATTTTTTTTGTAAAATTCAAAGAAGAGAAGCATTTCATGGAAATGAAAAGTATAATCGAATTCCTCGTTAAACTGATCCTAAACAATGGATACCCGCACTCAGGAAGACCCATTTGCTCTCCCGGCGGAGCGCAGATCCCCCTCCCTCCTGTGGAGCTCCACGCCCTGTGCCAAACCTTGTTGCCCAATAGCGTGCCCCCCCCCGCGTGCCCTCATTCCTTCATCCCCTCTCCTTGAATCACCAAACGACCACCAACCAAGTCTCGAAGATCTTCTAAATTCTCCCAGAAGCAAGATTTCAGCATAAGCTCACTATCTATTTCGAAGTGAAATCCACTTTGTAACTCCGCGTGCATGTGCACAGCGAAAGAAGAAACAGCGAGAAAGCGGGGAAGAAAGCGAAGCAGCATGCGCGCGCACACGCACGCAATAGAAATTCTGAGTGAATTTCACTTCGAAATGTGCCAACATGGCAGACCATTGAGCTGAAGCTCATTAAAATACATTTTGACAATGTGCTTGCAACGTTTAGGCGCTATTCACCTTCTTTAAGGCCTAGTGCATACTTCCCGCGACGAGCAACGCGACATAACGCTTGTCATCTATATCGACCAAAAATCGATATTGCTGATATGCACTGTCGCGGTCGCGCGTCGCGAGAAGTATGCATTAGGCTAACGCCAGCGCGTCGCGATGCGCGGGCGTAGCGTCAACTTATTCATACTCCAACGCCACGGCTTCTAGCGCGAGACTGTATGCCGATGATTAGGATGGTCACATATTCGGTAATAATTCAAAGAGACTCTAATGTAAACTTTGACGAACAGGCAGTACTACCCTAGCAATACGATAACCTTGGTAACGCTAGAATGAGAACATATGAAATATTTGCATAACCTCAGTTCCAAGTAGTAACTGCGATAAGACCAATGAACGAACCAAGAAGTAGATAACATTCACTGAAAGTTGTTTGCCTGATTCACAGGGGACAGACACATATTCACTCACTCAGAGGGGGCAGCAAAATGGATGCGGGCTGGCAGAGTGGGTATGGCGAGGTCAGCTGCCCCGTCGATGCGAAGCCGTCCGTCCGTCCCGTCCCCGTCGCCCTCCCTGTGCGATGATTGCAGAACAACACGTGATCGGCCCGGAGCAATGAACAGAATATCAGCAATGAATATATTTTCCCCCCAACTGCGAGAATTTACCGGTTTCCACACCAGAACACGGGGGTAAACCTCAATCAGATTGCGAACCGAACACAGTTCAAACAAGGCATTGCAATAGAAAAATCTGCTCCAAAACACAGCTTGAGATGACAAGGAAGGGCAATGCAAACTGGGTGCTGGTAGGCCAAATGTAGAGAAATCTCTGATTCTCGCACAAGAAATCAATCTGGCGGAGTGCAATCCCGTAATACTGATAGTGCTCCGCCACGTGATCATTATTACAAAAATGCACTGCGCCGCGCAGCTCCGTGGCGGGAGCATAAACGATCTCTTAGGCTATCCCAATCAGGACCTTTTGCGTCACGCGCGCATCCTTTTACAGTGACAACGCCACCAAACCAGATTGATCTCATGCGAGACGCGAGTGTCCTGAATGAAATAGCCGGCAGGAAGATTTTACAGAAACAGCGTGTGGGTAACTTCCTCATCGCACACTCACTGCTTCAGCGATGATGTTTCTGAAGCTAAGATGGCTTCTCCGACATGGCACACAAGAAATTTCATCAAACAAGAGTGCGCGAACGTTGCGCGCAAGCTGTCGAAAGGTTGTGTGGTGAAGTCATCCCTATTTTTGTGTATTCGAACGAACTGCCAATTTAGGACGGAGGGTCGATCAATGCGCGATCGAACTCACAGTCAGAGCATGAGGAGGTTTTCCAGATGACAACAACATATGGGCCCGCCAAGCAGTTTCACCGAAGCGCGTGACATCGCCTAATTCGTACTCTCACGACGTACTTGCGTGGGGTTGTGACCTCAGCACACGGAGAAAGAGCAGCCGCGAGGGATTTGACCGCGTAGAGGCGTCTCGCACAGCGGAAATGCGTTTCACTTGCTTCTCGATTTCTCCGTGGGGAAACGGTGGGCACTCTCTAGTCACGACGTGAACGGACCGGAGCGCAGCCCTCATCGCGTCTTAGAGGCTAACTCGTCCGCGGCTTTTTTTCGTGCGCTGCGACCACAGGCTCCCGCTGGGGATTTGAGAGCCGGATATGTACTTCGCTCCAACCAGGAATCAGTGGATAATGATTCTACAGAATCTGGATAACCCATAAACGGTACTTGTTTTCCGGAAACGGCCGGATGCGCATATAAACAGACAGCCGCTAACGAATGAAGTAAAAATATTGATATGTATAGCGTAGGTTGCTAGGATGAGTTGGGACGGAGTAAGCAGCGAAGCGGTAGGTGATGGCAAAATATCACAGTGATAAGGAGGTTTTGACATTATAAGCCCGATAAGACTTGCTCCGAACGGCTAAAAATGAGCGGCCTAGGCTATATCTAACTTATCTCTCAATAACTACTACATAAGTTACATATCTCTCAATAAGCGCGTCGAAAAAGCGTACGCGAGCAGAACCACAGAAAGAGAAAGCAACCGTAGCGCCCTCCTAAGTTTGTGGACTCCGTACAGAAAAAGGGCAGCGTACGAGATCGACCGCCCAAACCTAACGGTGTTTCTCGTATATATCGAACAAAAATCGATACGGCTGATATGCGCTGTGGTTGGCGCGCATAGTTGGAAGTATGCACTAAGCCTATACGCGCTCAAACGACTGCTTGGACGGCCAACTAGTTAACGTCATCTCCATTTTCGTGAACTAGGCCCACAAATGGATCATTTTTCCCTGAACGAAACAGAGTGGAGAAACTGAAACCCATAATAGCCTCTATGGTGTTTACTAGAGTGATATAATGACATGAAAAGATAAGCCAGATGAGAAGAAACAACGATTTCAAGGTGAAAGGAATTCAAGATAAGCACAAGGAAGCAGCTCGGCCGAGGACGCAAATACACCACTCATTTTTAAACGACGAGCTATAATACGGCTAGGCGTGCCTAAATATGAGATAATTCCACGGATTATGGGCGCAGTACACAAAAATGGAGAAGTTAGCCCGTCTTTTGCAGCTCGAAACTCGCGACCGCTTCGCTCGAATAGAATTTGTTATCGTCCTTTGCTTGACTGGTACAAGAGTTTTGTTCCTTTCCATCGTTCATTAATAGAAGTTTACCGCAGCTGCTGTAGTATGTACTATAAAGATGTAACAAAAAAGGTTTTTCAGCGCTTCAGGCACTTTTTTGTAAGGTACAGTTGTTCAAGGTGGCGTATTCGTAGAAAAAAGTCCGGAAAATACCTTTTCAACCTGCAATACGTAGTAACTGAAGACTTTAACCGAGTGTTAATGGTGCACCTACGTACCGTATTTCCTCTAATAGAAGTACACCTCTATTTGAAGTACACCTCTAATAGAAGTACAACTAAAAGGGATGACTGAGTATTAGAAGTACACCCTTTATTTGAAGTACACCTCTGTTTGAAGTACACACAAAATAGAGGTCTGAGTATTAGAAGTACACCCTCTATTTGAAGTACACCTCTTTTAGAAGTACATCTCATTTCGGATAAAGCCTCCGGTACTCGGGTACTTAAAGGCATCGTTAGCGCTGAAAACCAATATCCATTTTTCAGGCTCAATTTCATGATTGAGCCCGGCGGACCACGTTAGTGAAGTTTTGCGCGTCAAAAACATGAGGTTTTGAAGTTGGAGTGGTTCGAAATGACGATTCGCCTTCAATTTTCACCAACCATCTAGCACAAGGAACAGAAGCGCCACCACATGCGCGGATGATTCAGCATTTGAAATTTTTAATTCGGGAAATTCTAACATCCAAACTTGCCCAATGGATACTTTATTTTTCAGAATAAGTTCCAGTGAACAAGAGGCAACAGAAATTCACCCACCTAATAAGTTTGAAGCAAAAAACACATCCGACGTTCGCGAAAAAAACTTCAGACGTATTGCACCAGACACACCGAAATCGACGGAGGGGTGGGAAGTGAATAATTCGAGACATTTCAAAATGAGTTTTTTCGCAAAAGTCGATGGTTTTGTGTAGCCTTTCCACTCTTATTCTGTATGTCAGAGAATTGCCTGCGCAAAAACATGAAAAAATGAGATACGGTTTTTCGCGCGTACGATGCCTTTAAGTACTTGGCAATTTGAATGTGGCATTTGAGAGACCAGTTTTCACGAGATGTTATTTCAATATTGTGAGGTTTGAATATTCGCAAAAAAAAACTATCGGCAGCTTCTTTCTCGGTCAAAATTCCGATAAAACTTCAACGAACTTCAAATGGCCAAGAAAAAACTTGAAGCTGGAACTTGATATTGATGTTATTCTCGAAGAATGAACGGAGTTCATTTAGATACTGTACAAGAATTCTGATTTGATTGGGTTTTAATGATTCAAAGTTGACTTGTTTTGGCCCAAGACGTTGACTTTAAAGGCAGGGTCAGGTCAGAAGTTCGATTTTGAGGAATTCCCAAGGAACATGCGAAAACTGCGTGAAAACCGGTCTTCTTCAAGTTAATACAGCCACGCCACTTCCGTTAACCGCTGCATCAGAAAAGTCAGAAAGGTGTGTCCCTCGTCCATGTTTTAGCCATCGTCCACGCATTCTTCAAAACTGCAGCGTAAATATCGGTCATTCTAGCAATACCTTATTCCTAGACTTTGAGGCTTTTTTCTCCAGGAGCATGGACTCAGAGTTTGTGAAACGTTCAGACGTCGTTCAGCTATGCCAGCCCAATCTATTCAAGCCGAATTTCGGTAGTGTCAAATTTTGACTGGACCTTGCCTTCAACGTTCCTTAAAAAGCCAAGATTCCCTAGCGTTACGAAGATGGATCACTCATGAAGTGGAATCGTTTCTACGACAAGGAAATCAGGAACCACCAATGGTAGGCTTAACATACATTGGATTGTGGACGCAAAGAACTCGCCTCTGAAAGAGCTGTTGTCAAGTCGTTTGAGAGCGATTGAAGTTTTTCAATCGCTCTGGAGGGCTCGAAAGGCGATCAATTCCATTGTAACAAGTTGATTCCCATCGGTCTCTCTCTTCCTTATGAAGCACGTGTCAACAGAGGCGTTACCGAACTTATACTTATACGTTTTTGGAAGAAATTGACTCGGGAAGGGTGTGAATCAAGGGTTTGAAAATAAGAAATCAGTGATTGTGGAAACCTCATTTTGGTTGAGCACAAATGGCTAAGTTTTTGTGGATGCGGTCTGAAGTTTCACTACATACAAATTTTCGGTCTTACACTGGAAATCTATGCCAGAAATGCAAACAGCCTACCACTGGAAAATCAAAAATTTGCCCCGAATAATGAATAAAAGTACGCCCCCTATTAGAAGTACATACACCTCTAATAGAGGTACATCAAAAAAGAGGGCTGAGAATTAGAAGTACAGCCTCTTTTTGAAGTACACCTCTAATATAAGTACATGTAAAATAGGGGCCTGAGGCCTGAGTATTAGAAGTACATGTACTTCAAAAAGAGAAAATACGGTGTGTGAATGATTTTTTTAGAAATTTTGATCTCTAAGTGGGGGACGTAGCTTCGTCGAGGTCCTGGACAACGGTCTGCCCAACCCTGCGTACATAGTATACAAGGGAACTTCGCATATTTTTATTGCATCGGTCATTTTCACATTGAGTGGACGTAATTTTTTGTGTTGCGTTCTCGATATTGAGTCATAATCACGAATTTAAAAAAATCAAAATCGAAAACTTAGCCAGACCCTGCCTATAACCCTTAACCACTGTAAGAGAGTGGGAGATTCAAGTAGACACCAGTATGTCGTTTCACATGCGTAATCCGCTCTAAAGTGCTAAATGCAACCAGCAAAGCGCGAAAAACACCATGCGTCACTGCTGTGCCCCTAATCTGTCTACACATTCATTTCCCCTGCAATAAACAATAATTGCGGCAGATCAAATCGAAAACACTATAAAGAAATTTCCACGCTCTGGCCATCGTAGGATCACTGCTTTAGAATTTTGGGATCACTGATGCCATGAGTGTCGTGCCTTGTGATAATTAGTCCAAATGACGGTACCACTGGAGTATGCATACTCAGATCAAAGGCAGGAAAATGGAGAGAAAGTCGCGCATTTGCTCCCTCTCCGAACTACCCGACAGGAAAAACGTTAAAATCTGTCCAGATGAGTCTGTTCGCCCACGCGGTCCGCGTACGTGTCGAGCAACCCTCGCAAAGGCATTTTTCGGACGAGCTCTTCCACGGTTGAGAACAGCTGGCTGGGATATTATTGATTATTGGAATAATATTCCTGCTGGATCATTTACAAGTTCGAAAAATGTCCTCACGGCGGTGGCTTAACACGCACGCTGACCGCATGGACGGAAAGTTTTATTAGGACAGATAATAGGAACACTAAACCAGCGCCTGTTTTTGTTTTAAAAGTCACCTAAATCAATTTCTGTACTCATAGCTGATTAAAGTAAAAATGTTCTCTATTGTATAAAATAAAAATTCCTAGCCCAAACGCTACAAAAGATTTGGTTATGCGAAATTGAGTACGAAAAATGCTACAAAATTCAACTACAAGCTCACTTTTTGTTCCACACACTACGAAACGATATCCAGTAGAACATTTATAGTTACATTTTCCAGCTCCATTTCGCAGGCCTAATTGGGTCTGTACAGAATGAGGCCTCTGCATGATGCGAATCGGACGCAAATGAGTACAAATTCTTCCCAAAAATCAGTCATAAATCGAGAAGCTCTCAGAATGGGAGCTTTCCGGGTGATATTTGTGATAATTTAGTGCAAATCTTCAAACAGCAATCTATAAAACATAAAACAATCAATACAAAAATGCTAGCGATCTAAATATAACGATAGTTCTGAAACATATGTCTTCGTGTTGATTGCAGGGCGCCGGGCGTGTAAACAGAAACGAAGCCACGCACCTTGTATCCCATGTGGTCTAGTGGTTAGGATTCGTGGTTTTCACCCACGCGGCCCGGGTTCGATTCCCGGCATGGCAAGGTTTTTGCACTACTGCAACAAAGCGCGCATATCTACGAAGCACTTCTCACGATTCAATGCATCTGAAAAACTACCATTCGTAAATTGAACTGCTAATTAGTGTACTAGGCGTAAGAACAGCATGAATGGTTATTCTGTTGTTGCGTCTCGAAGGCAGGAAAATATATGTCGTAAGACAACTCACTATATGAGTGAAACTACACATAGACGGCTTAAATACCGACGAGCATAGGTAACCACCAATCATCGAAACGTGGTAAGTAGTAATTAACGTCTACGCGATCGTTGAAACTCCTGGCTTAGCTACTACTACATACATGAAGGCCCCAAATCCCAATGCTCAAAGATGATGACGTAGCTTTGCAGACTTTTACAGTTTTTTTCTCAGAGTTCCCCGAAAGCGTTTGCAAACTGTTGCATAATCACAAAAAATGTTTCATCCTCTGCATATCGCTTGCGCACCACCAAAGACACATTGTTGATGTATCCACACAAAATCCAAAATTGTTATAAATTAGAGATCTTCTCCGTTTTGACCGGAATCTACTGATCACGTTAGCTTTCTTTAATTTTTATTAGTTCTTCTCATGTTTTAGGTCTATTCGCATCCAACAATAAGCTCGGGTATCATGTTATGGTCAGTTAGATAGCATGATTGCCAAACATCCTTGTTTATGAAGTAGCGGAAATCATAAAAATGGAAGAAATCGTTTAGACGTGAATTTTCTTTTCTACTAAATTGAGTTATAGGCCTTTGGCTTATGTATGTAGGCCTTTAGCTTCTAGGCCCTTGGCTAGTGTATCTATCCTCTGGTTCGGGGTTAAATTTAGTGTGTGTCATAGCGGATTCGCGTTACGACCACGCGACGCATTGGTTTTGTACGAGCTTCCGCGCCCGCCCTCATCAGCTGATCATGTACTATTTTCTTCCTTTTTCATGGTTTTAATTACTTCTAACTTTTTTCAACATTTCTGGGTCTCTAAACTCTACCTTTGTTATATTACTATCGTTTGCTAGAGTTTTAATTTCCGGAATAGCGGGAGTCGTCGGCAACAACAAATAGGAATCGCTAATTTTCGATGATTTTTTTTATTTCGTAGAGTTACCCAATTACAAGCTGTACTCAAAGTTCCTTGCTAACTTTTGACGTTGTAAATGTTTTCAGAATTTTTTTTATTGTTTAGGCTGGCCCGAATCCTTGAGAAAACTCCTTGATGTTGTTTTTGTTTTATTTTGAATCCTGTTTTTGTTCGAAACTGCTTTTATTATGTGTGCTTTTGTTGTTTTACGTCTCCAAAGCCGTTTTTCCTAAATATGGGTCATGCTCGACTTTTTTGTTGAAGATTCCGACGCCGATGATTCCCGCTGTTCCTTAAAGGCAGTGTTAACGATGATTTTCGCCCCCGAGTTTCTCACATAAAACCATGCGTCGGCCTTCAAGTGTTGCCAAAATTACGGAGAAACGGCGAGAAACGCTTTAAAACGTCAAACTCAGACACATTATTCCATAAAATGGACTAGTTGTCCAGTTGGGTGAACATGTTCATGGTGGTTGTCACCGGTGAAAAATTGGGTCAATCGATAATAGAATAATATTTCATGCAAAGCAGCATTAGTTAGGGCCCTAAGGAAAGAACGGAGCAACAGAGAGTAGAGAATTGCAAATTACGGGTCCACAAAAGACTTCATTGTCACAACGAACATTTCCTGTGATACTTAATAGGCGGCGGGGTGATGAAGCATCGTACACGATGAAAACCATATTCCGTTTTTTGACGTTTTCGTGTTGCTATATCCTTTTAGTGACTGAAGGTTGCAAAAAGCCCCCTCAAAAACGTCAAATTTCCAAGAAAAACCCATTTCATCAAAGCTCAAAACAAATTTGAAGTTACCGCCGACATCAATTTGGGATAGTTGCGCGAAGAACGCTTGGAACAGTTCTACGATTCGTTTCTTGGCGCTGCGTTGGAAGTAGTTCACCAAGGACGCCATTCAGACGAGCGATCATTTTTTTCTTGAACGAAGTTAAAGTGGGTTACTAACGTGCTGCGTCCAATGCTGTCAGCTGCTTTCAATCAATTTCGAACGTGAAATCGAGTGGCGTGTGCATTGCGCCCTACGACGCGTCAACACACGATCGCCGGCAGCGACCACGGAGTTTTGTTCCTTGTAACAACGGATCGACCCCAAGGCCGGAACCTCAAACCCAGGAAGCTCTTTTGAGGTGAGCAAATCTTTATTCAGAGATGATTTTGAAACTACAAACGTTCTGAGTGACATTGCTATGGCCCACTAGTCCGACTAAACGCAAAAGCTGGATTTCGGTTTTCATCAATAACGATGCCTTTAAGGATTTCGTGCACTTCTGGTGCGTTTTTCTCAATTTCTACGTCATTTTAGTTCTACCCTGAGGTCATTTAATCAATATAGCGAATAATTTCAAAACTGAAGATTATCGTGAACACTGCCTTTAAATTAAAACTTTAGCCAACGGCCGTTTTATAATAAACTCAGCATTTAAAGATAAAAACAGTGTTGAAAAATGACGTAAGAAATAGGAAAACTAAGAAAATTCCAAAAACTCACATCATCAGCAGATAAGGGCGGGCGCGGAAGCTCGTACAAAACTAATGCTGCTCGCAGAGCGAGTCCTCAATAAGACACACTAAATTCAACCCCAAACCGCAGGATGTGTAGTACCCTTCGCATAAGCACAGATCTTGTCCAAAATTAATTTGGTTGAAAACAGCCCGAATCCCGCTATCAGACTGGTTGGGAGACATGGGTGTGAGTGAGTTTTTTCATGTTTTGGGCTTTTCTATTTTTCACTATTTCACGTTTTCTCGTAAGGTACTTTCTCGGATTGTGATAATAAGTGGCACTTTGATAAACCAGCAATAGTTCAAAAATGTGCTGAATTATATTCCAGCGAAAATATGCTAATCGTTGTACAACTGCAAAACTCTTCCCATGCCGGGAATCGAACCCGGGCCGCGTGGGTGAAAACCACGAATCCTAACCACTAGACCACATGGGACACGTGGTGGGTGGTCTTGCTCCTATTTACACACGGGGCGCCCTGCATAGCAATTAACACGGAGGCATATGTTTCCGATCCACCGTTGAACCTCAACTTGCGTTCAACACAAGCTTATAAATTCTAGTACTTAAAAAATTACCACCACAAATTCCAGGTGTTTTAAGAACACGTTTGCGATAGATTGTGTGTGTTGACACAATATTTCAAAGCAGTAATCTCTTGTTCAAACAGGATGTTTTGTGCACTAGTCATTTTTGAACGAAAAAAAAACCCATTATAATTCTGAGAATTTTCAAAAAAAGAATAAAAGAATTTGAGAAAAATGACACGAAGTGGCTGCTGCGCAACTTTTTTTTTGTTGAGCTTTCGCTCCAAATTTCCCCAAAAAAGGTATCTTCGCTTAATTTTCCATATTTTTCGATAGTGAGATCTCATGTGTTTATACCAGAAAAAAGAACAAGAATAATGAATTCAAACTCACAAAAAATCGTGAAGTAGTGATGAAGGTTTTTGTAAAAAAAATTAAAAAGTTGGAAATACGGGGGGGGGTGTGAAAATTCTCCGGTCAAAAACGGAAAGAATCTCCCTTTGTCTTTTCAGTAGGGTGTAGTGTTTATAAGAGGAAAAAAAAAGAAAAACAAATTTGAATTTACAAAAAAAATCCCAAATCATCCAAAAGAAAATTTCTTCCAGGAAGGGGTGGTGGTAAAAGTTTTGGCGTTTTCCGAAAATTGTGGCCATCAAGTGTGGCTCCGTAGTGGTATGAGGCATCAGTCTGCTTGACCTTGTTAGTAGCACTAAACTATGGTCGTAATGTTAATAAGGAAATGACTCCTTATCTGGTAAGTTGCCCATAAGCGGCTTTCAAAAGTTTTGCGATCATATGAAGCAAATTGGTAAACCTTGTTCCAAAACGTCTTCTGCAAAAGAAGCTTTCATGTGTGCACACAATCACAACATAGACAGTTGGGGGTGGGGGGTTGGACTAAGGACTAAGCAGGGAGGTATACAGCTCCTTATTCGTAGCTCGTGAGAAAAAAAGCCGCTTAAACGCAATGATGCGAACAGTAGCAAATCGAAAACAATTTAGGAAAAACAATATTAACCATTTATTAATGCTAAGTAACACCATAACATAGTTTTGTCGCTAGAGTACACTGAGCTTTATGGGACGAAATCTCAATCACCTAATCATTCGGAACATTCTAGCTAGTAGGAGACAAACGACATAGTGAACGAAATGAGCGCCACATAAAAATGAAGTGGATTGCCAGAAGACAATTTTTTCGTGTAGGTCATCTGAAGAAGATCTATGGGCATCTCGAGAATTCAAAACACTACTTATGGGCTACTTTCCGTGCTGCATATTCTACCCAAACAATAGTAAGTTCCCTCCCCAGTTTACCAATCCAACAAATCACTATTTTGAAGTTTGGGAAACTTTCTTTGCGAGCCGTGCAAGTTTCAACTAGCCGCTGCGCTAATCGGAAACCTCACACGGCGCTTGCAGCTCGATAGAAACCAACCATAGACAGCTTCCTCTACACAACCAAACCAGGGGTTTTGGCTCGAAAAACCTGCGCATCGCACCGAAGGCGTCGCCTGTTCACATGCTATTTATTGTGCCTCGCATAGGGTCTTTCTTGAAAGATGACCACATCGAAAGCGGCATTTGCACTCGAAAGACTTTAATGCTCGAATCGGAGGTTTTAAGCGAATGTACCGGGGTCCACTGCAACAATAATGACGTAAGAAGGGATAAAAACGAGCCATAGACAGCCCTATACGGCCCTCAAATTTGGCTGTTCTATGCCGGCCCGCCCAATCCCTCAACGGTGGACTGGGCGGATAAGGCATAGCGCATACAAGTTTGGGGCCGTATAGGGTTATCTATGGCTCGTGTTCAGTCGTTTTTCGTCATTATTGTCGCTAAGGATCCCGATCCGATTTCCGATGGAAACTCGAAGACCGCTTTCATCGTGGGCACTGCCTCTAAAGTTAAAGGCACAGTCCAACCTCAGAGGTAATTTTTGATATTTTGGTCCGGTCGCCCTCTATAGCAGCCCTGCCAAGCGCGAAATCTCATTTCGCTCAAATAAGCGAGAAATGGCTAGGAAAAAGTCGACCACGCCCCCTTGAAAGAAAAAATGGGCAACGCCCACTGGCAGGTTTCCGACCTCAACAGGGGAGAGACGCGCGAATGATTTTATTTAAAATCTATGTTCTTCCTTTTGTTTTTGGTCTGGCTTTATATGGTGACCTGCTTCAGAATGATGGCTGCGAAAAACGAGAAAATACAGGCTCGAGACAACTCGTCCGCGAACTTCTACCAGTTCAAATTCGAAATTTTTGAGGAGCCGTAACTCAGTTCGCAGTTAGTTCTGAGCGATTCTGGAGACACCATTGTGATCGCCGTGGAGTTTTCTCTAAGATAGGCAGAAAAACAAAAATTCAGTTTTGAGCTTGGACTGTGGCTTTAAGGGCTGGGATTGTCTGACCAGCCGCATACTAAGAAAAACAAACTATTTAGGGCACTGTAAACTTCGCGGGTTTGCTATGGCGTTCAAAGTGAAGTCCCTGTTGGAGAGTTCCCTATACTTTTGCCATTGGGTGAATATCTGAGCGCGAAAAACTGCTAACTGGGTGATAGGCGCATTCTTGCAAATGTTTCTGTTGAGAGGTCGAAGCAAAGTCAAAAAACATGATTTCTGAAAATGTAGCTTCCTGGCAAAAGTAACGGTTTGGTAATAATAAAAAAAAGTTTTAAAAATGTCTTGAAATATCTTTAAAAAATGATTTGGCGTAAAATAACCTGGAAAATAAAAAAGCTAGGAAATGAAGTGAAATAACCAAAAAAGTGATTTGGTGGTCGATCATTTCACAAGCTTCTCCGTTAAACTTATCGAAACGAAATCAAGCACGATATGGAATGGAGCCTTGCGTTCACCTAGCTTGACCTATGCTGATTCCCTTATTACAGCTTTCAAAAATGGCTTAATGTTTCCGTTGCGCGCTTGATTTCGTTTTGATAAGTTTAAAGGAGAAGCTTGTGAAATGATCGACCACCAAATCACTTTTTTGGTTATTTCACTTCATTTCCTAGCTTTTTTATTTTCCAGGTTATTTTACGCCAAATCATTTTTTAAAGATATTTCAAGACATTTTTAAAACCTTTTTTTAATTATTACCAAATCGTTACTTTTGCCAGGAAGCTATATTTTCACAAATTTCACATACTTTTCACGAAGGTTCCCTTTCTGACTTCAATTTTGCTCAACGATTTCCATTTCGGAATGATGAAACATCTAACAGCGAGATTGTCGAATGAGTGCAATTTTTGAAACTTATTACCCAAAACCATAAAAATACCACTCATTGCCGCATTTTGTGCAACATGGGAAAAATCGATATCATTGATGGATAATGTTCGGTTTTGCATGATGAGAAGAATTTCCCAAACAAGTGACTTGTTCTTAGAGCCATCAACAATCGAAAATCATTGCGGCATTTTGTGCAAAAGGCCAAAAAATCGATATTATTGATTGGTATTTATCGATAATGACTGATGAGTAAAATTCCCAACCAAGAAAACCAATCCCATCAACAATCACCACTTCTGGGAGCATTTTCTGCAGAAAGCGAGAAAATCGTTAATATTGATTATCGATCGATGACGTGTCATGAGTACGAATCCTGACAAGTTCAGTACTTACCTTCAACGACCTGTGTTGATTGGCTGCAGATTCAATCACACACCCCGGTCTCCACAGCCGTAGCAGAAAAAAGCAGTTTTCGTGCTCCACGGCTAATTTAGTATACAAGCCCAGGATTTTGAGGTACCCTTCAAAGTTAAGGTATCAAGTTCAAATTGGAATAGGAGCGACCTGCATTCATTTCCAGCCTCCTGTCCAAAAATGAGCTCCCTAGCGCAATTTTAAGTGTACCAACAAGATCGTGTACGCCGTCTGAAAAAAGAAAAGGAGATTAACAACAAAAACGCGCGGTCTTTCAATTTTTACTCGAAAACCAGTGAACCGTTCTATACCATTTTTTGGTACATATCACAACTTTTTGTGCTCTTTTGAATGCAATTTAGCTCTAATTTCTACGTTCACTCTCAACTGAGATTTCGAAAAAGGGGTTGCGCGCGGGGCCGATTCAAAACCAAATCTGGTGCGCGCTTCGCGCGCACCACAATTATGAATACGGGAATTCGAAAAAAGGCAAAAAATTCAGTCTGCCAGGTGGAAACCATGTGACCTGCCATTCATCCACACTGAATGTCTTTTGGAAACCCTAAAAAGTCTCTGTAACTGGAACTGCGAGAGAACCTTTTTGTGTGCATCTTTGGCAAAACTGTACCATCAATCTTCCGGCAGAATAAAAATAGAAGAGAAAATGTTATCAGAAAGACCTTTAAAGATGGTGTTTACGATGAAGATTGTAACCGAATTCTCACAAACGTTTGTGCTCTGCACGAATCACGGGAGAGGAGAAAAGGACGGGACATGTTTCGAAAAATGGTTAAAATGTAGGAACTCTCCCGCTGTCTCGTTATTTGCTACTCCTCTTCAGCATATCCATGCATCTTTATGCGCTGTTAAGCTGTTAAAGACACTTTCAAGCCTCATAGTTCGAAAATGCTCATGCCCGAATTATTGGATTATGAGACCTAGGGGGGAGGGGAGCTCCGGTCAAGGTCAAGCAGCCGTTATTTCGGCCGGCGTGCGTATGGTATCGTATAACTTTCTTGGCAAAAAATGAAAAATTGTGGAGGGGACACTGAAAGACCTCAGCGAAAAATATAAATTGGTCGAAAATTTTAGTCATAAGGAAACTCGTGGTCGCAGCTCCGCCGAGGTAAAGTCGATACGAAAGAGACTGTCCGCCCACGGAATGTAGGTATGGAGCTTCGGGAAGGATGGCTCTCGTAAACAAAATTGTTGATAACCAATTGATAAAGAGTAGGGGTATAAAAGAAGTGGAGAGCGGTGTGTCTTCATTCACACACCGTTCTTCTCCAGGGGTCAGCAGTTGAGGATCTGCCTGGACTAGAATGTAGGAAAACAGCACCACCGGTTGGGAAGATATAACAAAATCGAAGTAAAAACTTAGAAATTTAAAGAGCCGTGACGAGAATGAGCCATCCTTCCCGAAGCTCCATACCTACATTCATGCGGTCCACGTGCTTGTCAAGCAGCTTTAGC
The DNA here is from genome assembly GCA_029168955.1 of Aplectana chamaeleonis. Classification (NCBI taxonomy): domain Eukaryota; kingdom Metazoa; phylum Nematoda; class Chromadorea; order Rhabditida; family Cosmocercidae; genus Aplectana; species Aplectana chamaeleonis. The sequence continues at coordinate 508,763 of JAPDOI010000207.1, read as the reverse complement.
AAAGATATTTTTTGGACCTGTGAATCGATTAGCAGGAACACTAGACGAATAGTGGATGATATCCCAGCCAGCCGTCAACAGCGGTAGAAAGTTGGTCCGAAAAGTGCTTTTGCGACTGTGGCTCGACACGTACGCGGATCGCGCGGGCGGACAGTCTCAATCGGGCATACTTTACGAGCCACAACCGGCTGGAACTGGTCCCGATACTATGTTGGCAGCTCTTTGATGTAGTATTGCACTTATTATCTGGTTCAGATTGACACACCCTGAGCCGGCCGGCGGGTGATGCGAATCGTGGTGTCATTGCTCAAACCGTACACAACTTGCGAAAATCGTGCCACAGGATTAGAGGGTTCATGAGCTGCGCTAGGTACTTGAAACAGGTTAACAAGGGGAAGATAACTTTCTCTGCGGTTTCAGCATGATTTCTAGGACAAATTGGGGTCAGAAAAGTCCGCCCGAAAAGGACTATCCGCCCACGCAGTCGGCGTGCGTGTCGAGTGGCTGTCGCGAAAACATTTTTCTAACTTGTAAATCGTTTGGCAGGAATACTCGATGAGTGGTGAATACCTTTCCAATCATTTGTTTGCAGCCATGAGAATCCTCATACCTAATAGCGTCTTTGCGTCGGCTGCTCCACACGCACGCCGACCGCGTGGGCGGACAGTCCCAATCGGACAATCTCTACATATATAGCTCTAAAGAAATGTTCTCCACAAAAAATCCAGGTTACAGGACCCGAATGGTCCATGTTGACATGGAAAAAAATCACACACCCTCTCGTAATTGAAAACAAAACAATTGCCCAAGGAATGTGGCGGAATCAGTTTCAGATGGCCAAACTCACAAATGACTTTGACGGCGACACGAGGCGACGTGTAGCAACGATGTGTCATGCTAAGCGACGACAAAATCAAATGAGGAAAAGTAGGCAAGAGAATGGAAGAAATGACGCAGTAGCAAGTATCCAGTGTGATGAGAAAGAGATTGTGAGCTGTGAGCCTCATGTTCGAATGACAGGATTACCTGAAACAGTGCAGAGTTACTCAGTGACAACTACAGTTCGGTCGGTTGGCGAGTGCACATTGCCGCCGGTGGGCGCCGGCGACCGCCGGCCGCCGGTGGTCGCCGGCGGTTTCGAGCGTCTTTTTTTGCAAATACCGTTTCCGGCGAAAAGTTGATACTCTTACCAAAATTGGAATTCACTGTTTATTCTCATGATCATTAACACTAATTGATAAGAAAAGATAAGTTTCAAAAACAAAACTCCAAGTGTCTTTTTTTCAGATTCTTCATTTTCATCAGACTTTGGCCAGCAAAAATCTTTTCTTATGTAAATGTTTCTGAGTTTTCATCACTATATGAATGTAGATTCAAGGTACTGCTACGTGCCTTCATCAGAGGACACTTAACGAAGAAGTCAGTGAGATATTATACATCGAATAGCGATTCCTACGGGATTTGACTTTTCGGCAAAGACTTATGCTATCATATTCCAAGAAAGAAACGACATTCGAGTGTTACTTGTGCTAATATCAGTTTCAGGTTTTCCCAACAATTTTTCAGAGTGGGAAGTTCTATCGTCTTGAAAAAAATTACGAATTCGAAAAGTTGCGTGGTGTTGTGCCATTTTCATTCTCCTAGAAAGTAAGAAATCGATTCTCAACGTAAGCAAACTTTAAGTAAATAGAGTTCATATGGATATTTGCTCATTTTCGAGTCTTTAACCGAGAGCATAATTACGCCCAAGTCACTGGCACTGTTTGTCACCAAAGGCAACACTGGCCGCAGACACTTTTGCGCCCCGATGTTGAGACGATTTACCCATTTACTAGAACTTTTGTGTATCCAGCTAAAATGATTTCTCCTCCTAGCATCAATTTAAAGTGGTAGGCAGCATCGGGCTTCCAAAATTTTAAAGATGATTTTGAGAAGTTTTAGACCCGACGAGGTCCCATTTTCTGTCCCATGTTATGTTAGAAATTCAAAAATAGCATTAGCAGCTGTAACAAAAATTAGAAATCCTTTGGGCCATTCACTAATTTCTGAGTTTTTAGATGAGGTTATAATCGAACCAGGGTGGCGCTCTACCCGACGAAACGCAACCCCTGCCGTCGACATTTTGCATCTCCTGTGTTGGTGCGATTTTCTCGATAACTAGAACCCACTCATTCTAACAGTGAGCAATAGTATTTTCGGAACACCCAACCTCAGAGTACAAAAAGACATTTGGAAGTTATATCCCAATTTTAAAAAATTTTAAAATTTCGAGTTTTTGAGCAGATTTCCTCGGATTAGCGTCCTATTTCTCGTCTTTCTTAGAAAGCTGTGAAAACCAGCTAACAATGACTGTGCAGAGGACGTTTCGTAGACAGATATTCCAATTTTTGGAAGAGCTGAAGAATTTTTCGTTTGTTTTATGTTAGTCAAAACATGACTCTTCGGCCAAAAACAACATTCTTGTTACTTCTCCTATCTCCAGTCGGGCTCATATGGGATATAGAATCGAGAAATAGTCGCCAATTTAGTATACACCCATACATCGACACTTTAAACGGGAAAGGGATTAAATACGGTGGGTTAGAAATTTGAGCATTTTTGGGCTCAAGAGAAATTGAGAGCGCCCGATGAGGCGCTCTGGCGTGGGCGGGGCAAGTGGGGCGGGCCCGGCCCCACCCCTCGTCGCGGACGAGATTGTCTCTAGACTGGCTCCTTCTCCTTTGTATTTTCCACGTTATTCAGCAGTATTCCACTAAACTCCAAAGTACTAGACGCTGCTCAACAGATCTGTTTCCTTCCCATGACTGTCCTGTAGAAGAAACACTCATCCCAAATGCATTGATTTGCTAACTCATGAAGGTTTGCATGTTTACATGTTAACATGGAACTTTTCTTGACTCGCAATTTGATGCTATACATTACTCATTTTTCCGCAGGAGTGATTCGATGAAAAGGTGAGTCTCTTTCTCTAATTTCTTTCTCTCTCCATTCCTTTGAAACACACCAGTGATTTAGAATTCGTGTATAACTCTATTCGCGCAATATTAAAATCGTCTAATGTTGTTTAACACTCTGAACCTTTTCATTTTCCGTTGCGCGGCCTAACAATTGTTCATAAATCTAAAAAGTCGATTATCAATATTATAATTTTAATTTGAAAATTTACGAAGAGCTCAAAAACAACATCCGAGAAATGCGGAAACCTTCCCTATTGATTACCTAGATTTTCTACACATTCGAGTCTTCCTCGAAACAAAATATTAATTTGTAATATATTCGGTTTACATGGTTTTCACGCCCTCAAGCGGAGAAAAATATTTTTTTTTCAAATAATAGTGTTGATACATATCATCCGGATATTTTCTCCATAGCTTGACTCAATTTTATATTTTTCTATTTATCCAACTACATATCATGCCATATTGAGAAAATTGTGGAGCCTCTCGACAACTTCTCATTCTTCGAGTAGCATAATTGGAACTTTAAAACAATCATACATATGTCTTACTTATGTATGATTGTTATAGCTCTCCAATGAATTTTCTAGAACATTCGAGTGTTTTCTAGAACATTCTTCATTAGCATTTTATTCACCAAATTTTAAAAAATCAGGCGGTGTTCAAAAACTCAGTTAAGCGTTAGTTTTGTTAGACAGTAACATTTCTATAGATTCACATATATAATTCGTGTGAAGAAATTTAGTGAGTGCTAATAAAGAATATGAGAACTCAGATCTATTTTCTAAACCCTCTCCTGATCGGATCAATTCCTAACCTGTCTGAAAAAGCTGTTATAGAAACTGTCTGTGATTTACTAAATCAGATTTTCAAGCAAAAACGTAGAGGAACATTCATATAAAACTGAAAAAAGGAGTTCGTGTAAAATTTTTCGCCCCATATTTCTTCCAAACTTTTCAAAATAGATTTTCGCTATGTTTCATTTATAAATGCTTATGAATGCATCTAATTATCAGGAAAATGTAATCGACTTTTTTTGAAAACTGTTTTTACCTTATTTCATTTGTTTTTTTATTTGCATTTATTTTCGCATCGAAAAATGATATTCTTAAATTGGCAGAAACCCTAAAAATAAAGGAGAAGAACAACGTTCTGGTTGATTTCACCAATTTTTGCCCTTATTTCAGATTTTTTTAAATAATGAAGCGCGCTTTGGTTTCTTCAAAACATGCAGTCTTAATATGGACTGAATTTATTTCTATTCTAAAGTCGAATCTTTTTTTTTGTAGACATTCAGCTAGGGCAGACATGCCTATTTTGATCTGTATTCTCAGGCTTTGCATTCCTTCCTTATAAAGTTGGCTTATATCGGTCGATATCTCCATCATTGGATGGCCTGTAGCCTCAGCATATCCAATGGGCACAACACATTTCAAGACAAGTAACCCAGGATCGTAAACATGTCCCAATGGCAATTTGCAATGGAAGTGTGGGTAGCAGGGTCATCCACCACGGACATCAACGAGAATTCAATAGACTTTAGGCTTTCATACTAAGGCTGAGAACAAGATTTGGAATTTAAAAAACACACTTTTACACAGCGAACCTGAAAAAACAGACAAAGGAGGAAAAGAGTGTTTTTCCAGAAGGAAAAGAGATTGTTTGGGAGATCAAAGAAAAAACAAATCATAAAATTTCACATCAACATCAAAAAAAATTCAAGAATTTCGTTGCTTTTCTTTTTAAACATTCTCAGAGAAATCTTGTTTTGTAATCCGAATGAGAAAATGTTTTTTTTTTCGAACGGTCCTCGTTAAGTTAATTTCCCGAATCAGTCTCTTGCTTTCTTTCGTGTGAATGTAATCCAGTGAATATATTTCCTGAAATTAGTCATGAAAATGCAAAGAGAAAAAAATCAAACTGAAAATTTATTCAACTTAAAAATCAGTATGGAAAAGCGTTTACGTCCATCCGATCGCTTTTGCCAACTAATAAATATTATTTTGCTGGTTCTGTATCCTGCCTTCAACTTAATAAACTGATATCTATTTATATTTATAATGCTCTGAAAATCGATTTCACTTTGATTTCAAGGTTTCTGTTGAGTTGGCAAGAAAAAAAAAGAGTCGTGCGTACTTCATTCAAGAATGATTGCTAAGATGGAAGCGCTATTCCTTCCCGAAACAAGTTCGGAAAATCAAAATAACATTTCAATTTCAAAAAATATTATTATGTTACCTTCTAGATGACATTAGGTTTCTTTTGCTGCAGGATTTTTTTCGGAGGATCAGTTCACAAACTCTTTTAGGTAAAAAACAAATTTTGAGCTGAATTTAAAAAAAAAACCAATGTTTTTGTATTTATTAAAAAATCTATTTTTTTATTGAAATTGCAACTTTATTTTTCAACTTATCCCATAACTAGATAAGATTTTTCAGCATTACATGGTTCTTCTACCCTGGAAAATTAAAAAAATCAGAAAAAAAGACAGAAACTTCTCAGCAACGAAATTCTTGAATTTTTTTTATGTTGATGTGAAATTTTATGATTTGTTTTTTCTTTGATCTCCCAAACAATCTCTTTTCCTTCTGGAAAAACACTCTTTTCCTCCTTTGTCTGTTTTTTTCAGGTTCGCTGTGTAAAAGTGTGTTTTTTAAATTCCAAATCTTGTTCTCAGCCTTAGTATGAAAGCCTAAAGTCTATTGAATTCTCGTTGATGTCCGTGGTGGATGACCCTGCTACCCACACTTCCATTGCAAATTGCCATTGGGACATGTTTACGATCCTGGGTTACTTGTCTTGAAATGTGTTGTGCCCATTGGATATGCTGAGGCTACGAGCCATCCAATGATGGAGATATCGACCGATATAAGCCAACTTTATAAGGAAGGAATGCAAAGCCTGAGAATACAGATCAAAGTAGGCATGTCTGCCCTAGCTGAATGTCTACAAAAAAAAAAGATTCGACTTAAGAATAGAAATAAATTCAGTCCATATTAAGACTGCATGTTTTGAAGAAACCAAAGCGCGCTTCATTATTTAAAAAAATCTGAAATAAGGGCAAAAATTGGTGAAATCAACCAGAACGGTGTTCTTCTCCTTTATTTTTAGGGTTTCTGCCGATTTAAGAATATCATTTTTCGATGCGAAAATAAATGCAAATGAAAAATAAATGAAATAAGGTAAAAACAGTTTTCAAAAAAAGTCGATTACATTTTCCTGATAATTAGATGCATTCATAAGCATTTATAAATGAAACATAGCGAAAATCTATTTTGAAAAGTTTGGAAGAAATATGGGGCGAAAAATTTTACACGAACTCCTTTTTTCAGTTTTATATGAATGTTCCTCTACGTTTTTGCTTGAAAATCTGATTTGGTAAATCACAGACAGTTTCTATAACAGCTTTTTCAGACAGGTTAGGAATTGATCCGATCAGGAGAGGGTTTAGAAAATAGATCTGAGTTCTCATATTCTTTATTAACACTCACTAAATTTCTTCACACGAATTATATGTGTAAATCTATAGAAATGTTACGGTCTTACAAAACTAACGCTTACCTGAGTTTTTGAACACCGCCTGATTTTTTAAAAATTGGTGGATAAAATGCTAATGAAGAATGTTCTAGAAAAGACTCGAATGTTCTAGAAAATTCATTGGAGAGGCATTAGCAAAATAAGACATATGTATGATTGTTTTAAAGTTTCAATTATGCTACTCGAAGAATGAAAAGTTGTCAAGAGGCTCCACAATTTTCTCAATATGGCATGATATGTAGTTGGATAAATAGAAAAATATAAAATTGAGTCAAGCTATGGAGAAAATATCCGGATGATATGTATCAACACTCGTATTTGAAAAAAAAATTTCTCCGCTTGAGGGCGTGAAAACCATGTAAACCGAATATATTACAAATTAACATTTTGTTTCGAGGAAGACTCGAATGTGTAGAAAATCTAGGTAATCAATAGGAAGGTTTGATGCATTTCTTTGGATGTTGTTTTTGAGCTCTTCGTAAATTTTCAAATTAAAATTATAATATTGATAATCGACTTTTTTAGATTTATGAACAAGTGTTAGGCCGCGCAACGGAAAATGAAAAGGTTCAGAGCGTTAAAACAACATTAGACGATTTTAATATTGCGCGAATAGTTATACACGAATTCTAAATCACTGGTATGTCTCAAAGGAATGGAGAGAGAAAGAAATTAGAGAAAGAGACTCACCTTTTCATCGAATCACTCCTGCGGAAAAATGAGTAATGTATAGCATCAAATTGCGAGTCAAGAAAAGTTCCATGTTAACATGTAAACATGCAAACCTTCATGAGTTAGCAAATCAATGCATTTGGGATGAGTGTTTCTTCTACAGGACAGTCATGCGAAGGAAACAGATCCGTTGAGCAGCGTCTAGTACTTTGGAGTTTAGTGAATACTGCTGAATAACGTGGAAAATACAAAGGAGAAGGAGCCAGTCTAGAGACAATCTCGTCCGCGACGAGGGGTGGGGCCGGGCCCGCCCCACTTGCCCCGCCCACGCCAGAGCGCCTTATCGGGCGCTCTCAATTTCTCTTGAGCCCAAAAATGCTCAAATTTCTAACCCACCGTATTTAATCCCTTTCCCGTTTAAAGTGTCGATGTGTGGGTGTATACTAAATTGGCGACTATTTCTCGATTCTATATCCCATATGAGCCCGACTGGAGATAGGAGAAGTAACAAGAATGTTGTTTTTGGTCGAAGAGTCATGTTTTGACTAACATAAAACAAACGAAAAATTCTTCAGCTCTTCCAAAAATTGGAATATCTGTCTACGAAACGTCCTCTGCACAGTCATTGTTAGCTGGTTTTCACCGCTTCCTTAGAAAGACAAGAAATAGGACGCTAATTCGAGGAAATCTGCTGAAAAACTCGAAATTTTTGAATTTTTTAAAATTGCGATATAACTTCCAAATGTCTTTTTGTACTCTGAGGTTGGGTGTTCCGAAAATACTATTGCTCACTGTTAGAATGAGTGGGTTCTAGTTATCGAGAAAATCGCACCAACACAGGAGATGCAAAATGTCGACGGCAGGGGTTGCGTTTCGTCGGGTAGAGCGCCACCCTGGTTCGATTATAACCTCATCTAAAAACTCAGAAATGAGTGAATGGCCCAAGAGATTTCTAATTTTTGGTACAGCTTCTAATGCTATTTTTGAATTTCTAACATAACATGGGACAGAAAATGGGACTTCGTCGGGTCTAAAACTTCTTAAAAATCATCTTTAAAATTTTGGAAACCCGATGCTGCCTACCACTTTAAATTGATGCTAGGAGGAGAAATCATTTTAGCTGGATACATAAAAGTTCTAGTAAATGGGTAAATCGTCTCAACATCGGGGCGCAAAAGTGTCTGCGGCCAGTGTTGCCTTTGGTGACAAACAGTGCCAGTGACTTGGGCGTAATTATGCTCTCGCTTAAAGACTCGAAAATGAGCAAATATCCAAATGGACTCTAATTACTTAAAGTTTGCTTACGTTGAAAATCGATTTCTTACTTTCTAGGAGAATGAAAATGGCACAACACCACGCAACTTTTCGAATTCGTAATTTTTTCAAGACGATAGAACTTCCCACTCTGAAAAATTGTTGGGAAAACCTGAAACTGATATTAGCACAAGTAACACTCGAATGTCGTTTCTTTCTTGGAATATGATAGCATAAGTCTTTGCCGAAAAGTCAAATCCCGTAGGAATCTCTATTCGATGTATAATATCTCACTGACTTCTTCGTTAAGTGTCCTGATGAAGGCACGTAGCAGTACCTTGAATCTACATTCATATAGTGATGAAAACTCAGAAACATTTACATAAGAAAAGATTTTTTGCTGGCTAAAGTCTGATGAAAATGAAGAATCTGAAAAAAAAAGACACTTGGAGTTTTGTTTTTGAAACTTATCTTTTCTTATCAATTAGTGTTAATGATCATGAGAATAAACAGTGAATTCCAATTTTGGTAAGAGTATCAACTTTTCGCCGGAAACGGTATTTGCAAAAAGATGACGCGCACTCGCCAACCGACCGAACTGTAGGCGACACACTACGACAAAAGCGAGAACACTCGACGGCCATTACGAGAAAGCGGATATGTACAGGAAGTATTGAAAGGAACAGAAAACGTATGATGCCAGGAAGCATACACAGAATGATAACCGAACACTTCTAAGACAGCGTACGGATATGTATGTATGCTTGGTGCAATCGTTCATGACCAATGTATTTTCGAGGACCACTTTTTCTCGAACCTCACTTCAACATTTGAGTAGAAACCCTCTATTTCAAAACGATATCTACTCGGGTCCATCGCGTACGTGTGCGCGCGTTGCTGCTTCTCCTACTCCCCTACACTCTCTCGCTGTCTCTTTCTCGCTCTGGAAAAGAGTAGATTTCGCCCCGAAATAGAAGGCAAATTAAACTCTGACACCGCCGTAGTGGGCTACGTGATAGTCTCACCGGCCGCGTGCGGTCGCGCCATGTGCTCACTTGTGAAAGATAGCCTGCGGCAAGAGAAATAATGAGAAGTCGAATAATAATACTATGAATAGTCGCAGAAAACTTGCGAGATAAGATATTTATCCTGGCGCAGGCTATGTGGCAGAAATGAGTACGCGGCGCGACCGCACGCAGCCCATTAGGCTCGATAGTGGGGTCCACTACGGCGGTGTCAGAGTTTACTTTCCGGCGCTGCTCCAATATTCCTACCTCGTGGCGTGTCAAGCTCGACGATCGACCATGCAATGGTGGTTCCAAAACTTTTTGTTGATTTGAACGCAAAACGCGTTCGTGAGCTGCTCATAATGATGTGAGTGAGTTGTGGAGCCCCAAAACGAGCTCAATCAAGTGTGAGCTTAAGTCTTCCCAGAAGGAACTGTCAGCTCACGCTGTCGCCGTGCGTGTCGAGCGGTCGTGAAGTAGGTATTTTCGTTCTCAAAAATCGATTAGCAGGAATATTAGACGAAAAGTGAATAATATCTCAGTCAGCTGTTAATCGCCGTGGCAAGTGTCGTCGGAAAGGATCCCCGAGACGGCCGCGCAACACGCACGCCGACCGCGCGGGCGGGCAGTTTTATTTGGACAGACTTTACCTGATAGCCAAGAATAGGAAATCCGTGAGCTGTTCTCGAAATCAAATTTGTGACGGTCGTCCGACTCGACATGGGGTCATTAGATTCCAACATCTTCAACAGAGCGAGTCGTTTCACTACTTAGCGCTGCATTTGCACGGCTTTGCCGCCTAAACCGCGATTTATGGAGAGTAGATTCTCAGATTTTCGAAGATAAAAAGCTATATGAGGAGGACATTTACATGACTTTCCGTGGATATTCAAATGCCAGCTTGCAGAAGAGTATTAGCTATAAGAGGCGGCGTTTAGTTAGAACAAGATTGTGTAAATGTCAACGGGGCGATTCAAAAGATGCCTTCTGAGTAAGCATTTCATGGAATAATTGGTTTACTGTACTATGTGTATTAACCGAAAGGATAAATGTACATGACCATTTCACTATATGAACAAAGATTTGGTAAATCTTCAGGCTCATAATGAGGTACATATTATTTAATTGTACATCTAACCTCTATCGGTATTCAAGGAAATAAAGAATCATCCCTGATAAAACTAGTGATTTCCACACTGAATGGAAAGACGAGTATTGAATTGGGAAGGACAATCTGTATGTTAGAGCGAGTTTAGTATATATTGGCACTCCAGATTTGGCTCAATATTTCTTTGTGGGTCGAGTGTGGGGCAGTGGTAAAAGGCGTCACTGTCACACACACAGTCGAGTGATCGATTCTGGCCTCAGGCCACCACTCCGGGGTCGGTAAAATGGTATCAGACTTGTCTGGGAGGGTAAGAACACTGACTTGAACATCGACCAAATATACATTCAAAAGCCTCTACGATCCTGCATGGAAGTCGAATGTGTGGCGCACCCCCAGAGAGATTTATATAACTTAATCCTGTATTTCTCTGCGTAAGCGATTCGCGCTGCTCAGGGATGAGCGACATTTTTTTCTGAATTTCGGAAATCGGCACGACCTTCGCAATTTCGGAAATCGGGACGCCAAAAACGCTCGGAAAGCGTAATTCGGAAATCAGAGGATCGTTCAGCGGAATTCTTAACCCTCAACAGGTAACTGCGCTTACCAAAAAATAAGGCTTATCCTTCTTTATTGAATAACTTTCATGTAAACACAAGCAACCCTGGCTTTGCGAAAAGTAAAGACGGACCTCAAATTCGAATTTAGCGCCCAAAATAACCCCCTAGGGATTTGGTAAGGAAAAGTGTAAAAAAGACTAATGTCGTGAATAATTCCCAGTTCTTCCGCATTTTCAGGCTTTTTCGGAAATCGGAAGGCCAAAAACATCGGAAATCGGAATTCTGCTGATCCCTGGTGCTGCTGAATACGAATTTGAGGTCCACTAATTGATCACCTGTATATTTACTTAGGCTACGCTATCTAAATCGCATTAACCTTTGCTTCCGAGTAAATTTATTTCCGTTCATCGCGTGTGTCTGCGCGCGTACGCTACGTCTCCTTCTCCCCTAACTTTCTCGCTGTCTCTACCCTCGCTCCGCACAAGCCCGCGAGAGAAAACAGTAAACTTGGCTAGGAACCAGAGGATATGTATATGTACAGTTCACCTCCGCACTGCCGTTCAGTCCGCAAAGTGCACGCTGATTGCGAAATCGTGCTGCGGCGCGGTTGCGAGTAACCTCAGACAGGGATGTGGGATCACCCGGGCGGTGGCATCACCCGGGCACCAAAGGCAAAAACCGCCTGGGTGATCCCACATCCCTGTCTGAGGATACTCGCAACCGCGCCGCAGCACGCTTTCGCTTACAGCGCGCACTTTGCGGACTGAACGGCAGTGTGGAAGTGAGCTGTATATCGATCGTAGCCATTACAATATCGAAACTTAATAGTTCCGACGCGAGGAAAAATTTTGAGCCAAATCTGACCACCTTGACCAAAATATCATATCCCCACCTTTACCGCTGCCAAGAAAGTTTGGACTTCTGGTGACGTAATATAAAGCGCGGGTCAACCTCATGCCGTACGTCATGTTGATGGCGGTCCCGGATTGTTCTTGCTCTCCCATACACTTCGTCTGTAACTGGTTTGCGAACACTCAGATGCGATAGGCCAAAGTTTCTTCAGAGGCGGGGGCACGACATGAAAGGCTCGGCGGGGAGGTGTTCATATTTGCTTCAAGATATTCTCATCTCGCAAAAACGTCAATACATAAGCGCCCCTACTTAGCTGAGAGTATGAGTTGAAAACCGAAGATCAGATAAGCATAAAGCAAACATTATTGGTCAGTATAAAAACAGCGGAGACATGAAAAAGCCCGCGCTCAAAAATGTTAACGTATCAAACAAAGGTGACATTTGCATACAAGAGCTGCGAAGAAATCTTTCCCATGAAGTTTGGGAACGAAACAGAATTGAGTACAGGGGTCGGAAACCGAAAGGAAATCATTATACGCATTTACACAGGAATTTTCATGAGGCGCTAAAACACGTTATTGTGGAGGCCATGCCAATCTGGATCTTGCGCAGAGCCACTTACAGTGGTCGCCCTCAGGGGAATTTTTGATATCTCACTCGGGACACGGCCTGTAACAACTATGCCAAACGCGGGATTTCAGTTCCCTCGAATACGTGAGAAACAGCAGGGAAAACTGGCCCCGCCCTAAACGCCCCAAAAGCCAAAACGAGCACTCCGCCTCAAAAAGGAAACCAAGAACTTTGCTATTGTACATGCTGCCATTGAGCTTCATTTTAAACACCAAATTTTCCGATTGCGAAGATCTTTGTACCCTCTACGGGGCAAAACTCCTGATTTTGTTTCGTGGGTATGGATTCGGGCACGACTTTTTCCTTGTAGTTTCTCAATTGTTTAGGGAAACTAAGATCCCGCGTTTAACAGAGTTGTGCATAGCGTGCCCCGAGTAAAATATCAAAAATTGTCCCTGACATGAGGTTGGACTGTTACTTTATAAGCGGAGTCCAACCTCAGGGATAGTTTTTGATATTATAGTCTCGCAGCCGTGGATAGCACCCCTGCAAAATCTCAAATCGCTCAAACAAGCGAGAAAAAGCGATGAAAAAGTCGGCCACGCCCCCAGAAGAGAAAAATTGGGTTATCACCACCGACAAGTTCTGGATCTTGATAGGGACGATATAAGACCATAGAGATAGACGGGATAGATTTATTAAAAATCTGAAGCCCACCTCGCTTGAACGAGTTCGGGCGGAGCAAGCAGCGGACCGGTCGGTCATGGGAAAATATAACAGTGATGAGGAGATTTTGACATGCTTAGCCAAAGCGTTTCTTTGACCGACTCAAAATGAGGGAGAAAAGCTATAGCCTAGCTCCCTCATTTTGAACTGGTCGAAGTGAGGCTTGTCGAGCTTTATCATGTCAAAATCTCCTCATCACTGTTATATTTTGCCATGGCCGACCGCTCCGCTGCTTGCTCTGCCCGGAATCATCCGAACAAACTAGGCTTTATATAGTGGAGTCCACCAAGATTGTCTCATTTACGTATCAATGAGAAGCGGTCGATTGAAGATCAATGAACATGAAACTCGTTGCAGCACAACCGCTCTCGCTCAATCGGTATCGAGCGTGCTGGTATGGGATTCATGCAAATTGATTCCCAGCCGAACGCTTCTTATTGACAAGTAAATGAGACACTCTTGGTGGACTCCACCATACGTTCTTCTATTTAATATCGGTCTAGCTTCATATTATGGTCTGCTCCAAAGCGAGGGCTGCAAATGACGAGAAATAACAGGCCAGGGACAACACGTCATCAAAATCAAAATTACAATTTTTGAGAGGTCATACCTCCTTTCATAGTGGGTTGAGAGCGTTTCAGGAGATACCATTGTGGCCAGCATGAAATTCTCTTTAGGTAAGTCACAAACCCTGAAAATCGATTCTCTCGTTGAACTGTGCCTTTGAGAAGGATAATGCACGGATTCGGTGGCAGCGTTCACGATAGATTTCACTTTAAGAGCAGAGCTCACGATAAAAGCCGTTTTTTCTGTTTTTCCGCCTATCTTGAAAACGGTCCCATGCTGATTTCAATGATGTCCCTGGGATCGTATAAAACCCCCTGAAAACGGAGTTATGGCCCTCGGAATTCAGCAAAAGAAGCATTGTGGACGAGTTTTCCGAGGCTTGTAACTCCCGTTTTTTGCAGCCGATGTGTGTGAGCTGACCTGAGTAAAGAGAGACGTTGAGAATGAAGGGAAGAACGGGGCTTTTAATCGGAAACCATCGCTTATATGACTACGACTTCAGAGAAACTGTTATAGGACGTGGGCGGAGTGGCCCAATGGGTTGTCTGGCCCACGAGATTTTCACCCACTTACCGGCCGTTTCTCGTCGCACTTCCGTTCTTAGTTTACACAAGATGCTGGGTTGATCGCAAAACGCTTGGCTCCGGGCGAGATTGAACCAGCATACTTCCTTTCCTTATCGCACTGCACCACCGAAGCCCCAGCGCCGCTCTCACTCAACTGCTCGGTAAATCTTCACCGAAGTCCGTTCTTAGTTTTTTCAGAGGGACCCAAAGCTTAAGTTTTAGCCAAAAACAACGAGCAACTTTTTCTTCGTGAACACTGCCTTTAAAGATCCCCACGGGATACGAAAATTCTGGTGCTCTTTAGAGCAAGGCAGGCTTGGAGGGGATGCGAAAGCAGTGTTCTTTCTGTGCTAAAAAAAAGTCCACCCTTGCCTACGTTGACTTCTGAGAGTGAACGAGTTGACCGCTATGAAGGATGGTATCAGTGGTGTACATACCCCTAAATGGTGAACACCTTCATCTCGCCATACTGATAATCTTTGACCCAAAGATTTACATTACATGGTTCCGGCCCCAGGGTAGAGCCCTAGCCGACATCAAATGATGTTGTTGCAGTCAAGACATTCTTCATGGGTAGCAAGTTTTGTAAAGTATGCCGTACTCGTGAATCCAGTAATCTATCTCCTTTTAATGACAAAATTGATGGATAATGCTCCAAAGGCAAACCTAAAAAAGCGATACCGAAGAAAAAAGCTGACAGGAATTTCAGTGAAAGTCGTTCTTGAAGCTTAGCTAAGCCAAAACAAAAACTTGTTGCTCTGAACTTCATACTTACACTTACAACAAGTTGATGTGTGATGATTATGTTGTTTGCGATTCATGGTCGACTCGATGCAAAAAAGAGAACGCTGTGGACTCGGGCGGGTCGGCAAAAAGCGAGAGAAAACGAGAGAGAGCAACGGCACTCGTCGTGATCAATGAGATTACATGTGCGGCTAGGACGGACGCATGCACGGACCAGGACGGCCAACTCCGCCGATGGAACGCCTCATTTCCCAACCCATTCGCAAGATGAGATTCCATTTTTTACTAGGGTGAGGACTGCTAGGGGTTTTGTAGAACGGCAAATTGAAAGTAGAGGTCAGGTGGAAGTGGAACTACAACACCAGCCATTACTCTTGCCTCAAAACGCGTCGGCTACGCTAAAGCACGTCACGCGTAAGAAACTTCGTTCTGTTTTGGAGGGAACATATTCAGAATCCCAGAACGCCATTCGATTTGTCTCACCGCGCCGATTTCAAAAATGACTTCGGACTTTGGGAAAACTGGGGTCGAGACCTAGTAAATATCTATTTCCTAAAGCCGGGTTCACACTCTGCCCAACGCGCGATCGCGATAGTGTATATCATAAATATCGATTTTTGGTCGATAAAGGTTGAATAGATAAAGTTCTCAGCGTATGTCAATCCCTCTGGGTATGCGAAACGCATTCGACTTCCATTGAGAATCGCAGAAGCGGTTGAATCTACAGTGACTTGCGAGGGCCAGCCGATGTTTGAAAAAGCGTTTTTATCCCCCAAAGCAAGCCTGGTACCAAATCGCCGACCTAAGAGGAATAGAAGGCTTGGCTGACCGCGGACGGGGATCGATCACTCGACAGTGTGCGTGACAATGGCTCCTCTTTCCCCTGCCCCAAACGCGCTCTTTCGATTTTTGGTCGATATGGATGATAAACACTGCGTCGCGTCGCCCGTCGTGGGAAGTATAATCCCGGTCTTACAGAAGGTGGAAACTTCCAGAGTGGTGGACGTGCTTAACATTCGTAAATTATCGACTTTCCTAAGAAGAAATAGGTGATAAGTAAGCCATGATTCGGGTTTTCTGAATACATTTTCTATTCCTATGCTTCTTTTCAATGTTGAAATCGACCACCCTCTACGAAAACAACGTTTCTAAAGTGCCTTCGTATCATCGAGGTGTTTTGGGACAGAATTATGGCTGTTATTGTACTTCCAAACGCTTAAAGTATGAAACACTGAGGCAGCAGTTTCCCCGCAAAGAACTACATCACAACAAGCTAAAGCAGATAAACACACAGAGGCCAGTTGTTGACTGGATGTTGATGGTGGGCTCACACACGAAAAACAAGTCCACTTGCTAGAGTGATCGCTCTTTGAGTTCTGAAGGAGGAAAGCTCAGAGTACTAGAATGCTATTTTTGGGCTGCCAATTAGCCCTGCAGTTTGAATTTTCAGATATCATGGTAATGGAGCTTTTTATTGCATTGCACTCGAGCTGCATTTATTCTCTGAGGACCCAAAAAATAACAGCTAAGATTGAATAGGAATCCAGAGCTCTTCATAATTATAGTTCCACCATTAGGCATACATTTATTTCGGAAATTTTTGGCGTTGTTCTTTTGGAGAGGCGGGATACTCCATTCGGAAAGGCAATTCTTTGTCTCCCTTACGTTATTTTCGCTTCCAGCGATCCAGCAGAACCTGCTTATTCCAGAACCCTTTACTACGATTCAGTGAGAATCTTTAGTACTGATTGCGCACAATTGTTTCCATTAAGTACCAAGCAATCGGCTAGACCATGTGAAGTTGACAGAAAATTTCAGATATCTGCGGACCAGATATTAATCGAGCAAGTTTTCAATGGAGCAAGATTCGTACCAAGTTTATTGCGACAGGCATGCCCTTGGGAAAATGAAGCGGTTTGAGATGGTAGTTTTTTGCAACGATTTGGTTTCTTTTCCAGATTCTGAAGGTGGGGAAACCCGCCAAAAAGTAAGCCAGATGAAGAAGTTTTTGACAAGCTTGGTCATTGCTGAGCGAGCTCGAGGTTTGGTGGCGATCACGAGAGATTTGGCGCAATCACACAAATGGTTGGCAGAACAACGGAACATCATATTTGAATTTAAAGGCATCGTTCGCGCTGAAAACCAGCTTGCATTTTTAAGGCTCAATTTTATGAATGAGCCCGGTGGAGCAAGTCGGTAAAGTTTTGCGCGTCAAAAACACACGGTTCTGAAGTTGGAGTGGTTCAAAATGACGATCGGCCACCAGTTTTCACCAACCATCTAGCACAAGGAACAGAAGCGTTATCACAGGCGCAGATGATTCAGCATTCGAAATTTTTAATTTGAGAAATTTTAACATCCAAACTTGCCCAATGGATACTTTTTTTTCAGAATAAGTTCCAGTGAACGAAAGGCCAGAGAAATTCACCCACCTAATATGTTTATAGCAAAAAACACATCCGACTTTGCGAAAAAAAACTTCCGACCTATTGCACCTGGCACGCCGATTTTGACGGAGGGGTGGGAAGTGAATAATTCGGGACGTTTTGAAATGAGTTTTTGTGCGGAGGTTGATGGTTCTGTGGAGCCTTTCCGCTCTTATTCTGTATGTCAGAGAATTGCCCGCGCAAAAACATGGAAAAATGAGATAGGGTTTTTTGCGCGTACGATACCTTTGAATCAATGCAGCGCGGAAACTTCGGGCCCGAAATAGACGAGGGAATCACGGTTGGCTCGAACGCTTTCCTACTTTGCGTTCCTTGGTGCGCATGGCGCAAGCTCGGCGCAGGTATGCTATAATATATGGCACCGATATTGCGTTAAGTTCCAATAGGGAACGTAATGTTTCAGTACTATCCGTGCCGACTGTACTGTGCTTCTCTGGGCCGAATTTCGGCCCGCAATTGCGTCTCGACACGCTTTGCAGCCGCACGCGCTCGAGTCAGTCGGGTTTCCAGCGCCAAAGCCAACTCGATGTGGCTTTTTTATACAATTTCCTCCAACTTTCCTTAGTTTCCAGTTTCCAAAACCCACATAGAGTCAGCAGATCGGCGGCTGCGGCGCTGGAAGCTCTTCTGACTTGGGAGCGTGCGGCCGCAAAGCGTGTCGTGACGCAATTGCGGACCGGAATTCGGCCCAGATAAGCATAGCATGTATCGTCTGTTTCGGAGCCCAATGTACTGTGTTCCTGCACGTTCTTGTGCGGAGCAAGGGCAGAGATAACGAGAAAGTGCAGGACAGAAGGAGATGCAGCATAGGCGCGCAGATGCACGCGATAAACGGAAATAAATTTCACTCTAAAAACCGAGGGTATTCAACTTTTCCGACTCCGTAAGTCACGATTTTCTCGCTAAAACATCGCATAGGGAGGATATTTGAAGTACTGAGCGATAATATGGGGTCCGCTTTCTATTTTTTTCTTAAGATTGAGGTAGGTGGACGGTTTCAGGTCAAAGTCACTGGTTTGTAATTTACCCGAGGAGAATCCATGGGGGAGCTGCTCGCAAATTCGGTGCCCGTTTTCCCATTTTTTTGAAGATTGAGTTTGGTTACGGGTAGCCAAGAGGCATTAAAGGCACAGTCCAAGCTCAAGAACGAAATCTGATATTTCCACATGATTGTTGAGTAGACCCACCCTATATAACACCTGCCAAGTGCGAGCTCTCAATTCCTCCGAATAAGCGAGATATAGGAGGAAGCCCCCTGGGGCGCCCACATCAGGAAGCCACTTCGGCACGCCCCTTTTACGACCTTTCGAGCTCAACAGTGGCGAGATGAGCGATGGTTTCCGATCAATAGCCCCGTTTTTCCCTTCATTCTCAACATTTCTCCTTGTTCAGGTCGGCTCGCGTACATCGGTTGTAAATGGCAGAAGTTACAAGCCTCGGAAAACTCGTCCACCATACTTCCACAGCTCAATTTTTGAGGGGCCATAACTCCGTTGCTAGGGGGTCTTGCACGACTCCATAGAAATCATTGGAATCAGCGTGGGACCTCTTTCAAGATAGGTGGAAAAACAGAAAAACGATTCTGATGGTGAACTGTGCCTTTAGGCCTACCATTATCCTTCCAGACTCTCAAAAAAAAGATATTGGATTCGTGATCTGCACCTCAAAGAAACCCCTTAGCAACGTTTAAGCTAAATTCAAAATATCGACCTATTACGGTATAAGAACTGTAATCTACCGTAATTCTCCGCAAAGCTGGACTCTGAGAGTTTTTGCCAAGAAATAACCGCGAGCGCAAAATGTCTGCTTGCCGAGTAACAGCCGCCAAATAATGCTCGCCGCGAGATAGCCGAGAAACCACGCTCTCCAGGTAGGTATACGGCGCATTCCAGAGAAATGGTTCAGATGTCAACACCTACGTCGGTTCAATCACCCACGTTTGAAGTACTTGGACCTCGTTCAACCTCTGGATGCCCCGACCAACCGCTGGCAGCCTCGGATGGTTGCGACAGTTGCATCTTGCTTACCTTTGGTTACTTCTCGTAATTTCTCGGTTATAACTCGGCTACTTCTTGTCGGTTTCGCCAAAAAAAGAATATAGCCGCGAAATAGCCGGAAAATAGCCCACCAGGATCCGCTGCGGAGCCTGGTGGGCTATTTTTCGACGATTTCGCGGCTATTTCACGGCCAAAACTCTCAGAGGAAACGCGAAAGAAATTCGCCTTCGGCACCTCGAATAACCCTTCCCCCCAAGATGGAGCTCAGACGAAAATAATTTTCTCGTTCTCTGTGGTCGATTTTCTGATTTTATTATCCTACCGTCTCCACTTCCTGTACTGAAATATTGTCCCAGTGAAAATGATGCAGCTTGTTTTTTTTGTAATTTTTGTTAGAAATGTTAGTCACAATCAAAGGTGACTTATTGTGCAAGAGAACTTCTCTTCCGCTTTTCTTTTTAGAGTCATTTATGGTTCATGAAAGAAGCCAGCCCAATATAGAAGCTATGGTTGTGCATTGAAATAGCCGTGGGAAAGACGCGCCAGACAATGCACTTTTCTCTCAAACCACTGCGTTCAAACAAACGTCCGAAGATCTCGTTCAGTATGCAAAGTGCCACGCGTCCATTTCCGCACTTCCTGTGCGCACTCATGTTCTCTGTGACCCAAGCAGCGCATAGAGATCTGGTCCAGCCCCTAGGCAGGCGCCGGCGTCGATTGAACTCAGCGGCCCGTCGGATACGAGAGTTTCTCTATAATAAGCGTGGCGAGGTATGCGGGAGCAGGAGCGAGGCCGAGAGGAGGGAAACACACACACATGCTGGCGCGCGCAACACATACACACACCCTCTTGGATGGCACCACCCGGCACCACAATACTTAGTTAGTATTTACGAGAATGTATGGCGTCAAAGCTACAACAACGACGTGGAGACGACGGCGTTCGGAAAGCTTGCCTCAATGATTTCATCGCCCGCCCGACTCGGCGTTCTCCGATGACGAGGAACATGAGCCGGTATTCGAGAGACTGCTGTGTGTTCCAAAAGCCACGGGGACCGGATTTCTCGGGCTGAGCCTATAATATGCGGTTTGAAAGGATTTTCAGCATCTCTTCAGTCAGATAAAGCACTTTTTCCAAATAAACGTCTCAAATCGTGGGCTAGAAATCGGGGAAGTCGCTTTTTCAGGTATTGAACTTACACATGAATGTACTGGTGTCCTACAGCGTCCAAATCCGACCTAAAACTCTTGGGGTGGAAACACCTGCTTTCAAGTACATTTGACCGCAATGTTAATAGGACATGGTGCGGTTGCGGACTCGCACTAAAACTACGGTAAAATCTGGCACTTTGCCAGATTTCGTCATCGACCGGCGCCAACCGTCGTCTCTCTGCTCATGAGACTATCAGCTGTGGCGCCGATCGATGACGAAATCTGGCAAAGTGCCAGATTCTACCGTAGTTTAGTGCGAGTCCGCAACCGCACCATGTCCTTTTAACATTGCGGTCAACTGTAGGTTCCATCATAGATCAGTCAAACGAGTCTGCGGCTTCAGACGAGCGTGGTGTGCCAGTGCTACCATCTCAAACAACCCTAGATGGCACGTGTTCGGAAAGTGTCCACCCTCCACCCCGCATACATTTATATAAGCTCACTCCTAGAAGTTCTTGACCTGTAGTAATCAGCGTCAACTGTAATGCTTTTGAAAGGGTTGAAGTGATGGCGTTTTAAACTTCTGAGCAAAACTGTGCCAAAAACGAGCACAACATACGAAACAACTGCAGAAGAAGTTGGTATGGCCTTCTAGAGCAGGGCATTACTTAAAGGCAACGTACGTCAAGAAAACCATAGAATATTCGCCCATGTTTTTGAATAGCTTGGACTTTCTAGTGAACGAAACAGCATACGGCCCCCTGAAAACCCTTAATTTCTGAAGAAAAATTACTTTGAATGGACTGTAGAAGTGAATTTGAATTTCGAGGCCAGAATACTTTTTAGTTTTTCGGAACTTAGAGACCTGGTCACCGTCATTTTTGAAGCTTTGCTGCATGCGTAATTTGTGCCCCAGTTGTTTTCCATGTTGTTTAATGGTCGCATCAACATTCAACGAAAAAGTGCTAGATGATCGACCCAAGAAGGCCAGATGATCGACCCCACAGCCGTTCTCAGGTGGCCATAACTTTCGAGCCTCAGGTTTCGCAGTTGTTGCAAGCTAGCCCAAAACGTTCGCTAGTACTAAAAAATGAAAAATGATTTTTAGCGCGCACGGTGCCTTTACAGGCAGGGTCCGGACAGAATTTCGAGATTCCCCGCTGAATCGGAGCGTATGCTACAGGTAATCCCAAGGAATGTGTGAAAAAAAAACGGTCTTCTTCGAGTTATTCGAGCCATTTCAGTGAACCACCGCGTCGGAAAAGTGTGTCCATCGCCCATGTTTTAGCCATCGTTCACAAATTCTTCAAAAAAGCCGAGTAAATATCGGCATTCTGGCCGTGATTATCATTTTGTGGACACAGTAATCTCTTACTTCAAGGCTGCTTTCTCCAGAAGCAGGGACTATTGGTTTTTGAAACGTCCCGACAATGTTCAGCTAGGCCAGCCCAATTTATCTAACCTGAATTTCGATAGATTCAAGATTTGACCAAACCTTGCCTTTGAGCAGCCGTCAGCTCCAATCTAACAGATTTTCACCGCTTATAACTAGCTTAAATTCTGCAAAGGTATTGAAGCGCGTGCTGTTTTTTGTGGTTTATTTTGCCCTACACTCGAAGTTACAATCAAGATAAAACACTAGGTAGGGATTTAATAAGTGGACATGTGTCTGATAGCGGATAATCTGTTGAGAGGAGTCCCGTACAGGCTATTTTCGGAAGCACACGAAATCATTCCTTTGAGGAGTATGGCGGAAAGTTGAAAAAAGCTTTAAAAGCTTCAAATAAAGGGTCAGCCCGGGGTCAAGCGGTTATTGTCCAACGGGACACGGTAGGGGAGTGAAAATTTCCAAGAAAAAGAGATTTTGGGGGAACGGTTCCATAGAAGTCAATTAGAAACCGCACGAGACTATTTAGGGAAGAGTAGCATTAAATGCATAAAAATTCAAAAATTAAAATCAGAAAAATTACTAAATTACTAAAAAACGAACTGCTAATCAAATTCACTCACAGAAGAACGAAAACAAAATTGACTTTTTTTCTTGGAAATTGTGGCTACCAAGGGGGGAGGCATGCAAGCTCTGGCACATCCCTAGTGACTTGTTGATTTCGATCACCAGCAGCGGAGCGGTGGGCCTCGGTGAAATATAACTAGTGATAAGGAGGTTTCGACGAGAAAGCCACCGCCCCGCGCTGTGATAACCGAAAACATGAGTTCAGTTGGAATGAAACAGAGTCTAGGTAGGCCATTCGATATACGAGAAAACGGTCTACTTGACCCTGGGTCAGCCTTTCACAAGTATCCTACCTGGAAATTTCTACTCGGAGTCATGTGCTTGTTCTCGTGGCACAAGGAGCAGAAGCGGGGAGAGTCTTGTGTGTTCAGCGGCACAACCACTGGTCCAAATTGGACATGCTCGAGGCCATGAAACCTGAGATCATTGTATGGCCATTGTCAAGACAAGTCGCTGACACCGCGGCTATTTCGCTAATGACTCCAATGTAGTCATTCACAGTAGCCCATACCTGGAAATGAGTGATTAGACTGGTGAATAAGTTCCCCGCCACCTTTGTTTCTGAGGAGTTTCGAAAAGGCTTGCTCATGAATCACAAACTTGCACCCGACCCATCAAACACTCGTCCAGAATGCTTGCCATAAAGGCTTCCTGTCAATAAATAGTGTCTTTCCAGAAGCTGAAGGGTGGGATGCGCCTACAGGTAGACAAAAGAGGGTTCACTTGATGGAGAAGATGGCAAGAATAAATCACAGGCTCTCCCGAATGAGCCCATTCTATTAGTGAGAAAGACCACTGTCTTACACAGGACAATAGGATCTTGTTGAAATACTGAAACTTCGGATGAGAACCTAATTCGATGAATCTCAGGCTCTTATAAGAATCTCATATCGAACCATCAGGTGAGAAATAAGTGCATCAGTACTGAAAGGATTATGTCACACAAAATGTCAGACAGATGCAAGTAAATTAGGTTAAAAAATATCCCGATAACAGTGTTCAGGACGTGTGTCTCAGTCACGATGTGGGGCTAGCTTTATCATTTCACCTCTTATTAACAGCAAAAACGTCATAGAAGCATATACGTAACACAACGGCTAGAGACATAATTTCGCCTTGCCATATATAGTCTACAGCAATGGAAATAGGACCTGGTGAGGTTGCGGATTCTTCTAAACATACTGTAGCCTGATAGTATTATCACTCATTTTTTCGAAATAACTAGAATTGGTCGGTGAGTTTCGGCTTCCACTCTCACATTTCACCTGTTTTCAATGCTTCCACAGAGGTGGTCGTATCGGTGAACATACAGACCCACCGATCTATCAAAGCTGTTCCGGAAAAATGAGTGATACCACTGACGAACTACCGTATGTTAACACGAGTCCGCAACCTCACCAGGCCCTACTTTCATTGCTGTAGACTATATGTACCAGGGATACGTCGAACAAGTAATGTCGTTCTCTGAGCCAAATTCCGGTCCGCAATCGAGGACTACGGCTGTTGCATCATGCGACACGTGACAATCGTGCCTGGAGAAGGGTGAATCGTGACGGGACCAAGTGCTCCAAGTGTCGCATGATGCAATAGCCGTAGTCCGCAAATGTGGACCGAAATTCGGCCCAGAGAACGACAGTAAATGGCCGGACTTGGTTGCCGGAACCACCCATGTAGCCATGTTTTTCTGATCAACTACCTTCCAAATACTCGTTAAAAACTATTTTAGCTGACCAAATAATAGTAAAAGAAAAAGTTATGAGCCGCAATACATGTGTATAGTCAAGTCATTGTTTTGTTTCATCGAGAAAAAGCATTTAAATCTGAACCGCTGCTGGCGCGAGCGGTTTGAATCTCACCGACGGCTGGCTAATAATTACCAGACAGCCGCCGGTGAGATTTAAACCGCCTACGCCAGCCGCGGTTTAGATTTAAATGTTTTTCTTGAGGAAACAAGCCACGAACCTAGCCATATGTATAGTCGGCATGGATCCTAGTGATACTCTGAAATCCCCATTGAAGGTTGGCGCAAATTCGGTGAGCCTATGTTATAGCATATCGCACCGAGTTCGCACCAACTTTCAAAAGAGAATGCAGAGTATCATTAGAATCCATGCCGACTGTATAATAACATTTATCTGCTGTAAACTGCCGTGATCGTCCAAAACACTGGGATCGGTCCTATATTCGTGTTCAGCCCATATAACCCCATAAGGGGAAGTTGGGACGGTTTTTTTTTAAATTTTTTATTCAAAAAACATTTTTTTCACTGTGAAATAACGAATGAGCGGAAAATCCGTGAATTTTCATGGATGTAAATATTTACTGCACTCTTTGATTGGAAATTTTCCGAAGCCACCGTATATGGCAACCAGACAGTAAAGAGGATGACCACATGATCCCATTGCTAATACTTGAAGCCGCAAAAACGATGCGAACGAACCATTGAAATCCCCTAAACGTTAATGCAACTAAATAAGCTGGAAGCAACTCCATGAAGCGCTCGTTTTCAGCCCACCAAACCATTTTCCCTTCACAGGAAGTTCCCAATGCGTGTGAAATCCTGCACTTTCATGACGGAGAACTTTCTTGTTTATGATGGAATGTGCGATGCAGGAAAACTGAATCTGTGTGACGTGTTTTTTCCTGAGTTTTCCAGAGTTCCTTAGCGTGCGTGTGCGGAGCGAGGGTAGACACGGACGGAGAGTAGGAAGAGAATGGAGACGAAACATATGCGCGCCCGCACGTACGCGGTGGGCCTGAGTTAGTTTGGCTGCGCAGTTTCTGCAGCGTCATGGTCAGGAGCCCAGAGGCAGGTTCCAGCACAGCGAAGGTCGAGATGTTCAACGAACCCTCCCCTGAGGGTCGCATTTTCAGTGGATGCATTCTATGGGATTAGGGCTCTTGCGGGTCAGGACCTGACCAGTGGCAAAATGCCGTTGATCCATCGCAATTTCTCTGGGCCAGGAATAAGCGGAATAAAAATATAAAATTCCGGGAATCGGTTTTCGGGTTTCGGCACGAAAGTTTTTTCTCGGGTTTCGGAAATCGGGCGCGATACGCCTGAAAATACTGTTTTAGGAACGTAAAAGGCGGAAAATTCAGAAATCATCAACTGTTTTTCCACTTCAGATGGCCCGATATTTTCGAGTTTCGCAGCACCTTCTGCAGTTTTCGGAAACTTTCTTTCGCCGCAAGAATGTGCTTAACTCACTTACGCAATCGCGTTTAGTCCGCAAAGTGCACGATGATTGCGAAAGCGTATTGCGGCGCGGTTTCGAGGATCCTCAGCCAGGGAAGTCGGATAACCCGGGCAATTTTTGCCTTTTTTTTTTCGCCGCGCCCGGTGATCCAACATCCCTGTCTGAGGATCCTCGGAACAGCGCTGCAACACGCTTTCGCAATTAGCGTGCATTTTGCGAACTAAACGCGATTGCGTAGATGAACTGTAATTGTCCCTTTTCAAAATTCTTTCCACCCATCAGGGCTGTTCAAATTCTTAAAACATTGGGATTCTGGGAATGCTAGAATATAGAACCAGAACCCGGCTCGCAAATGCTTGGGCGGACATGCGCATTCGAACGCCCTCTACTGGATGTCCTATACTCTACTATGGCAGGAGCAGCCTCCAAGGAATTTGCCGCTTCCCAGGTCCCACGCAGGTGTTATAGTATGCCTTGTCGCATCTTAGGCGATTCTCGGACCCCAGCCAGCCAACAGTTCGGCTCGTTCTCTCAATCTGCGGGGTCGGCTTCTGTTGCTGTTCGGGCTTCTCCAGTTCGCCCGAACAGCAACAGTAGTGGCCCCTGGATTGGGAGAACGAGCCGAACTGTCAAGAGGCTCCAACTCCTATTCGGTGCCGAGAATCGCCTGAAATGTTGTTCCCCTTGATAGTGTTGTGATTCCGGGAATACACATATTATCGCGCTAAACGATCCCACGCCCGTGAAGACCTCACTAGCCTCTATTCCGAGAGGATTTCTACTTCAGACTACCACGTACCTTCTCAATGAGACTTCAACCTTAGGGTAGTATTACATCAACTGAGTCCTAGCCCCAGAAATGGACCCGTTTCAGGTCACCTGCAGGCGTTTCAACCCGCGTATCAGTGGCGATTGCGAGCGCGCCGACTAGTCGCATCGCTAGTTTGTTTAGTTTCAGCCGTTGCGTGGCTGAAAAAACGCATTGGCTCACATAAACGCGCCGGCAAACAGACAAACACACACTCTCACACATCACAACCCGAGAGAAACGTGGCAGCGTGATTTCCGGCACGGAACGTAGCCCTCAAAATTTGCATAAGGGTCAGGTGGATCTGCCGTCAACGCGGATGAGCTCACAGGTGGATTTGACTTTGGAGCACTCCTCAGCAATGTCAGAATACACGCATATAGCCGCCGTCGACAAAATGAAGAATCCGATGAGCAGAACCTATAAATGGTTTGATTAACGGCGCTGATATAATTGCATATGATTAAAACGCGGGTGGAGAAATTAACGTCTGCGAGAGAGAGAGAGAGCGATCATTGAAACCTTAGTCGTTCCGAGTATAGGCGTAACATTCTGATGTTCAATCACGATGACGGAATATGACAGACTACAACGGTATTTCATTGGGGTGTTTAGAAGAACACAAAACCCTAGCTGATACATCATTTTCCGATTTTTATGGGGAGTCAAGAAACTGTTAAAAACTGAAGAACTCTAGCATTAGTGATTGGATGAGTCAAACTCAGGAGCTCAAGAGATTTCTTCTCACCCTTGCATGGATCATGAACGGATTAGCTATGTATACGTTACATTTTGGAAGCTACCGAGTAAATTACAGGGAGAAGCACCCTCGAATATAATAACAAAGGGGGCCGCAGCTCTATGCCCTGAGGAGGGGGGGGGGTCGCAGGGATTTTACTGGTTATCATGAATCGCGGAGTTCTTGCGGCCCAGCGGAGGACGATGAATGTGTATCCTGGGGCGTCAAAGTTACCAAAAAACGTGTTTCGACTGAATAATCTGAAAGCGAAAAACGGGTTTGTATGAAAATATCGCCAAATAGACGTCATTTTTGAAACGTTCCCTCATAATTATCCACTTCTCAGCTCTTATATTTGAATTCCAGTATAATTTACTCTCTATACATGGTGTAGTCACTTCACCTTGAGTTGTGGGGGGGGGGCGCAAAAATTTCCAGCATGGAGGGCCGCACTTCCGACGGGCCGATAACCAGAGCATGCCTTACCCTGGTAAGTTACACGCGACCTAAAGGCCCATTATACCCTCAGATATGAATTTTGAGATCTTCGTGTAATTGTGTAGAAGACGTCTCCTGCATAACACGTGCCAAACGCGAGATCTCAAATCCTCCAAATAAGCGAGATATAAGCGACCATCACGGGCGACCCTCTCTGAGATAAGGATGAAACCTGAAAAATAATTTTCTGGGTGTCCTCTGCCTTAAAAGACAGTGTCCACGATAAATTTCGTCTTCAGTTTTTCGCCGTAAATCAGAAGGCCGGGGTTTCATTGGAGCAATAGGGGTGAAAGAGCGAACAAAAATGAGCCCGAAAGAGCTTTAATCGGCTCCGAGATCCGTTGGCGCTAGCCTTCAGATACTTTTACAAATTTGCTTTTTTTGCGTAGCTACATACCTGGTTTCCTTGTTTCATCTCTCATACTCCAGTCTCACGCAATTCAATATTAAATTTGCAGTAAAAATTTGTGTTATACTCTTTTTATCTTTAATTGCACAAAAAACGGTCCGCCAATAGTCCTCTAATGGGCCGGCGAGGACCGTAGTTTACGTCCACGACGCGTTCTCGGCAGACCCGGGTGTGCACAGTGGCAGGGTGGGTGGCCGAGTGACGTCATTGATGAATCGATCGCTCAGAACACCCCGGTGCACACCCGGGTCTGCCGAGAACGCGTCGTGGACGTAAACTACGGTACTAGCCGGCCCATTAGAGGACAATTGGCGGACCGTTTTTTGTGCAATTAAAGATCAACAGCGTATAATTACCTTTAATGTCTTTCTCAGGGCCGTGCCCACGCAACTCGTCCCCCGTTGAAAAGCGGCTTTCAACAAGAAGGGTCAATTTTATCTGTTTCGCAGCGTTTTTCATGATGCTTTCTTCACTGATGAAACAGTCAGGCACTGAACCCTCGTTTTCTGGTGTTGTTGAGAACTTGTCGAAAAAGTTGAAGAAAGTTTCTAACGGAAGTGTCAGATTTCCTAGAAACCCTAACAAGCGTAAGAAAGGCATACGGCTAACAAATGATATGCATCCATATTGCAAGCTTAGTACACATTGCACGTCAAGACGTTAATGCTATGATATAAACGTAATCAGACAGGATTATTTCTTTATGCAATACAATGAATTCTGCAAATGCAGAAATTGAATATACCTGATGTTAACAAGAATTTGTAGAGGCAAACTTTAGAAGCAGTGAGATGAAAAGGAATGGGGACATTCGGGAAGTGGCGAAATCCAAGAAGAGAGAAGGAAGTGAAGCACGCTGGGAAGAAAACTGGAAGATGCAGGTGTTTCAGCGCAGTGACATTTTTCTCTAAACGGTGAATCAGATTCGGTTGAAAACGATGTTTCCAATGAAATCCGAACCACTCGAGGTAAATGCATAGCCTTTTTTCAAATCTATGTCCGTACTTACCTGCCTGGGTCAAGCGGTAAATGACCAGTTGGACAACGGGGATGATGTGAAATTTCCTCGAAAAAGAAACTGGAATTTGTGGATGGGACGTGAAAGATTCGGGTCAAAAACAAAAAAACGCTCCCCCGAGGCTTGTCAGCAGGTTAGTGATGGTTGCTATAAGCACCGTGTAGAATTAATCACAAAAAAGAAAATGAAAAATGCAGAAAATTCAATTCTTTTTCGGAAAAATCCACCTGTAGGGGATGTAATAAAAATTTTCAGCATTTTTGAGAAATTTTGGTCGTCAGGGAGGGGGTGCGTAGCTTAGTCGAGGTCCGGGATAACGGTGTGCATGACCATGTTACCTGCTGGAGGCTTCTCTACACCGAGTTATGGGGGTTTCCTCATTTGGGCAAAAAGGTCAAGAGGGGCAGTTTTTTTAGTTGTTCATACAAAAATAGTTTGGATTCGGCTCGAACGTCCTTATCTTGAACCAGCCAAACAAGCTGTCTCCGCCCTGTTTCTTTACTGTTCCCGGCCCTAACTACAAAGTAGTCCCAATCGATCGCTCGAAATCGGTCGTTTTGGCCAGTTTCGATGCTTCCACCGGCGTAAGCGTTCTAGTATAGGCTATAAGGATCTAATGGCTTCCCCATTTCAACGATTTTGTCGCTAGTTTCGCTATTTCAACAGAGCGGGCACGCTGCGGTGTAACTCGTCCACTTCCCTTCCAATACAAAACAACTCCTTATTTCCTTATCTTCGTCGAGCTTTCGTCGGTTTTCCATCAGTTTCCAATACCACCAGCTCCAAACCTTCTATTTATGTTATAAAATCGATATAATTTTCGAGCGTGTATGATACATTTAATGCGAACCCCTAATGGAACTCCACAGAAAAGTAAAACAATCAAGGGCAAACTGTACGATATCAACTACTGAAAAACGAAACAGAATCGGACTCAATTCTCTCATTTCACCCGACTGTCGCTTGATAATTAACAGCTAAATACATTCAGCTGCTGCAGCTGTGCATCATGGAAAGCACAAAGATTAAACAGACTTCAATCCGGAGGGGAAAAACTTCAAACCACATTCACCATACGTTGATCATATGACCGGTAAACACTTTCCCACAATTTACCCTTCAAAGGCAGTGTTCACGAAGAAAAAGTTGCACGTTTTCTTTTGGCTGAAACGTAAGCTTTGGGTCTCTCTAAGAAGGTTAAGAACGGAAGTGCGGCGAAAAACTGCCGGTAAGTGGGTGAAAATCTCGTGGGCCAGCCAACCCATTGGGCCACTCCGCCCACGTCCTATAACAGTTTCCCTGAATTCGTGGTTAAATGAACGATGGTTTCCGATCAATAACCCCATTCTTCCCTTCATTCTCAACTTCTCTCTTTACTCAGGTCAGCTCGCACACATCGGCTGCAAAAAACGGGAGTTGCAAGCCTTGGACAACTCGTCCACAATGCTTTCCTAGCTGAATTTGAAGGGGCCATAATTCCGTTTCCAGGGGGTCTTGTACAATTCCAGGGACCTCATTGAAATCAGCATGGGACCGTTTTCAAGATAGGCGGAAAAATAGAGAAACGACTTTTATCGTGAAAACTGCCTTTAAGGCATCAAGCGCGCAGAGAATCGCTATAAAATACTTGTATACAATCAAACGATTTGGGCAAGCTGACATCACACACAAAACTTGAAGCTCTCAAAATGCGCCCCTTACACTTGTGGCCACCAGAAAACTGCTGTGGGTCGCTCAGTTATTACTTATTGGCCGATCATCTAGCACTTCTTCATAGAATCTTGATGCGACCGTAAAACAACATGGAAAACAATTATGGTACAAACTCCGCGAGCAGGGGAAATTCGAAAATGGCAGAGATCAGGTCTCCAAATGCAGAAAAGCTTCAAAAATGATTTTGGCGCGATATTCAAAACCATTTTGCCAGTGTTTTGTTTTTAAACATTTTTCTTCAAAAAAAAAGGTTTTTTCAAGGGCTCTTCCGACATTTTCGTTCACTAAAGTAGCAAAGCTATATAAAAACATGAAAAAATAACGTATGATTTTCTGCGCGTACAAGCCAAAGAAAACTTTCGAAAAACTAAATTGTCTTTCGTGTTTTCATAGTGCAATGACTTCAGGGCTCTCGACTTCATAGTTGGGTATTATGGGCAGTGTACACGTAGTGATATTTATTATACCAGTTACCGATTCTCCAAAACCGCGAAAAACTGTAAAAAATTTCAATTTTGGAAAAAAAATGATCTAGAATTGACAAAACGAGTCTTCTTGTGACACACACTGCCCATAATACCTAACCACGAAGCTGGGTGTCCTAAAGTCGTTGTATTATGAAGATACAATTTGAAAAGTCTCAAAATTTTCCCAAAAATGCGACATTCGCTCCATGGAGGTATTTTCGCGAACCCATTTTAGCACTGTGATCTAGTGCTTACAGCTACAATAGTTCCATAAGCTTGAGCAGTCCTGACAGGTAGAAAGAAGAGAACGAGGAACATTTGTAGATTCTCAGAGCCCAGAAATTTCTCTACATTCTGATGCCAATTTCGGAGCAAGTCGAGTTTTTTGAAATACTCTAAACATCATCAAAAAGAGGGAGAGTTGTACTAACGAAAGGCATACCCATCTGATCAAAAGTTAGCAGACCGACTAGGGAAAATCGCTTGCCTATCCTCTGATCCGGAGTTAAATATTTTCGGTAATCGCCCGCGTGTGTGCGCGTGTGCTGCGTCTCCTTCTACCCCAAACTTTCTCGCCATCTCTCCCCTTCTTTTGCACACGCACGCTGAGCAGCAAAGCATATTCGGCTCCGAAATAGAGGATACATTTGTGCGACCTTTCGGACCAACGTAATTAATTAATCCTTCGTTTTCGCTCAAAGTTTTGATAGAACAATAAATTATTATTATTATTATTATTATTATTATTATTATTATTATTATTATTACTACTACATATCCAAATGTACGAATCACCAATCGACTCATAGGAAATCGATAATTGATCGATTTGCAACAGGAAACAAGCACGAGCATGAGCATTCATTCGTTGGTTAATCGCGGTGGGGCGGCACCTTCACCACGCAAGCCACCATTGCCGAGCGCAGAAAACCATTTTCCGCCGCAAACCCCACAGCCTGGACTCTAGCCGATTCCCACGAATGCCCTGCGTCACTGATCGTGTCGAGAAGTTCGACAAGGTGAACCCGTTCCTGAAAATCGTTCATTGGTCAGGTCAGACGTCCTCGCATCAACTCCTTGAGACACTCCCTGTTTAGGCTCATTACTTCCAATGAAATATAGAGGGTGCGCCGAAATTACGCCAATGCAGGAAACTTCAAGAATCTCGATTCCATGGCTAGTTTTAAAGAGTCTTTTCCTGTTCTTTATTCGCTTGCATTCCTGCCCTCCCCTTATATCTATTTTACGGTCCTTTTTGTCGATGACGAAGCCACCGTGCCACCATCGCTAAGATGTTCTGGCACGGTCGATGCAGCAACGACTACTAGGATCCGGAAGGCAGTGAAAATCTTTTCGAAGGATTCAGAAACGCCGTTCCAATCAACAAATCATTAGGATCTGACAAAGACCATTCTGGACAATAATAACGCCCTTCTGTTTTTAAAGAATCTATCATTATGGTATGTGAAACTAGGGAATCTCGACTGGTTGAGAACACCGTTGCCAACGAAAATTATACCACTTATTTATGTACGCATGTACTTCCAATGACGTTCTAAAATCTATGTCTGTAGGTGCTGAAGATTCTCTGAACCGAGATATTAAGTTTTCTCAGTTGGGCGCAAAGGGAGGAACCTAGTTATACTCCGGCGTTCCGCTGCCACTGGTTTTGCAGGGAGTCTGCAATTGGCAAAATTTCGAAATCGACCAACACCAGAACTGCTGCGGAAGCCAGCGGCAGCGAAACGACGCAGTACAACTAGGCCTGAAGGCCTCTGTGTATTCGAGATAGTCGGGCGACAAAAATTGCGCAGCCACGCAGCTTCCTTCGTGCCTGCCCTTTATTCCCCATCACTGCGGCTCGACTTTTGCCGCCAGATTTCGCCTGAAGGGTACGCCCATAAAGCAATTTTCGGAGTGATCAAGAAATGTTCCGAATTCGGCTCAAGACTCATTTATGGGGCTTATACGGGGTCCTGAACCTAAAATTGAGAACCGGAGTTCATCGCAATGTTAAAAGGACATGGGGCAGTTGCGGTCACACACTAAAACTACGGTGGAAGACGCCTAATTTCATTTTCGATCGACAGCACAGCTGATTTTCTCTGTAAGTTACGGTTTTTCTTGTTTTCTTCGGCATTAACTTGGTTTTTAACTGTTTAAATATTGCGAATGGGCTATTCTTAGTGCGTAAGGAAAATTAGCCGTTTGTTCGGACTTCGAAGTTTTTTTTCAAAATTCTGTCTTGAAATCGAAGAAAACAGCAGATTCCTCTCACACACCAAGAAAAGCCCCTATTTGTAAAAATAAAAGACAGAAACAAAAGTAATGCCGAAGTAAACAAGAAAAAAAGAAAAACGGTAACTCACCCCAAAAATCAGCTGTGCTGTCGATCGCTAATGAAATTAGGCGTCTCCCACCGTAGTTTCAGCGTGTGACCGCAACCGCAGCATGTCCTTTTAACATTGCGGTAAACTATATGCATAACTTCGAAAAGAAGCCGACTGGGTTTAGGAGCCTCAGACCGAGGCAAAATGCGACTTTTAATGAGACTACGACAAGAGACTACGACAGAATTGCCCCAAAACTGCTCTGTAGCGGTTATTTGGAGTGCGCCACGAAAATCTGAGTATTGTTAAAGGCAGTGTTCACGATAAGAATCGTTTTTCTGCTCTTCCGCCTATCTTGACGATGTTTTTAGAATCGTACAAGACCTTCTAGGAACGGAGTTATGGTCCCTCAGAAATTGAGCTAAGGAAACATGGTGGACGAGTTGTCCGAGGATTGTAACTTCCGTCTTTTGCAGCCGATGTATGTGAGCTGACCTGAGTAAAGAGAGAAGTTTAGAGTGAAGGGAAGAACGGGGCTTTTGATCGGGAACCATCGCTCATCTCGCAATCTCGAGCATTCATTTGTTCACGTCGGTGGGCGTGGAAAGTGCATCTGGGGTGTGACAAGCTGACGGGTGTCCAACTTTGGGGTCGTAGGGGAACGTTTCGAGCTCATTTTTTTTAGTTTTTTCAACGTTAGGGTTGCGCTAGGCCCCGCAGCTGCTGATCTCCACCATAAAATCATACATGGTTTTTATCGTGGACACGGCCTTTAATCGATTTTCGATGGATTACGGTGGGTCACAGTGGACATACGGCAGCTTGGTCAGAGTTGGAGATTGGGTTCAAAACTTCTCCGTGGGGGTCATTTGGGCCACTGAACACCAATATGATGTCAATTTACCGAGTCTCAGAATACTATTGTCGGTTACGCCAGCTAGATAGCACTATATCCACCATAACCTACGGTAAGCCGCAGGATATCCAGGGAAGGATCCAAGATTCGTAGTCAGGACCCCCAAGTGAAAGCAGGAAAGACGCTTCCAGCCATCTCTTTATTTTATTTATTTGACACGCCCATAGGGCGCGCCAACAATCAAAATTGAATAGAAACAGTTTCAAAAAAATATTAACAGAACGAGGGCAGGCCAACATTAACGTAAAAGTGAATCTGAAAATACGCGAAAACCAAGCAGGATACCATTGGTTGTTCACCTTAAGTGAAAAAAAAATCCCTATATCGGAAACTGGTGGGAAAGTTGAATTTATAACGTGGTCATGAAAAATCATATCAGCATACATAGCCAACAAAGCAAGGTTTGGCCATACCAGCCAGCTAAGGCATGCACTAAACAACTTTTGTGAATATCCTAAAAATCGCATGATGTTCCTTTACCTTTCCGTCCATCAGAGGAAGCCCGCTATGACTCGGTTTAAAGAAGCTTTCAGCAGGTACAAACATAGATTTGTGGCAAAGTAGTTGGAAGTACCTTATCGCATCATTCATAGTCCTCACAGCAAGCGCGGCACGCGCGCGTGACACTCCCGACGAGCGGTGGCCTACGAAACTTTTCACCGCGGGGGACGAGCGGGCGCCACTATGGAATCTCCGGTGGCACCGCCATGGCGGTGCGGGTTAAAGTCGGGCCTTAACTGTGACATGCACAGAAATTCCTGGCTTGCATTTGGGCATGCGTTGGCGAATAGTCCCAGAATTATTTGTTGTAGTGGACTCAAATCGAGAAGCATTATTGATTCAAACGGTGAAACCGCCACACGGTTTGGGCAGCGCCGCTATGGCGGTGCTGGATGGGTGGCAGGCGCGTCCAGTGCGGTGAGAACTTTCATAGTCTACCGCGCTTTCCACGCGTCACGTGCGTGCCGCGCTTGCGGTGAGGACAATGAAAGATGCCTAAGAACAGCATACGCGCTCGCAAAAGTAGAAGAGATAGCGAAGTCGATGGGTCCTACAGCTCCTACAAGAACATT
The DNA here is from genome assembly GCA_029168955.1 of Aplectana chamaeleonis. Classification (NCBI taxonomy): domain Eukaryota; kingdom Metazoa; phylum Nematoda; class Chromadorea; order Rhabditida; family Cosmocercidae; genus Aplectana; species Aplectana chamaeleonis. The sequence goes on along the minus strand of JAPDOI010000207.1, from coordinate 472,865 downwards.
GAGCTATATTGAGTCACAAAATCATCCTTTCCCTGCTCACTTTCAATACGGACTCCGCCCATCAATACAAACACTCCCGAATTTAATGCTCGAATACGCTCATTTTAGATCGTTTTAGACGCTTCTAACGACGTAAGCGTTTCAGTAAAGGCCGTACAAGTGCACTACTGTCGCTATCCCAACCGATTTGTCGCCAGCTTCGCTGTTTCGCTGTAACTCGTTCACTTGCGGACCAATAAAGACAGAACCGTTCATTTAAATCATTATTTTTCGGTTTTTCGTTATATTTTAACATCAACGGCTCCAGACCTGCAATTCATTCCATAAAATTGATGTCACTTCTCAGCGTATATGATGTATTAATTGGTATTATTTCGTTGGAAACGGCGTTTCCGAGCGAATGTGACTCTCTAGTTAGACATCTTTTTCTTAGGCGAACGTGTGCCCTCAACCGAATAAAAGCTGAACTGTTCATAAAAAAATTATAGCAGAGTTATAGACCGGAAAGGACTCTTTTAGTGAATATAAATACTTTGGCAAACAACGAGTACATAGTTGGAAAGAGGAAAAAACTAGAACGCAGCGAGCATATGTTGCAATCTGGTATTTCATTCTTCCTCCAAACCGTAGACTAATTAAAAAAAGTAAATGGGAAGGTTGAATTCATGAGCTGACAAAAAATCGGGCAAAGGGAGCAAGAAGTCAGAGCGAAATTCAGCTATTTGAGCCGATTGTTGACACAGACAGGCGGGCGGCAACGGGAGAACGTTTCCAGAAACGAAACGAAAGCACACACACTCCATTAGGAAGAATTCGTAAAAAGGATTTCAGAAGAATTCATCAAAAGAATAACACAAATATTAGTTTTAGCAAATAGCAAAGTAACACCGCGGTGACCGGATTTCACCTTCATTGCACGTTTTAACATGTTTGCAGCAGCAAATCGAAGTTTATCGTGTTTCCATCATCCATAACTGCGCTGAACTATTGCCTCAACATGTCAAAACGTGGAGCTCAAAGTGAACGTGCTAAACCGCTCACTGTAGTGGAACTTTGCTATACACTTGACATTATAATTGAGCCATGGGAGGTATGAATAGCGTCGTGTCGATTCTGCAGAGCTGCGGAGGAATGAGAAGAGGAAGAAAAACGCCATATGCACAGCAGCTTGGTGCACGTGCACCCGACATGCACGGGACAGCAGTAAAAACTGGCTCAACACTCACACAGACACATAAAGATGATCTCTCGCCTACGGGTCCCTAACAACGCCCGGCTTGGCTCGTGGGAACGGGTGGATTATCGAGTCGATTTTGTTGCGGAGCTTAGCGGAGTGTTTCAGGCTTAGAATGTTTACTTTAATAGCATCAACACTAGGAAAAAAATACAAAGTCGCACTATTGATGGACTCCGGTTGGCTGAGAAAAGCATGCTTAAAGGCAACGCTCACGATGAAAAACCGTATTGAAAGGTTTTGATGTTTTTGGGTAGGTGAACCCACTAAGAAGAGATTGATAGGAAAAGGTCACCACAGAACAATCAAATACCGGTGAAAAACAGTTTAAAGAAATCTCTGAAAAAATAATTATGCCTGTTTGTGCGTTTCTCCGTACAGACTGCGTACAACGCATCGAACTTGACGTCGGGGAAGTGGTTTAGTGCTTCAAAATTCTTAGGTAGGTGGCTTCGCTTTCTGTTTTTTACACCAAAAATTCTTTGAAAAATAAGAGGGGTCGATGTACATGCTGAAATGTTAGAGCCTTTCGCGATGAAGAACATTGGAAAATTCTGTGTCTGTTCCTACGGTAACACGAATTCAGGGCAACTGTTATAGGACGTGGGCGGAGTGACCCGATGGGCCGGCTGGACCGCGGGAATTTGACCCACTTGCCGACCGTTTTTCGTTACACCTCTGTTCTTACTCTAAAGCTCACGTTTTAGCCAAAAAAACGGGCAACTTTTTCATCGTGAACACTGCCTTTAAATACGGAGGAAAAGAACAACAAAGCCGCTAAAACTCGAGAAATTCGATTTGAAAAACCACAAAAGGAAACGAGAATATTCACGGATGTCAGGAAGGGAATCCCTATTTAAGTCCGAAAGTTTGGATTAGAATTTCTCAAGTAATGAAACCGTTCGATCAAACCATGAGCAGGATCTACCTTCAAATCCCTTGAAAACAGAGTTCACGATGAGAAGGTAGGCCGTTTTTTCACAGAAACGTAAGCTTTAGATCCCTCTAACTAGGGCTTGCCTTACATTTCCGGTGGGCTTCTATAAAATCATGTGTTGGTGGTTGTACGTATGGGACACAGCATTGAAGGTCCGCTTTCCGAATTTCCTAAATGCCTCAGAGATTTACAGGAGATTTCCAAACGTGGGCATTTTCATAGCTTTGTGTGGATAAAAGGGGTACACGAATGACAATTTTCGAGATGTTAAAAAATTGTTTCGGATCGGGCTGAAAACTTGTTTCTATGGGTGTTTTTGGGTGCTGACCACAAATCTGAGGTCCATGTGTCAATATTCAAAAAAAATCCGTCTGATCTGATCCAAAGCGTCAAAACGGGGGAAAATTTGCTGGAAAAATGCCACTTTTGACGATTTTGAGAATGCCACGATGAAGTGGCTTCAAAACTTGTACATAAGGGTTATTCGGCCTGCGTAACACGGATCTGCGACCCGTTTATCGATTTTCGATAGATTACGGTAGATTATGGTGGGTATACGGTAGCTTGGTCAAAGTCTCAGATTTGACTCAAAATTTCACTGTGAATGTTATTTGGGACGCTGAACACGAATTTGAGGTCCATTTTTCGATTTTCGAAACTTTAAGGTAAGTAACGCCAGTTAAAAGGCATTATGCCTACCGTAACCTTAAAGGCAGTGTTCACGATGATATCCATTCCCGAGTTTTTCACATAAAACAATGCGTGGGCCTCCAAGTGTTACAAAAATTACGAAGAAACGGCTGAAGAGCATTGAAACGTCGTAATTCAGTGACATTATTCTATACCATAAATCAGTTGTCGGTTGGATGAACATGTTCACGGTGGTCGTCACCGGTGGAAAATTGGATCAGTCGAAAATAGAAGAATAATTTATGCAGAACAGGATTAGTTAGAGCCCTAAGGAAAGAACGGAGCAATAGAGAGTAGAGAATTGCAAAGGACGGGCCCACAAAAGATTTCATTGTCACAACAAACACTTCCTGTGATACTTAAAGGCAGTGTCCACGATAAATTTCGTCCTCGGTTTCTGGCCGGAAATCGAAAGTTCAGGGTCTCATTAGAGCACTGGTGTAAAAAGAATGAACGCAAACGAGCCCGAAAGAGCTCCATACGGCTCCGAAGTCCGCTCGTGCTAGCCCTTCCGCTCGCGGTCGAGTTTTCCGAGGAACAGTTTGGTCCGCTTCAACATTAGCATTGGAGCGCGAGCGCGGCTGAGTTTAGCATTGGGGCGCATTTGCGCACGCTGTCTACTTCAGGCCCATGCCCGCGCAACTCATCCACCGTTGAAATGTGGCTTTCAAGAAGAAGAGCGGTTTTCGGATGTTTCGCAGCGTTTTTCATGATTCTTTCTTTACTGATGAAACAGTCAGACTCTAAGCCTCCGTTTTGTGGTGAAAATTCGAAAACGATTTTTATCGTGGACACTGCCTTTAAGAGGTGGGGTGATACTTAGAGATGTCGTGTACTTCTGGTGCGTTTTTCTCGAATTCTACGTCATTTTAATTCTAACCGGGAGCCACTCAATCAATATAGCGAATAATCTCAAAATTCAAAATTATCGTGAACACTGCCTTCAAGTCAGGCAAGGAATAGACTTCAGATTCGGGTTCAGCGCCCTAAATAACCCCCAGATGCAAGTTTTGAGCAGAATCCGCGCAAAAATTTCTCAACATCCGCAAAAATTCTCTGATGCCCCCTTACCTTTTTTTTGAAGCAATGAAAATGCCACTTTTCGGAATACCCGCATTCATTTAGGGAATTTTAAGCACGGATTATTTATGTACTGTCACAGGCCTACAGCAGGGACAACATGGTTTTCCAAATCTCCAGGGGAAGTTTAAAGCAGTCCCTAGTAAGAACATTAAGGACGGAAGTACGACGAAAAATTGTGAAGTGGGTGAAAATCTCGTGAAACAGACACCCCGCCCACGTTGAATAACAGCTGTCCATCGTTCGTTCCACCAAAGGAACAGTTGCCGAATTTCTGAATACTCTTTCTACCGGGAAAATTCAATATCGAAGCATAAGCGTTTAACCATCTAATTTTTAAAGAGTTTTTGGTACAATAAACAGAAAACAAAATCACTTACTGATAAATTCTTAAGCGCAAACCCATTTCCGAAGTTTAGTTCGATGTTTTGTCCGCAGTACTCAAAACACACAAAATAGGCGGAATACAATAATTAGGAGGTTTTTTGGAAGTTTTTCTCTGGTGTTTGAGAATTTTATGGAAACTTTTCCCGATTATTCTCCACTTCGTGGATTTGCTTACTCAAAAATATCAAAGACTAAAATGCGCTTTTTTGTGAAGATTCTTGCCTTTAGAAACAGCAGGTACGCTCGTAAAAGTTGTTGAGATAACGGGGTTACTGGGGTCATACGGCTCCAAATAGAACGCCTACTCCGTTGGAAGCGTCAAAAACGAGTTAAAACTACTATATTTGAGACATATGCAATCAAAAAATTTCGCAGACCCTGCCCATTCGGGTTGAATCAATTCGAATTCACAAAAAAGCGTTCATTTTGCAGAAACCCTTATAGGAAATATCGCCTATAACCTTGTTCAGAGTCAACGCAGGCAGCTCTGTAGGGCGTATTCGGAATTCGTGACCACGGCCCTAGACATGCACATTTCCTTTGGACCGGCCACAATCCCTAGAGAGTAGCTCCCTGCTTGCGAAACTCAAGCGTTGTCAGCAAAATCAGAGACAAAAAAATGGAGTCGATTTTTCAGCCGTTTCGTTAGTTATTTTCCTGTAAGGAATACACATCTCTCGTCAATTATACATACCTGGAGAGCTTTCATGCTAAGCTAGACCGCATGTTGGGTAATCGAATTGAAACCCATAATTGCTGTCATGAAACGAAAGCGATCACCGCTCCCGCTCATTACTCATGAACGGGGGTGCGATTACAGGTGAATCGCGCGAGCGATTAAGCTGTTGGCGAGCCGTCAAATGCTGGCAAATTCAGTTTTCGATATGTAGTCAGTTCTCCGTCGGCATGAATGTCATGGCAATAAGCATGAAAAAATGACACTGTTTTCGACAATGGGAGGGGTAAAAGCTCATACAATACCGCTTATAGGATTTGGTAAGAAAGCGAGCGAGGTCGGGTTTTCGCGTCTTTTTCGTATAACTCGCTTCAAACTCAAATTTGAGCGAGTCTAGGGAGATATTCATGATCCTGGCGTTGAGGGCTACCCAATGGTTTACCCTATGTGGCGACTACGTTGAGAACTGTAGAAGTTTAGCAATCAGCCAGGCTTGTAATTACGGTACCGTGGCGGATGGGCGCTACCGTCTCTATCTGCGCTTCCTGTGTCTACCGTACACAGAACTGGTTGATGGCGAAGCTTCTATAGTTCTCAAAGTAGCCACCACAAAGGGTGAACCACTGGGTAGCAATCAACGCCAGGACCATTACTACCACCCTCGTTCCGCTAAAAAATGACTCTGAAGCGAGTTATACAAGCGAGTTGTACTAAAAAGGCGCGAAAACCCTACCCCGCTAGTTTTTTGACAAAATCCTACGCGCGGTCGTGTATATAGGTCAGAATTTAGGTCTCTCCTGGATCCCAACCCCTTCGGAGAGGTCAGAAGACATTTTACACATTCGCAGAGATCGCCATAGGCCCTGGATTCCAATCTCTCCAAAAGCTCTGTCCTTTGCCCGCATGCTCATGCCCTATCTTGTCGCGTTTAACGCTAGGACGTAAAAGGACGGTAAAGGCTATAAAAACGCGAAATTCTCATGGTTTGTACGCGTGCTGGTGCGGAGCGGAGGTTAGAGACAGTGAGAGAGCGCATGACAGACGGAGGGAGCAGCATAGCAACAGACCCTTTCGGAGCAACAGAAAACGTCCAATTTGGAGTGTGAACAGGCTGTCATTATTACTTTGGACACTATGGATCGTATTTGTTATTAAAGATTTACACCCCTCACCCCTGGCTCTAATCCCTTGAGAAAAAAAAAGAAGGAACGTTTCTCACCCATGTCAGAGTTTGAGAATTCTGGGTCTCTCCTTTCCATGCCCTAAATTACTGGAACCGCATCTCCCCATTATCAGGTACAGTTCCGTGTTGTACTGACATTTTCACCACGATGGAGGCTGTCGTTTCTGTCGTTTTTTGGAAGAAAAAAAGATTTTTTTTTCATAGTAACTGGAAGACCCGAACCAAAAAAAAAACTTGTATTACTGGTAGGCAGACATGAGGCCATTGTTACCGAAAAAATCCCGGTTTGAATGCCCACCAAATTGATTGGCAGTATGGCGCGCGGTCTCATAAGTGTTATCAGATTACTAGATAAATCGGGGAAAAAAGTGCGTTAAAAGATTCTGGATTAATGTGACTCGCATTAGTGATAATGCTTTTTCCAAAAATCTCAGTACTTTTCTAAAGACAGGATGAAGTATTATATCATAGGACCGAGTTCATACTTGCCCCGATGCGCCACAGCGAGCTTCTAAGATAATAACACAGGCTGAGCGGGCGGAGAAGTATGTTCGCCGGCTGAGCGGGCAGGCTTATTTTGGGGGCGGAGCGTCTTACCGGGTGAGCGGGCGAGCATGCTTTTTGCTGGCTGAGGGGCATGGCTTCACGGGGTCAGCGGACAGGCATATACATATCATTGGCCCAATACTGAAGAGCTATTGCAAACAAGGGTGCGGGCAAAATGGGCTTCGAGCTGATTCGGGTGATGGCATTCGAATCGGTGGTTAGCCAAACGATTTGGATTATTGACCCCTCACCCCCTACGATTCGTTGTGACCGTGGGGCAGGACAGCGGGTCAGTTAATAAATTTTGAAGCAAGGGAAGTCTTGCCGCTCCATGGATGAAGCGCAAGCCTCGAGCTTGCTAAGGATTAGGGAGGGAGGTCCCATTAGGGCTTTATCTGCCCCTGCATATCGATATCATTCACATGGTAAGCAACTAATACCGGGTGAGCGGACCTCCATTTACCGGCTGAGAGGGCAGTGAATGCGGGGTGAGGGAGCCACCACTTGCCGGCTGACCGCTCCACCATTTACCGGCTGAGGGGGCTGAGAATACCGGGGCTTGTCCGGGTACAATGTTTAGTCAGCCGGTATTGCCTGCCCCCTCAGCCGGCGTTACTGCCTGAGTTGGCTCAATGGTAAATTTTCCCAGAGAGAAATCGCCGCTGCGGCTCTGCGACAATGCCGTTTCGGCGCCTACAGGCACTATCGCGGAGCCGTAGCGGCTCCGAGAAAGTATATCATATGAAGGCAATTGAGAATATCCTCCAAGAACTCTTTTTCTTTTTCGAAAACTTCCAAACAGCGGAGCAAACCGTTGTGGTTCTCTATGAGGAGAAGCGCTTTTGGCTCCATAAAGGACTTTGATTATGTGAGTGCCGATAAAAATATGTATATGCATGTGAACCTAATGACTATCATTAAAGGGGAGATGATGTTAAATTGTTTTAGGGGAACCAGTCGAATTCTTCCCTCGTAAAATACCACAACGGTTTGTTTCCGCTGTTTGGAAGTTTCAGAAGAAAAAGAGTTCTTGGAGGATATTGTTCATTTTTGTAGACTCTCCTCATTTCCGCTTTCCTATTGTTCCTTTTTTGTTGAAGCATTTGTAACGCTAACCAAACCACTTCTGCTTGGGGAGACCCCTTTTACAAGATTGTTCACTTTTTCTTGATATTACGCTGTAATATCCCATGCAAAATTTCAGAACGAAAGACCTCTTCATCTCCCACTAGATCAGTCCTCTTTTTCTGTAGTCACAGAATCAATGACCCAAACTGCTTTAGTAAAACTATCTCAGAAAAATCAACTCAATGTATTTAATAAGACCGATGTTCACATGATATTAGCTAAGAAATGAATGATATCCATGATATCGTTCCACATAATTCATTCATATTGATCGCGTCAGCCACATCTAGCTACACCGGGTGTTATTTGCACCTTCCATGTTTTTCATACACGTATCGAACGGGTCGGCCACGGTGATTTTCTCAACCAACTCTGACAGGGACCTTAGGCCCCGGTTATGAATTGGTCGCCCAGGTAACCAGCCCGGTCGATAATCGCGAAAGCCTGCTGGCCTACGGCCGGATGCAGAATCTGCCTGCAGTTCTTCGCTTTCAAATGAAACTAACTTAAAACCGGGACAGTCAGAAACTACCTTCCATTCCATCTGGACACTTTCACATCAGTGGAACAAAGCAGTTTTATATACTCATTATTTCGTTTCCGTTGCCCCATTCCTTCGCAGAACAGCCGCTTTGATTCCATGAATCTGATATGAAAAAGCTCTGCTGAGCTGCGAATGGGAAATAGTTCTAACAATTTGTTTTGAATTTGGATGCTAATAAGCAAGTACCATTTATTGCAGAAAAAATCAGTACAATACCCACCCTAAGTTTTGGCAAAAAGACGAAAAAAACGCGGAAATTCGCTTTTTTGGTCTTTTGATCATAACTCGCTTCAAAGTGGACGATTTTCAAATTTGAAGACATCTTTGGAATCAGCATCAAGCCCTCTTGTTTGATCGATACATGGCAGCTTACTCGACAAGGCATATAGGGTTGACACAATCAATCAGTGGGTGAAAGTGGGTCAATATGAGCTGCTGAATTGTGAGACTGGGTACTCTGGTTTATTTAAATTTTCGATTCAGTTTTTGTCATTTTAATTTAATTTATATATTTTTTACTAATTTTCAAAATTTAATCTCCCTTTTCCTCTAGGCATTGTTACTAGCTATCCATGTAGTTACTTGCTTGAAACGTTTTTGGTTCTTGACTCTTTTGGTTTTTCTATTTGTGGATTTATTATATTTGGTGCTTTATTTGATTTTTATCTAAGTTTCACTGTATTTTGAATTCTTATATGCTTACAATTTGATTAATATAACTTCTCTTTATCTGAAAAATGGTTTGATAACAACGATAAAATATTATTCAGTTATGAATCGTTTCAACTGTGACTTCAAACAAACAATTCATAACACTAGAATTTTCTCTAGAGTCCTCGATGTAGAACGAATTCAAGTTTCAATCGTTTGTGTCAATACTAAAATTTCTTGGAGAGGTATTATTTTCCGGACTCCGAAAGCACCATTCGTCGCCCTGATTTCAGAATGTTTTCAAGTTTGTGAAAACAATTGTTTTCTGGAGTAGTTTATGACATATTTTGCCGTTTCAAGAAGTTGAAATTCTTTAGAATTTATGAAACTTCAACCTGAAAAACATCACACTCGATTCTTGTCGTATTGCAAATTTCAAAACTGTTTCCATACCTGAAACAGTCAAGATTTCTGGTATTGGATGATTTCCGCATGGCAATGGTCCCCCCTTCAGCTTCCTGCGCCTCCTCCTTCCTCTATCTCTCTCTTCACTCTCGACGATCTGACGCACTCCTCGCACGAAGGCAGTCCCCGAAGTGGATTGAATTCGAGCAGCGGAGATGGGTGGAGAGATGGCGGTGGAAGGATTTGGTCATGGAAAACCAATGGTCGAATGTGATGGAAATGCCAAGCATAGTGGGCGTTTCTGAGATGTTGGCGGTGTATGGGGACGGGATAAAGTACGCAGTTAACGGTATGGTGGACTGATTTCTTGGACAGCTTTGAAGGGGCTCAGAAAGTGTTTAGCTGTGTGGATGGTCAACGTCATACGCGCATTTAAGGGAAAATCGGAACAGGAACGAAAGCTTCATGGGTGGTCCTTTCTGATATACCTAGTCCCGTTCTTGTCTGTGCTATTGGAAGTGAATCATGAGTCGCAGACCGCACTTTGGCATTGGCACTGCAGCGCGTGCCAGCTCACACTGTGGATTGGATCACCATGCGATGAGCCTCAAACCGACTTCAAACTTCATGTGTTCAAATGAGATAATTAGTCATCAATCATTCTGACGACGATAATTGTTCCGGCGGAGAAAATCGTTGACGCCAGTTGGCGATCAGCTGATCAACTGTTTACCAGCGGCGGCGATATGCGCGTATTGTGTTGATGATCACGCATTCATGAGATTATGGTTTGAGTGCGATGTGGTTGCCTGGCGTTCTTTCACCATTGCTCAAAGCAAACTTTGCGGTGTTTGTTGGAGTTGGTTGAAAAAATGAAAAATTCCATATTCGATCCTTCTCCTTGTATTCAGAAGCGCATTTCTGTCGCATTTGTCGAAGAGCAGTTAGTTGGTTGAGTCACCTTTCGCATGGTGGATTCATCAGTGCGGTGACGCGCCGCGGCCACGCGCTCGTTGGCTGCTGGGTGGCTGCGACAAGTTCACTCTCAATAGCACAGTACAGAACGGGACTAGGTATGTGGAAGGACCACCCATGAAGCTAGTTTCTGTTCCGATTTTCCTAAATGCGCGTATGACGTTGACCACCCACACAGCTAAACACTTTCTTTTCTGGGGCCTTCAAAGCTGTCGAAATCAGTCCACCCATACCGTTAACTATGTACTTTTTATCCCGTCCCCATACACCAACATCTCAGAAACGCCCACTGTAGCCTCTTATCACATTCGGACCATTGGTTTTCCAAGGACCAAACCTTCCACCGCCATCTCTCTCCAATCATATCGCTATCCCGATTTAATCCACTTGGGGACTGCCTTCGTGCGAGGAGTGCGTCAGATCGTCGAGAGGAAGAGAGATAGAGTGGAAGGAGTGGAGGCGCAAGGAAGCTGAAGGGGGACCATTGCCAGCGCGGAAATCATCAATACTAGAAAAATCTTGACTGTTTCCCAGGTATGGAAACAGTTTTGAAATTGCATTACGACAAGAATCAGTGGTGATGTTTTCAGGTTGAAGTTTCATAGATTCTAAAGAATTTCAACTATGTGAAACGGCAAAATATGTCATAACTTCTCCAGAAAACAATTGTTTTCTAGGCAAAACATTCTGGAAATCAGGCGACTACAAATATTGTTTTCGGAAGTCAAATAATACCTCCAAGCCTTACGTGACCGACGAAGCGTTGACACCCAGTTGCTCTACATCGAGGAATATGGGGTTTGCCCCAGTGTTATGGTGTTTGTCTGGAAGTCGCGGTTAGCTGATTCATGGCCAGTGATCGCATCATCGTTGTTATCAAACCGTTTTCAGAAGAGTTGCTGTTAATCAGGTGAGTAGCTATAGTTCCGAGCCTGTGAGCAGATTAAGATCAGATAAAGCTGGTAAAATGAGTAATAACCGCGATAGAAGGCCAGAAGATCAGGGCAAGGCGTTTCAGCGAGCGAGCTTTGCATGGATAACTGTAAATATGTAGCGCGCGGAAGAAGAGTGGATTAGAGTTTTCAGAGTTCAGAGTATGTAATTAGAGTTTGTAGGAAGCTGACGAAACAGATCGAGAGTTTAAGTGTTTGGGTGACAGCCGCACAGTTGGCGGCTAAAAATGTTGTTTGCTACTGCCGCTCATTGACCCATTGTCGAGCTTTATGCCTTTGTTTCAGGTAAACAATGTAGGGAGATCGAAGGAGGATCGTCTTGATTCAAAGCTGGAATTGAAATTGTTCGCTGAGCTGATTATGATCAAGAGACGAAAACGATTTTTGTACTCAACCTTTATTAGAAGAACAGTCAATTCATGACAGTGAGAAGGAAGGGCGCTTAAATGGTTGTGGATGACCTTTACGAGGCTGAAACGATGACTGGCATGATACGGCGCGGCTCATGGCATCTCAAACTTTCTGCTTGCTATGCTTGTCATCCATACACTTTTAAAGTTTTGCAAGGTGTTCTCTCCTGCGCAAATTCAGGGGCCTCATTTACTCGGATGGCTAGCATCGAGTCTGGGCTCCACCGCTCACTCTGCAGGGTGGTCTTCACAACCTTTCGGATGAGCAGCAACGGGTCCCGAACACCTGCCCACTGTCGGGTTTCCACGGCATCCCGATGACTTCATCAGGCTCGAAGCACTTTACGACGTCCCGATAACGTCATCAGAAGCTGACTTACTTTTTGGGACTATCCTAGACGGGGGGGTCACCACGATTTTCCCATGAAAATGAATGGAAAACCTGATAAAAGATGTTTGATGCTGCTATCAATCATTGTTGTTGATGAAGTTCTGTAGAAATAAACGATTTGATAGCGTTATAGATCATTGGTTTCATTCATTTCTGACTTTGAATCATGAGTGCCGTGCAGGGTAAAACCCGCACTTCTCTGATGTCCCGATATTGACGTCATCAGAAGCCCGAAGCACTCTTAGGACTATCCTAGACGGGGGGGCACCCACGACTTTCTCGTGAAAATGAATGGAAACCCTGATAAGATGTTTGATGCTGCTATCACTCATTATTTGTTGATGAGCTCTGTGAATACTTCGATTGATAGCGTTATAGATCGGTGGTTCATTTCATTTCTGACTTGAATCTTAGTGCCCCGTCTAGGATGATCACCTCACGATGTCCCGATGACGTCATCGGAAGCCCGAAGCACTCTTGGGACTATCTAGACCTTGGGGGGGCACCACGACTTTCTCATGAAAGTAGTTGACCTTGATAAAGGTGTGATGCTGCTATCAGTCATTGTTGATGAAGTTGTGTAGAAATACTTTGATTGATGCATTCATAGATCGGTGGTTCATTCCATTTCTGACTTGAATCTTGAGTGCCCCCGTCTGGGTAGGCCCGCACTTTCCGACGTCCCAGCCAGCGTCATCAGAACTCGAGGCACTTTGCGGCGTCCCGGCGTCATCAAGCGAAGCACTTACGACGTCGGTGACGTCATCAAACCAAACGCCGTCCGATGACGTCATAAATCCGTAGCAATTTTCGTCCCGATGACGTCATCAGAAACCCGGCGCTTTCGACGTCCGATGACGTCGTCGGAAACGCCCGAAGCGCGTTTCGACGTCCCGATGACGTCATCAAGTGAAGCGCACTTTCGACGTCCGATGACGTCATCAAGCCAAAGCACTACGACGTCCCGATGACGTCATCAAACCAAACGCTTTTCACGGCGTCCCGATGGCGTCATCAAACAGCACTTTCACGACGTCCCGATGACGTCATCAGAAGCCAAGCACTTTTCACGGCGTCCGATGACGTCATCAGCCCAAGCACTTTCGACGTCCCGATGACGTCATCAGAAGCCAGAAGCACTTTTCACGGCGTCGATGACGTCATCAAGAAGCCAGAAACGCTTTTCGACGTCGGAAGTAGTCATCCAGAAGCCGAAACACTTTCGACGTCCCGATGGCGTCATCAAAGCCAGAAGCACTCTCACGACGTTCCGATGACGTCATCAGAAACTCGAGGCACTTTTTCACGACGTCCCGATGACGTCATCAGAAGCCTGAAGCACTTTTCGGCGTCGATGACGTCATCAGAATCCCCCCTCACCTACAAAATCAGTTAGTTACCAGCCTACGTACCTCTACCAGCCTGTCTGCCAAGTTGATTGCCTGAGACCATTGGCAGTGGCTATTAACGATGAGGACTGAAAAGCGTGACGGCCTGCGGCCCACGGCCCACAGCCCCTGACCCACGGCCTACGGCCCACGGCCTACGGCCTACGGCTCTGACCTACGGCGCACCATGAAATTTTCTTAAGCTTTCGGGCTCACAACTTTTTGTTATTTGTGAAGCGATTTTGCTGAAATTCGGACGGCAGGTGTCTTCTGGACCCCTTAACACATCCGAAGGAAATCTTCAGAAATTTTGTTTCGAAGATTCTATAAACTATTTTATAAAATTCTAAGTGATCACAAGGCCTAGGCAAAGGCAAACCTCTCCAGCCAAAAGCTTCGCGGCTCAAACAGTCATAATACAACAAGGGGGGCCTAAGAACAAAAATACGCACCTGCGGTTGTTATGTCCTCTGTCTGATAAGGACAAAGGTTACCGCCGTTTTCGCGCCCAAGGAAATATGGAATGTACCTCAAAACGGTGTAATTGAACTGGCGACATATTCGTTTCACCACACAGGGGAGTACATCGTACTCCGCGCGGGATCTCCTCGCGGAGCCGGCGCGGTTCTAACGCGGAGCCGCTGCGGTACTATTGCGGAACTATCTCGGCACAGTCGAGGATCGCGGTGCTTTCCCGGCACTCACGCGGCAAATTTTCTCAGTTGGTGCGTCAAAAATACACCATTCCGAAGCTATGGGAGATCCAATGAGAATCATTTCACCAAATTTCACCAGTCATCTATCACAATATGTCAGCCACAACTCGATACTGAAAAAATCGCTTACAATCCAGCGCAACTATTGAAAAAATCGATTTGGCGGGAGTTCAAACGCCGTTACTAGCTAATTACTTTCAACTTTGATTTTTTACAAGTCCGGGGTTTTGAGCAGTTCTTTTGCCATTGATATTTACTTGTGGGGTATACCCACTCAAAAGCATAAAAAAATGGCATATGTTTTTCTGCGTGTACGATGCTTTTAATTTCACTTTCTATCCTTTCCTTTCTGGCGTTTGAGCAGAAAAACAAAACTTGGTGTTAACGAATTCGCTAATTCTGGAACAGAATAAAGGTGATGGGACGTTCGAAATCGATTACAGTTAAAGAAGAAATCACGTGGGCAATCACATCGAACATACATCTAAAGAAATGTGAATAAATCACACGGCAATGAGTTTGGCGCAGCGCCAACAACGGCGGCGCCGATGAAGATGATCGGATGATGAAGAAATTACACAGCAAAAATGATGAATTCGCTGCAGGAACGACACGGTTATCAGAGAGCTCCCATCATACTGTATGAAATTACAGACTGTTTTTATTTGATAGACAGAGACTGGCTGATTCCACATGGTAGTGCATGTGGCAGGAGAAAAATCAGACCCGATATCTTATCAATGTGTTTGTTGCTGACAACGAATCGATAGATTCAGATGTTAGGAAAGGGGTTGAAAAGGCAAGACTCTAGAGACGGGAAAATTGCTTCACTGAAAAAAAAGCAATGAAGAGTCCACGGTTATTAGGGGGAGAAGGGGAAATGTAGAGGGGTAAAATACTCGTATACATAAACAAACCTTAGAGGTAGTGTTCACGAAGAAGAAATTTTCCGTCTTTTCCTAGAAACGTGAGCTTTGGGGCAAAAATCGCGAGGCTGAACGGAAACATCGGATCAGCCCGCCCACAAGATGGAAGAGTTGTCCATGCAAAAGGACAATATTCGAAGTGGTAAATACTTCTATATCTCCAGGAATTCTAGCAGCAGAATATGCGCATCAGAACCTTCTTCTTTTCAATTTTTTTTCTAGGAGAACATTAAAGGTAGTATTTACGATGCAAAAAAGTTGCCCGTTTCCTGGCAAAAACATAAGCTTTGGGTTCCTCTAAAAAGAGTAACAACGCTAACGCGACGAAAAACGGCCCGTAAGTAGATGAAAATCTCGCGAACAAGCCGACCCATTGGATCACCCCGCCCACGTCATATAACAGTTGTCTTGCGTTCGTTTTACCATAGGAACAGTTGCTGAATTTTGAATATTTTCTAACGCGAAAGACTCTAAAATTCCAGCACGTATATTGCAAAATCTCATTTCTAAAGAGTTCTCGGTACAAGAAACGGAAAAAAGTCATTTAACTGAGCATCCTGGACAGAGTATGTCAACGAATATTCCGGAAAACGAATATTCGGCCGAATAAACGAATAATCGAATACTCCGAATAATTCGATTATTCGGAAAAGTCAATTATTCTTCGAATAATTCGTTTATTCGAATATTCATATGAGTCAATTTTTTCGAATAATTCGTTTTATTTAGAATATTCGGAAGAAGTCAATTTTTCCAGAATGATTCGTTTATTCGAATAAATCAGGAAAAAGTCGCAATTACGAATAATTCAGTTTATTCGAATATTCGAGCTGCCCAATATTCAGATAATTCGGACGAATCAACGAATAATTCAGAAGAAAAATCAGGAAGCTAACATCGGCATGGATCCGGAGGAGACTTCGCGTTCACTGTTGACGGTTGGCACAAGCTTGATTGCCATATGCTAAAACATAGATACACCTGAGTTTGCGCCAGCCTTGGGCAATAAGGGAACGCGGGAGTCTCTTCCAGAGATCAATGCCGATGTTAAATCTTGACAGCTTTTATGTCCATTTTTGCGGTCCAGAGGTGAAATATCACCAACCAAAGCTGGGTGGCTATCTTAGCGGTGGGAAACCGTTATGGCTAGATGCACTTGGTCCCGCTTCCATTTTACCGTGCCGCACTAAATTTGAGGAAGCATCACCAGGGTTTCCCTCGCCTGCCAAAAAATCAGAGTTACCTTTTACGGAAAAATGGGCGTGGCCAGGTGCGATACGCAACAAGTGCCCCCCCTCGCTTAGATAGCACCCCACAAATCTGATGAGAAATTCCGATATTGTTGGTAGATATTGTTTGCAAGAAATCAAGAGAACTTTAATCAACATCGTTTAACAACTACTCATAGACATTGATAAATGTTGAAGCTTGAATATTCTTATGATTAGGGGTTAGGCAGGCCGTTGTGGCGATTTTGTAACGACTACGGCCCCTATTTTCCTGTCGTTTTCAAAAAAAAAAATTCCAGAATTTCACGACCCTAGGATAAAATTTTCAAAGCTTCATTTAGTGTCTAATTGTCAATTTCATAAAAAAAAGTGTCAAATTTTTCTAAACAGCTTCTCTGTAAATAATCTGCTTTTATATTGTTAAAAATGCAAATACACCTCACTTGCGACTGAGCTATTCCATATCTCATTTACACTTACCATATATCTAGTATTGAAAAAATTCTATTTTTTCAAGAATTCTTACGACCCTCCCCAAATTCTCATTTTTTTGCAGAAATTTCCATCTACCCCCGTTGCTTGACCAGTCACAACGTTTATCCAACCCTCCTTATGATATAATGTGATGTAATCGCGCCGTTGGAAGTACATTGCGCATAGCTTTGATTTATATAATACTTACTATACAAAAAGGTCAAGAAAGTTGTTGAAGAAGAAGAAGAAGAAGAAGAGAAAGAGAAGAAGAAGAAGAAGAAGAGAGAAGAAAAAGAGAGAGAAGAGAAGAGAGAAGAAGAAGAAGAAGAGAGAGAAGAAGAAGAAGAAGAGAAGTAAGAAGAAGAGAGAAGAGAAAGAAGAAGAAGAAGAAGAAGAAGAAGAAGAAGAAGAAGAAGAAGAAGAAGAGAAGAGAGAGAGAGAGAGAGAAGTAGTGCCACGAAGAGGGGGGTTCGATTATGCGTACTCGGTCCATACTTCTCTAATACTCGTGATTGTGGCCGGATATTCCGAATTATTCGTATTCCGAACCATTCCAGAATAATTCGAGTTATTCTGGAAAAGTCAAATTTTCAGATAATTCGTTTTATTCGATTATTCGAAAAGTCAAAATTTTCGAATAATTCGGCTTATTCGAATATTCGGAGAACTCAAATTTTCAAATAATTCGATTATTCGAATATTCCGGACAATTCCGATTTTTTCGAATAATTCGTTTATTCGAATATTCGAAAAGAAAGTCAATTTTTTCAAAATAATTACCGTTTATTCGAATATTCGAAGAAGTCAATTTTTCGAATAATTCGTTTATTCGAATATTCGAGAAAATTTTTATTCGTTTAATATACTCTAATCCTGAAGCGCAAAACCATTTCCGACGTCAGATTTAACGCTATGTCTGCATTCTTCCGACACACACAAAGCAGGCGTAATTAAACATTTCATAGGTTTCTTTAAACAGTTTTCGCCAGTATTTGAGAGTTCTGTGGCACTTTGACCTATTGCCCTCTACTCACTGGACTTACATAATCAAAAAACATCAAAAACTAGAATACGTTTTTTAGCATGAACACTGCCTTTAAGTTTTAAGCCCTTAAAGGCAGCGTTCCCGATAATCTTCGATTTTGAGATTAATCGCTAAATCGATTGTTTGACCCACGAGTAGAATTGAAGTGGCGAAGAAACCGAGAAAAACGCACCAGAAGAGAAAGAAATCCTTTACTCTCACTCGAACTGTTTGTAGTGACAATGAAATCTTTTGGGGAGCCGTCTTTTGCAATTCTCCATCTTGCGTTGCTCCCTTCTTTCCCTCGGACCCTAAATAGTACTGTTTTGCCCAAAATATTCTTCCATTTTCGATTAGGCCCAATTTTTACCGGGGACAACCACCGTGAACATTTTCATCCAATCGGACAACTACTCCAGGCCAGAGAATAATGTCACTGAAATAAGACGATTTAGTGCGTTTCTCGCCGTTTCTTCGTAATTTTGGTGACTCTGCCTTTAAGTTTCCCTTCAAGTTCAGAGTGCGGAATCACTTCCAACGCGCAAAATTATTTCAACCAAACCCACCTAGAATAACGTATGGGAGCGGAAACTAGATGGTTTTTGTTTTCTAAACAGTTGTCTATTTAGAAGTAAAGGGTTTTGAGAGGTTAATTCTCTCAATTACACATAGTCGGGGAAAGGATTGGAGGAAATTCCGCACCCAAGCCAAAATTCATCCCCCCCCCGTGTTTCCAGCCGTTAGGGAAATTTTGAGAAACGTACCGAACCCAAGCTAGAACCGGAAAAAATTAAAAATTAAAAAATTCATGTAGTACGTAAAATTTTGAATTGCGTGCAGAAATTTTCTTCGACTCCCATTATCTGTAACTGCTCTTGTCTTTTCGCCATTCCCCTCCAGTTGTGTATTTAGAGGAGAATTTCTCAAACCTATTTGTTCGGTATACAACGTTCTTTATGAAACGAGATTCCGAACCGCAGCTGCGGACAGCCGCTGTTGCGTCACGCAGTTAATTTATGAGGTGACCTCGTAGTTCCAGCACCTTTGCGCGTGGCATGCTTATCGCAGCAGCTGTCCGCAACTGCGGACCGGAATTTCATTCCGACAACGACAGTACAACTTTTTTGAAACGTTGTCCATTGTTGTGTGACTAAAATGCCAAAAAGTGTCCAACACGAACGGTAAACGGTGTAGTATGTGTTATGAAACAAAAAACAATATCACAAGCAACAACAACAACAACAACAATAAAACAATCTTCGGTGTAAATGCACATTACAGAGTTTGCTGAATTTTCTCTCGGAATAATTTTAAGATTCTTCAAAGGGAAGTGTTCACAAAGGAAAAATCTCGTTTTTTTTGCAGAGGCCCGCGATTCGCTTCCCGCTGTGGAGGGCAAGGAAGAAAGAGCGAAGAAAAACAGCCGGAAAGTGGGCAATTTTACATAGATCGCCCAACCTATCGGATCAGCCCGCCCACAAAATGGAGGAGTTGTCCATCCGAAAGAATACTTGCAGTGTGCTGAAAACTTCTTATCTAGAGAAATTCTGACATACAAGCATGAGCAGAAGGGACTTTTCATCTTTAGTCGAATATTCAGTAGTTCTTTTTCTGATCACATGGGGAAGAAATGCTCTTGAGAAGTTTGGAGCGCTAAGCTCTGACATTCCCAATTCAGCTGCACCAAACACACAAAATAGACGAAGGGGCGGCGAGATCGCTTCAAAGGGTTTTTGCAAAAGGTTTTTCTGTGTCAAAAATGTCGTGTTTTGAAATGCTTTCTTGTTGATATCCACTTTTTTGAGGGATAATCTGGAAACATTAAAAATATGATACTAAACCTGTCGTGAGCGTTGTCTTCGAGTCCATAGCAACCCGTTTATACATAAACGGTGATCCTACAAGGGAACTCCTCTTGGTCAAAAACGCCATTGCAAAAAATGTACTTCTCTACAACCATTTTTGGACGTAGAGTCCGAATATGCCCTTCTCAGCTGACTAGACTCATTCTGAAAGAAGGTATGAACGTTCTTAAAACTTCGCAAGAAGTATGGGTACCCACCAGGCAAATTTTAGGGTGTTTTTGAAAAGGTGCTAAACACGAATCTGAGGTTCGCTTGTCGAAATTCTGAGGGGTACTGTAGGCTACGGTAGGTACCATGCCGTCTAGGGCGCAAAACCTCCCTTGATATTTCAAGAATCGACAATGGGCATCAAATTCGTATTTAGCACCGTAAATAACCCCCGCATTGAGACTTTGAAACAAATCTGAGACTACGACCAAACTACCGCATATCCACCGTAATCCACCGTAAGCTGTCAAAAATCGACTAACTGACCTCAGATTCATGTCTAGCACTCCTAACAACCCCCAGAGGAACAATTTGAGCCACACCTATCGTGTCGATCCGGAAATCGTCAAAAGACGCGTTCTGCCATCAAACATTCCCCCGATGGAGAGCTTTTGACGAATTCAGTCGAAAACTTTGGAAAATCGACAAATAAACCTCAGACTCGTGATGAGCACCTAAAACCCGCTATGTGTGAATTGTGTGCCCAATCTGAAACATCTTTCTTGAACGCTTTCTGAACCCTCTTATTGATATTAGTAAACGCTCAACCGAAAATCCGTACAAGTACAGCACGCTATCAATCTGTGCAGAAAGCGGAAAATGTGCTTTCACACAGTGTTTTTTTGGGTGCTGAAAACGATTATGAAGTCCGTTCCCAGGTTTTTCGGAGGGTACAATAGGTACGGTAATCAAGGGAAATTGTCAATATCTTTGTTCAGAGTGATTCCAGGCAGCTGCAAAGGGTATATTCGGACTCTACGTAAAAATGAATCTAGTAGGCTACATTCCATCTGGAATGGCCTTTTTGGGTAATAGTAGTTTCCTTGTTAGTAGAGAGTACCACCAAAAAACGGTTGACAAGTCTTAGTTTTGAAACCTTTTCTAAAATGAACTACGCAGAATTAGAGCTATTGCAACCTCCGAAAAAAATACTAATCAACTGATTCTGAGCAGAGCTTTTTAGCCCTCACATTGAAAAACAGCTGGTTTCTCTACGAGTTCATTATTACTAGGGAATATGTAAGTGGTTAAAAACGTACTAGTTAGGAGCATTATATGTATCCTCCCTATTGTGCGCCAGCGGGGTGGGGACAAAAATTGGTTTGTGCGGGGCGGAAAAAAATTGAGAAGAGGACGTCGGATCGATCTCTGGTTAAGGGAGAGAGCGCGCAACATTGGCGATGACGAAGTGCGTGCGAGAGGACGGGAGATTGCGGCATCCTGGGAGAGGGCTGGAGATGTTCACGGGGAGAAAGTGAAGCATTCGTGGGCACGACGGGTGGCGAGAGCGTAAACAGAAACACCGACGATGGCTGATACTCAGCACACACACACTCTCACACACACGCAACATGCACGCGAAATGCCGCATTCGCTGAAAACGGGGACCGAACATGAGAATGTTCCCCGCGGGGGGGGGCGAACAGGGAGAGGTGCAGGAGTGAGGGGGCAGCTACAAATGCGTTCACCCCATACCTGCGAAGCAGCAGACGGTGTGGAAGCAAAAACACTGTGTCGAACAATCAGGATTTTGCCAAGTTCGCAGAGTAGGGCAGAGGTTGAAGGTAAGTAAGAGGTTCACGATAATATTCATTTTTGCTATTAATTGCTGATTCGATTGTGTGGTCCCCGGGTAGAACTGAAATGCTGAAGAAATCGAAGAAAACGCATCAGAGGTACACGAAATCCTCAAATCTCATCCCGCCTCTTAAAGGCAGTGTTCACGATAAAAAACCGTCTTATAGTTTTCGATGTTTTTGGGTAGGTAAGCCCACTAAGAAGAGATTGATAGGAAAAGGTCACTACAGAACAATCAAATACCAGAGAAAAACTGTTTAAAGTTATCTCTGAAAAAATAATTATGCCTGTTTGTGTGTTTCTCCGTACAGACTGCGTACAACGCTTTGAGCCTGACGTCGAGAAAATGGTTTCGCGCTTCAAAATTCTTAGGTGAGTGACTTTGCTTTCTGTTTTCTGTACCAATTTTTTTTTGAAAAAATAGGAACTCCCAATGTACATGCTGGGATGTCAGAACATTTCGCGATGAAGAATATCCGAAAATTCGGCGCCTATTCCTACGGTAAAACGAACTCAGGACAACTGTTATAGGACGTGGGCGCAGTGACCCGATGGGCCGGTTGGACCGCGGGGTTTTGACCCACTTCATGCCCGTTTTTCGCCGTTCTTTGTTTTCAGGCTTGCTCAAATACACACAAAGCTCACATTTTAGCCAAAAAGAAACGAGCAATTATCACGTGTCGCATGATGCAATAGCCGTAGTCCGACAAGAACGATAGTTAGGTCGCGATGAAAGCGTTATCTAAAAAACCTAAAAAATCAGCTTAGATAGAAAACGGCTGAAAAACTATGAAGGTAGCGAGGTGAAAAACGGGCTAGAATAAGAGTTTCTAGGGCCCAAAGAAGCCAGTTCGTACACACGTGCACAGCGCCGCAAAAAAAGATCGCGGTCTCATGCCGAGCAGTCAAAAATCATCGACATTCAGGGGAAGAAATACATGCAAATTTACCTAATAAAAACTGTTGAGCAATGAAACAAAGCACTTTAGTCAATGTTTTTGACTAGATGAGTCCGAAGGATAATGTTCATTGATTGAAATTCAATTTCGAGCCAGCTCATCTTCTTGATATCAGAGAGCATCGCTGCCGATGGAGTGGAGTGGGCTCGTCCACCATCGAAAGGCAAGAGATTTCAGGCTTCAAATTTAGCCCTAAACAAGGTTTTTTTCGCAATTTTTTCTTATAGGTCCGACTACTCTAAACCCAGAAAAGGGTTTAGAGAGGAAAAGAAGACAATCATATTTTATCGCGACCACTGCTTTTAAGTGCTCCAGAACTGGGCTACCGTAATCTCGCTCCAGTTGGCTCTGAAATTTTCTAAGCTTTTAAACCGGTTTCGCTACATCTTGACCACCGGTGGTGCCGTTTTTCTTTTCTGGTTTGTAGTCCGGGCACATCCTTAGGCCCCGGTCAGAGTTGGTGCTATTTGCATCTGTAACCCACCGAATCCCCCCAACACTCCCCCGCACCCTTCAGCACCCCCCAACACCCACCCGGTCGATACGTATGATTAGAATGATGGAGTGAGGTTGAGAAAATCACTCGGTGTATCCAACTAGATATGACGATGATTACGTGGCCAACAGGATTGCACCTGTTCAGAGAAATAGTGAAGGAGAGTATGGTGAAGTAACGGAGGTAGCAGTAAGGTTAGCTTTCTAGTGATACGCAATGTTTTATCATCGACCCGCCCACCCGGTGATTTTCTCATCCACGTAAAGAATGGATATCGACCGCGTCGGATACACCGAGTGATTTTCTCAACCTCACTCCATCATTTTAAACATACGTATCGACCGGGTGGGTGTTGGGGGGTGTTGGGGGGTGCGGGAGGGGGATACACCGAGTGATTTTTGCATCCCATTTCCAATGCATTCTGTGTGTATCGACCGGACTGGAGACGTCGGCTCATCCAACTAGGACCGGGGCCTTAAGTGCTGGCCCCTGGAGAAGGACGGTGTGTGAATGCAGACACACCGCTCTCCACTTTTTTATATTCTACTCTTTATCAATTGGGTATCATCAATTTCGCTTACGAGAGCCGAATGGGAGGCTGTATAACATCATTGTTGAGATTACGGTAGCCCCGTTCTGCCGCTCTTAAAGGCACAGTCCAACCTCGAAACCGATTTTCTGTTTTATGCCTATATTGAAAACGGACCCACGCTGATCCCAATAATGTCTCTGAAATCTTACAAGACCCTCTATCAATGAAGTTATGGCATCTCAAAAATTGAGCCGCAGATTTGTGTTGGTTATGAATCAATAAACATTGTGAGCATCCGCGACAATTGCTGCCGTGCGCCAGGAGCCGGATGCGTCAACGCTCCGGGTTGGACAGGGGCTGGGCAGTCGGCGCCTTTGTGGATTTCATAGATCCTTGAATCAGTCGTGCCCCTGCAGTGTCTTTCGCTTCCGTAGGCGCCCAGCATCCTAGCTGGGGCGGCTGGGGAAGCCAAGGACACTGCAGAGGCACGATTGATTTTGTGATCTACAGAGATCTTCTAAGGCTCCGTCCATACGTGCCCGCTCGCTCTCGCGCGCCTACGCCAGCAACACGGAGTGTTGATACGTCCGGCCACGTATGGACGCTGCCTAAGACGCCGGCTGCAATGCGGCAGCATATGCTGCGAGTATACGCAGCATATGCTGTCTTGAGCCTGAAGGCCAAGAATCCATGGCGGCAGCATGTGCCCCGAGAATCAGCAGCATATGCTGTCATGCGCCTGAAAGACAAGAATCCATCGCAGCAGCATGTGCTTCGAGAATCAGCAGCATATGCTGTCGTGTCCTGATGGCCAAGAATTCATTGCCGCAGCATATGCTGCGCGCAAAGCAGCATACGCCGCAAAGGAGGAGATGAGACTCGACGAAATATGCTGCTACATTGCTGCTAGCCACGAATCCATATCGGCAGCATATAGGGCACTCAGGGCCGGATATGCTGCGAGAGCTCCGCCCCTTTTTTCAATACCACTCTCGTAACCCGGCCGGTGATCCTGTCTTGATGCGAGAGTGGGATTCAGCGAATTCCAGAGGAAGCATGTTGGACGTGTTGTCCGAGGCTTATAACTTCCGTCATTTGCAACCGATGTATGCGAGCCGACCTGAATGGAGAATGAAGGGAAGAATGGGGCTATTGATCGGAAACCATCGCCCATCTCACCACTGTTGAGCTCGAAAGCTGGTAAAAGGGGCGTGCCAAAGTGGCCTTCCGAAATGGGTGCCACGGGGAGGCTTTCTCCTATAACTCGCTTATTCGGAGGATTTGAGAGCTCGCACTTGGCAAGTGTTAAAGGGTGTGGGTCTACTTCCCAATTATGTAGAAATCTCAGATTCCGTTCCTGAGCTTGGACTGTGCCTTTGAAGGCAGCGTTCACGCTAGAAACCACTTTTCATTTTCCAGGCTCAATTGCATGAATGAGTTCGGTAGACCACAAACAACAAAAACGTAGGGTTTGAGGTAGGAAGGGGTTAATGATCCGCGAGCAGTTCTCACCAGTCATCTAGCACTTTTTCTTAGAATGCTGTTACGACCGTCAAATAACATGAAAAACAGTTAAGGCACAAACTCCACATGCAGAAAAACTCTAAAAATGACAGTGAAGAGGCCTCCTAACGCAGAAGACCCTCAACAACCAGTTTACGCGAAATTCAATTTCAATTTTACAGCGTGTTCAGACCGACTTTTCGTTAAAAATGGAGGTTTTTCAAGGGGCCTTTCAACATTTTCGTTCAATAGAGAGGCCAAGGTACACAAAAACGTCGAAAAATAATATACGGTTTTCTGCGCGTACGATGCCTTTACTGTGCTTATCTGAGCCAAATTCTGGTCCGCAATTGCGTTTAAACACGCTTTGCGGCCGCACGCGCTCGAGTCAGTCGAGTTTCCAGCCCCAAAGCCGCCTCGATGTGGCTTTTTTATACAGCTTTCTTCAATTTTTTTTCAGTTTTTAGTTTCCAAAACCCACCTAGAGTCGACAGATCGGCGGCTGCGGCACTGGAAACTCTCGCGCGCGGCCGCAAAGCGTGTCGAGACGCAATTGCGGACCGGAATTTGGCTCAGATAAGCACAGTAACTATCGTTCTTGTCGTAGTCCGCAAATGCGGACTGTAATTTTGCCCCGAGAACGACAGCAGATGACACTGGAAAGCCTCCAAGTTTGCAATCAATTTTGAGAGTCCAAAATCGAATTTTAAAATGTCCAATTTAAAAAAAAAACTGGACATTTGCAATTTTGACGAACACTTAGATCGCCAGCGGTTGACACAAGCACGCCCATGCCGATCATTTCTTCCGCAGGGCTACCGTAATCCTGCGCGTAAATTTAATAGCGCCGGCTGCATGGCTGCGGACTTTGTCACATATCTTACAGCGATCATCCTAATTTCTGACCAGCTTTACGTTACAATTAGCCATCCAAATATTAGTAGTGGTTTCGTTATTTAGATGCATCCGTGGACATATTGTGGTCCTTCCTAACTTTGATTTCAACGTGGTGATTCTCTCTTAGTTTTTTTATGATCTCAAAATTTTTCTGAAGTTTTCTGATCATTTTGCTCGTGCCTGGAGTGGTGCCCTCCAGAAGATGACCCAGTAAAAATTCAGTAAAATCAGCAATTATTTGGAATGGACCGCCCGCTCGGTTGGTCATATCAAACAGTTAAGTGTGTTGGAAAAAGACTACTCAGACAGTAGGTGCGGGCTGATCGCTGGCTTTTGGCATGCGGATAGACTCCCCTCCCCCCGCCATTCGCCCGTCAGTAGCCAGCGATCCGCCCGGCAGTAGCCAGCGATCCTCTCGCCAGTAGCCAGCGATCCGCCCGGCAGTAACCAGTGATCCGCTCGCCAGTAACCCGCCAGTAGCCAGCAATGCGCCCGCCACTAGCCAGCGGGCCGCCCGCCATTAGCCAGCGATCCGCCCTCGGTGCCACATGTTGGTTTCCGATGGTTCCCACCACGGTCTCCGTGTGCGGGACCACCCCCTCCCCTAGCCGTGGGGGCCATCCCCTCAGCTGCCAAAAATTATTCTTTGGCTTCTGCGTGATTCTTCAGAGGTGACTTCAGGTAACCATTCAGGATCGGCCTCGAAATGCCGAGTGAGCAGTCAGTGCGATTGAGCGCCTTTTATACCCTTCAGTTTGTTTACTCTGAGCATGATACTGATAACAGAAAAAACCTGACAATGATTGACATGTTTCACCGCGTAAAATTTGAGCGGGCGGATCGCTGGCTATCAAAGCAGTGGCGGGCGGATCGCTGGCTATCAAAGTCCTGGCGGGCGGATTGCTGGCAGGTTGCGGGCGGATCCCCGCTTCAGATTTTGCCGGCGATCCGCCCGCTAGCGTGATCAACTCTCCCAGGTGCCGCTATCCGCCCGCCAAAACGCAGCGATCCGCCCGCTGAGACGACGAGAGGCAGCGATCCGCCCGCCGAGGTCACGATGAGCAGCGATCCGCCCGCAACTTGCCGGCGCACCGCCCAGAGAGGCCTTGATTGCCAGCGGTCAGTGCGCACCTTCTGTCTGAGTAGATCAATCGACCGCTCTAGTTGTGTGAAAATTTTTTCATGAAATTTCTCTAGTGAGTCAGAAAAAGGATGTCTGTCTTAGTAGGCGGACATCCTTTTTCAAAGGCAAAACATACGTATTTAACGCAAAGTACGTCTACAAATTTCAACAGTTATCCGGTTACAGCTGTGCAACAAGAATAAACCCTGCCTGCGTATCTATGAACTCGACAAAAAACAAATTTCGACATTTCTGGGGTAACAAAACGTCTTCTGGCCGTAATTTAACTGGGTGGGAAGTCACATGCCTTATGTGACAAAGTCCGCAGCCATGCAGCCGACGCTATTTAATTTACGCGCAGGATGACGGTAGCCCTGCGGAAAAAATTATCGGCATGGGCATGCTTTTGCGGTTGACAAACATGTTTTAACAACTCGTAGTCCTGTAATAAACGTTCTCTGGTGAAGCTGAGTTGAAGCCAAGAAGAAACGAATTGAAAAAATCAGGCGATGCGGCCTTCACCAATTTTTGAAGTCAGATGGCGACCCCCAGTTTAAAAATTTCCAACATTGCTTGACCCTGTCGCTTTTCCTTGACACGCTGCTCCAGCTCTGCAGTTGAAATCAACGAAATCGATAATTCTGTGTCGAAATCCAATGTGGCTTGTGTGGCCACTAGAGGCATCGCATGGTTACCCTTCCATAACGTAGTAGTCTTTGCATTAGAGGGTTACATTTACACGTTAGGATGTAGGTAATTTCTAAAAAAAGAATCCATGAAGTTTTGTTTCACTGATCATCTATAGACTTCTCTTATCCAGCCCACTCTCTCCCCCTCCCAATCCGCGGGACTATCCTAGAACGGGGGGCGGGCACTCAAGATTCAATTAAGTCAGAAATGATATGAACCACCTATCTATAACGCTACCAATCGAAGTATTTCTATAGGATTTCAATAAAAACAGGGATCGATAGCAGCATAAAGCATCTTTTATAAGGTTTCTTGTCCATTTCTATGAAAAAAATCTTGGGTGGCCCCTCAGTCTAGGATAGAGCCCAAACGGCTTACTCGGGTTGGCTCTGTTATATCTTGACCACCGGTGATGCAGCTTTTCTATTTTCTAGTCTAGCAGATTTCCAACTGCTGACTCCTGGAGAAGAACGGTGCGTGAATGTAGACTCACCGCTGCTCTCCACTTCTTTTGTACCTTATCATTTATCAATTGCTTATTATCAATTTTGTTTACGAGAGCCGAATTGGGGGGGGGAGGGCTGTATAACACTATTATCATCTATAAACAACCCCTACGATTCAGTCCTCTTGTTATTGATCTCTGATAATGATACGATCTCGAGGGGGATATCATATCGCATAAAAGGTCAGGTGCATGGTGGTGTGACTCAATTTCATTCCCTACAACTACCATCGACATGTCCTCGGCCGACGTAGCTGCTGACCCCTCGACAAGGATGCCAACTCTGGTACAGCGACAGCCACGACCTCATCCTCCGTATGCTGAGATGGTGCAGAAGGCAATCACAGAGCTGCGGGAGCGATCCGGCTCATCCAAAAACGCCATCGTTCGTTATCTCACAGAGCACTTTCAACTTGGCGACAACAATAGCAGGGTTAGTCGGTTTGTGTTAGAGAAAAATTTTATTGCAGAGTGTCTGAATGTTTTAGATCAATGCCAATGTACGTATGGCTCTCAAGAAAGGCGTGGAGAAAGGAGCGCTCCGACAGGTTACCGGTGTTGGAGCCAATGGTAGTTTCAAGCTAGGAGAGAAGAAATCCGCAGCTCCGAAAGTCAAAAAGGTTGGTTCGTCCGAATTCCTATCTGTTCATATAACTCGATATATCTCTTATTTTCATTTTCAGCCCGTTGTGAAAAATGCAAAAGAGTCCGCGCCACCAGCGGCTAAAAAGGAGGCGCCCAAGAAAGTGGCTTCCGTCCCGAAAGCTAAAAAGCCCGAAGAAGGTTTGAAGAAAGAGAAAAAGGCCACAGCAGCATCGACTGCCAAGAAAGTGAAGGAGCCTGCACCTGCCCCAAAGAAAGCAAAGGCTCCGAAAAGCTCCGCGACGGCGAAGAAGGTTGCAGCCACGAAGTCGACTTGATTGTAACTGATTGATAGTTTGTTGGTACTAATGTAAGTGTAGACTGAAGGCGATAAATGTCTTTGTGTGGAGTTATCAGATGGTACTGCGAAATTCTGTGTTGGGCTCAAACGTTCTCTTTCCGAAATGTTAAAATTTTTAGGAAATTTCGATGGGTCAATGAAGATACATAATTCTGGAACGCTACCAACAGTCTAGGATCCGTGATCGAGTACACGTAGCGGAGCGTTTAACGAGTCGACCGGGGCGCAAAATTAGTCCGCGGGGGGCACTTAAGCCTCTCAGTGTGCCGTCCAACGTCGGATGGCTCGTTATCAATTGTGATAGGCTAAGATAGATAAGATGGATAGGGTAGGGTAGATAAGCTCTGACACATTCCTGGTGACCTGTTGATTTCGATTATCACCAGCAGCGGAGCGATGGGCCTCGGTGAAATATGACTAGTGATAAGAAGGTTTCGACGAAAAAGCCACCGCTCCGCTCTGTGATAACCGAAAATATGAGATCACTTGGAATGAAACAGAGTCTAGATGTTCCACATTCGATGAGTCGTCCGACGTCGGTCGGCCAACTATAAGAGGCTTTAGGATCCGGGTGAAGAATGAATGATGCCGCTTAAAGACATCGTACGCGCCGAAAACCACTCACCGTTTTTTGAGTTTGAATGGTTGGTTGGGCCCGCCTGAGATCGTGGGTAGAGTTTGTAGGGTCACCGACGCATCATTGGGAAGATATGGGCGATCGAATGCCTCGAATTCCACCAAACAGGCCGGCCTTCTGACAGCCATGTGACATAAAATGGAAAAGAAAGAAGATTCTCAACAAGCTGTATCGCGTAAATGAGTGGAAGTTGATGTATCATTTGTTGACAAGTTACCTTCTTTTCTCATTTGAGGTCACAAGTCTGTCGGCAGGTCGGCCTCCTGTATTGGAATCCGAGGCATTCGATCGCCCATATCTTCCCAATGATGCGTCGGTGACCTGAAAAACTCTACCCACGTGCTCAGGCGGGCCCAGCCAAAGATTCAAACTCAAAACACGATAAGTGGTTTTCAGCGCGTACGATGCCTTCAAGGAAATGGAAGTTGATCCATCTCAGGTACTCAGGGTGACGGTCCGCGAACCTTTCCCAGTTGGCCCGCGGTCTCGGTCCTCCGGCCGCCCGCTTTTGGTGAGCCGGCCGGCTTCGGGCAGCGTCCATACGTAGCAAGAGCTTGCGATTACGCAAAATAGATGTTCATCAAGGGCACACTTTTTGCTTGCCGCTCACCGGTGCCCCCTCTCGCGCGCTCACGCCCGCTGGCTTACGCCAGCTAAAAGAAGGAAGCAGCGAGTTTTGGGATCACTGCTCAATCATTAGAGTAGGAGACATTAAAGCTGTCGCAGAACTATTGCCCTTGTACCCCATAACCCCGTCACAGAATACGCAAACCTTAGGAAACGATCAGCCATTGCGCCGATTCAAGCGATTGATCACCCGGTCAAAGATTGTCAATCGAATCAAAACGAGGTGGGGGTGTTTTCCAGGCCTCGACTGCAGTAAGGGCTACTCCAGCGCTGAGGAGCGATGAGAGGCTCACAGCAGCGGGAACGCACTCTCTCGCCACGTATAGACGCTGCCTCATGTCGATGGCCCTCCGACCTTTTTCAGCTGGCTCGTGCTCCTTTTTCGTGAATGGCCCGCACTCGATTCGCAGGCCAGCCGCATGTCGACGGCTCGCCGAACTTAACCAGATAGCCCGCAATCCTTTTTTGTGTTATTATTTACCTCAAGCATGTCACCCCGGGTCCACGGCGGAAGCCCCCCCCATCGGTCCGCCGCAAGGAAGTAATCTTCGCCGCAGTCTGCGGTGAGGAACCACCCTTGCCGCGGTTCGCGGCAAAAACCACCCCCTCCCCAGCCGAGAGGTTACCCCTATCCTTTCAGCGGTCAAAAATATGCTGGCCTCCGGAGAGTGGCCCAAAGTCACCTCCCAGGGCTGGCATTAGAATACCGAATGAGGACTTGAATGAGAGGAGGCGTCTTTTATGCCGGCTGTGCACGTGAGAAGCACGTTACGACGTGATCATTCGTGACCACCATCAATTTTAAGCCTAGTTTTGACTGCAGGTGGTCGCTACGGCCATGCGAGGGACAAGTGTTCCTTTTTCATCGCGCGTAATAAAAAGCCGCTCTAATTGTGATCGCTTTGTGGCAAACGTCCTACATCGCTGGGTCGCGGCGGCGAAATCCTAAGTTTTACTGCATCGCTGCTTGAAGAGCGATTCTCAATGGTCGCTGATCATCGCTCCATCGCTGCCATTATGGCAGCGATGGAGCGATTGCCAGCTAATGACACGTTTCGTCTAGTGAACGTTGACCCTTTCACATGACAAGGTCAGTGTTTACGGGCGAAAAGTATTATTGATAACTACCAGCCATTAATTTCTGTGATTGATTGAATTTCGTAGATCATCCGTGAGGATATGCACTATGAACAGAATCGCTGCCGCTGCTGCATCGCTACAGCAGCGGGTGTAA
Source organism: Aplectana chamaeleonis (assembly GCA_029168955.1). Taxonomy (NCBI): domain Eukaryota; kingdom Metazoa; phylum Nematoda; class Chromadorea; order Rhabditida; family Cosmocercidae; genus Aplectana; species Aplectana chamaeleonis. The sequence continues at coordinate 441,122 of JAPDOI010000207.1, read as the reverse complement.
AATCGCTGCGATGAAAAACAGCAGCGATGCAGTCAAAACTAGGCTTTTGAGATGGAGCTTCTATGAAAACATTGACTGATAACGCTATCAAGCATCTGATATCAACAGAAATTTTATTTTAATGAATGAATCATTTAATTTTCTCGAGTGTCCCCCCGAGATGGTTTTCGGGCTTATTGTGTCGAAGTCTCCTTCATGCTACGGCGCTAGGTGTGATACGACCCAACATTGGTCCGACCCCGCACCCAAATAAAGCGATTTGGTCAGCCCCCCTCCCCCTGGAAAAGTGATGGTGACGACCGGGGGGGGGAGGTCCTCGATAAATTTTTATAGTGAACGAATTTTTAGATAAAAACTACATTGATGCATATATTGTATCAATTAATCCTTATAATGCAATAAACAAATGTTTTCCACGAAAGCAGACCAAAACAACTATTTTGCGACAATGACACCAAAGACGATTATAAAGCGCTTTCATAGATTAAAAAATTTTCAGTGAGGACTGATGCACTCGGAGCCAACATATTAGCCCCCTCATTTTGGGCCGGTCGAAGTAATACTAACGGGATTATCATGACAATTCTCTTTATCACCGTTATATTTTGCCATGGCCGACCGCTCCGCTGCTTCCTCCGCCCGGATTCATCAGAGAAAGTTAGACTTTATGTGTACATTCAAGAATAGCAGGGTTCCTCAGCTTCATCGTAGTCGATGATAATAAATAGAGCAGCTGTTGTGTGACAAGAAGTATGAATTATTCGTTTTATACGTAAAGTTTCATGTTTATGTGTACAGTACGGATAGAATCTTTTGCAAAGAAAACGGCGGTGTGGGCAAACAACGCCAAACACGCCATTTTCGCTAGAACCTGTATTTTTGCATCTACCATAGGTCATCTTATACCACAGGATCAAAGCGGATGACAGTAACTGTTCGCCACTATTCAAGATCACCAGAAATCTCTATGCAGTGATTAGCAATGCACGGCCCTAATCGGCACTCTTATATGAGGATGTAGTTGAATCAGTGGTTTTATGATCAACATATACTCTATTTTGGGGGCATTTGTTCCTCCGTGTGCATGTGTGGAGCAAGGAGAGAGACTACAAGAAGTTTCGGGGAGAATACGCAGCGATTTTCTCTTCGAAATCGAGGAAACGCCTGCTAGAGGCTAAATCCGACACTCTGAAAAGCTTGCGTTCCCGACTTGTTGAGTGGATCGCTTCTGTGAAAAAATGATAGGCCATCATCAATCATAGAACCTTTTGCATCTGGTGAATTGGAGCCAGCACCATATACATTGTATCCTCGATAAAAATTTTGTGCTGTTGTTATACCCTCAGTTTAAAGGCAGTGTTCATGATACAAAACGTGTTCCTGTTCCCACTAGGAATAGGTAGTGGAGGGGCACACTGCAACGTTGACGTCGAAAGAGCGCATGAAAACGAGCCAGGAAACGCTCCAAAATAGCTTGAAGTTGCTACCTCGAGCGCAAGGCAAACCCCAGAAGCGCAACACACGCCCACCGATGTGAAAAAATGAATGCTCGAGATCGTGAGATGAGCGATGATTTCCAATCATTAGCCCCGTTATTCCCTTCATTCTCAGCTCCTCTCTTTACTCAGGTCAGCTCGCGAACATCGGCTTTTCCGTGAACACTGCCTTTAACAATTTTTTCTTAGAACAGCAGACAGATAATGCTGTAAAATCCTCATTTTCAACATTTGTTGATGTTTTGTTCTTGCACTTGCATAGAATTTTTTGTATTTGATTGAAAGATGCAAAATAGCAGTGATGAAGACTTTATTCAATGACCAATGCGTCTCGCATTCCTTGCTTGACCATGGTAAACAGGTGGTATAGCAATGGCTTCCTGTAGTGCGATTCTTCCTGCTGTGGCACGTTTTGCGGCCGCAGCCTTAGCGGCAGCTAGCTGTCCACGGTACGGAGTTCTAGGTGGGCATGCGCAGTAACTAGCGTCACTGCCAGGAACACCGGCGCTACCAGGCTGTCCAGGAGCTCCATCAGATCCAGGTGCACCAGGATGACCAGCCGCTCCGGCAGGGCCAGCAGGTCCTGGTGTGGGAGCGCCAAGAGTCTCGCCATCGTGTCCAGCCGCACCAGGTGCACCAGCGGGTCCGGGTGGTCCAGCAGGTCCTGGTCCTCCCGATCCTCTTGTTCCGGGAGCTCCAGGTGCTCCGGGAGCACCTGCCGGTCCGGGTCCTCCTGGTGCTCCAGCATCTCCAGCGGGTCCTGCGGGTCCTGGAGCACCAGCGGAACTGACGGCGGAAGCTCCAGCTTCTCCAGGAGCTCCTGCGGGGCCAGGAGGTCCATCGGGACCAGCTGGTCCAGGTGGTCCCATTGGGCAGGGAATACATCCACCTGATCCTGATCCACCGCTCGGGATGCTGATGCCGTCATGACCACGTTGACCAGCTTTACCTGGCGCTCCAGGAAGACCATCTGCTCCCTGATCTCCAGGTGGTCCTGGAGGTCCAGCTGGACAGTTTTGTGCTTGTGTTCCACAGTTGCATTGAGGAGGATATTGACGAGCCTTGCGGACGGCGGATCTTTCCTCACGTAGCACTCCCCTCGGGGCAGTCTTCATCTCTTGCCACGCAGAGTTGGCCATATCCTGAAAGAAATTGATTTCAAATATTCAGAAAATCTCTCGTACTCAAGCAGTGGGGCAGAGTAAGCACCCTCAGGTGCTAGGTCGCCTCAAACCATATATGTTCTGAAAAAAAAGCTGATTCAGTTACCCGATGATCTCTACCAAAGATTGAGCCTGAATATTGATCGAAGCGATTTGAGCATTAGACTATATACTCCTTCTATGCGAACTCCTTTTTTGACGTCTAGAGTGACTGAGCATAGGATTATAAGGTCTGTTCGAATGAGGCTGTCCGCCAAGGCGTGCGTGTCGAGCGGCTAACGAGAAGTCATTTTTCGAGCGGGCCTTTCCACAACAGCAAACAATTGGCTTGGATATTATTCAATACTCGTCTAAGATTCCTGATTATCGATTCACAAGTCCCAACGAATGTCTTCGCGACGGCCGCTCGACACGCACGCCTCCTTCGTAGCGACTTTGGAAAAGAAGGGTTAACATATCTACATATGGATGATGAAATGAGCAGTATTAATGTTTATTCTGGGACGCTCTCTCCTAATATAAAATCTGATTTTGCTGCGTACACCTCTGAACAAAATTATGGGCATTTTTGGAGCTTGGCGTTAAGAAAAATTTTCCCATGAGACAATTTTTAGGGAGATCGAAAAAATTTTTTGGGGCTTGACTCAAAAATTCTATGTAGTTATTTGGGCTGCTGAGCATGAATTTGTGGTTTTTGCGTCAATATTCAGAGGATCACCATAGGTTACGGAGATTATGTACAATGCCACTTAGGAGGCTTTTTCAACCTGAATATTTCAAAAACGATGAGAGTCATGATTCCCAAATTTCTGCTCAGCACATCAAACAACCCCCTAACGTGATTTTTTGCCCACATTAGAAGCTTGAAGCGCGGTCTCTCTTAGGCAGCGTTCGCGCTAAGAAGCCTTTTCAAGTTTGCGATGCTTTCAAGTAGGTGAGTACACGAAAAAAAGGTTAATATGGGAACGTACCATTAAAGCTCCCAAATATCGGAGAAAAAACTATTAGGATTATTTTCAGGTAAAAAACTTTGTTTTCTGTTTCTTGTACCGAAAACTTTTGAAAAGACAAGATAGTTCAATGCACATGCTTGAATATTAAAATCTTTCGGAATAAAGAGCCTTTATAATTCGGCAAGTGTTCCTCTGTTGAAACGAACGCAGGGCAACTGTTATATGACGTGGGCGGGGTCATCCAATGAATCGGCTTGTCCACGAGATTTTCACTCACATCCTGGCCGTTTTTCGTCGTACTTCCGTTTTGACTCTTCTGAGAGCTTACGTCTGTGCCAAAAAACGGGCAACTTTTCATCAAGAGCACTGCTTTTAAGTGATAACTAACTCCCTTCTTGTAGTTACCTTCTATCTACATAGTTTAGAACAAAAAGGTGTACTAGGGTCGAACGTCCCGCTTGCTTGTCTTTGATAGGCTTAGCTCGAAAATTGCTTACAAAATATTTACTTGGCTGTGAGTTCGGATTGTTAATTTCTAGAAATGACCTGGAAGTTGGCGAGTTGCTCCATTGACTGCTCATGGAAACTGTTGATGTCGTAGAATAGGTAGGCCACGGACAGAAGACAGACGGCGGTGACACCAGCACTTATTGCTGCCACCCCGGACGCGATCCCGGTAGAACTCATTTTCTGAATAGTAAAGCATTAAGGGAGTCATTCATTTGAGGCGTAAGGTATACTGCGCTGCAGAGAATATCTCTGCCGCCTGCAAAAAGTCCGTATTCGGTCCTGATTTAAATTCGATCAGTAGTAGACTGGCAGTTTTGGGCAGCGAATAGCGCAGCGACGGAGTATACAATAGGCCTAAGTTACATTTGGTTGAAACTTCACCTAAAGGGGTTCTCTTTGTAATGACAGGGTTCCAATTCTTAGAGGACCACGACTAGAGTATGCTGCGGTAACTAAATGGCATAGTACCTAGTGTGATCGCCCGGAAATCGGATAGAAAGCCGAAGATTCATGATCAGCCCCAACCCCCAAAAGCACTTGTTAACAAAAAATAGCTTTTAAGGATCGACCGCTACGGTTACCTTATATGTACAGCAATTAACGGGGTTGCTGATCAACTGCACAAAAATAGACAAGTTGACACGCCTTCCGCAGATCGATTCATCGAACTGTTCCTCTCGGGACCATTTCGCGGTAGTGGAACAGCCTGGCGCTTCAAACTGCAGGAGACGAGCTAACTCGTCTGTTTTCGTGTACTCGATCGACAACTCAAAGTAAGCCCATGTAATCGGATCTCGTCGGGCGCTATTGTGGTGATTTGTAGGCACTCACCGGCATGAATGCCAATCAGTTCGGAAGACCTTCATATTCTTGAAAACTCGGAAGGCGAACATTCTGGCACGGGTGCGGAACAGGGATGAACGGAATTGCGCGTTTGGCGTTCTCATCCCGTAGTTTCGCGCGTTTGCGGCCTTCCGCGTTCCGAAAACCGCACAGAGTGCCGCGGCAAGCGGAAACACCGTGTTTTTTTGCAGCAGAGGCAGCTAATCAAGAATTTCAAGAAATGTTTCGCGTGTCGAATTTTATATCCGCGGATTTTAGGGCGTTCCGCACCCGCATTCCAAAAATCGAGACAAAACTTTCCAATTCGAAATCTGATTTCCGAACTTTTGCGGAATATTCTCATATGTTTAAAAGAGCTGACGCGTGAGGGTGGGTGGAGCTGCGGTGTTGGTTCATAAGCGGTTTCCTCCAAGAAGGAAGGTCTCAAAAACAATTCTCGTCCCTGAGTCGTACCAAGCAGGAATCGGAGACGCCTGACACTTCGGCTCGCTCTCCAGATCTCCAGGCCACTGCTGTTGCTGTCCTCCCGCGCTGGAGGAGCCCGAGCAGCAGTAGAAGCCAACCCGCAGAGAGCTAGCCGAGCTGTTAAGCGGCTCGTGGGCGAGAATCTCGTATGTAGTGCATACAGAGTCGCGAGTTTGGCCAAATCCTCACAATCGCTTGCCGAATACCATCAGCTACCGAAACAGCAGCTGCAGGATGTTCATGACAGAAGAGGGAAACCAAGGGAGATAAGGTTTTGAATTCGCCCGGAATTCAAGTCTGCAATAATGCGTTGCTCGCGGAAATGCGTGCATCTCCTGATGTAAGCTGCGGTACTTTTTCAGGTTGGGGCAAGAAGAGTTTCTAATCGTTGAAACGCCGAGCAAGGAGCATGCTATTCTCTATCGCAACATACCAAATGTAGTTGAGCAGTAAACTCACCGGCGTGGAAGTGACGACTGGCTCCTGTCAGGTAGTGTTGGTCACTGTGGATAGGTACGTGCTCAGATACCGTTAAATACTGCCATCTTGGCAAACACTTTACAGTGTAGCGGTACTGAGTAGCAAAAAGTATGATGCCAAGGTTTTCATCAGATAGCGACACCAACCTGTCAACTATCGAAACAAATTAATGCTGCTGTAATCGGTCACACCATACCATGGTATGACCCCGAAATCAGAAGGCTATTTTTTGATAATTTTGAGTAGGATATATTGTTCCACTGAAATGTTTCTTAGAATGGTTCCACTCTGCAGACTTTTTTGTTCGCCAAAGTGTCATTAACACTATGGTAATCAGACAACCCCGAATTAATTTCAGCGGTGAAAACTGGTTATGGGATATGTCCAGCACATATATGAAAATGAAGAGGTCGTTGAGCAAGAGTAGTTGCTTCCGTAAGAATTGGTTGTGCTGTTCGAGGGTGAACCATTCATGATCTATTATGTTGCGCTCCGCAAGCAGCCATTGGTCGAACCGACACGCCTTAAGGCGTGACCCTTAGCAGCATGCGACTTCATAGTCACAGGTGACACCTGTGACCGTGACGTCGTCTAGGAAACTCTCCTACCTTTGGCGCTTCTCTTTGCTGGCCCATGGCCGTCAGGTTGTAGTCAACAGCTCAGCAAGCGCATTTGATCTTGTTACCAACACTTCAGGTGGTCCAGATTTTTCTCGACGAGGACATGCAGGTGTCCATACCCAACAATTCAGACGTAACTAACTCTGACACTCAGATCATTGTCTAGGGAGCGGACTCTGATCGACATCTTCTTACCCTTGAAGAAAGTGCAAGAAAATCTCCGTCTTTCTCACATCACGTGAGCGATCGCAGGGAAGAGAAATGAAGGGAATAGCGGCCGTCTGAAAAAAAAACTGCCGCATCACTACAGTTTTGACACGCTCGGATTCGCAGAAGTTTCGTACTTGTATGGCTGAAACAAAAAACTGCTTCTAAAGTTGCATTTGAGTGGAGTCGGAAACGCGTTTTGAAAGTTTCACACCTTCTGTCCTATACGTTTTGCGGTGCAGCTTATGCAACAACTGCACTACAGCCTGGATTGTCAAAATTGCATATGCAGTAACTGGGAATGTGGCGAGTTGAGACTGCAAACGGGCCTTATATTTGTGTTCAGCGCTTCAAATAGTCCTCAACAACAAAGTTTAGGCGATGTTTTTGTCTTGACCACTGAACCACTTTAATTGCAATACGTTAGCGCAGTACGCAAACCACGCGTTTTGCACTCACCCTGAGATAAGTTGAGGTCGTTACAGTAGGCATAGAATACAGTTTGCACGGATCGCACTGATACTTTCGCTCTTTTTCGGCGCAAACTCGGTGCACGTACAGTTCGTCTACGCAATCGCGTTCAGTCCGCAAAACGGGCGCTGATTGCGGAAGCGTGTTGCGGTGCGGTTTTCTGGGATCCTCAGACAGGGATGTCGGATCACCCGGACGGTTAAAGCCTTTTTTTCGGTTTCGAGGATCCTCTGAGAGAAAGGTTCTCATAGTAACTGCTGAGAGACAACTTATTCGAATATTTGAATAAATTATTAATTATTTCGATTCTATCATTAGACACAATCCTACTCTCCCACCAACTATGTATGTGAACATTCCCCCTAGCGTAATGCTTAGTATCGACGACAGTCCAAATAGATTCTGAAAATCCAGAAAAAAAATGATTCATACGATTTTCCGGAACATTCAAATACCAAAGTGTAGTACATACATATATGTACTTACACTTCAATAAAAGAAAAGATAATTAGAGTAGCATATGAATACAGGGCATGGCACTAACCACAGTTTCGTTCCTGTCCTAAGATTGTGTAACACAATCAATGCTAGTGATTTAAGAATAAAGTGTAGAGTTTTCGTCCAGAGAAAAAAAAAACTAAAAATAGGGCTAACCCGGAACTCATCAATAAGGAAGTTGTGCGGGTGTTTTTGTCAAACCGATTCATAGAAAAAAATGAAGTTGACGGATTGGATCGAGATAATGAAACATCGCGAAATACTTCATTCTGTCGCATTCGAACTGACCAACTCAACCTCTCTCGCAAGTGATAAATTAATTCACAGTAGCGTCGGCAGTGTTAAAAACGAAGACGTGAAAAACTCACAGAGATCGTAAAATGACTGGTGCTGTCATAAAAATACTACCACTCACAGTTGTTGTCCTTGAAAACACTGTGACGAAAGCTGTTGCAAGAAGGTGATTTGGAAACGGTAGCTTGCAGCCGAGATTCGATGCCCTTGAGCACTCGGCCAACGTTGCCCAGCATCGAGTGATGAATGGTTATCTGATATGGCAGTGAATAGGGCTTGTTTAGGGATCTCAAGAATTCACAGAACCGTGTTTCGATTGTGGTAGGCATGAGATACAGCGCCAATAATCCGTGTTCAAGGTTCAAAGACACAGTACACTCCCAGATACGGATTTTAGGGTTATCATTCATTTGTATAGTAGACCCTCGTGTACTACACGTGCCAAGTGCAAATTATCAATTTCTCCAAATAAGCTAGATACAAGCGACGACCACGGGCCACAACCCCTTTCTGATTTTCGAACTCAGTAGTAGTTAGATACTCTCTTGCCGGTCTGTCTCCTCATTCTGGTTCGCTCTCGTGAGCAACGGCGAATTAAGAGAAATGAAGGCCTAAGACAACTCGACCAGTAATTTTTCGCCTTCAAAACACATACATTTTCGAGAAAATATAACTCCGTTTGTAGACCTTGGGCAATTTCAGAGATATCATTGTGATCAACGCGTGATTTTCTTCAAAATAAGCATGAAACCTGAAAAAAGTTCCGGGGGTCTTGTGCGTTTAAAGACAGTGCTGGCTGTTTATTGCTATTTATTATGAGTGTCGATTAGAAATTGTTAGCTTTTCAATTGGCTAGAACAAGCTACAATGCCTTTTTCATTATCGGTAGTTAAAGGCAGTATTCACGATAGAAAATGTGTTTCAGTTTCCACTAGGAATGGGTAGTGGAGGGGCACACTGTAATGTTGACGTCGAAAGAACGCATGAAAACGAGCCAGGAAAAGCTCCAAAAGAGCTCGAAGTTGCCACTTCGAGCGCAAGGCAACTTCCAAAAGCGCAAAACACGCCAACCGACGTGAACAAATTAATGCTCAAGATCTTGGAATGATCGATGATTTCCTATCATTAGCCCCGTTCTTCCCTTCACTCTCAACTTCTCTCTTTACTCAGGTCGGCTCGCATACATCGGCTGCAAAAGACGGAAGTTACAAGCCTCGGATAACTCGTCCACCATGTTTCCTTAGCTCAATTTTTGAGAGACCATAACTCCGTTCCCAAAAGGTCTTGTACGATTTCAGAGACATCATTGGATTCAGCATGGGGCCGTTTTCAAGATAGGCGGGGAAACAGAAAAACGATTTCTATCGTGAGCACTGCCTTTAAAGGCATCGTTCGCTCTGAAAACCGATTTCCATTTTTTAGGCTCAATGTCATGAATGAGCCCGCTGGACCACGTCGGTGAAGTTTTGAGCGTTAAAAACATATGGTTTCGAAGTTGGAGCGGTTCAAAATGACGATCCGCCACCAGTTTTCATCAACAATCTAGCACAAGGAACAGAAGCGCCATCACAGACGCGGATGACTCAGCATTTGAAATTTTAATTCGGGAAATTCTAGCATCCAAACTTGCCCAGTTGATACATCTTTTTTTAATATAAGTTCCAGTGAGCGAAAGGCAAGATAAACTCACCCACCTAATAAGTTTAAAACAAAAAAACGTATCCGACGTTTCTCAAAAAAAAACTTCCGACGTATTTCACCAGACACCCCGGAATTGGTGGAGGGGTGGGAAGTGAATAATTCGAGACGTTGCCTTTAAAAACAACAAACAGCGATCACGCCTATTCAATTTATCGTGAGTACTGTCTTTAAAGGCAGCAGACACGCTCAAAAATGATACGAATTTTATGGAATGGATCGAATGCCTGAAGCTCTTTGTATTCGGAAATAACAAGAAAAACGAAAAAAAATCGATGGAAATGAAGATATACGGTTCGTTCTATATTGGTACGGAAGTGAACGAGTTGTACTGCATTGGCTGAAATAGCGGAGCTAGCGACAAATTTTTTGGGATAACGATCCTAATATACTCGTACGGCTCTTTCTGGGACCTTACGCCGTCAGAAGCGTGAAAAGATGAGCCAAAATGACCGTAATCGAACATTGAATATTTGTATTGAGGGGCGGAGGCCGTATCGAGGGGAGGAGAAGGGATGATCTGGCGACTCAATACGGCTCAAACAAGGTCATTTCCACTTAATTTAGGCGCTTGCAACTTCGTAAAGGCTCTTCTAGGACCCGTACGACCACACAAACGTAGCTCTCTCTACAACTTCTGCGAGCGTGTATGCAGTCACAGTCCAAGCTCAGGAGCGAAATCTGAAAAATCCACACAATAGTCAAGCATAGCCACCCCATATAACTCCTGCCAAATGCAAGCTCTCGATTCCCTCGAAGAAGCGAGGGTTAGAGGATGCCACCCTGGGGCGCCCACATCAAGATGCCACTTCGGCACGCCCCTTTTTTCGATCTTTCGAGCTCAATAGTGGCGAGATGTGTGATGGTCTTCGATCAATATCCCCGTTCTTCCCTTCATTCTCAGCCTCTCTATCCATTCAGGCTCGCTCGCATACATCGGTTGCAAATGACGGAGGTTACAAGCCTCGGACAACTCGTCCACCATGCTTTCGCCGCTCAATTTTGAACAATTTTCAGAGGCCATAACTTCGTTCCCAGGGGGTCTTGTTCGATTCCGCAGACATCGTTGGAATCAGCGTCGATCCGTTATCAAGATAGGTAGGAAAACAGAAAAACGACTCAGAGGTTGGACTGTGCCTTTAAGACTGCTTCAGGAGGTTCCAAGAAAAACACAAACTAAACTATATAGCGACTGGAAACACTCAGGAAGACAGAATCATCCACACAGGAACTCAAAACGGCCGCTCAAAGTTGTCAAAAGCTGCATGGCAGGATTCGGATGGCAAAGAAGAGAGTATATCGTCCATCACTGGATGAGGGATCGCCGCGACGCTGTTCGGCGGGAAAAATTGCGCGCGGGAAAACGAAGGTAGAGTGGCTATTGATCGCGCAATTTTTCCCGCCAGGCAGCGTCACGGCGATCCCTCATCCAGTGATGGAAAAAATAGTCAATTTCTGGATGGGGGGAGGGGAGCCGTGACGTCGCTAGGCGGTAAAAGTAGCACGTGGGAAAACGACAGAGGATGGCTATTGACCGAATGATTTCGCGCCCGATTGCTGAGCGCGACTTCCTACTTGAAGACAGTGTTCACGATGAAATTCCCTCCTCTGTTTTTTTGCCTATCTTGGAAACGTTCCCATTTTCATTCCAATGATGTCTCTGGAATCGTACAGTGCTTTTCTGGGCCAGAATCCGGTCCGCAATTGCGTCTCGACACGCTTTTCGGCTTCACGCGCTCAAGTCAGTCAAGCTTCCAGCGCCAAAGCCGACTCGATGTGGCTTTTGTATACAGTTTTCTCAAATTGTTTTTAGTTTCCAGTTTCCAAAACCCACCTAAAATCAACAGATCGCCGGCTGCGGCGCTGGAAACTCTTCCGACTCGGAAGCGCGAGGCCGCAAAGCTTGTTGAGACGCAATTGCGGACCGGAATTCAGCCCAGAGAAGCACAGTACAGAACCTTCTCTACAGTTTCTAGGCGCCTCATTTCCACAGCCATCCTGATGAGTGGTTTGAGATCAAGAGTTGAATATTTCTACACAGTAACAGTCACAGTAAACGACAGCTTGAAACTAATTTTTAAAATCGAGGTTTTACTTGTAAATTCAAAAATTTAAAAAATTATTCGAAAATCGAAAAAATAGATTCTCGAATTTATTCGAAAACATGAAATTCAAAAAGTTTGATTCTCGAATATATTCAAAAATTTGAAATTAAGAATAATTGATTTCCGTATATATTCGAAAATTTGACATTTGAAACAATAGATTTTCGGATTTACTCGAAAATTGGAAATTCGAAAATTTTCACCGTTTTGCCCAAGTATAGTTGATGGGTTCAGCCGATCATTAAGTCTGCATAGAGTGCATACAGCTGAAGAGATATTGGAATTTACTTTCTCTCAAGTCACTCTTTTACTGCGGAATATTTCCTGTTTCATGAATTATATATAAACGCTGTTAGAAATCTCGGTATTCATTGATTCGTTCGTTGTTGACATGTCCCAAAAAGGCAGAAAGTCGGAAAAAATCGGAACGGGGCTTTTGGTCGGAAACCATCGCTCATCTCACGATCTCGAGTGTTCCATTGTTCACGTCGAGGGTGGAAAGGGGCCGGACTTGCCCAAAGCGGCGGGGAGCCCACTTTTCTGAGCCGTTTTGCGGCACCTGGTTAGCTTTTCGTCCTTTTTTTTCGCCGCTGTTATGATTCTGAGAGCCACGAAAAGCGTTTGTCATGAAAATTTCGAGGATAAAGTTTTTCGTGAACATTGCCTTCAAGAGATGCTGGGGGCCTCCTAAACAGGCCGCAGCGACCGTTCATCCATATCGTTTATCAAGCTGAATACGCATGAAGTTGGTACGTTGATACATGACTAAACTCGTAGAACACCTCCACCGGCAAAACATTGTGATAGAACACGTGTGGATAAACGGTCGCTGCTGCCTGTTTAGGTTTTCTCGAGATGGTGGAGATACGATACTTCTTCGCTATATCCCCACCCCTATTTTTCTCCAACGAAAGTCGTAATTCTCACGACTCATGGTGCGAGCGGCGCGCTTGATTCTGCTCCCTCCGTCTGTCATGCGCTCTGTCACTGTCTCCAACCTCCGCTCCGCACCAGCACGCTTAAAATCATGAGAACTTCGGGATTTTATGGCGTTTAGTACTAATTTCTCAGCAGTATATTGCTAGGGTCAGCATGCAAAAATTACGACAGTCAAAATTTCAGATTTGCAGCTATATTTTTATGTTTTTTTTTACCTTGAAATATGAATTTATTTTGTGCACAAACACATTGAAGAACATAAATTAGGAATCTTTTATTCTTTTAGGAACAGCAGCGTCGATACCGTCCCAAGCGTAAGTGATCGCTCTTTTCAGCTTATCCGTGGTCCTAAACTGCTTGCAGTTGACATAAACTCGGCGCACGATGAACCTTCAGAAATTCTCCATCGGGTTGAGATTTAGGCTGCAAGCTGGCCATTTCAAAACAGTTATATCCCGACTCTGAAACCACGTTGCAGTAGATGTGCTTGCATGAGCACTGGCATCATCTTGTTGGAACACCAAACTTCAGCGCAGCTGACGTGTTAGATGTAGCAGAAGGTAGACGAAAAGAGTGTATTGGCACTCCTTTGGGTTCATTCAGCAGGGCCAGTAGCAATCCCCCCGAAAGGTGGCAGCTACCGGCTGTCACTGCGTGGTGACTGGGTCAATCTCGTCACGGCTTAAATCTAACTTTCTCTCGCTTCGATGATTTTCGCGAAAAATTCCGAAATTCCACCATTCAAGGTTGAAAACTTATTAAATCTGAAAGATATACACATTTTCACGCTCCCGAAACCCATATTTACTACTGCTAGTTCGATCAAAGTTACAATGAATACGAAGAACTGTGGAGGGAGTGTATTTAGGAAAACAGAAAGACTCCCTCACACACGACCATGTGGCCTCGTGGTCCATGGCGCTGTGTTGGGCATCCGTTTCGTAGGAAGGTGCGGTGCTGGTTCAAATACGTCGACTATTGAGGGTTTTGCATTAAAGGCACTGTTCACGATAAAAATCGCTTTTCTGTTTTTTTTGCCTATCTTGAAACCGGTCCCATTCTGATTCCAATGATGCTTCTGGAATCGTACAAGACCTTCTGGGAATGGAGTTATGGTACCTTAAAAATTGAGCTAGGGAAAATGGTGGACGAGTTGTCCGAGGCTTGTAACTTCCGTCTTCTGCAGCCAATGTGAGCGAGCTAACCTGAGTAAAGAGAGAAGTTGAGAATGAAGGCAAGAAAGGGGCTTTTGATCGGAAACCATCGCTCAACTCACGATTTCGAGTGTTCCTTTGTTCACGTCGAGGGGCGGGAAGAGGCGGGACTTGCCCACAATGGCGGGGTTTTCCCACTTTTCTAAAGCGTTTTGCGGCTCCTTGGTAGCTTTTCGTCCCGTTTTTTTGACGCTGTTATGCTTCTGAGAGCCACGAAAAGCGTTTGTCACGGAAAATTCGAGGATGAAGTTTATCGCGAACAGTGCCTTTAAACGCTACTCTTCAAGAATGATTCTCGTTCTAAGGTCGCAACATTAGGAGGCATCTAGGCGTCACCGACCTCAGGTTGTCTGCCTCTTTAACGTCACCACATTGGGGGATTGCTACTGGCCCAGGCATTGAGTTTACTGGAGGCACTACACACCATCAAAGACAATAATCGAAATTCGCGTTGACTGAGATACACCAGATCTTTCAGTGAACCTTGCCTCTATCAACCATCACTTCTCTCACAATGTTACTGTTGGGTCTGATTGCTCTCAAGACTACGGATTTCGATAAATTGAGGCTGAGCTTTGAACTGTCAATCTAAAAGTGTTTTCAGAATCCAGAAGCCTTCGTTCAAAAAGGTTACAAGTATAAACCGCTTCTTTTTTCAGCTTTTTGCCGGTTTTGGCAAGTGCTCCCCGTTTTCACAGAACTTAGGCTACTTTCTTTCTCTGCCTGTTTGAGAAAGAGAAGGAGAGAACAAATTAGGTAAGAGCAGAGAAGCTCGAAGATACTAAGCAAAGAATATTTTTGAGAAGACTTTTACTTGTTTATTTATTTATTTATTTATTTATTTATTTATTTATTTATTCACTTATTTATCAAATACGCTAGAATAAGTTAGATGTTAGAGAGAGAATTACCCACTCTAAAGCAACAACTCAATCAGACCGTAATCCGAGCTGAGGCCACGAAGATGACAATAAAACAAGAACAAGAACGCCATAGCGGTACACTTTCTCAGAAATGCAGCAGTTTCCCTCTTGAAAATTGTTTGAAGGCAACAAAACAGGGGGGAACGAATGGTATATTTGATTTTATTGATATGAAAAGTGAGGCAGCTTGTAGGAGAACGCATGCAGGCTGTTTCAGTTTTCGGTACATTATAGTAGGTTTTCTCCGGATAGCCTCTGGTTTTGGAAACCATAACTCTGTAAGAGTTGGTTGCATCTGTTTCAATCACTCCGCTCAGAATTCGTAAAACAACGCGGGCGTCCTGGAGCTTTCTTCCCGACGCCAACGTATGAAGATTACATTACCGATTTCTGGATTCCGAATCAGGAATGAATGCGGACCGAATTGGGCCCCGAGAACGACAGTGTGTTATGTAGAGTTCGCGCAACTATTTTAGTCTGACGAATGGACGGAGCTGCGACGGTAGATCAACCCGCGTTGATCGAAACCCCATTCTCCATTGAGGCCGCCAACCCCGCACGGCCAGCCGCCTGGTCCATGTGTCGGACTATATCGAAAACGGAAACCTTACGCTCTTGTTAGTATCGTCAGTTTCTGTTAAGTAGGAAGCCGCGCTCAGCAGTCGGGCTCAAAATCATTCGATCAATAACTCTCCTCTCTACGTTTTCCCGCGCGCAATTTTTCCCGCCAAGCAGTGTCGTGGCTTCCCCCCCCCATCCAGTGATTTACGATTCTTCTTTGTTGTCACATACGGAAAACGCTTTGAAAACATTAAATTTTCGCGAGGACGCCTTTTTGACGATGGCTTTGGAATGTTGCGAGAAATTTTGGTGGAAATCATATGGGAACACTAAGCCTTTAACGCTTGACACTGTTACTAAAGCGTGGTTTTCAAGTGTGTAGTCGTGAGGGAGACTAGATGCCCCTATTCTCATATGAAGGGTCGCGTCAGGTGCCATTAGTAAATTCCTACTTTTAGACCACTCTAGAATTTTATTCAAAGCTGGTTGTATAACAGCGATGTCCTCATGACGGACTAGTTCTCTATACACTTTGACATCATCTGCAATTTGTTTACAGATCACTCCACAACTCTCCAAAATCAATGGAAGTTCAGCCGTGTAGACATCAAACAAAGTAGGTGACAAAACCCCTCCTCATGGCTCCCCCACTCCTTACTTATTGGGTTTTCGGCACCGTTAACCTGATGTGGTTTTGCAGTGGAGAGCTTAATCATGGAGCCAGAAATGAGCCGCAAACCTGTCGGGTCTATGCCGCAAATCTGGCGGGCCGACGGCTGATAGGCATCAACCCGTGAGGTTCTCTGTAGTTTTTTCTACC
The DNA here is from genome assembly GCA_029168955.1 of Aplectana chamaeleonis. NCBI lineage: Eukaryota > Metazoa > Nematoda > Chromadorea > Rhabditida > Cosmocercidae > Aplectana > Aplectana chamaeleonis. The sequence continues at coordinate 424,862 of JAPDOI010000207.1, read as the reverse complement.
TAATTCTCATGGAGGGAACGCGACTTGGTGTAGCGAGCGGAAGTCTTGAGATACCGAGGTCCGGAGAGCTTTTTGGGGACTTCTTGACCAGAATCAAATGAATTCGAATGTTCTTCAACAGCCTTGAAATCTGTAAAAACGCAGTTTTGAAGCCGTCTTTCTGACGATATGGTTTGAGCATTTTAGGTGGGGAGCCGCGACGCTTCTTAGTGGGCAAGTCGTACGCAGAAAAACGAAAGAAGATCGCTATCGATTGATTGATTATGCGCCAATAAGCTGAGTGCAGCTCATAATTGAGTGACACTGAAGGTGAGCTATGAAATAAGAAATTTCAGATGAAATTCTGTGGCGAATCGTCAGTTGTGATAGAATGAAAAAATTCCGGTTTGCTATTTATCCGTTATCCAGTCCAGTTTGGGCGGATAGCGGATAAACCGAAAACCCCGGATGATGGTTAATTCGCTATTACCTACTCCGGACGGTTATTCTTTGATGATCAATCAGGAACAAAAGTTCGTTGGCAAATTCAATGACAAATCCCAGACCGGCGTAGTGATGGATAGAGAAAGGTATTAAGCAGCGCAGTAATGGCTACAGGAAGAATGGCGCCAAAAAGCGGAACGATCGCCTAGCGCGTTCAGTCAACATCGATTTGGTCTACAATCTAAGATTTGAATTCCCGCTGCACTGGCGCACCGTGCACGCATAGACAACACCTGCGAATCTTAGCCAATGCTAAACAAATACGATTTTTTCATTATTCTGGAGCCGTCCCATTTTGGAGAACGCACATTCTCTCGCTCTCAGAATCGCTGGTAGGTTCTACTCGGACATTCAGGAAATAGTTTTTTGTGTTTGTTACAAAATTTGTTTGGCGATAAATTCTTTTATGTCTCCTGTTTTCTATTGTAGCAAATGGGTGTTGGGGTTTTCAGATGCCGAAAAGGGACGCTACAAACGAAGTATCGTTCATCACTGGATGAGGGATCACCGCAACGCTGCTTGGCTGGAAAAATTGCGCGATCGATAGCCACTCTCCCTTCCTTTCCCCGCGCCCAATTTTCCCCGCCAAGCAACGTCGCGGCGATCCCTCATCCAGTGATGGACGATAACTGTAGTCACATCCTTCAACTTGTGGGTCATTGGTCATTCACCTTTTTGTGCTCACCTCTTTTATTCCTATTCCGTCCTCTCTTGTATTGATATGAGTCTAGCGCATCTTATAAAAAGGTGCTAAATTTCAATTCCAGGCACCCATTTGTGAACTTTGCAGTTGGCTATGTCATCCGGAAATCCCGTTTTTCAGAATTGAGAGATTCAACTTTCTGCCCTTAGACAGACATCAAAAGTTCTGAGGCGCTAGCACTCTGGATCCAATGCATATTCGGCACTGTTGAGGTTGAAGTTTATCAACTCTGATTTCCCGGAAAATTTAGAATTTCGTTTGACGAGCTTCCATTGGTGGCTTTCTCGAAACGCCATCATCTCCGGCTCCGAAAGAACAAAGTGTGTTTTTCAGGTTATACGTCGTGCAATGGCATTCGGCCTTCTCTACCGTGCATTCGACGCAGTAGCGTCGGTGGTGGCCGGTTCTGCACGTAAGAGGTTCCCCCTTTTCTGATTTTTAAAAGCTTCCTGGTCTTGGAATTCTCATAATTCCAAGCGCTTTCACTTTCAGCAAGAATCTGAACCACTGCCTCTTGGGAATCTATCATGAAAACCAAGGACAACTGATTCACTGCTCTCACACGCGTTTATATCATCATTGCTTGTAAAGAATTTATTTTTTGAATTATGAAGATCTAGAATTTTCATAGAGGTGTCGTCTACGAAGTAAGGGAATGAAGTATTATTATGCTCCGTTAATGCATGTAACTCGTCTGAAAGTTCGTCTCATAAGCTAAGACTTTGGCTACAGTCTAAAATGCTGCTGTATTTAGAGTTCACGTAATAAGTTTAGCCCGATGATTGTATACGAGGCTGCGACGGTATACCCTGTCCCAAACGAGATGGCAAGCCTAGAGTCCAAAGAAGCAGCGCGCCGCCCTCTGCGTCTCTGAGATTTTCGTATTTTTGGAAGTTTTTTAACTTTCTCGCTTCATTTTCTTACCCTCTATAAAACGTCGTAATTAACATCATCCGAGGTGCGAGCGGCGCGCGCGACGCCTGGGCCTCAGTCTACCCTCCGCTCTCTCACTGTCTCTAACCTCCACTCCGCACCAGCACGCTTAGGAACCATGTGAATTTCGCCATTTTATAGCCTGCACATACTCCATTGCTCTTGCGTTTTTTCTCTCTCAATGCTCGCGATATTCACTCTCGATACATATTTTCTTCTTCACGTGGCAGGGAAAGTTTTTCAGGATATGGATAACAGGTTGGAGCGCATAGAGTCGTCTAACCCGTCGATTTCACCATAAACTCTATACAACCAAGCTGTTTTAACTTGTCTGAGGCCACTATTTCACTTCATTGTTTGCTTGCAGTCTCTATAGTGTCTTAGACAACTTCTACATCAATCCAGGTGCTTCAGGTCGCTGATGATGTCAGAGACGCAGAGGGCGGCGCGCTGTTTCTTTGGACCCCAGGCTTGCCATCTCGTTTGGGACAGGGTATAGGTCACAGAGCGCAAATCGAAACCCAATTGGCCAGTGAAGAACACTTCACGGCCAGCCACCCGGTCTATGCGTCAGACTAAATCGAAAACGGAATTTATACAATGTTATGTATAAAGCCTTTCTTCACTTTTACTGTTACAGAGCTGGTATTGCTCCCTTTCACTTTTCTTCCAATTAAAGTAAACTCTGGTACCGCCGTAGTGACCTGTTGATTTCGATTATCACAGCGCGGAGCGGTGGCTTTTTCGTCGGAACCTCCTTATCACTAGTTATATTTCACCGAGGCCCACCGCTCCGCTGCTGGTATTGATCGAAATCAACAGGTCACTACGTCGGTACCAGAGTTTATGTATGCCTTCCTTGTCATAAGAAAGTTCGTTATTGAAGCCAGAAGCTTTTTATCCATTGACAACATTTATTTATTCAACATTTATTCCCTATTTTTCATTTTTGGCCAGAAATGTTTACGTCCCCGAAAAAAATTCGAAAATTAAAAATTTTCGCGTATTCCCCGTTGTCCAACCGGACAACACCCGCCTGACTCTGTCGCTCACGCACCAGCGGTGCTGCGCTCTAAAATGAGAGGTAGCATCACTTACTCACTTGCTCATCAGTACTCAGAGTAGCTGCCAAGATGAAGCCCAAGTTGAGATATGCGTAGGTAAGGAATCGCAAGCTGTATGACGGTTGAAAGGAGTGGGACACCGATTATAGCGATCAGGATTCGACTCACGCTGTGATGATCGCAGAGGGACGGTGGCTTTGGGCGCTGGACAGCAATCATTTTGTAGCATTATTTTTTACCGTTTCCGAACCCAAAAGCCAGGAAACGGAACAATTTCGAACAGCCCTGCTCACAAACATCCGCTGGAAAATGTCATGGCTAACCAATGAGCGAGTCAAGGTTTGCAACAGCTTTTCACAATTGCCTTACGTATGTAGCATTCTATGATATGAATGCGTAGTATGAGCGACATTGTTAAACAGCATCTTGAATGCAGGTAAGCGTCTGAATGAATATATATTGACTTTGAAGGGGCGACGGTGAGACTGGAAGTGATGTTGGACTATAGAAACGCAGATATGACGTTGAATATGGTTTAAACATTTTAAATGTCAAAAAACTTTCAAAACGGCTGAAAACCTTCTGAAATGAAAGAAAGTCGATCACGTTCAAACGCAAAAAAGATGAGGGCTCAGTTTCGAAACACGTCTTTGCCAGCGCAGGATGTGCAGGTTATTACTGTCAGTCGCGCAAACGTCACGTTTTTTTTTGCAGTATACCATTTTTTTTTGAATTTCGCGTTGTGATTCCTATACACTGGAACTCGCTAAACACCACTCTCGTAGGTTCCGCCTCTTTTCAAATTTGCAGGATCATGGCAGCATATACTGCGGGACCGCCCACTCACAAGTCATGATGGCTCGACGATATGAAGCGAAAACAGCATATCAGGCAGTATATGCTGCGTAGGTGCTGTAGATGCCAGCATATCCCGCACACACAGCAGCATATCATGTGAAGTCCCTGAAGCGCGAGCTCACGCATGAACGCGGGTGCGAGGTTCAGGGAGCGTTTCAATTCAAATTACGCGCAAAAATGCGATTTTGCGCGTCCCTGCTCAAGGCTACGATTCACTCGGTCCTTCGTCTTCTTGTGAAGTTAAGTTTCATAAGTTTCAGCTCGTATGGTATGAACTTTTCGGCTATTAGAGCAATACGAGGCTCTATCGCAGCAGGATGGGGGGGGCTGCTGCAAATGCACCCGTTTTAGGTTTGTTTCGTTTTTTTCGAAATTTGTTGTAGAAAAGAAGATTCTGTTTATTCCTGGCTACTCCTTCCCCAGATTTGTGGCAATGAAAGAATACTAGAGTGGGTTTATTGGCGTGCTCCATCGCTGACCGCGGCGCGTAGCTGGTTTGCGGCGACTGCGGCATTCATTTTGAAATTTCATCCCGCCTCGAATTTTTGCAATTGTTTCCACTGGATTTCTTTGTGCTTGTTTCACTCTCGTATCCTGTTGAGTACTCGATGGTTGCTTTCGCTAATCTGAGTCCTTTAATTGATGCCCGCAAGGGTGCAACCTTACAAGAGAGCTCCGTTTGGTCAAACTGGACATTTCAAATGAAATGTACTTTTTCAGATTAATTTTTGGATGTAAAGTCCGAATATGCTCATCGCAGCTGCCTAGACTTTTTTGAATGAAGTTTTCAAGACCTCGCGGCAAGGTGAGGGTAGTTTCCATGGAATTTTTAGGGTGTTTTTGAAAAATTTCCGGATTTGGCTCAAAACTTGTTTGTAGAGTAATATAGGGTGCTGAACACGAATCTGGATTCCGTTTGTCAAAATTCTCTGTTTTACTCTAGGTTACGGCAAGTACCATGCTATTTAGGAGGCAAAACCTACTTTAATGAGTCGAAAATCGACAAATGGACATCGGATTCGTATTCAGCACTCCAAATAATCCCTAGAGAATTGATTTGAGCCACCTATGTCTTCACATTCCGAAAATCTCCAAAAGTCGGTTTTGCCTTCAAATTTTTCCACTGGTGGGAATCCTTGGAAAAACGCCAAATATTACCCCAGATTCGGGATCAGCAACCCCAATAACTCCTTGGGAGATTTCTAGGTCAAATCCGGATTTTTCCCCGAGTATTGCTTTCCTTGCTCATTTTGAAATCGCAGAGGTAAGGCTCAATGGAATTATCATGCTCTTATGGTATACTATAATGGGCTCTGAGACAAGGGTTAGTGGATGATATTTTGCGCATGTTGCCCTGAAAATCTCGTATTTAGAACGGATATTCGGCGGTGTGTTCTGCGAGACAACGAGCTTGTTACTGCCCCGGTGGGTTTACATTCGCATTTTTTGAAAGAATTTCGGCCTGAAAATGCCCTCCGTGTCGCAGAAGAAGACCGCATTGGGAACCTCAGCCACCTAAAATTCAAGCGATGCCACAATGGCCCGCAGGAGCACGTATGTTTAGAAGACTCCTTTTTTGTCTTTTTGTGTTTGTCTCTGATTCTATGACTGAAGATAAGATATCTTTTGATCTCTTTGTTTCAACCCACAGTCAGGCCCAAACCAGTGTACAAAGTTACAGTGCGATATTTTTCTGTTGGTAATGGTTTAATAAACCTTACAGAAGTTTCTTGAGCGTTCTTGAAATCCGCAGAATGCGAGAATCCGCAGCAAATGCTGTCGTACGTCTGATTGCCAAGAATCCATTGCCGCAGCATATGCTGCGCTCAAAACAGCTTATTCCGCAAAGGAGGAGATAAGGCTCGAGTAAATATGCTGCTACATTGCTGCTAGCCACGAATCCATATCGGTAGCATAGACGGTACTCAGGGCCGGATATACTGCGAGAACTCCGCCCCTTTTTTAAAACCACTCGTAGCCCGGGCGGTGATGCTGTCTTGGGCTGAGAGTGGTACTCAGCCAATTACAGAGTATATAGATAGGGTTTCCAACTTTTTGGGCGGTTGAGACGATTTATTTGCGGACAACAGTTTCATCATCACTGCATTTTATTTCTGTGCGAGCAACATTCGCTCTCGCACAGGCGTATGAATTCGCACCGCTTGTCACCAGCCGATCACACTAAATACAAAATCCCGAATTAGTTTTAAAGACAGCGTCCGCGCAGAAAACCGCACTTGGTTTTTTCTTCTCAATCCAATGCTTGAACCAAGTGGAGATAGTTGGCAAAGCTTCAGACCTCAATGCTGCGCATTCATTATGCTATAGCCTCTTGAAAACCGCTCCGTGGTCTGAAAAGGCGTTTTCCCGGTCGATCATCTAACACGAGGAACAGAAGCGCCAAGACGGACTCCAGCAGACTGCTCAATTCAAACATTCCATATTCCTTATTTCGAGAAATCTTAGCGTTTAAACGTGTATATTGGAAGCTTCTTATTTTTTGAGAATTCTTCACAATGAGAAGGTCAGAAGAAATAATCAACCTAATAAGTGACAAGGGCTAAACCCTTTCAGACTTCCAGCATTTCCGACATTTGTGTTTTACACAAAACACACCGGACAGACGTGGAAAAAAGAAGCTGAATTTTCAAACGTCTCCGGGATTTTTAAACGAGTTTTTCTCCGAAGTTTTAGTGTTTTGGGTGGCCTCTTCGAGATATATCACAATCTGGTAGGCCCACTTGCTCAAAATAGTGAAAAACTTGAACACGGTTTTTTGCGCGTTCGATGCCTTTAAATATCCGGTCTTATTACGCTGCGTCGGTTTTAGGTTTGTGGTGGTGAGTTTCATTGGTTGACCATTGGATGCAGAGTATCTAGACTGCTAACCATTTTTCATGTCAATTCAGTGGATTCACAAGTGTTCTCTCAACTTTCAGTTCACTGCAAAATGAGCTTGATTGAAGATGACAGCAAACACGCGAGGGCAGTGGCCGGAGCTTCGTTAGGCTTAATGCATACTTCGCACGACGGGCGACGCGACATACTATTTGCCATATAAATCGACCGAAAGTCGATATTGCTGACCTGCACTGTACGGTGCGTCCGAATGAGAATGGCGACCCATGCGGCCGGCGTGCTTGGCAGGCGACCGTCGCGTTCGCCGCTCTCGGACGAGCATGCGAAAAGTCCCCTCCGCCATCGACTACGAACGGAGCCGGCTGGCAGCAAGCGCTGTGCCGATAAATCAGCTCTGCAGACGGTGGGAGAGGGGACGGCCGTCGTTGAAATCCAACACTCGTCCGAGAGCGGCACATGCGACGGCCGCCTACCAAGCACGCCGGCCGCGTGGGCCGCCATTCTCATTCGGGCACACTTTAGTTCAGTCTAGCAATTCTTCCATTTCTAACTTGTTTTGGGTCTATCCTTGACGGGGGGGGGGCACCAAAGATTTTTTCATAGAAAGGAAGAAAAACTCTGATAAAAGATGCCTGATAGTGTATCAATCACTGTCCTTGGAAAAAGCTCTGAAGAACTTTTTTGGTAACATTGCCAGTCGGTGGTTAATTTCATTTCTGAACTGAATCCTGAGAACCCTCCCCTCCGTATGGGAAAGTGTTCTATTTTATTTATATGAGAACCTGACTTTATCGCTGTAAGACATAAGGTGCAACCGAATGGGAATGGCGGCCCATGCGGCCGGCGGGCTTGGCAGGCGACCGTCGCGTTTGCCGCTCTCGGACGAGCATGCAAAACGTCTCAACTGCCATCGACTACGAACGGCGCCGGCACCGGCTGGCAGCAAGCACTGCGCCGATCAATCAGCTCTGTAGACGGGGGGAGAGGGGACGGCCGTCGTTGAAATCCAACACTCGTCCGAGGGCGGCACATGCGACGGCCGCCTGCCACTCACCCCGGCCGCGTGGGCCGCCATTCTTATTCGGGCACACTTTAAGTGTGCCACAGCAAATTCTCATTCGGGCACACTTTACTATCGCGCGGCGCAGGAAGTATGCATTAAGCCTTTGATGAACAAACCCGAGATTTGGCGCAGCCTCGACAGCCCAGTCGCGCAGTGCTTTATCTCTCCACCTTGCAATTCGATTCACTGTTCAGAGTGATTTTGTGTGTACAAGCAACACTTCTGAGTGGGATTCATCGAACTGTACACCTTGTTAATATTATTACTAAGCCAGCTCCAGCTCTCGAAGCTACTCATAGTAGTGCTCGAGTGGCCTGTGAGTAGCTGGAATAGATGTAATAACTCTGCCAACACGTAGCTAGATGCCTCCGAGGGCGCGGCCTGTAACGCCGCCCCATTACATGTAGCGAGAATTTACAGGTTTCAGCTATGATAGCTAAAACCCGCATGTTCTTGTGTCGACGGTACAAGGGTGCAAATTCTACGCATTTTCTACGTAAAAACGAAGGCTAAATTCGATACATTAGTCTCTCTGTCGCTAAACCCGTATATTCTCGCTATAATTTTGTGGCGAGAATCTACGGATTTCGCGACAGACTGTGTTGAAATGCAATCTTAGACACGCGCTGGCTACGCGGAACGCAGGGATGCCGTTCGAACAGTGTTGGCCCAGTCATCTCACTAGTGATTACTCGACACTTTGTGGCTGGTCGTGGATGGTAACACAGTGTGGCTGTCTGGAAGACCTTGCTAAGGGTATTTTTGACCGCTGGGATGCTGTAGAACGTGGGGGAGAAACGGCAATGCGGTCGATCGCAGCTGTAATCGCCTTTCCTGAACGGATCAGGACTGGCTGGGTTGATCGACCCAGTGCTGTAACGAGAATTTGCGTAGAATATGCGGGTGCCGTAGCGAGAATTTACGCAAAATATGCGGGCGCTGTAGCTAGAATTTCACCAATTGAGGCTAAACTTTCCGTAATTCACGTAAAATCTTGGGTCAAAATTAGACTAGATGCCTCCGAAACCATGGGCATCTCCGGTTTTCGTCTGAGGCATCTAGCTACGCGCTGGCAGAGAAGTAATAAACGAATGGTTCAAAAATAACACTCGGGAAAATCACGTCCGAAAAGGACACGGAGTGAACTGCTGAATTATGGAAATTTTGAATCACTACCGGACTGCAGGCCGGTCCATTTCATACCGCAGACGATCAATATGCGCTGAACAGAAACAGGGACGACGTTCCGTGAGCGATCAAATTAGCAGTTTTTTTCCTCCTTCATCCTCTGCGGAATCTTGCGCTGTAGCTGAAGGGTTAGATTAGAACCGTCGCTGGAAGACGGTTACCCTAAGAGTCTTGCTGGGCCGCTAACACATGGTTGGAAACCCGCCGCCTTCACTTAGACGCTACCCTCCGGAGTTTTATCCTCAGCTAACGCCGCCATTCGAAACACCCCTACCAGCACGGCTGCCGACTCGCCTAGGACACAAGCGTCTCCGCCCCATTATCAACCTTAGTTGTTCCTGCTGATTGACATTGATTCGGGCTTTTTCATAAATATTTCCGTAGTTTGACGGTACTCAGGTGAAAAAAGTTGTGGAGGATTCGGCGAGAAGTTGTCCAGAATTCGTACGAAATCAGGACAGCTTCTCGCCTAATTCTCGACAACTCGGTTGATTCTCGACAGCTTTGGGCCGGATTCTCAACAATTCCCGGCCGATTCTTGACAACTTTCCGCCGGATTCTCGACAGAATTCTTTATTTTCCGCTTTATTCTCGAAAACTTCTCGCCTGATATCTCCGCACGAGAAAAACATTTTGCTTCTCTTAATTCATAATTTTTGTGAGTAATATTCACATTTTATTTATTATTCACAACAAAGTTTTTCAATTCATAATATTTTATTGACACGAACACCTATTTCGGGTTCATAAACGAGCACAATCAATTTCCGACAATGCAGGCACATTTAATTACAATATACCTATTTACAATCACATCTGAACAATTAATGGTGAACGAAACTCTTTACTTCAAGTCCTTCTTCTTGCAGGCCTTCGCCGTTTTCGCTTCCTTGAAAACGTAAAATTAAGGTAACTGCTACTAAATTACTTCACATCATGAATCGCTCCAGCCGATTCCTAGGTGGTTTGGTTTGGTTCTGCTATGGCCGTGTGATCATTCACACTTTCGAATTTAGCTACGAAAATTTTCAGAATGGACACCTCACAACTTCCTTTTGCGGATTTGGAGAAAGACATTCTAGGTTTCTATGTCAGTTTATAAATTTTTAAAACTGAATACCTTCGCCTTCTTATATTCTTCTTCCAGTTGCTTTTTGAACAGCGATGCAAGGTTGAGTAGTAATAAAATAAATTGGCCTTAACCGTTCTCGAGCCACACAAAACGATGAATACAAGAAATTCATTAAACCTAAAACAAAACACTAAACCTAAACAAGCAACGAGAATACAGCACTGTGCAGGCGAACCTGAACTAGCAGAAGGGGCGAAATGTGTAGGGCAAGACAAATATGGAGGAGCGGCTTAAGGTCGGCGACGACACTCAGCTCGGCCCGCAGGAGAATTCAGCAGCTGCCGTTCATCGTCGCACACGGGCGATCGCCGCGCAGCAAGATCTTCCACTCGTCGTCCAACACGGTAGCAGCAGGGAAGGGGGGAAGGAAAGCAGCAAGAGAGGGCACAAGAAGGAGGGAAAAACGCCGCAAAAACAGGAGATAGCCCAATGGCCAGCAAAGTCCCCATTTATAGGACCGGCTGCACCGGACACTGATTTGAATTTGCCGCCGGCTAAGTATAGACGCATGTTTGCGGATTGCACAACAAACATGACAACTGACGACAAAAATACAAAAAAATCATGTTTCTTCGATAAAACTTTTTTCCTATTCAATCCTACTTCGCAATTCTTACACTCATATCTCATACTCTTCATTACTACTCCAACAACAAAAGCGGATTACCGTTTCCTGGACATCAGCTCGGTAAACATGTCCTTCATGCTGTCGTAGAAAGGCTGCCTTCTGTACTCACTGAAAAGAAACTAAAAGATGATTTAGTCGGGCGCGTAAAGCATATACCGAATCCACTTAGCAGCGCACCTTGAATTGAGCGGTTTACTTTTTTCTCAGAAACCATCCACACCTAATCAAAAGAGAACGCGCGCGCTAGAGGCGTCAAGTTCTCATTGGAGCTGTTGTAGTACCCAAGAGGTGAACTATTGACCGAGGTACGTTAAACAGCGAGCCTCGACGACAGATACAACTGAAAAAATCTTTAAAATTTGAAAATTATCTTCCTCGCATTGGTAAGCAAATAATTGCCATGCAACGTGTTATGCAAATACAGTACTTTTTCCGATGGCTTGGGGAAATTTCTTCACGATAACCTGGAGGCTAGAGTAGTTATAAATCCCTCCACGACCACAGCCCGATGAGCCGTTCCCCTAATATAGGAGATTCTCTGACTACGCAATTGCAGTCAGATCCGACTCGAGATCTTATATAAATCTACTGAGCTTCGCATGACCATGCCGGTAGACCCGAAGGTCTATCTCGGTGTGTCAGTTCCCCGCCGTTAGGAACAAGCACTATTGTATTAGGGAAGGTCCACTTCCCTAAAGTCCTGTTCCGGGTCGACCTCGCTCGAACCAGCAACGTTCAATTTATCGAGCAGCCAAGCTGTTCTGTGGAAGCGTTTATCGTCCATCACTGGATGAGGGATCGCCGCGACGCTGCTTGGCGGGAAAAATTGCGCGTGGGAAAACGAGGAGAGAGTGGGTATTGATCGCACAATTTTTCCCGCCAAACAGCGTCGCGGCGATCCCTCATCCAGTGATGGACGATAAATTAGGACTTCCACACTTCCCATCTTTCGGGTAACTTAACATTATTCAAGAACTCTTATCCTGAGTACCTTTCGGTACTCGGTTATGCGGTTGTCCGCATATTCCCTTTTCAGGGTTCTAAAAAGTTCACAGACCTCTGTGCGGAGTTATAGCTGCTGAGCTTTCGCTCCACATCCCAAAACTCCCTTTTCTCGAATATGGGAACATTGAATGCTGTTTCCATTTAATCCATCTTTCGGGTGACTTATAGTTATCGAAGAGCTCTTATCCTGAGTAGCTTTCGGCACTCAGTTAAGCGGTTGTCCGCATTTTTCCTTTTCGGGGTTTTAGACTGTTCACAGACCTGCACGGAGTTATGGTTGTTGAGCATTCGCTTCCCACACCATTACTCCCTTTTCTCGAGTATGGGAACAGCGATGGCTGTTTCAATCAAAACCATCTTTCGCGTAACTTGGCGTTATTCAGAACCCTGATCCTGAGTACCTTTCGGTATTCAGTTATGCGGTGACCCGCATTTCCCTATTTCAGGGCTCGTGTAGTTCACAGACCTGTGCAGAGTTTTGGTTGTTAAGCATTCGCTCCACACCCCATTACTCCTTTCTTTCGGATATGGAAACAGCGAATGCTGTTTCCATTATAACCATCTTTCGTGTCACTTGGCGTAATTCAAAACTTTGTTCCTGAGTACCTTCCGGTACTCAGTTATGCGGTTGTCCGCATTTTCCCTCTTTGGGGTTTTTAGGCAGTTCACAGACCTATCGTCCATCACTGGATGAGGGATCGCCGCGACGCTGCTTGGCGGGAAAAATTGAGCGCGGTAAAACGCAGGGAGAGTGGCTATTGATCGCGCAATTTTTCCCGCCAAGCAGCGTCGCGGCGATCTCTCATCCAGTGATGGACGATATATTATGATTGCCTAGCATTCGCTGGGCATCATTCTTTCTATTATTTCATCTTCCGGCAATCATGAAGATCCATTTCATACTTACTTCATCGAGAAATCGTTCTTGGGTCAATTTCTCCTCCTCTGTTTGTCATCAATGCAGCTTTGCTACATTGTTCCTCTTGGTTATGTGGTTTAGCCGCATAATCTCTCTATATTTCGACCAATCCTCCAATCAATGTAGAGTTCGCGCAATCATTCTAGTCTGATGAATGGACGGGGTTGCGACGGTAGATCACCCGGCGCGAATCGAAACCCCATTCTCCAATTAGGCCGCCAACCCCGTACGGCCAGCCGCCTGGTCCATGCGTCAGACTAAAATGAAAGCGGATACCATAAGATCTCCGCGCAGATTTCTGCGTTCTCTCTTATTCTAGGGTTCGTATGAGATCATAAATCCCATCCATTTGTGTTATTGCTCCAGGATTATTCAGTTTTAGGTGCTTTCGCAACACCTGCTACTTTTTCGGATCTTTGAGAATATATTATATATATTCTCTTATTTGCCAATATTCCATCATTTTCTGATGGTTCTCGGGTGCATAGCTTAATCTTTTAAAAAGGCATATAGACTTGACACAATCAATCGTGTCAGTTTTCACCTCGTCCATATTTTCTACTACTTGCTGAGATTTTTCGCTGTCTTCAACGTCCCAGAGGAAATTTCTATTAAACTAACCTTTCAGAAGGTCTGCCTTCTGCTATTTTTCAGTGATCGCTCCTCTTCTCGAAGCAATCCTCAGTAATTCCCACTTGCCAATCCAAGTAGCAAACAGTTCATTGTATAGTTTCGGCCCCTCTCGCAGTAGCTCGTTTCTGCTGGACCTTTAAAAAATATAATTAGATGGTCTTCAAGCTAGAGCCTACGGCTCAGCCTGAAGACCATCACACAGACCTGTTTCAGCGTATGCAAACTCGCATACATAACTCTGAGCATATAGTGAGGTAAAACTTACCTCGTTATTCGTTCCTATTATCTGGATTGAGGCCATTCCAGTACCTAATATTATTATCCCTGAATATAACGGGAAACTTTCTAATGTAGTTACGGGTGTAGTGCACATTACCATTGTACAATTCGCTCGTTAGTCATTTATTTACAGGTAAATCACTCATTCAAATCACATCTCAAAATCACTTCACTCGCTTTCGTTTTTTCGACGGTTCTTCGTCCTCCCCCGGTTCTTCGGCGGGGGCTGCTTCCTGTTTGAGATCGCTGAGTTGGGCCTTGAGCTTACGTATTTGAGCTGGTAGTCGGGCTTTGTCGTCGATGTCTTTCGTATCAGCGGTGGCCATTAGCGCCTTCATCTTTATTTTGTCTATCGATACTTTTCGTCCCAGAAAATTGTAGTTTGAAAATCCCCTTTACCCTTTCATCAAAAGGTATTCCTCACCAGGAGCGGAAGGACGAAAAGAATTTGAGAGCGTCGATTACCAATAATTTGTCTCCATTGTCAACAGTGTCAACAGCCTCAATTTCATCGGCGGACATTATGAAAGTATTGTTAGTTTGATTAGTCGATGGCCACACCTGAAAAAAATTGCGAAAATCTTTACGAGCTCAACACAATCTAGTTACATGAAAATATGAGCGAATTCGGTATCTAAAAAGATGTCAAAATTTGAGATGGATTCTAGTTAACCTGGCGAAACGTTAAGAAATAAAAAATGGAATATACAAGACCATTGTTGGTCTAGTTTTTATTTTCGTGGTCAACCAACCTAAAAAAATTTGATAGGCCAAATTATCACATTACGATACCCATGATGCCGTTGATGTTGAGATCGCCGGAAGATTCCTAGTTACACTAGGAAGGTTCCATCTCAACCTTACGGCAGAGGCTAGAGTAGTTAGTGATGCCTACGTTGGATAGCGAGGTCACGAGATTCAAATGAATCTTGTTCGGTAGCAGTACAACATACAAATCCTCATCGATACGACACGGGACGGGAAAGATCGAGTGTATTTCTGAATTCAGATATTGTCAATGGAACCGGGGCATTTGTAGAAGAACGAAAGTACAGATGCTGACGTGAGTACTTTTTGAGCAGCCTCCTTTTTGCAACCAGGATGTTCCAGCAAGCGTCTCGAAGATAGGTTTGCAATTCTCGTCGACAAGGCGAGCTAACTCGAGGATCTTATCTGGACAGGGATAATCGCCCTTTTCAACCAATTTAAGCAAAAAATCCTGAGACTGCTTGGAGGCTCTTTTTTGATGTAGTAGCTTTTTAAGAACGAAAATCTACTAAACGGAAGCTTTTTCCGTTATAGTATATCTTACAAGGATGGCCCGGTGGACCCACACAGAATGAAGCTCAGCCTGTGTTATTTTGATTAAATGTGGCTAACAGTTAGAAAGCTCAACTGTTCCTCTGTCGATTGTCGTTCACCACTGCTCGAATTTGTAAAGCGTATATAACATTTTAACTAGTGAATGCGTGATCACGAAACCAGAACTGGTTCGGGATTTTTTTTCATTGGTACGAATTTCACAAATTCAAAATATCTTCAAACATTTCGATTTTCCATAATGTCTTCATTATACAAAGACTGAGGCACCCAATCTCACATTTTGGTTGTGTGAGCATCAAGTATCCCTTCCGAAGGCGCCCGATAATTCTCAATTCAGAACAACGTCATTATTTTTTACCTTTACATCAGCAAACGCCTCATACATCAACTCCATCGGAGTTTTTCATACGGCTGTGGACTAGAGCCAGAGGATCAATGGTACCATTAGCGCTAAATAAAGAAAAACTTTCCGAAATGATAGTGGATTGAATGTTCGAAAAATCATGAACTTTTTTCATTGGCTGAATAATCAAATGTAATAACGCGAAATCGACCCTAAAGCCAAAAAACTCAATCCTTCGTTTTTCCTGCTAAGCAGAATAGTCAAAAAAAATTCTCGAAATAATACACCATTCTAGTGAACAATTAATTTAGTCTTTCGATTAAGTTATCGATTATCCTCCATTTCGAAGTCAAATTTACTTTGTTACTTCGCGTGCGTGTGCGAGGTGAAGGGAGTGTGGGAGAGAAGGAGACGAAGCATACGCGCGCACAAGCACGCAATCAACGGAGACTAATTTCGCTTTGAAACAGAGGATAACAAGTGTTAAATGATCTTGAGTGAATGAATCTTTCGGATGTTTTGTTTTAATTTACGAAGGAATGACTAAATCCGAGTGAAGCTTCGTAATTTTTTTCAAATCAATGAATGATTTGTGTACCTGTAATGGAATAGATTGGATTGAATATTCGGAAAATCTATGCGAGTATTCGAGAAACCATGAATATTCTTCAACTTTCTTCACTGGCTGAATAATCAAATGTAGTGACGCGAAATTGACCTTGAATTAAAAAAATTCAATCTCTCGATTTTTCTGATAAATAGAATACTCGAGAAAGTCTTAAAATAGTGCATTCTTGGGACAAACATTTATTTCAATCTTTCTAATGAATCCGAGTAATCTGGAAAACGAGTAATTGAAGTGCTCGAATAAATCCAATGTTCGTGAAAAAATCCAAGTCCAAAGTTCTAGATGAATCGCGTATTCGAAGAAGACGAATGACTGATGGTTGCAAAAGCCGGCATATTAGGGCCTTGTGAGGTACGAGTAGCCAATCGTGGGCGGATTTCAGACAGGTTGCGGACGACGCGTCAGCAGAGCCCCAAAGTAAATCACCTGTGGGGGTGCCTGTTAATACTCTAGGATGTGCTGACTTATGTGCCAACGCAAGGCTCGGGTGACACCTGTCCACGCAATGAAGCAGGAACCCAGTTTGGGGTAGAATACTGTACACCGATACAATACCAGAAAATAATTGCAAGGTTAAGAGATTTATATTCAAGCTAGAACTGAATCACTTAAGATTTGTTCGAATGAATTTTCTTATCTCTCATTTCAATAGTTCTAGAACAACTTCTTGCATAGTATTTAAAATCCGATTGTCCGAACTACAGATAATCAAAGTAAATTCAGTTCTTGGAAGCTCTACAGCTTTCAGGAATCAATAACTTGAAAATTGATTTTTCTGGTAAACCCGATATTCCAAATTTCGAAATCATGGAAATTCCCATTTAAATTTGATTTTCGAGCGTTCGGTGAAATGAATTACAATCGATCACGAGCTTGCTCAAGGTTGAGTTGTCCTGAATTCTCGACACATTCGCGTTTGGGAGAAAAGTTGTCCAGTATTCTCATCGAATTCTCAATAGCTATCCCGTTCTACTGAATTTTCGACAACTTGTCCAGAATTCTAGACAGGTCTAGAATTCTCGGAATTCTCGACAACTTCCCCACATACCAGAATTCTCGACATATTCTCGCCACTTTCTGAACAATTTCTCGATGCTTGACCAAATCGCGACAACTTCCTGACAAATTCTGGACAACCACTTTTACCTGAGTATACCTCGTAGCGGTTAGAAACCGCTACGAGGTATACTCACACATTCACATTTCCTTAATTATGCCCCAGATTCCCCAGAGGAAGAAGGAGGAAAAAAGAGAGCTGTCAATGTGATTGCTCACGATCGTCGTCCCTATTCCCGTCGCGCGCATATTGATTGTATGAAATGGATGGACTTGCAGTCCGGTGGTGATTCGAAATTTTCCTAAACCTGCAGTGCATGCCGTGCACCTTTTTGGACGTGATTCTCCCGAGTTTTTGTTCGTGGTGCTTCATAAGGCCAGATTTAAGCAATTTTCAGCCTTGTTTGTTGAATATTCCTTATAGGGTGAAAGCTTCCACGATTTTTCAGCTTCTTATTTCCTGTAAAAATTTTGGCTGTTCAATTGGTTCCTCCTACATATTGCTGGAGGAATCTTAGGAAGGACCAACCCTTATCGCGACTAAGTTTTGGTGATAGTTCGCTCTTGGTATGAAGATTCGTGAGCTCTCGTCATGTTACTGTAGGAAATGAATCTTAAAGAAGACCACCGGTGAACTGGAAGCTCTAAAAGCCCATCTTTAGTGCACGTCTTGAATCAATCAACATTCGTAAGAAATTGATCTTTATAATCAACACAAGAAACATCATTCGGATGACTTCACATAGTTACTCGTACACAATTCTGCGTCATAATATAGAACATATCACAAATGGTAGCATGGGCAAAGGCACCGACGGCAAATAGAACGTGACATGAACTGAGCCTAATCTATGTCCTTGATAAGTTGTTGTGTCGTCATATTTCCAGCATAAAAACTGTAGAACCCTGAGTTCCACTTCCATCTTTACGCTTATGTGCACTCCCAGATGTGTCCTGATTTTAACTTACCCAAAGTCAGCCAAAAAGGACTGGCAGAAAATAATGGGACACAACAGCTAATTCAGAACTTTGGAAACATTGCCCGCTAAATTTCTAGCATTCAACTTTCTAATGAATTGAAGCCTCTCCTGATTCATATATCATCACAGTTTCGCCTCAAAAAGGAACTCTTATTTGTGCAAGAAAATGGAGTGCGAAAATTTTTTTTGAATTTTCGCGGACGATGCTTTAGAATGAACATCTATCAAATCAGAATCATGATCGAGTTTCACAATGTAGAACAAATATTTATAACTCTAAATGATTGGTGTCATTCAAACAATGAGCCCAGACGCAGCTATCGTCGATCTCATTCAGTTAGGGAAGCGCATTCTGTAATTTGGCCCAAAATCATTCGATCGATAGTCATCCTCTCTTCGTTTTCCGCGTGCAAATTTTTCCGTTAAGCTCTCGACTTCCTATCATCAGTAGCTCTTAAATAGGAAGCCGCTCTAAACAATCGGGTGCGAAATTAATCGATCAATACGCAACCTCCCTTCTTTTTCCCGCGCAATTTTTCCCGCCAAGCAGCGTCGCGGCTTCCCCGTATCCAAAGATTTACGATTCTTGGAACACTCAAACCATAAGTGGGAATAGCGGGGGCGAGGGAGGGAGAATGAGTTGAATAGCTATCGATGGAATTTTACCGCACCCAGAAAGCGGCTCATTGATTGAATGACACGGACGATATTTGTAACTATTATACTTTGTGAGTGATACTTGACACTGCGTTCTGTTACACCCCATTCAAACTTTTGCGATAGCGGCAAATGCCCTGATTTTGAGTAGGTAAGTGAGAAATCAAATGTCTGATACCGTTCTAAAATGAGAAATTAGATGTCTGATATCGGTATCAGACATCTAATTTTCAATTTTTCTGCTGATATCTCGCGGCATTTGCCGCTATCGCAAAAGTGTGAATGGGGTGTTAGGCAGATTCTTAACTCGAAACACCGGCAAGTAGGCGAGTAACGAAAGTTAGCGGATTGAGTTCTTCAAGAAAATGCTCACCATCTCCAACAGAATGTCGTTGAATTCGAACACCCCTGCGGGGATTCTCGTAAAAAGCCTCAAGCACGGATCCTAGTTGACCAGGCTTGTCCTGGACTCCATACTCCCTCCATGCACGAGCTACTATAGGTCTCATCGACCATATGCCGGAGTCATACTTGCCGCGGCCAGCGACATGGCATTTATTGATTATTGATCGATATAGATGGTAAGCATTGCATCGCGCCGCGCTGAGGTGTGATCCCGGCCAGATAGTTGCAAAGCGCTGCCATCTTCGCTACAGGGAAGGAGTATGGTCTTGATCTCATAGTTATTGAGCGGAATATTTACAAACAAACTACAACAAGAAAACCAAAAAAACCGACTATCAAATCTTCCGAAATGCAAGCAAATGAATTCTCACAGAATGCATGCAATGAAACATAAAACCTAGCTGGCTCGAATGAGTCCGGGCGGAGTAAGCAACGGAGCGGTCGGTCATAAGATAACAGTGATAACGGAATTTTTAAAATGATAAGTCTGATAAGTCCTATTTCGACCGGCCGAAAATGAGCGAGCTAGGCTATATGTTGACCAATGGCAAGACCAGCCTGTGGGACAGTTCTCTCAACACCCTTCTGCTTAGAAGAGTGGAAAACCGATCTACACATCTACACACCAACGTGGCTGGCCAAATACTTGGCTATAACAACAAAGAACTGGATTGGTGATCTCCACTAACCCTTCCAAAATCTTTCAACTTTTCGAGCCTTCGAATTTTCTAAGCAAATCAAAACCAAAAATCGCTTCCGCGCGAGAGCGATGATGACGGATGGATCGAAGATCTTCCAACCAGTAACAATATTTGGCACATTGGCAAAAGGAAACAACTGAGGTAGAGAAGATCCAGGTGCACCCTGAGGGCCTTTCACTGCGTCTTCGGAAATTCAACTCAAGCCTCCTCAATCGCCTCTGCACATTTGTAGTTGAGATGAGCGTAGATGAGAACACCGATGTCCCTGTGACCGTTCTCCACGGCTATTGAGAGCGCTGTCGAGCTGTCCTGGAAACGAATTTGTCTTGCTTGGTCGAAGAACAATACGCAAATGGTTTCAGTAGCAGGGTTTACGATAAAAATGATCTTTGTGTTATCCTTATTTGAAGGTAGATCTGGTCATCACGAACGTATTGAATGCTTTGCTCATTGATGTAGGAAGTGTCCCCGTTGTAGCCCGCCTGAGCGGGTCGTAGACAGCTGGAGTATGCCGTGGTGAACAAAGAATAGATAGTGCGACCAAGAACGGCTCAAGATGGCTCAGTCATTTCTTTGGTCAACCATAACGAGGCCTAAAGTAGTTAGTAGACTTTTGGAGTAGTTGACAACTACTTTAACAGCAAAAGAAAAGGCGGTGAAAGAAGCGTTATGAAAATCTCGTTTATAGGGGCGGGCGGGCACCCAGTAAATAGCCGTCCTAACCTGCTCTTGTCCATTTATCTGTTTTTTCCTGATTTTAACTTTTGTGAGAGCGAGATCTACCTTCTCATGAGGATAACACAACAACTGTGGCAAAAACGCGATGCTTAGCTCCCACGAAGGCCTGTGCGCGGTCGATTCCACAACGAAAGCTGAACGTACAGTGAGCTTGGGCCGCCCCCGCCGGACTGGTTCGATCGACGTCATCATTCGTCTTTCGTGTCGCGGCCCGGTGCTGCCGCTCCTTCTTTAGTTCTATCATAGCCTTCCGTTGATAGTACTGTGGGTGTATCCGCGAAAGGGATAGCTGCGGACTACTCAGCGACCCGCGCGCTGATCGATCACCACATTTCTCGCGAGCGCACACGACGCAGCGCAGTCTACTGAGGTGTCCGCAGCTATCCCTTTTCTGGTTACCCGAACTATACACTGCTTCTATGTGGAGCTTTAGGTCTTTTAGAACATTGCACTCCTCTGTGATACAGCTGATCGCGATGAGCATTGCTTATGAACAGTTCATCGGCCGAGACCTTTGTTTATCAATAAGGGCTACTCCTGTGTACTCTCCAATCATCGGTCATATCTTATCCTTTCGATAATATCTGAATACGCTTCCTTTCCTATCTTCTATCGTCATTCTCATTGAGTACAAAACAGTTCATCGTCCGAGACCTTTGTTTATCAATAAGGGCTACTCCTGTGTACTCTCCGATCATCGGTCATATCTTGGAAGTTGGGGTTCACCAGGTAACTTCTGCTAGGTAGTGGTATTGTTGTGGTTATATCTCTGTTACAGAATGCGGTTTGCTTGGGTGATTGGTGAAGTTCATGAAAACCTAGTTGCTTATCCACGGCCACGTTTGCCACGGAACTGGCGTGATCATGGCGTCGGACCTGGGTTAAACCTACTAATTTACAGCAACAATCGTTTTTTTATCACGAACCCTGCCTTTGAAATCGTTATTGTACGATTACCAATACCGCCTAACATGGCAGCAGCAGGGCTTCTACTAGTCGCGGGGAAATTCCAGCTATTAGATACCTTCCTCATAGCGAGGCTTGGTTGAGACAATTCGGAGGAGCCATCCTGATGGATCGGAACTCAAAGGAACGCTAATAACATCGCGCCCTAATCACATGGAGAAGAACCACGGCGGGACCCAAGACGGATGGGGTTGCCTCCACACCTTCAATGAAGCTACAATTCATCTCCGCAAAGTCGCTCAGTCCGCAAAGTGCACGCCGATTGCGAAAGCGTGCTGCGGCGCGGTTGCGAGTATTCTCAGACAGGGATGTGGAATCATCCTGGCACCCAAGGCAAAAACTGCCCGGTGGTCCCACAATTCTGTCTGAGGATACACGCAACCGCGCCGCAGCACTCTTTCGCAATCAGCGTGCACTTTGCGGACTGAACGGCGTAGCGGAGATGAACTATATACGAGTTGGCCCGAATACAGTCTCGCCTCTGAAAGGCGTGGCACATGCAATGAAGGCGCATCGATCACGCGACGCCACACGATCGATTATCCTCAGGGGGCGTTCATACTTCCGCCGCTGAGCGGCGCGTGTGCAATATTATGATATTGATCACGCGGCGCGGCACGATCAATATTACAGATTTCCCCTTCGCGGAAGTGTAAACGACCTCTTATTGCACGCTTCGCGACTACCGGCGGCAGAAGTCTGATCGAGCCCTCAGGCGAAGGGACCCCATTCTCCCTCCTTCTCGTTCCCTTTATCAGCCTATTTGAGTGTTTGTGTTCCTTCAATGTTGAAGCTTTCATACGGTTTCATTTTGCCGTCTGAAAACGACGTCGTGGTCTCTTCCTTTGTCTTCCACAATAGAAGAAAACCTCGTGCCGTTCTCAAACTTTAAGAAATATGAGTCAGCAGTGGCGAGGTCGTGGAGACGTGCAATGAAGCCTATCCAGGGACTCCACACTTAGGGAGAGTTAAGAAGTCGTTTTTTTTTTTGAAGAACCCCGAAGATATTCGCGTTACTCTTTGAACCATAAGGGATTGAAGAATGTGGTGACAGCTGATCAGGCCAGCTGATCCTGCAATAGTACTTCTAACCCGAAAATTCCGATGGAACGTTATACACGTTGAGTTTCCCGCCTATTGCTAAGTGCAAAAACTTGGGGACTATCCTACATGGAGGGGGGACACTCAAGATTCAAGTCAGAAATGAAATGATCCACCGATCTATAACGCTATTATTCAAAGTATTTCTATAGAATTTGATCAACAACAATGATTGATAGCAGCATCAAGCATCTCTTATCAGGTTTTCCATTCATTTTTATAAAAAAATCTTGGGTGGCCCTCCCCCCGTTTAGGATAGTCCCAAAACTTGTAACTAGCATTGCAAAACTTACGCAATCCGTCAGGGCTGCATCAATCTTCTCCTGAGCCAGCAACAACTTGACAATGTCCTTATGGCCATGTTCGGCTGCACACATCAAAGCAGTAGAGCCCTCCTCGTCCTGAATATGAATATTGGGATGTTCTCGTCTTTCGCAAAAGGCGGAACTAAATAGGTAACCCCATTCAGTAGACTCCAAGTACCTGCAGATTCACATCGGCTCCGCATCCCAGCAAAAGTTCGGTCGTGCTCTTCTTTCCATGCGAGACAGACAACATTAACGCAGTCTGCCCGTGTTGTTGGGCTCTTGCATTAACATCACCAAGTTCAAAAAGCCTAGAACGCATTGAAAAATTAGAAGCTTGTGGATTCTTTTAAATTAACAACAAACTGACCTCTGAACGACTGCCTTCTCAATATCGTTCTCCAGTGAGCTCAACGCGGCCAGCATCACCGCAGAATACCCTGCTCGATTCGCCAGGTTCAACTGACACTCTCCGGAGTCCAACAGTGCTGACACGACTCCAAAGTTACCGTGAGATACAGCATAGTGCAAAGCGGTGTTTCCCTGCAATTCAACTTACTATTATTTTAACTGGTAACAATTGATATGGCTTTCAGATAAACTTACGTTCTGATCGGTAATGTTAACGACCACCTTGAGTAGAGCCGGAGAGAGCTCTTTGATCTGCTCAATGAGAACTTCAACCGCTTCCGCTTTACTCGTCTTTCGAGCCGTACACTTCAGCCACTCGTGCTGCACGTATTTCAGGGCCCAGTCCTAAAATATTGAATATAGACCAACTGCACATTTTGCCAAGACGACTGTTCAAGTGCATAAGGTCTCCTTTTCAGATTTAGTCCAGTGAATGGGCAAGACGCAATCGTTGCAGCTAGTTTGCGGCGCTAGAGGCACAACCTGCTAACGGAGATTTGATCGCGCGCGACGATCTACCGTCGCAGCGCCATCCATTCACTAGACTTAACTAAACACGGGGACTCTACAGTTCACGGCAACCAAAAAAGGCAGTGATGCGGTTGCAGTTGACACACTAAGCAAACGGTCGATTCTGGCGCTTTGACAGATTTTGTCATTGATCGACGAAACAGCTGAGATGTACTTGTAAATGAGTTTTCGTTTTTCCTCCGTTTCATCTGCCTTATATTCGATTTGTTCCCATTGTGGCAAAAAGGTGGTGGTAGCAAGAAGTGAAAAATGGCTTTTGAATAAATGGTTGTCTGTTCGTAACGACCCGAACATAATGGTGTGCGTTGCAAGTGAGGCCCCTCCATAGTCCGCCAAAGGCCGGAATGAGGCGTCCTCTCCAGTCCCTATTGATCCAGCGACATATTCGCCGCACCTAGTGTGTTGGCTGCATGCCAATCGATTATGCTAATTTTCGTTTTTTTAATTTCGTCACAAGCTTTTTCTCCATTGATAACACCCCCTACTTTTTTTAGACCCAAAATTTTTACGTCCCCACTTAAAAATACCAAGTTTTGGAATTTTCGCGTCCCCGCCCCGTTGTCCGGCCGGACAACAGTTGCCCGATCCTGGGTATAATGATTAATAGATCTATCACAACAACAAAGGTTGAAAGTTAACGTCATTTGTAGAGGCTCTTATGGTTTCCGCATTAGATTTAATCTAGTGAATCGACAAGGTGTGGCTGGTTGTGCGGCGTCGGCGGTATCACCGGCCAACAAGATTTTGAGCGCGCGCCGCGATCTACCGTCGCAGCCCCGTCTATTCACAAGACTAAAATGATCACGTGGACTCCATATGACAGTGTAATAGTTATGCATAAAAGGTCCGAGCGTTAATTAGCACTTCTGTTCGCATGGGAACATGGCAACAATCCTTATCTCTTATCATACCAAAGCATTAAAATTGAACGTACAGCTGTTTCGGGCGTTATTGATCCGGGTTGCAAAAGGTGGGAGTTGAGACTCTCCATGGCTTCTCTCATCGGGATTGTGATCTCATATGGAGAGTCTGGAAGTCATTCATCAGAAAATTATCCAGCTTGCAGTGACCATATCAACAGATTGAAGCTCCACTCACCCTCGTAATCGGCTCCATCCTCGTGGGTATCATAACTGCCTTCCGAATCATCCGAGTCATCATCAGAATCGCTGAAACTACTAGAACAATTAGTTCAAACAATGGTACACGGAGAGAGACGATTGTGGGAGGGACATACCTTCCATTCTTATACGGTGAATACGGCACCTGTGCATTGTTCGATCGAGGCCACCTGCCAGAAATTATTGCGAGAGGAAAGTGAGATGATTATCAGCCTCTCGAACCTACCTTCCCAAACTTCTCAGTTCACTTTTCAACGGCGTAAGTCGATCTGCCGCCTCTTCCTCCTCGTCTGGCGTTTCAGGGTTCTCCGCGGACAGCGCATACTTACTGATTTTGGGCCGCGGTATCCGAGCTGGCACTGGTTCGGGGAGGTTTGACGGCGGTGGTGGAATCTCCTTAAAGAAGTTGGATTTGCTTATGTGGGGACCACAAAAAGATATGTGTATGGTTTTCGGGAACGTGGCATTTGATCAATCACCTTTTTCAGTACGACCTTGTTTTTCAGCGCATCCGTGGTCTCACCGGATGGTGTAGTGGTTGGAGTGGGTGGCGTGGCGGAAGAGGACTTAAACTCAACAACTTTGCAGAAATCATAAAGTACAGAATGGAAATTCGAAAACCTACCTTATTCTTGTCAGTGATGTACTCCAGATCGTCGCCCTTGTTCCGCTCAATGCGAGCACTTCGAGAGACAGCCGTCCCACGAACGAATGGCTGCTTCTGCTCTGAGGTGAGTAGCTTCTTCACAGCTTCCACTCGAGCACGGTCGAACTCCTTCGTGCGCGATTCATCCTTTTCCACCTTAAGCAAAAGGTCAGGAAATCTTCATCGTACAAAGATGCTGCCTACAGCGACGAACTGGCTCTCTCAAGGACCACTAAGATTTCCCCTTACCTTAAATCCCGGCACATCGTTCTCGTCCACCTCTTCTGGCGTCGCTTTGTCGCACTCAATGCAGACCTATACGCAAGGTGTTGGTCAAATTACAGTACAGACATCTACCGAATCCTAGGTCATCAAGGTCTTACCTTATCGACGATAGAACACGCCCCTACACCTACGTTCCTGGTGAACGTCTCCTCTCGCTGTCTGCATCTTACACAATCGATCACGACGTCACCAATGACGTCATCAGATGCGGTTGAATCCATAGTGGAATCTGCAATGACCATATGTCATGTGTGAAATGTTATGTTACGTGAAGTTATGTCGTGTCATACCTTCGTTCTCTGAGCCAAATTCCTATCCGCAACTGCGGACTACGGCTGGTACATATCGCGACACGATGATAATCGTGCTGAAAGAAAGGTGAGCCGTGCCTGAGCCAATCCCAGCACGATTATCATAGTGTCGCTGATGCAACAGCCGTAGTCCGCAATCGCGGACCGCTATTTGGCCCCAAGAAAGACAGTATGTATTATGATTATGTTACGCTAATGTTATGTTACGTTATGTTATGTTATGTTATGTTATGTTACGTTATGTTATGTTATGTTATGTTATGTTATGTTATGTTATGTTATGTTATGTTATGTTATGTTATGAGGATATTACCTGTTTCCGTCTGACATTCGGCGTCACTGGATGGAGCCGTTGTAGAGGAGGAGGATCCGGAAGGTATGTTTACCTGAAGAGAATATTTGCACTCCAATCAATCAATCTATCATTTTAACAGCCTTTGTAACAATATACTGACTTCCTGAAGCTCCTTCTCAGCTTCGGCAATCGTCTGGCTGGGAATGTTTCGGTAGTACTTTGGAGTTGTCATTGTCTCCTGATCAACCACTTCTGCACTTGCCGTGGGCAACTCGTCCGTGACAGTTGACTGATCGATTTTCTCCACCTCGACCTCTTTTTCAACTGAAAACTTATCCACTTCTACAAATGTGGGAGATTCAGGACGAACATCAAAACAACCAACCTTCATCAGTATTTACTGCAGAATCAGTCCTGGCTGCAATCTGTTCTTCAGTTTGAGAGTCGACATCTGCCACAGACAGCTCGACAGCCACACAAACTTCGGCTATCACGGAGGTACTGGTCTGGCATTCCTGAAAGAAGACAAGCGCTCGAAATGTCCATCCCATCCCCTCAGATATTTGAGATGAGAATCGTACAACTGTCACAAACCGAGCTTTGTATCTCCACGCCCACCGCATCCGAACCACAATCGACTATTTCACTTCTGTCCGTCTCGGTACCAATACTGTAGCACTGTGTTGTCTCGCCAGCACATGTATCCACAGTTTGGACTTCATCCGTGGACGTGCTAGCGGAAGCTACTTCAGGTTTGGCTTCAGCTATTTCTAGTCTGAAACCGGTTGATTATACATACATTCAAGCCCTTAACATGTGTGCATGCTTCAACATTCTGTTTGCAGGCATGAGCAGGTGTGTTTGAAAAGACAACAGCGGGCGAAATCGCCTGACAGTTTGCGACAATAAAGGTTACTATGTACGCCTCAACGCGGAAGTCAGATGTGGAGCACCATGTGAATGAAAAGGGAAAATGCGAAGCGCGGTCAGAATCAGAAGAACGCTTGGCGACAATGAGCGACACATGGCGACAGTTGGCGGCACTTGTGACTATAGAGTTATTATGTAGATGTAGATGCATGCGAAGATACAGAAACAGAGTGTGAACTGAAGCCGAATCAGAAGACAGCATCTGGCGGCATAGGGGGCGACAGTTGTCATCAATGGGCGATGCGAAGCGAGACTAGGGGGAATTTATGTAAAGACAAGTATGAACGCAGAAGCAGATTGTGAATTGTGTTGGGGTTAAAATCGGAGAATGAAGTCTTGCAAAATTACGCAATAGTGAGCGATACTGAACCTCAATGTGAAAAAAAGAAATGTGGAAGCGAGTATGAATGGAAAAACATGGTGCGAAGTG
The DNA here is from genome assembly GCA_029168955.1 of Aplectana chamaeleonis. NCBI lineage: Eukaryota > Metazoa > Nematoda > Chromadorea > Rhabditida > Cosmocercidae > Aplectana > Aplectana chamaeleonis. The sequence goes on along the minus strand of JAPDOI010000207.1, from coordinate 396,952 downwards.
CTGTTTGAATCTGTAGGAAACACCTGACGATAGCTGGCGACAATGGGCTGCAGAAAATTTTGATACAGAAAATAGATATAGGTGCAGACGTAGATCTAGAAAGAGTGTGAGGGATCGTTTATACTTACGCCGCCGAGCGACGCGCCGAAGTGCAATTCTATAATACTAATCACGCGTCGCTGGACTATCAATATTGCAAATTCCACGTCGCCGCGCCGCTCGGTGGCTGTGTGTGTGTGTGTGTATTTTGTGTTGTGTGTGTGTGTGTGTGTGTGTGTGTGTGTGTGTGTGTGTGTGTGTGTGTGTGTGTGTGTGTGTGTGCGTGTGCGTGTGCGTGTGCGTGTGCGTGTGCGTGTGCGTGTGCGGTGTGTGTGTGTGTGTGTGTGTGTGTGTGTGTGTGTGTGTGTGTGTGTGTGTGTGTGTGTGTGTGTGTGTGTGTGTGTGTGTGTGTGTGTGTGTGTGTGTGTGTGTGTGTGTGTGTGTGTGTGTGTGTGTGTGTGTGTGTGTGAACCACCCCTAAATTGCAAAAGTAAATCAAAGGCAATGCTTGGCGACATCGACCGACGGTTGGCGACAGTGAGCGACACATAGCGAAGGTAGAGAAAAAATACGTTGTTGCAGGCGTGAACGCAGAAAGAGAGCCTGAGGTGGCGTTTATAATTGCGCCGCCGAGCAAAGTTCAATTCTAAAATATTGGATACGCTTAAGGCATCTTTCATAGTCCTCACCGCAAGCGCGGCACGCGCGTGACGCGCGGGACGAGCGGTGGAGTATGAAATTTTTCATCGCGCGGCACGCCCGAAACGAGCGGAAAGCCACTATGAAATCTCCAGCGGCACCGCCATGGCGGTGCGGGTAAAAGTCGGGCCTCAACTGGGACTTGTACAGAAATTCCTAACTTGCATTTGCGTGTGCGGTGGCGCAGGATAGTCCCAGAATTATTTATGATGGAGTGGACTCAAATCGAGAAGCAATTATTGATTGAAACGGTAAAACCGCCAAGGCGGTTTGGGCGGCACCGCTATGGCGGTGCTGATGGACTATGAGAGTTCTTACCGCGCGTACCGCGCGGTAAGAACTTTCATAGTCCACCGCCCCTCCCGCGCTTGCGGTGAGGACTATGAAAGATGCCTAACGATCAATATTCTGCAATTGCACTTCGCCGCACCGCTAGGCGGCGAAAGTGAAAACAACTCCTTAATTGCAGTTCAAATCAAAAGGCAACACTTGGCGACATCGAGCGACAGTTGGCGACAATGAGCGACACAATGGTATAATGCGAAAACTGATGTTGGAGCAAATATGAATCCAGAGACAGTGTATGAATTGTAGTCAGAATCAGAAGACTATGACACGCTACGTCAAGAGACAGTTGGAGGCAGTTAGCGATACCTCAACGCAATTCGAAAAGAGTTGTAGAGGGAAACGTGAATTCAGATGAAAGGTGCGGTTTATACCTGGAATTAAAAGACAGCTCCAGGCGACAGTTGGTGACAGTGAGCGAAGAGAAAACAAATGCAGAGGCAAATATGAAGGCAGAAATGACGTGCGAACAGCAGTGTGTTCATAAGGAAAACGGAGGGCGACATGGGGCGACAACTGGCGGCACTGCGCGATACAGTAGCATAATGCGTAAATTAGATGTAGACGCAATTCTGTAGACAGCGAGAGCGTTAGAATCGCATCGAGAATCAGAATACAACACTCGACGACATTAAAAGGCATCGAACTACAGCTGTCGGTAATGAGCTGTATAGCGTAGTAACTGGGTAGATATGGAGGCAAGTATGAATACGAAAATAAGGAGCACAAACGCTGCTTGAATCAGATGTGGCGACATTGAGCGACAGTTGGCGACAGAGAGCGATAAAGGCTACGCAACTTTAAAAACCTGGCTATGAAAACTAGCACACTGCAAGTGTACAAACGAGCACACACACTTTTAGACCTTGACGACAATAAGCGACACTCGGCGACAATAAGCGGAAACAAAACGGAGAGGGAATTGATGAGCACTTGAACAAGATGGTCGTCTCAGCATAACTTTATTAATGGAATAGGCGAGAAAAAAAAACCGAACCAACCTTCTTAAAAGCTCTTTTAGCTCCTTCCGTAGTGGGCCACACTCGGTACAGGGTTTCGCTGGGGGTAGAGGGCCTGTACATACGCCCACTGATGTTGTCTCCTTGAACTTGTTGACCTTAAGCAAGTGTATCTTCTCCCAAGAATTTATTCAAGGCCTACAATTACTGATATTTCAGAGGTTCTCTTGATCTTTTCATTATTTTTTTTACACAAATATCACCAGAAATATCATGAGAATCTCTTGGATATTTAGTTGGCCTTGACTGTATTACGTTGTTTTTTTCGATACAAGAACGGCAAAATTTGTGATAAGAGGTAGATTATCGATTTTTAAGCCTACCTTTTCCATAAGTATATCCATTGGGGGAGGCGACATCGACGTGCCTTGCGTTTTCGCCAGCATCGTATTTCCATTATGATGAGTGTAGGTAAACTGCGACGGTGACGGTAGGGGTGGGACAGCTTGAAGTTTCTAAAATGTCGACGAGTTATCCTGAATAAGTACGAGTTCTCTGGCCAGATGGTGTTTTTTGACACATAGGATGATTGCATGAGTACATAAGTCAGATCACCAGAAAAAAAAGCAAAGAGATCGACAGTTGATATCAAGTTCAAAAGGTTAAAAATTGGCCACCGCGGTGAATTCCTCGATTTTCAAAACGTTCACTGTTTTTTACGCGTTTTTTTAAATAGAGCAAATAAACTTCTCCTACCACAAAAAGTCCAGTTCGAGCGAAGCCAAACGGAGGCATTTCTTGTGGCTAACAGACTGTTGTGTCGCACGATTATCAAGGTTTTCCTTCAGAAAAACTTTTACCGTGCAGATAACGATTCTGCCTTCAGACTTTTTTTCGCTAACGCGTCAATGAACTTCGCTGGCCGTCAGAGCTGACAGTTAACGCCCAAGTACAAAATTTTGACGAAAATAGCCAGAATTGACGCCTATAACCCATGCGAGAACTTACCCGTGGCATTTTGGGTGAGGCTGAATAGTATCGGGTTCGCGAGGGGGCTTCCGTGTCGGAGACGGTGTATTCCCGTCCGCGTCGTAGACTGGCGAAATCACCCATGTAACCTGGAAAATCAATTATCCGCGAAGGCAAAAAAGCGATCAGATAGAAATACTAGCGGTTGAGATCTGTACAATGGCAAAACCATTCCGATCCATCGATCTGTCAAACTCGCCGGATATCTGTCCTTGAAAGTAACAACTTCATTACAGTTGCAAAGGTGGAGAAATTGTACCAGAGCACAATCAGCAGTCGGATTAGACCGTTATAGCCGCGTGCCTCGTAAAAAAAGCAACCGTATTCAGGGTATAACGATTCAAAAAGTATCCGAACAACTCAAGTTTTTGAATATTTGCTTCATATAACCTACCGCTCGGAGTACTTGGTCAGAAGGCAGCCGGGGACAAGTTTTCGCGTCTTTGGCCTTCTTTTTGATTAACACCTTTAAAAGTGAGGTTTTTTAGATCTCAAACGTATTTAAGGTCCTGGTGAAAAGGGCTATTTATCAGTATGATCATTGCTGGGGCTAAAGTTCAAACAAAAGGGATTTGGATGAAATCTTTCGTGCGTCATGCAGTACACAAATACAGTGAGAGGCTGTACAGCGCTGTATATACTGAGTAACGGTCTAGACATCACATCCCGAACCTTTTTGTTTCGATTGAAAGCTCAGCAAACCCTAAATTGTTGTTCAGGATCTCGACAAAGTTGATTATGAAGGGAGTTATCGAAAAAAGGGCGCTAAAGACACGAAAACGCATCCTCGCACGCCTTCTGACTAAATCCTACAAGCGGTAATGTATAAAGCTTAACTTCTACATCATTCAAAATTTAAAATGATCCAAAATTTCGATTCACTCGATTCATTAAATATTTGAATTTGTTAAATTCTCTTTTTTTCAACATGTGGGCAATCGTAGATGACGGCATTTGAATAATCGGTTGCCAATAAATCGCCCAATCGATTTCGAGTATGACTTGGAAACTATTCGAAAATCTGGGTACTTTTTAAAAATCATAGGGTACATAAAGTGTGTTCAAATGAGACCGGCGAACCATGCGGACGGTGTGCGTCTCAAGCGGTCGTCGCGTGCGCCGCTCACGGGCGAGCCTTCCCTTGCAGCCACTGACTAGGAGCGGGGCCGGCAGCGGCTGGCAGTGTCGATCAATCACTGCTGCATCCGAGTTTGGGGGTGGCACTCGTTCGAACGCTCGCCCGAGAGCAGCGAACGCGATGGTCGCTCGACACGTGCGCCGGCCGCATGGTTCGACAGTCTCATTCGGACACACTTAATGTGGGGGCATAGTTATGTAAACTAATTTCGCAAATCTCATTTGAGTCGAATAGAGAGCAGTTTTGTAGAAGTATTCATTCATTCGAAAAAAAGACATGAAAAATAGAAAGAAGGCAATCATTTGGAGTATTTCGATTTGTTTTTCTTCAAACAAAATCATTGGTCCGTGGTATCCATGAATGTTCTATTAGGAAAACTCATGCATGTGCTTTTGGACTCAGGCAGCGTCCACTCCACGCGAGAGCGCGTGTATACGCGAAATTGATGGTCATCAAAGACACGCGATTTGCTGGGGTTTTTTATGCGCGTTTACGCTCTATCTCGCGCGCTCACTCCCGCTACGAGAGAGAGGCAACAAGTTTCAAGCTTATCGCTTCATCCCTGAAGGATCAATCCTTGAACCTACTCCAAAACTAGCGCCTTGGTATCCCATAATCCCACCACAGCCATCACAAACCAAGGTAAACAGAGCAGTCATCGAGTCGATCCGAGTGATTGATCATCCGATCAAACTTTATCAATCGATTAAACACGGGACAGGAAGTGTCTGCCCAAGTCTCTCTGAGGCAGCGTCCACACGTAGCGAGAGCGTGCGATTACGCAAAATCTATGTTCATCAAGGGCACGCGTTTTGCCTTTTGCTCACGCGCGCTCCCTCTCGCACGCACCCGCCCGCTCGCTTTCGCTCGCTCACGTCAACGTCAGCTCAGAAAAGGAAGCAGCATGTTTCGAGCTTACCGCTCAACCCCTAAAGTGGGAAACATTGAACCTATTGCAGATTTATTGCTCTTGTACCCCATAACCCCACCACAGGATGAAAAAACTTTGGGAAATGATCAGCCGTTCCGCCGATTCGAGCGATTGATCGATTACCCGGTCAAAAATTGTCGATCGAATCAGCACCGCGCTCTTCCAGCGTTGAGGAGCGTCGAGAGGCGCACAATAGCTGGAACGCACGCTCTAGCCACGTACGGACGCTGCCTGAGCACCGGGCATCTATCAACGTTGGGAAGCGTTGAGGAGCTCGCAACAGCGAGAACGCGCGTCCTCGCGACGTATGGACGTTACCTCATGGTCACGTTCATTCATGAATCACCAAGGGGTCACAAAGGTCATGGCTATTTCTTCGAAAACGGTACTCACGGAATAGCTGGTTGCTTTTGTTGTTTTATTGCAGCAGCAGCGCATTGTCGCTACTCCTTGTATAGTGGCACAGCGACGCGAAGGACGCGTCATAGGCGTCGTTTATACTTCCGCCGCCGAGCGGCGTGGCGAAGTGCAATCCTATGATATCGATCGTGCCGCTCCGCGTGATCAATATTACAGAAATGCACTGTGCCGCGACGCTCGGCGGCGGGAGTATAAACGACCCCATAGGCCTATTTCAAAGTTCCATCGCAACGCGGCGAGGTTTTTACACCCCATCTTGAAGATAACGTCACTTGGTCTATGGCGGACTTGGACGGAGCAAGGTGAGAGATAGTGAGTGTTTGTGGAGGGCGATGAAGAGAGCGGCATGCGCACAAGCACGCGACGAACTCAAGCAAATTTCGCCCCAAAACAGAGTGTGCACATACTGTGGCGTCGAGAATTCTGGTTCATCTTGCCAAGAGCCGCGGCCCGCACGGACGCGAAGCACACATCACGACGTGGCAGCTCTGACTGTGCCATTGGCTGCCGGTGGTGATTAGCTGAGGCTGTCAATCGCATTGCGTGTGTGCGTGCTGTCCAGGAAGGCCGCGGCTCTTGACGGAGAGACCAAAATTCCCGACACGACTGTACGTGCACAAACAGAACGCAACTACTATTCTTGTCTTCTACTATTTTTTTTCACTGAACAATAGATAGGACATTATATGCTACTAATATCAGGAAGAAACGGCTAGAACTAAGCTAAAATGTCTGAATTTAGTGAAGTATAAACATCAAGTAGCTAAAACCACATGCGACCAAGCTTAAACCAGAAAAGTGCTAGTGAACGCCAGCCTCGCGATAGTTTAACGGCCATCAAGGGTTCAATGATGGGCCATCATAAGCCGAACGGGATCGTAATCAATGTGGAATTGGAAATCACGACTGGGCAGATGGATTAAGTGTGCAGCTTCGAAGACCAGAATGATGGATGGACAAACGACCACTCATAAAACGGTTGATCAGGTCGAGCAAAAACTGGTCACTTGGGTAGCTCTTGGCTGCTTTCGTGGGAGCAAAAAAAAAGGAAGAAAGCAATTAAATCTCAGAGGAGAAAGAATTGGTGGTTGAATAGTCCCATTTTCAATGGGAGTTTTAGTTCAATATTAGCAATGGATCTAATGCCTTACTTACAACATGAGCTGGCAAGGTTGTGTAGAAATTCCGTAGCATTGTTCAAACAGGCGGATAACAAAAAGAGTTTTTGCGGACAATATTCAGGTATTTCGCAGCGAATACGTAGCGAACACGTATTTTTTGTTTTCAATAGGGAGCAGTCAATAGGGAGGACATGACATCCTATCAACCTGCTGTCGACAACTACGATTTCCTGAGTAGGCGAAAAAACTTGCAGCTGGAACATCGACCACAATGACCTCTGGGCGGCCAACTAAGTGCAATGCATTTGGATGACATGAAAACATAATTCTCCCCATTTATCAGCAAAAGTAATTAAAATTCCGCGATCAAGAGAACATTTTGCGCAATATGACTAACACCCATATGAAATTTTTGTCAGCCCCAGATGACGTGAGAGCGCTCGCACAGGAATGCAATAATAGTAACTTTTCCAATTCTCAGTGGCTAATTTTTCTTGATGAATCATAATTTTGTGAGGTTTACTGCAAAGACAATTATAGATTCCAACAAATAGCAGAGTAACACTAAAGTCAACAAGGTAACATGTTTCAAAATGGTAGCACCATGCTGCAGGTTTTAACATGCTGACACAATAGTTCAGACCCTATAAATTTCACTTGGTAGTGCAAAAATTTCACCCTCATGAGGCGAGTTCGATTTGAGACTTCCATGTTACCAAACGAGTGTTCGTGTGGGTGGTGGGAACATGTCAAAGTAACGCCATGCTAAGACTCAATGTAGTACCAAAAACATGTTGAAAGATACAGCTTAGTACAGACCTGGTCGAGCATGTCCCGTCTCTGTTTACCGCGGTGTTACTCTACTATTCATGGGAACTTATGATCGCCTTCTTCAGACTCTTACCATTAGATCGCGGAGGCGGTGGTTCCGAAGGAGTGCGATCCTCAACTGGTATTCGTCGCCAGTTGCTTGTGGTGCTATTGGGAGGGAGATGATGAGGGCGTTCTAGTGTGTTCGTTGCCTCCATGTAGAACTGAAATAATCAAAACTCATATAAAGAATGATCAGTAGTCTTAAGAAGTGCCCTGGCGTCAAAAAGGTCCCTAATTTCACATTTTTCGTGTAATCGAATACGTAGCCGGAAGCACGCCTGCCTAAACTCTGTCCGCCCGTCTCAGAAAGGTTGTAGCTTCAGCGTCACAGGTGGATTCTCGCAATCCTTGCGGACTAAGCATGGTGAGAGCTACAAGACAAGGTACGCGCACGCCTTATACGCAGAGGACATAGCCCCACATCCGTAACGGTATGGAAATTGTATGTGACGCCAAGGCTACCTAACCCAATACAAGCAAGGACTCACCCTCGAATCCCGTTCGGTCTCAAACCGGTGAGGCGTTCGGGGTCGTGATAGGGAGACGTTCCCGTTGATGCTGAAGTTATTGTTGTTGTTGATGGGAGCCGGTACTCCCAGGTCAATGGGCGTTCCCACCCGGGAGCCGATCCGGGAGGGACCGATATCACGCTCGGGGAATGGGGATTCCGTGTTTCTGGCCTTGATCTCTGTGATGGTACGGCCCAAGGCGGTGTAGGCTGGAAAGAAAATGGACTAGAATGTTAATAATTAACTATAAGGCTAGAAAAGAGGTTCTGGAGATCAAATTTCTACAGCACCGATTGAGCAGTTTTGTCTGAATGCGGTACACTGAATGCGGTAAGGCAGATAATGATACTGAAAACGAATCTAAAACCGTTTTTCAAAACTCGAAACGTTTTGGCGACATTTTCATCCACGTAAATATGAGGGGTTTCGTATATGATTCCAGACATGAAATCCCGATTTTATAAAATTTCCGTCGGTTTCGGTTGGAAAACATTAGGCTCAAGTGCACCACTCGTCTGACAAAAAAAACCGCAAAACTCTTTTCGATAAAAAACTGAATGGGCAGGAGTGGATTTTTTATGAATTTTAATTTGCACCAATTTTCGGAAGGTTCGAGATCGACGTGGTTACTGCCCCGAAAACCAGAAAATCTTGAGAAGAGACTTAGAAAGGAGAATAGAAAAGTTTTGCAGAATAGAAAGGCTTTCCGTGTAGAAAAACGTGGGGAGTGTGTGACCAGCGCGAATGGTTCCACCAGTAGTATATAGCCGCGCGCTACACCACACTAATTACCACATCGGTATTTGGCTGTGGCTAAGTCAGTGTTTGCATTGCGGATCAGAGCTAGCTCAGCCAACAAAATTAGTGGAACTCCTGTGGAACAATTTGCGAAGATCTCGAAAAGGCCGCTCCTTACAAAACAACAGCACGCGGGAGATAAACTACACAAGAACAATGCAATTTTCCCCAATTCGGTAATTGAAGGTAGCGTTCACAATCAGTTTCCTAGAATGACCACATTGGTGAAAATTCGACCGAGTCTGGGACAGTCGTACATCTATTGTAATCCTTCAAAGAGCGAAATAGCATCTAGCGAAGTTTTGGCCAAAACACATTCTTACGCAAAGGAAAAAAATTGTATAGCGCCCCATTATTATAGCCCCTTTTCAAGACAGTAGTCAGGATAAAAAACCTCATTAGAGCCTTTTCTGTTTTTGAGTAGGCAACTTCACAAAGTAGAGGTTAATAGGTGAAAGTTTCCCCCACAAAACTCTCAAACACCGGAGAAAAACTGTTTAAAGGCAGTGTCCACGATTTAAGCCGTCTATAAGTTTCCACCGATATTCGAAAGAAGCGGGGCCTATGACAACAGGCAATGTCTAAAAACCGCAGAAAAAAGAGCCGAATAAGCCCTAAGCGGCCCTGAACTTCTGTGTAGAGGGCAATCCCCACCTACTACACTCAACGCCCACTGATCGACACAAGCATCTGAGAAATTTGGCTTGAAAAAGACCAACACGACGATCAGATGATTAAAACTATTTTACATTATGCACGGATTGAACAAATCCACCCCATTCAAATAATGTCTTCTTCTCAGAGCCGATTTTTCAGTTGTTTGTTTCGATCGGTGGCCGCTGAGTGTACTGGGCGGGGATGTTCAGGGCTGTGTGGAGCTATTTTGGTCCCTTTTCAAGCCCTTTTGTCGACATTGCTGCTGTTATGAGCCCTGCACCTTTAGATTTCCGGTGAAAACCCGTAAACGGTTTCAATCGTGAACACTACTTTTGAAGAAAAAAAATAACTAAATAAATAGACTTCTGAAATATTCAATTACGCCTCTACGGTGTATTTCGGGAGACTGCGGATAAAGGGTCAGACCTAACTTCGGAAATGGTTTTCCGCTCCCAAATCCTTAAGTAAATGACTTTGTTTTATGTTTTCTTTGTACCGAAAACTCTTTCAAAATAAGATGGGTCAACAGTGCACATGCTGAGATGTAATAAACTTTGGCGATAAATAATATTCAAGAATAAATGGCAGCCATGAAAGTATTACCAAAATTAGTGAACGGAGTCAAGTGGTTTTCGACAACGCCTGGTGCTGACACAGGTTCACTGTGAGGGTACAGAAAAGTAACAATCCGAGGAGAGGTTGGGTGAAAGGTGATTATAAGGGAAAACGAAATACGAACTGGGTGTTTTTCTCATGCGACATAGGAAATTTCGCCCTCTGAACACCGATTATCCCTTTTTCAGAACCTCGAAGCAAACCTTTGAGGGCACTAAAATTGCCTCAAAAGTTTCCTCTAAGAGCGTAAAAATGTGACGATCGGCTCAGACCAGTTCGGGACTATGTTCGTTCTCTAGCCCCGCACTCTTATGATGTTGGTTTTCGCTCCTTTCGTGGCGCTGCCCCAATAATTCGGAACGTGGACCAGGGTTGAAACACTGCTCAACCAGTCTTAAATTTAGGCAGGTATTCACCTGAGCCACATTGTTTTGAAGGTGTCAGTCGTCCATTTGTGGTTGACCGATGAGGCGGTTTAGGCGGTGCGTCTGAAGAAGGAAACTGTGTTGTACCATAATATGGTGAAACTTCAAGGGGAAGTGTATGTTCCCATAGATATCCATAGATAGAGCGCAGTTTTTAGGTAGAATGTTTATAAAATCCCGGAAAAAACTCACTAAAATCCAATGCAAATGGTCGTTGTGGTGCTAGTGCTGTGCTGGAGTCAGCTCGCCGTTCGATGCCCAGACTGCCTGACAAAAAAATTTTCCAACAAGATCAGCAGACTTTTCTAAGGCTTTTCTTCTATTCTTTAACACTCTTTCGGAAAAGAATCATTCCATACGCAGTTCTCGGAAAGCACAGCTCAAATGATTGTCACCAATCCACACGAGTGCAGCTTCAAGAGCTCGGGCAGCGAGCGCGAACGCGAGCAGTCGGGTCGCATACGTATTTTCAGGAAATCAAGGTGGGGTGATTCGACGGCAGAAAGCCGACATCTCATTCTGAACGCCTCAGCGAATATACGGTGCACTAGTTTGTGCTTTGAAGTATGCACCTAAATCAGCCACTCCCTGCGCTGATGTCTTGGAAATGAACGATAAGGATAAAAAAAGTTAAGACAGTGGATAACCTTCAAACGGAATGCTGAACACAATCAGGAGTAAACGGACCGACAACGAGTAAGGCTTTCGGGGCTACAGGCAGGTCCCTCAATAAGGCAGAAAGGCCTAACGAAACAAACGCATTTACAAGAAACAATACATTTTTCTATTCAATCCTTGCACGCTTTTTCCAAACCTGGAACGGGATTTTGCAACGGACTTCTCCGGGAGGTATACATTTCTCTTCGAAATTCGCGGAAAATACTGTCCTTACGGGCGCGGATGTCCGGTCCGCAGTTACCGGCAACCGCTGTTGCAACACTCACCTAGACCTCGTGATTCCAGCACGATTATGCGTGACGTGCGTGCAGCAACATCAGCTTTCTGCAACTACGGGCCTGAGTTTCAGTCCGAAATCGACGGTCAATCTACGCATATGATAAAATTTTTAGGGTGTTCAGAAGACGTTTTGAATTCGTTGACATTCTCAGGCTTGCAGTAAGTCATGGTGGATTTGTGGCCTGCTTTTGCATTTTGGAAATCGACAAACTGACCTTAAATTCAGATTTAGCTCTGAAATCAACCTCAAACTAAAATTCATCAAAGAAAATGTTCGTAATGAGAAACCGAAACCTTATTTTTAATCCTTTTCGCGCAGGTAAGTCCATGAATTAGAGGATAACAGCGGAGAACCCTCAATTAACAGTGAAAAAAGATCTGTCTAGAGAACACCAAAATAATCTATTACGCCTGTTTTGTGGGTTTGGTGCAGTTCAGAAATGCTAAATTCGAAACCTTAGAAATGGTTTCGCGCTTGAAACTTCTCGGGTGAATGAATTTCCTTTGCTTGTTTCACCAAAAATTGATGGAAAACAGAAGTTTCAGAGCATGTTCGAATATTAGAATCATGGAAGATAAAGGGCATTCATATTTGTGACAACTGCTCCTTTAGAAGGACAACTCTTCCACAATGTGGGCGTGTTGATCTAATAAGTCGGCTGATTCACCCGATTTTACCTTACTTCCTGCCCGTTTTCGCCGTTTTTTCTTGTTCCTTTCCCAGAAATGGGCCTGAGGCTCAAGTTTATGCTGAATAAGGACTTTTTTGATCTACTGCCTTTGAAGGCAGCATACCTGCTCGTAAACGGGTGTGAGATAACTACGGAAATAGGGTCGCATGACTCGGAACACAACACCGACGCACTTTGAAGCGTCAAAGACGACCCGCAATGCCGCTACGCGAGTACGAAGTTGGCCCCGCCCCCGCATATGCCCGCCCCCTGTATTTGTATCTCTTCCAATGCTGGGCCATTCCCACCATCGTCGACGTTTGTGTGTGGTGCAATAAGTACAATAAGTAGACCATATACATCGATGACGGTGGGAAAGGCACAGCACCCCTGTTTTTGAGGAGAACAGCAAATAGAGGAGCGGGCAGATACAGGGAAGGGGCCAACTTCTTACTCGTGTAGCGTCATTGTAGATAGTTTTTGACGTTTCAAAATGCGTAGACGTCATGTTGCGAGCCATACGATTTTAGTTCCGTAGTTATCCCCACCACGTTTACGAGCGTGTATGCTGCCTTTAAAGTCAGCGTTCACGATGATCATCCTCGTTGACTTTCCACACTGAAATGATAGGCGAAAAGGATCCTAGGCTCCTAGTGTCAAAAGAACGGTAGAAAGCGAGCCAGGAGCGGCAAAATAACGGCTGCAAACAAGCGTTTTGGTCCCCCAGACACGCCCCGTGCCCCAGATCCGCCCCCTCGGAATGAACAAATGAAGACTCAGATTACAGAAATGATCAAGTCACGAAAGTGCTGATAAGTGAGCTGATCGCTTCATTGCATTGATAGGTATCATCCTTCTAGCGGTCAATGCCTCCACGCTCAAAAATCAACGTAAACAAGAAAGGACCTATCTTCTTTCCAAAACGCGTCTTCCGTGTCCTTTTTGAGCAAGTCTTGCTATATAGAGCACCAGACCTTCCGTAAACCGTGGAGATATCGGAAGTGAAATTTATCGTGGACACTGCCTTTAAAGGCACAGTCCAACCTCAGCGGTAATTTTTAATATTGTATTCCGGCCGCCGTCTGTAGTAACCCTGCCAAGCGCGAAATCTCAATTTGCCCAAATAAGCGAGAAAAAGCGAGGAAAAAGCCGACCACGCCCCCCTGGAAGAAAAAATGGGTGACGCCCGCCGGCATGCTCCCGATCTCAATAGGGGAGAGAAGCGCCATTGATTTTATTCAAGATCCATGTTCTTCTCATTGTTTTCGGTCTGGCTTCATAGTGTGGCCTGCTTCAGAACGATGGCTGCGAATAAAAAGAACAAACAGGCTCGAGACAACACGTCCGCGAACTTCCCGCCCTTCGAATTCAGAATCTTTACGAGGCTACAACTCCGGTTGTAGTAAGTTCTGAGCGATTCCGTACACGCCATTCTGATCAGCGTGAAATTTTCTCCAAGATGAGTCAGAAAACAAAAATTTGATTGGGGGTTGGACTGTGCCTTCAAAGCAGGGCTGTGCGGAAATCTTTTCCAAGATTTTCGGAAACGGAAACGGAATAAAAATATCCAACAAACGACGGAAACGGAAATTCGGAAACGGAAACGGAAGAGATCAAAAAACTATGAGTTGTCTCATTCTCACGTTCCGTCGCTGCTCATTTGTTACAGTTCTCATTCGATAACCTATGGTTTCAGTCAATAAATCAATAATTATTCAAACTACACGAAATCACTGTGAGGCATTTCAAAATTTCGGATCTTCGCCCCGAAAAAAAACCGAAAAGGCAGTTTTGAAAATTTTTACATGTAGCGACCCCTCGGAAACAGTGTACAGTATGTCCTCCAGAAAGCAGTTCAGGCTGTACCAGGTGCAGATGAAGCGCGCGGCCGCGTTGAGTGTTCAAGACCGATAGAAGCGAACCTCCAGATTCTCACCGACGACTTTCTAGATTTTCTGTTGAACCTTATTTTGAATCCGGTCGGAGCGAATACCGCGCGATTAAATTTAAAAAAGTTAAAAAAATCTACTCGGTAACAACTGGAATGATCACTTCTGATCTGCCTCTAATTTTAGAAAACCGAACTTTGCTGAAGATTTTAGCCAGGCTTAGATATTTGATCGAACACAAGAGGTCGAAAGTGTTTTTCAGCTACTCATGATGCCTCCAAGCACCCTTGCCTATACCCACTACCATTACCCGTGTAGCACTATTTTCTTCCGTTTCCGGGCCTAAAAAGTCTGAAACGGAAGCGGAACGGAACAGCTCAAAAACCACCGGAAATACGGAAACGGAACAGTTCCGCACAGCCCTGCTTCAAAGGCACATAACAACCAGAAAATTATTTTTAAGGTTTTATCCTTATCTTGGAGAGAGTCACATTCTGATTACAATGGTATTTCTGAAATCGTCTAACACCCCCGACGAACGGAGATATGGCTCCATGTAAATGTCTGTATTTTGAGGGCAAAAAATTGGTGGACGTGTTGTCCTAGGCCTGTATTTCTCTTGATTCGCAGTCGCGGCACGAGGGCAAAACAAGATGAGGAGATAGGTAGGAAAGGGAGTGAAGAACGACGACTCGGTTCATCCATCTAGCCGCTATTGGGATAAAAATCAGGAAGGGGGCCGGGCCTGTGGTGGTGGCTGGAGGGGGTCCGGCCCGTGGTGGTCGCTTATATCTCGCTTATTTGGAGGAACTGAGATCTAGAATTTGGCACATGTTATACAGGAGGGGTCTTCTGCACAATTACACGAAAATCTCTAAATTCATATCTGAGGGTGTACTGTGCCTTAAAGGCAGCAGACAAGCTCGAAAAAGTTGTTGAGATAACTACACTACTGCGGTCGTATAGCCCCTAGTAGAAGGCTCACGTCGTTGGAAGCGTCAAAAACGAGTGAAAGCTACTTAATCTGAGTCGAAAATTTTTCTCAGCCACGCCCATGGGCTCTCAACCCCGCCCCCTCAATATAGGAATACGATCACTTCGGCTGGTTTTTGAAGTTTCCAACGAGGTGAGCGTTCTAGTACAGGCTGTAAGAGTCTATCGCTTTCGTCATCTTAACCGTTTTATCGTTAATAATAGCTATTTCAACCGCCCCGACGAAACTCGTCCAATTTTACCCCATAACAAAACATCCGTTATTCCTGTATTTGCATGCAGTTTTCGCCCTTTTTTTCGTTAGTTTCCCATACTAATAGCTTTGAACCTTCGAGTTAAAACATAAATTCGATACCATTTTCGAGCGTATCTGCTGCCTTTAGGTCAGATGTTAGCCTACGACCAAACTACCGTATAGCAACCGTAACCTCCCGCGATCCGTGGAAAATCAGTAATTGAACCCCGGAGTGGTTTTCCGCACTCTGGAATATTACCTCAGGGACTGCTTTGGCCAAATCTATCCACAGATTTTGGATGTTTCTATAAGTCGCATTTGGTCGAAAATTGTCCGGAAACGAAACATCCTCCGAAATTCCCTTCTAGAGAAGGCATTAAATAAAATGCACCGTAATCTTGTAAAAATCAAAAAACCGACTTTAAGTCCAAGCTCAGCTCGTCGATCAAACCTTGCAGACAATTTTGGTGTGAAGCCCAAGAAAAACCTCAAACACAGAGTTCAGAAAAAACTTCTCTCATATAAAAGATTTTCCGCCGTCTAGAACTTCGCTTAGAAGTGTCCTCAGAAAAGTCCGAATCTATCCGTTTTCTCTTCGTTCGGCTGTGCCCTTTAGGCAAGGTGTAATACACCATACGAAAACGCACTTCTTCTCTATCTAATGTTCCTTGTCGGCTGCCGTAATACTCATTCGCTTTTGAATTACACATTCGAATTCTCAGTGCGGTCCAATTAGGTACTTGATATTTTGAAATGTTCATATTCGCCTGATATCGAAGCATAGAATGAGCTAATTGTAAGGGTGATTGAACAAATGATACCTGTGAAGAGTACAAAGGTGATAGTACCAAAACATCTGTTGGAATCCTGCAATGTGGAGGAACTCGTTTTTTTCAGACATTGCAGTTCTGTAGTTTTTCTTCTATGAAAGGATTTTGTGACGCCAAACGTAACAGGTGAGTACAATGAGGTCATCTCGAATCAACAAAATTCGAATTGTCGACTATTTCTTGAAAAAATCGAAAAAAATAAACAGAAACGGGGTTTAAAAAAATAGCCGATTTTTGACAAAAAATATCGTTGATTGGAGTGCGCTTATATACTCAACTGTATGAATTGTGCCTTAAAGGCAGTGTTCACGATAATCTTCGATTTTGAGATTAGCCGCTAAATCGACTGTTTGGCCCCCGAGTAGAACTGAGATGACGAAGAAACCGAGAAAAACGCACCAGAAGGGTACGAAACCCTCTACTCTAATCCCGCTCCTTTACTCTCAGTGGAACTGTTTGTAGTGATAATGAAATCGTTTTTGGACCCGTCTCTTGCAATTTTCCACTCTCTGTTGCTGAGTTCTTTCTTTCAAACCCTAACCAATACTGTTTTGCCCAGAATATTTTTCCATTTTTGATTAGCCCCATTTTTTACCGTTGGCAACCACCGTGAACACGTTCATCCATTCGGAAAACTAGTCCAGGCGAAAGAATAATGTCACTGAACAAAGACGTTTTAGTGCGTTTCTCGCTGTTTCTTCGTAATTTTAGTAACACTAGGTTGCCAACGCCTTGTTTTGAGTGGAAAACTCGGGAACAAAAATCACCGTGAACACTGCCTTTAAATGCAGTGTTCACGCTAAAAACCGTACTCTTATTTTCGATGTTTTTGAGTAGGTACATATCTAAGTCCACCAAGCCGAGGCTCATAGGAAAAAGAACCCGAGATAGAGGCTCCATACACACCAAGGGAGGAAATATCTCGTCGTTTTTGACTATAATTCCACTCGGGACCACTTTGCTCGATAGAGCAGCGTGAAGTGTGGTACTGAAACAACGGGACAGCTCCTCCCTTTGTGTGTAGAGCCCCTACAGTCCCCAAAGGGCACTCAAATTGTGGAGAAAAACTTTCTAGAGGAACCTCTAGAATGTTTCATTGCGCATTTATGGTGTATTTTGGGAGACAGCAGACAAAATGTCAAAGTTGACGTAGGAAATGGTTTTGCGCTGCAAAATTCGTAGGTAAAATATTTTGTTTTCCGTTTCTTGCATCGAGAAGTTTTTGAAAATAAGATGGGTCAATGCATAAGCTGAGATGTTAGAACTTTTCGCGATAACTATTATTCAAAAAATGGGCAACTGCTCCTCTGGTGAAACGAACGGAGGACAACTGTTACGTATATGATGTGGGGGGTGATCCAATGGGTTGGCTGGTCCAGAAGATTTTCACCCATTATATGGCCGTTTTTTTCGTAATTCCTTTCATACTCTTCTTAGAGGGCCCCAGCTGCCGAGATGTCGTACGTTCACGCCGTGGCAGTGTGGAGGAAAGAAGATCACCTCTATGCAAACCGACGTCACCCCCTCCGCGAAGAGGGTTTTTGTCATGGGAGAGGTGCTGGCCGGCCGCAGCTCTCCTTCGGATTCTCCTGCAAAGGGCCGGCGTGGAGAGGAATCCTGAACCCGCTCAGAAGTACCTATGAGCCACGTGTGGCAAGGATGTTACCAGGAGACATACCAGCGTCCAGTGCTTCGGATGCCAAAGGTGGGTGCATCTCTCCTGTTCGGGTCTCAGTTCTGTGAGGCATTATAACTCTGCTTTTCGCTGTGTTTTATGCTCTTCACCTACCAACTCTGATTCCTCTTCGTCAAATCGCCCCCTTTCCATTGTACATATCAATCTCAACGGCTTTCGTACTAAACTTTCTGAGCTCTCTCTCTTCGCACGTACTTACCATCCAGACGTGATCATGGCTCAAGAAACCAAGCTCTCTCCATCCCCTACCTATCCTCATCCTAATATCCCGGGCTACACTGCCTTCCATGCTCCAAGGTCAGCTCTTGGCGGAGGAGTTTCAACCTTTGTTTTATCCTCTCCCTCCCACCTCATACCAAACACCCCACGGATGGTACTCTCGAGTACCTTCCAATCCATCTCCCTTTAAAACACCCTTTCTCTTTTCAACATATATATTCCCCCCTACCACCTCATGCCCCTCCTCCTACAATCCCATTCCTCTTCTCAAACAACTCAACGATTATTCCCTCTCATCATCAGTTGTTTTCGCGGGCGACTTTAATGCCCACACCTTCTGCTCGTCCCTTGGTTCTGATGCTAGAGGAGAAGAAGTCGAAGAATGGGCTGAGGAGTGCGACCTGGTCATCTTAAACGATGATCAGCCCACTCGTCTCCCTGCCAACGGCCGATCTTCTAGCCCAGACATAACTCTTATCTCGTCCAACCTTTCCAACGCTTGCTCATGGTCTACCTCAACAACATTGTCTAGTGATCATGTTCCCATCTTTGTGCACATCGATCTCTCAAATTCTCTTGCTCCTTATTCTGGTGTTCGTCAACGTTCTTATCTCAATTTAGGCCAAGCAGACTGGTGCCTGTTCAGTGAGGTTGCGCTACGCCTAGCGGCTGATTACCCGTGGAATGGCAATGTGCACCAGAAGGAGCATCACTTATCTGATGCAATTCGCAGGGCCATGAAGGCGGCTATCCCTGTTGGCCGAGTTAAGACGTTCAATCCAAGCGTCACCGGAGAAATTCTTCAGAAAATCAGGACTTAAGATGCCAGAAGAGCAGTTGACCATCTAGACCCTGTCGTCGCTCAGCTGGATGGTGAGATCAGAAAAGATCTCGACCAGCACAAGGAAGAACAGTGGGAAAAATTCACAGAACAGTTGAATTTCAAGACGGACAGTGGAGCTACTTGGAAGGTGCTTCGGAAACTATCGGGAAAGAGCTCGCCAGCCACCATCTCCACTATTGAGTTCGGTAATAACGTTTTCAAGTCAGGAAAGGAAGCCGCCTACTCTCTCGGTAAAAGTTTCTTTGTCACGAGTACAAGGCGGGGTCCGCAAAATAGAGTGACAGTAAGAGAGCTGTGCCGCCTCCGCTCATGAGCACGGCCAATGCGTTCACTGTGGCGCAAGTAGAGAAGATTATAGCGACATGCGGAACTCCAAAGCTGTCGGTCGGACGGCATTTGTCCTGCTGTACTGAAGAAACTCCCGACTGAGATCCTTCCGCTCATCGTTGATATGATTAACACTTCGTTTAGCTCTTGCACTATTCCGCAAAACTGGAAGACAGCCAACGTCATCCCGTTGCCCAAGATTGGCAAACCTCAGTCATCAGTAAAGGGATATCGTCCCATTAGCTTGATGTCACCTTTCGCCAAGGTGGCCGAAAAGCTCATTGTCAAGGATCTAGCGGAGCACAACGAGAAGCAGTTGTTTCAACATGGGTTCAGGAGGCTACATTCCACAACTACGGCGTTGCTAGAAATTACCAGCTATGCTATCGACGGGTTCAACTTTAACAAGCCATTGAGAACTGTAGCTGTTGCGTTGGATCTCACCAAGGCATTTGATACGGTTAACCTTGGAGTCCTGTCAAGCAACATTCTGGAGTCGTCAATACCATCTTGGCAGAAGCGCTGGATATCGGCCTTTATTAAAGGTCGGCGGGCAAGAGTCATGTTTCAGAACCATGTCTCCAACAGTATTCCTATGGCAGCTGGAGTCCCTCAGGGCGGAGTTCTATCGCCAGCCCTCTTCAATCTGTACCTCGAAGATATGCCTGAGCCTCCACAGGACATCAAGGTCGTCGCGTATGCCGATGACATAACAATCATGTGTCGAGATCGGGACTTACAGGCGGCCGCCAATAAGATCAACGAGTACCTGATCAAACTAAAGAGCTTTTTCGACCGCAAGATGCTAAGTATCTCTGCAGCCAAGTCGTCGGTGTCCGTTCTCACGACGGACCCATCCGAGCACAGCGCTCATCCGGATGTCGTGTGGGATGGAGACCGTTTGCCTGCTGCTCGCTTTCCAAAGCTGCTCGGTCTTGTGCTCGATCCGTCACTCAAGTTTCATAAGAATACCGAGCAGAAGCAGGCAGTCGTTAAAGCTAAGCTCAACGTTCTCAGGGCCATGGGCAGCACTTCGTGGGGTACCAGCAAGGAGACTATACTCACAACGTATAAGGCAATTCTTCAGCCCGCCCTGGAGTACGCCGCACCGGTTTGGCAGCATCTCGTCTCAGAATCCTCCTGGACAAAGATGCAACGAGTACAAAATGCTGCTCTCCGTATCGCCACCGGATGTGCAAGGAGTTCCCCAATCGAGCACCTGCATGCTGAGACCCGTCTATTACCAGTGAAGGAGCACTGTCAGCTCCAGGCCCAGCAATTCCGCATTAACATTATAAAGCAACCAAATCACCCGTCGTGGAGAGTGTTAAACCCCGTGAGAGAGAGAGAAGTATAAGAAAGCCATTCGCCGATGCTCCAAACAAAGTCAATTTGCAAAGATGGCACGACTCACAGCAAGAACGACTTCGTCTTTTGCGCGAGGAGCACATCAAGTTCGTACGGTGTCATCTTGTGAAGGTGGCCATAAATCCTATACTAGGAGATATACCGCCCCCCGTCTGCACCTCTGAGTCTCAACTCGTAAGAAGGGCGAGATGCACGCTCGCATCATTACGCTGTGGTCACTCTACAATGCTAATGTCTTATGTCAGCAAGATTGACAGCAGCAAATCTGATGTGTGCCCGGACTGCGGTATCGTCGGCCATGATACCGCACATTTATTCAACTGTCCGGAGAGACCTACCACGCTGACACCAATGGACCTATGGACGAATCCACTACTGGTCGCCCAGTTCCTCCGCCTATGACAAAACCCTCTATGTGGCTGCAAAGAAGAAGAAGAAGAAGAGGGCCCCAAAGCTCAAGCACGTTTCTCCCAAAAAATGGGCAACTTTTCCGTCGTGAATAATGTCTTGAAAATCTTCACATAGAAGAAAAGCTGCGGAAATTGCAAATTCTGAGAAATGCTAAAATCACCTCAGTGGAGGATTCCAATAAATGTGTTTTGGTGCTATCATCTAGTCCTCACAATCAGAGGTACAGTTTACCGCAATGTTAGAAGGACATGTTGCGATTGCGGTCACACACTAAAACTACGGTGGAAGACGCCAGATTTTATTATCGATCGACACACAGCTGATTTTCTGGGTAAGTTACGGCTTTTCTTTTTTCTTGTTTATTTCGGCATTGTTTTTGTTTCTGACAGTTTAAATATTGCGAATAGGGGCTATTCTTAGTGCGTGGGGGAAATTAGCCGTTTATTCGAGCTTCGAAGTGTTTTTTTTTCTCAAATTTCTGTTTTGAAATCGAAAAAGCCGCAAGTTCCTCTCGCACACTAAGAAAAGCCACTATAATCACGTCGTCTGGTGGTTTTGATGTTTATTGGGAGAGTGGTCTCTCCGAACCAACCAGATATGACATAAATGAAACTTCACGTACGTAATCGGAACGCCTCTAAAGAGGCAGAGGGCGGGAGAAGTTCATCTGATAGCAGCATGCGCTGCGACGAGATAGTACAGCGACAGGCATAGAGTGGCGAGGAAGGCAAGAGTGATCTTCTCGCGTCCTGCCTCTGCGCCGATTGGATCGACGAAAACAACAACTAACCGAATGAAAGGGAGGAATTAGGCCAGAAAGAACTAAACAGCGCGAAACAACACTAATAACTGCCAAGTTTCGCACAAATGTTAACTAACATTAGCAGTAGTAGTGAAGCCTAGGGAAACATTCTGATCTGCACAATAGCCGGATCTCAGCACAATGTAACCTACAATACTTAACATGCCCCCCCTTCTGGAGAAGAGTCGTCCCTGACTCTACACCCTCCACATATCACAAGTTCTTTTCCACAGGCAGCACCATGGTCCATACCATTGCGTCTGCGGCTAAAGTTCACACTCAGCGTCAACGCGTCCCTTCGGTCGTGTCGCTGTCCTCCACTTGCATCCAGATAATCTCGACCAGTGTATGGCTCCTTCGATCGTCGTTTCCACACACGTCCTACACTGCTGTTCCGACAGCCTCTTACCGGATTTGCAGGTCTGAGCAGATTCGCGTTGCTCCCTCGACGCTCCTCTGACATGATCATTCTGCGTGGGCCTATGTCCCTGACAACCATCAGCCTGGCTATCACAATGGGGACATCGGCCGTTCGTTCATGTTTTGTCGCTGCGCAACACCACTGGGCGCACCAGCTCGTTCTTTGCGAGCACATGCTTCCTGTGCTGCTCAACTCTTGTTCGGCCTTCTGTCGACACAATGTGTGCGGGGACCACTGAGCACATCGTCCTTCCGTTCTTGCGGAGACTTTTGCTCCTGCAAAAACGTTTAGACAGGAGCTTGACCACCGAAGTCGCTCTCGACTGTACAGCCCACTTTTGCACCAGGACACCGCGCAACTGATGCATCTCTGGTGTGTTGTTCCGGCTTACGCTTGTTCTTGGTTGCACCGATGGCATCGCCTTTGCCATGAGAGATCGTCGCTCTTGTCAAACCCTTTCAGGTTGAATCCCAGCTTTGCTAGAGCGTTTGTGCCAAGAACTAGCATTTCCTATCGCCTCCCTTCATCACGAAACATGTGATCCTTCGTTTCCTGCCTTGCTGCACTTTTTTTATGGTGAGCTCAACTGCTCCTTTGAAGACCATAGGATCCCCTGAAGCATTGTACACCAGTGCGCACCCTCGTATTGGAATCTCTTCGACATCATTGTCCAAATCGAAACCAGAGTCAAGAGCTTCTTCCAACATTTCCAGAGGGATGATGCCTACTTGGGAGCCTGTGTCCAACAAAGCTTGTCTCGAGAATCTGAGAAGATGTACCTCAGACGACATTGGTCTTCCCACTAACTCGTCCTTGTGCTCTGGATGCGCCTACATGGCTCCACAAATCCACCCTTGTTCAGCGAAGCCGTGAAGTTTTTCACTGGCCTTCCCCTCTGATGCACCAGTGCTTCCATTAACCTCAGGGTGTGAGGGCTTTCTAGAAGCTCGGCACTTACGGGAAAGATGGCCAGTCCTGCCACGATTGTAGCACTTCAGTACGTTCTTCGGATTTTCCACTGGACGACGCAGCTACGGAACCGTTTGCTGGCTCTGGATTTAGTGGAAACAAGTAGGCGATTGACTCTCCTGTTTTGGACGGCGGAAACCCGTCCCTGCTCACTTCGGCGGGTCTTGGTCGGCATGGCTGTGCAGCTACTTTACTCGTTGAAGCGACATCTCGACTTCTGCTCGCAGCGCTGGAGCCGTCTTTTGACCATCTCGTATTCTCACACCCTACCGGGCGCAGCCTCCAGCGTTGAGTATAGCTGCAAGTACTCGGGCCAGTCCGTGAGTTGTATTACGAGTTCCCCAGCTCGCGTCTTCGACAGTTCTTCATCCGAGGCATTTGATAAGCCATTCTTAGTCAGTCGTTCAAGCTCGATGGAATCGAGTGACATCGACATCCTTCTTCAAGCGTTTCAGCTCCATATAAGCTTTCATTTGCTGCGCAGGGTCGCTAGCGCTCAGACTTTTCCGCATTCCATTGATGATTCTTCCAGCCCTCCCCGCGGACGTTTCTTGGCAGCGCTTCATGGACTGCTTTTGCAGAAACCCATCAAGCTTGGAGAAGAATAGGTGAACGAGCATGTCATCGTCCAAACCTAGCTTGGAGATACTTCATCCTAAACCTGACAACGAAGTCGTCAAACCGTCTCC
The DNA here is from genome assembly GCA_029168955.1 of Aplectana chamaeleonis. Classification (NCBI taxonomy): domain Eukaryota; kingdom Metazoa; phylum Nematoda; class Chromadorea; order Rhabditida; family Cosmocercidae; genus Aplectana; species Aplectana chamaeleonis. The sequence continues at coordinate 373,073 of JAPDOI010000207.1, read as the reverse complement.
TTAGGCCCTTTGAAAATCTCCACATCTGGCAGATTCATCGCCGCAAACATGTTTCCTATGTTTGAATGCGTTCCGAGATTTTCGTACCCACCTTGCGGGACGGGACTCATCCGTGTTGGGAAAATCAACTTCTCAGGTTTTTCCAGTAACGCTTCGCCTTCTCAAGCGTTGCTGAACGAGCGCTGTCTCAGATCATCCGCGGAAGCTGGTGCCCAGACTCAACTCTATGCTGAAAAGATTGCACTGACTGCTTCTTCACAGTTGGCCTTGATCGCACTCTGCGTTACGGCCGAAGTAACAGTTCACTTCGCCGTCGCTGGGCTGCTCAGAAGCCGTGTGGTGGAACTCCTTAGGAAACGTTTGGCTGCTTACGCTGGCACAAACCAGTATTACAGTGTTCCGGAACGACTGCACTGTTTGCAGGAATCAACCAACGATTTTATCCTCTATCCACTAGTTGAGTAGCATCTACATGGAGCATGCTCAGCAAGCTCTCTTGGCGCACGGATCGTCATGCTCAGCTTGTTGTAGCAGCTCTCCCTGGACAGCCGGCAAATCCTCAGAAAGTGTGTACTTCGCGGACTGCGGCAGATTCTCTACCTGCCTTAAGGCCTCCGCAATTCCACTTGCATGATTTTGCACTGTTCGGCAATGGATGTTCCTAATTTGTTGCACGAACCCTTTAGCCACCGTTTTTCGACGGGCTCGGCTCTTCTGGAGTTCTTCAACAACATTCTCAGGGACACCATTCATGATTGTGATGCATCCATCCATTGCAGTGTTGCACTGTCTCACCAGTTCCGCGCACTGGATTCACTATGTTGCCGGACCTTTCTCATGAAGGTGGTTCATCGCCTCCAAGGTTGATAGTTGCTGGAACATGGCGGACTGGCCAACCGTAGAGCGGCTCACTCCGATGTAGTTTTCTCTCAGCTTCTTACTGCTGGTAGACATCGGTTCTTGCAGACGCTAACCGTCTTTCAGGTTAGACTTCGGCCACGAGACACAGCTCAATCAATACGCGGTCGAGTTCCGGAACGTGGCCAACGCCACGACAAAGTATCCTCAATACTTCGCAGAGATCGATCGACACGCACGCACAAACACGCTGGTTCGAGAGATACGGGCGTGTTCTCCGACACCACAGCGTACGGCAGTACACACGCCGACTCGCCCGCGAAGGAGAGGTTACTCTGCTTCCTTTACAGGAGCAGGACTATTAGGCCGTAGCCGCTTGAAAGCGGCTTAAGGGCGGATGGCTGGTCCTCTTCTTCGGCCTCGGTTCGGCCCCCCAAATCACGTCGTCTGGTGGTTTTGATGTTTATTGGGAGAGTGGTTCCTCCGAACCAACCAGATATGACAATGAATCCTATATTAACGGAACGCCTCTCCTTAAAAAGGCAGAGGGCGGGGTCATTCGGATAGCAGCATGTGCTGCCAGACGAGATAGTACAGCGACAGGTACAGAGTGGCGAGGAAGGCAAGAGTGATCTCCTCGCGTCCTCGCCTCTGCGCCGATTTCTCTCATTGATCGACGAAAACAACAACTAACCGAATGAAAGGGAGGAATTAGGCTAGGAAAGAATCCAACAGCGAAACAACACTGGCTAACTGCCTACATTACAAATGTTAACTAACATTAGCAGAAGTAGTGAAGCCTAGGGAAACATTCTGATCTGGTAATAGCCGGATCTCAGCACAATGTATTACCTTTCAAAGTGGCAAATTTCTTGATGTAATTGCCCCCTTGCCACTAGAGACGACGCAAAAAGACTGGGACCTAATCTGACTGGATAATCAGGCGAAGGTTGGCAGAGCAGAAGACGAGAGTAGAGAAGCGACCGCTCACCGTGCTGACGCAAATCTCCCAAGTAATCTCCATGTTCTCTGTTCTTCGAACCTCGGCATCGTATAATTAGACTTTTGCACTGATATGCCAAACGAGGTTGGATTCACGCAAAGATTCCACTAAAGAACAGCAGAGTCGAACGCTCCATGATAACCAGCGACCTTTCGCCTTTTGTACAACATTGTGAGTTATGATGTTTTCCTTGCTGGTTTATCATTATGCAGACAAGCGCGGTAACTCCTCAGTGGCGTCTACTGGTATACTAACACGGTGGCAGCGGACGTATTCCGCTCAAAAGGTGGACTTGCGAGGTAGGCGTTCCTATCTTTTTGTGTTCTCTGCAATGCTCCTTACAGTGCGTCAGATCTGTCAGTGGGAGGAGGCGCTTGGTAGGACAGATTTACGTATAAATACATCTGGATCCATTTTTAGGTCTCTGAAAAAGACGTAAAGTCGAAACGTCAGGCCGTAAATAAAGCTCCACCTACTAACCTCGTTAGGCATATCAGTGAAAAGACTCTGCATACGTGCTCTTTCCTTGAACCCGAAAATGACCTCCATAAGCAACTAGAACATATGTAGGTTGGGTTTCTGTCTACAGTTATCTGGGAAAAGCGATAAATTATCTTATCGTGGGCGCTGCTTTTAAGTGACAAGGAAGGTTTGTGGCAGTTCTCCTTTTTTTATCGAGATAACAGGTGCACCAATCTTCACGTGCTACCAGCCAGGTTTGACATCCCGAGAGTTGTTTATTTCTAGGAGTTCAACATGACGGCTGAAGGTAGTTTGGAGTGGTCTTTATGTGAATGCACTGTGACGGAAGATGGTGTTATTAAGCAACGCCGGCTTCCACCTCAAATGGAGAATCTGGCTGAGCGGATTGCCCTCAACAGCAGGTTTAATCAGTTCTGAGCTTTTTTCGTATTTCTAATTCTATTCTAATGTGACCTTTCAGATACTACCTGAAGAATAACAACCGGTCGGAACCTCTTGTTCCTGACGAGCTTGCCCCTGAAATCATGAGAGATTCCCTATCACAGTTGTTATCTCTAAATGCTCAGGTTGTTTTTAATCTACTCAGATTTCTCATTTTTGGGACCTGAACCTATTGCTTCTAGGTTGTCGCGGCGCAACTTACCCTGCAGGACTTCGCTGTATTTGCTTCTATAGAGCCCACTGAGTACATTGACAACCTGTTTCAGTTGGAGTCTAGGTAATTTGAATTATATTGAATCGTCTCTCATTTTCTTTTTTTGTGTTTAATCGTTCATCTGTAGATATGGATCACCCCGTTTGGAAGAGTTTGAGCGAATATTCAATCGCGAGATGTGGTGGGTAGCTACTGAGGTCTGCATTGAACAGCATGTTTAAAAACGAGCTAAGCTAGTGAAAAAGTTCATCAAGATTGCAAGGCAGGTTCTTACAATGAGTTCTCTTTGAGGACAACCTCATATAGCAGCATCCTGTTAGTCTGACTGGGGAAGTCATTATTACCTCATCCCCTGTTCCTATAGGCATTGTCGAGAGTTGCGGAATTTCAACTCAATGTTTGCCATTATGAGTGGTTTGGACAAGCCCGCTGTCAGGCGGCTGCACTCAACGTGGGAAAGAGTTTCTGGGTAGGAAGTGCATAGTCATGAAATTACTACATAAGACCAACTTTGAGTCGTGACAATTCTAGAAAGTACATCCGAATGCTCGAAGATGTTCAGCAACTTGTCGATCCTTCGCGAAATATGTCGAAATACCGTCAGCACTTGGCTGAAGTCTCTCGCAGGAGCCACCTGTTCGTTCGATTTTCCCCTTTTTTGGCCTTTTGTCTTGTCATCATACTCGTTCAGGTCGTTCCAATTTATCCAGTTATCAAGAAAAAGATTTGACGTTTTCACATGAAGGCAGCCCAACATATTGTGATAAACTTGTGAATCCCCGAAAAGTTGCGCCTCATAGCGAAATCGGTGCGAGCCGTGAGCAAACTCAGTAGTGCACCGTACGAAATCTCAGTATGGCCGAGAGAGTATGCGATTTCAAAATCCTTTGCGCAATCGTTCCTTAGATATTAGCTCCGTATATTCTTAGAGTGGAGGAACGATTAGCGACGCATTGCTTCACATGAACACCTTCGAGGGAAGTAATGTAGCGACAATGAGAAAGGCGGTCGCGTAGTTCAGCCAAGGAAGAAGGTTCGAATTGAATACCATACTCTACAAGTTGATGTTTTGAAAAAGTTGATCTCACGGTGCTAGACAGTGGTTTTGAAGTATTTTCTGAAGTCTATCTAAGGTATATGAACAAGCACTGATGGTTAGGAAAGTGAAAGCATATTTGGACGGCCTACGGGTTGTGGACACAGAGCCGGAGCTTGACCGTCTGAGCTATGACATTGAGCCGCAGCAGCCAGGTGGGATACTATTATTACTTTATGAGTTGGATCTCTCGAACTGCTTAGTTTCTAGAAAAAAATTATCAACTAGAGTTCCTTCAAAGGCAGTGTTCACGATAGAACCCGTTTTATAGTTTTCGATGTTTTTTGGGTAGGTAGGTCCATTGAGAAGAGGTACTGTTGACCGCAATGTTAAAAGGACATGGTGCGGTTGCGTATCGCACTAAAACTACGGTAGAGTCTGGCACTTTGCCATATTTCGTCATCGATAGGCGCCACAGGTGGTATTCCCGTGAGCAGAGAGACGACGGTTAGCTCCGATCGATGACGAAATCTGGCAAAGTGCCAGATTCTACCGTAGTTTTAGTGCGAGTCCGCAACCGCACCATCTCCTGTCAACTGCTGCAGTCAACTGTAAATAAAGGAAAAGTACCACAAAAACACTCAAATAGAGGAGCAACACTATTTAGAGAACTCTGTGAAAAATGTACTATGCCTGTTTATTGTGTCAGGTTCGAGGCGTTGTCCGCAGGAAGACTGCGGACAGCGCATCGAACCTGGCGTCGGTGAAATGGTTTCGCGCCCCCAAAATCCTGAGGTAAGTGGCTTTGCTTTCTGTTCTCTGTACCAAAATTGTTCAAAATAAGAGGGCCAATGCACATGCTGGGATGTCAGAACCTTTCGCGATGAAGATAATTCGAATAGTCGCTGTCTGTTCCTACGGTGACATGAATTCAGGGCAACTGTTATAGGATGCGGGCGGTGTGGCCCAATGGGTTGGCTGGTTCAGAAATTTTCTCTCATTTCCCAACCGTTTTTCGTCGCATTTCCGTTCTTAATCTTCTTAGAGGGACCCAAAGCTTACGTTTAGCCAAAAGCAACCTTTTCATCGTGAACACTGCCTTTAAGAAGTGCATTGATTCCAGGTCCGCGTACGCCGCGCTCCAAGCCCGTCACCATCCTCTTTGTCCTCACAATCACTGCTGAATCAAATTCCACGGAACAGCGAAGGTTCAAAAATGTTGGAATGTTCGGTGTTGATTCACCACAAGCAGTTCAAAAAATGCTTGGTTTGGTACAGACGAGCAAATCCAAAGGTATGCTTTCGTTTTTGTTTAGAGACTCGGTTCATTCCCGTCAGCAAGGTAAAGGCGTACCGATGTGATCCGCCCGTGAGAGGTGGGCCCCCCCCCCCTTCCTCCAGCTTTGGATCCGGTGCGGCCCCCTCTCTTCGAGGTTGTGACTTTAACCCCTTGTAAGAACCAATTTGAGTGATTTTTTTCCGAACAATGCTTCCAAACGATTTTTTCAGCAAAAACGGACGTTATAGGCGATCCCTCCTCAGGAAAAATTCGGACCTATTGTTTTCATTTAAAGAATTCAGCTAGAATCAAAGAAAAATACTAAAATGGAATTGCATAAAAAACAGCACGATCAAGAATCATCCTAGAAAAAAGTCGGCAGTAAGCTGATTTTGCCAAATTTCCAGCAGTTCACCACTAGCTCAACCAAAATTAATCCAGAAAAAAAATTGGGCAGGCTGGAATATGCAAAAATTGAAAAACAAACAAACAGCTCGACCCCCATCCAAACGCTGGCGTTAATCGTAGATTTTGGGCACTGGGATGAAGTTTACTGGCTGATAATACTCGATGAATGCTATCGATCAGAACACTTCATGCAAATATATTTTTTGCTATACCTTGTATTTTACACATGTGCGATTAACTGGATCCGAAGAAAATGTCCACGCCTAATTTTTTTACCCACCTCAAACTTAGCCAAACGTCAGAGTTTTCTTCCCTTTCTGAAATCGAAAGAGTTGGTTGGCCTAAGAGGAAATTCCTCACCGAAAGACGATTTTTAATTTCAGGTAGTCTCTGAGATATCAATGCCTAAAAAGGGCGATTTCGGACATTTGCTCCTGTAATCGATTATGAATTGAAGATTATAATAATAATTCATTACGACCATAGAAGACAGTCGTGAGAGAAAAAGAAAACCAAAAAAACACAACGCGATTACACACCAAATCAAGCAACAACACTTAATCCAAAAAAACGTTCCTAGCAAACCTCTTGAATGATCCAAAATTGATGAGGGAAGGAATGATAGAACTTTTCAATGCTAAGCAGGAGTTCGAACCAGCCCTGACAGTGAAAAGAATGAGCTCTCGTATTGGATTTCGGCCTAGGATACCATATTTTGAACTGAATTCCTCTTGTTTCTGGAGGGTACGAGCTTACAGGAACTTAGAAGTGTTGATTTTGGATTTACCAGACAACATTTTGAAAACATAACAAACATCTGTTACTGCCTCTACGTGAAGACAGAGAATCCAAACCAAGAAATTTGTTCCTGATTTTAGACCCTGGTAATGCCGGTGTAAAAAGCCATTGTACTGCAAAAATTAGCTTTCTAGTATAATTATTCTGCACTCTTTCAATCATCAGTATATCTTTTTTCTTGTGAGGGGAAAATACTGTTGTGCCGTCTTTCTACTATTGGTCTAACATAGGTTTTGTAAGCCCTGGAGTAGCACTTCCTTATTCTGGGTAGAAAGTCCTTTGAATATCTGGCATTGTTTTCGTAATCCCCTTTCTACATATTTGTCTATACGATCCGTAAAGTCCAATTTCCTATCATAGCTAAAGCCTAAGTCTGTGACCTTACTCACTTTCTCTCAATTGGAATCCCGTTCAACGTATAATCAGAAGCAGATACTTTCGATTTTCCGATCCCTTTATAAATTTAGTCTTTTCTGGACCTATGGGAAGTTGCCATGTAATGGACCAATCGTGAACGAAATTGATACCCTCTGTTGAATTATAGGTCGATTCTCATCGCTGAGCTCACAATAGATCTTGAGATCATCAGCAACCTGTTTACATACCACTGATGAATTATCGAAAATGGTCGGAAGATCAGCTGTATAGAGATTAAAAAGCAACGGAGAAAGTACACCTCCCTGAGGAACACCACTCGTAACTGACTCAACAGTAGACAGCTCATTATTCACCTTCACCTGAAACGTTCTTGTTCGAAAGATAGTCGATCAACCAACTTTGCAGAAGTGAATGAAGACCGATTTTGCTAATCTTGTATAAGAGTTTCTGATGATTTACCTTAATTAGAATGCTTTCGAAAACTTGAAGTGGATGACATCTTCGCACCTCTTCTGCTCATCTAGTAACTCTGTCCAGTCATTTAAGCACTCAATTAGGTTTGTCTCCACTGATTTCCCCGCCATGAAACCATGTTGTGCAATAGGAATGATGCAGTTTACTTCGGAAATGCCTCGATTATGATTTTCTTCATCATTTTCTCAAAAACTCTGCAAAAGAATGACGTCACGCTGACAGGTCTATAATTATTTGGGTCCCTTGCTGGCTCCTTTTTCAGGAGAGGTGTGACGTAAGAATGCTTCCATCTTGCAGGAATCTTGGGAAAACATCAAATGACTGGTTACAGATAGGTGAATGGCTTGGCAATCACATGAGCAACATTTCTTAGGAAAATCAAGGGAATGTGGTCAGGAGTTACTGCATAAGAAGCTCTTAAATTGTTAATGACATCGAAAACATCCTTCTCTCATTAAACCGTGGACACGAAATCACAGGATTTTCCATACATGAACCTCAAAGGCAGGTAGCCTTCCGTCATCGCAGCAGGAGTAAACTGACTAAAATTCAGTCTGCAAGTAGATTTGCTTTGTCGAGATTAAATGAGCTCTCCGATCTCCTTTCTTAAGAGCACCAACGAAAGTTTTACATTTAAGCTTGCTATTCACAAACCGGATAGAAACTTTTGTTTTGGCCCGAATCAATAACATGTTTTTCTGGGTTACTATTATACTTCTCCAGCTTTTTAGTGAAATGTTCCGAAAAATCTTTAAATGACTTCCAGTCTGAAGGAGAGTTAGACTCGTATGTGAAAGTGAAAACAGGCAGGAGCGATGATCAAACATATTCTGCAGGTATCCAGGCAAGGAAGACCAGGTTGCCGTCACCTTGCCCCCAAGGAATAAATAAGTCAATTACGTGATGTAAAATGTTCAAGAACATCTCGAATTTACTGTCTACTGAATCGTTCATCCCAAGGGATTCTGTCCACAAAACTGTACTCAAATAATTACAAATCTCGGAGCATAATTTCCCTTGGAGTAAAGCCTCTTATACGTCAATGGCGGTTCATCAAACGGTATCATAACTTTGAATGATATGCTGGTATGATCACTGCTCCCCTTACCGGAGGCAATATTCGTAGATCCAATACCAAATTGTGGTCAACTCCCTAACACGAGATCGAGCAAATTAGCTCCTCTAGTGGGACTTTACAAATTGGATGAAACCATGACAGCGCACAAAATCGGAAAGGTCGAATGCGAAGACCTGACGTTGTCCCAATCTATTTCGGGCATATTGAAATCACCGGTAATAAGAACTTTCTTATCACAAGCCGAGAGATCACCCAGAGCTTTGATAAGCTGTTCGTTAGCAAAGGAAGTGCAGCACGGAGCCTCGGGATAAACAGCCAAAATTCTTAGTGAGCACGTGGCACTGAAAACATCAACTGCAAGAATTTCATATCCTTTTTTCGACACTTTCTGAAAAAATTTGTCATACGAGAGCTCTTTTTCAGCAGGATTGCCACACCTCCTCCTCTTTTTGAACTCATCACACCGAATTGTGACATAATCAGGAACTAAGAATGCTGAGTATAGCAGTTGATGGAATGCTTTTGCTTCCAGCCTGTGTCCTTCAGTAAAAAATATAAATATTCATAATTTTTTCCCAGCATATGCTCAATATACTTGGCATTCTTAGAAATTGACCTAACATTTGAATAGAAGCAACAAGAAAATGAATGAGCTTCAATACACTGAGTGAGTTCTCTTACAAGTTTAAATGACTACTGCAAGATGGCGATGGCGAAGCAACATTGACACTCGGCGTAACGGGCTGGGGTTTCCTCCCGATTTTGTGAGGTTAGAACCACATCCGCGAAACCCGTGACCTCAAGTTATTTTCCACTGCTCTTTGCTGCTTTCTTCGCTCTAACTCGCTTTTGCTGAGTGATTCCCTTAGGAATACACCTTTAACCGAGTAAGACCGAAGACTGCTAGCCTGTCGTAACGCTGATTTCTGGAAAAAGTGGAAGGCATCACAACCTTGAGCAAACGATTTTCGCCCGAAATGGGCTTATCTAGCCTAAACACTGAGACAGGAAATAACCAACATTTAAAAATGACAGAATTTCCATCACAGAATCAAAATCATCATTCAAACTTTCCAACAAATCATCAGGAGAATGAGACTCCGGGAATACCACTCAAAACAAAAGATCGAAGATGCCCACACTCGTGAAATTGATCAGCATCATGCGAAGGAGGATGATTACTAGGGAGCAAAATCATTCTTCACAGCGATCGTTTGGAATTCGCCAATCGATTCTCTAAGTCAACAATCTTCTCATGTAAAACGAATTCCTCTTGCCGTAACCCGAATACACGCATTTTCTTACCGCAGCCTCTTGTTTTCGTCCATAACCGCACCAAGTTGATTCGTAATTTTACAATCACATTCTTCAAGCACTGAGGAACCTTCTTCGCATTCATCAACGCATCAATGGCATTCTTCATCCTGTCCGCCTGCTGGCGATCCCCATCCGTACCTTCAATTGAAGAGGCAACAGCACCAGTGTCCATGATTATCGATTGACAAAAGCAAGAGACACCGACGACGAAAGGAGGACTCCTGGCAGAATCGAATAAAATTACCTTTCAGGAGTGGCAATTGGACGGAATAATTAGAAGAAGTTTTCCCCTGCCCCGCGGGAAATCGCTTGATATGGAGTAGTGGAACAAGGGGTTGAACGGACGGAACCAAATCGAGACGAGGGCGAAACACAGCCGGTCGAGGCGCAGCGCAGTGTCGGGTGCGAATCTTGGTCCCGCACATGCTTTCTACGGCGTGCGGCACACTCCCCACACGTGGATCCCGCACACTTTCTACGGCGTTCTGCACACGCCCATTTGGGGTCCCGCAAAGACACTTTCTACGGCGTCCGGCGCACTCCGCCATTTGGGGGTCTCACACAATTACTACCGCGTTCTTCTGCTCGGCTGCACCCATTTGGGAGTCCCCGCACACACTTTTATACTTGGCGTCCAGCGCACCTCCCCACGTGGGTCCCGCACACTTTCTACGGCGTCCGGGCGCACTCCTCTATCAGTCCCGCACACTTTCTACGGCGTCCGTGCACACCTCCCCACGTGGGTCCCGCACACACTTGTTACGGCGTCCGGCGCACTTTCATTTAGGTCCCACACACTTTCTACGGCGTTCTGCACACACCCATTTTAGGACCCGCACACTTTATACGGCGTCAGCGCCTCCCACGCGGGTCCCGCACACTTTCTACACGGCGTCCGGCGCACTCCCACTTTGGGTCCCGCACACTATCTACGGCGTTTCATGCGCACGCCCATTTGGGTCCCGCACACTTTCTACGGCGTCCGGCGCACTACCGCCACTTGAGTCCCGCACACTTTCTACGCGCGTCCGGGGCACTCCCACTTGGGTCCAGCACACACCTCTACGGCGTTCTGCCTGCACGCCCATGTGGGTCCCGCACACTTTCTACGGCGTCCGGCGCACTTTCCAATTCTTCGGGTCCCGGCATGCTTTCTCTACGGCGTCCGGCGCACTCCCACTTCGAGTCCCGCACACTTTCTACGGCGTCCGGCGCACTCCCACTTGGAGTCTCGCACACTATTTCTACGGCTTATGTCCGGCGCACTCTCATTTGTGTCTCACGCAAATTACCGCTACGGCGTATCTGTTTCAGCACACCCATTTGGACCCAAATCCACACTTTATACGGCAAGGTCCGGCGCACTCCCACATGGGTCCTGCACACTTTCTACGGCGTCCGGCGCGCTCTCATTTGGGTCACGCACACTTTCTACGGCGTCCGGCGCACTCTCATTTGGGTCTCACACAAATACTACCGCGTTCTGCTCACACCCATTTGGGACCCGCACACTTTATACGGCGTCCGGCGCACTCCCACGTGGGTCCCGCACACTTTCTACGGCGTCCGGCGCACTCCCACTTGGGTCCCGCATGCTTTCTACGGCGTCCGGCGCACTCCCACTTGAGTCCCGCACACTTTTTACGGCGTTCTGCGCACGCCCATGTGGGTCCCGCATGCTTTCTACGGCGTCCGGGGCACTCCCACTTGGGTCCCGCACACTTTCTACGGCGTCCGGCGCACTCCCACGTGGGTCCCGCACACTTTCTAATACGGCGTTCTGCACACACGCCCATTTGGGTCCCGCACACTTTCTTCTACGGCGTCCGGCCGCACTCTCATTTGGGTCTCACACAATTACTACGGCGTTCTGCGCACACCCATTTGGGACCCGGCACACTTTATACGGCATGTCCAGCTGCACCTCCCACGTGGGTCCCAGCACACTTTCTACGGCGTCCGGCGCACTCTCATTTGGGTCCCGCACACTTTGCTACGGCGTGCGGCACACTCCCCACGTGGGTCCTGCACACTTTGTTACGGCGTCCGGCGCACTCATGCTTCATTTAGAGGTCCCACACACTTTCTACGGCGTTCTTGCACACACCCATTTGGGTCCCGCACACTTTCTACGGCGTCCGGCCTCCCACTCCCCACTCTGGGTCCCGCGCACTATCTACGGCGTTCTGCGCAGCACCCATTTGGGTCCCGCACACTTTCTACTGGCGTCCGGCGCACTCTCTCACTCCTGGAGTCCCGCACATGCTTTCTACGGCCATGTGTCCGGGGCACTCCCACTTCTGGGTCCAGCACACTTTCTGCTTACGGCGTTCTGCGCACGCCCATGTGGGTCCCGCACACTTTCTACGGCGTCCGGCGCACCTCCCACCAGGGTCCACGCATGCTTTCTTGACTGGCGTCCGGCGCACTCCCACTCTGTGAGTCCCGCACACTCTTCTACGGTGCGTCCGACGCTCTCTCATTTGGGTCCCGCACACTTTCTACGGCGTCCGGCGCACTCTCATTTGTGTCTCACGCAATTACTACGGCGTTCTGCGCGCTCTCATTCGGGTCACGCACACTTTCTACGGCGTCCGGCGCACCTCCCATGGGTCCGCACACACTTTCTACGGCGCACTCCCGCGGGTCCTGCACGGCTTTCTGCGGCGCGTGGCGCGCTCTCATTTGGGTCACGCACACTTTCTACGAGCGTCCGGCGCACTCCCACTTTAAGTCCCGCACATGCTTTCTACGGCGTCGGCGGCGCACTTCCACTTGGGTCCCGCACGACTTTCTTTACGGCGTTCTGCGCATCGCCCATTTGGGTCCCGCTCACTTACTACGGCGTCTCCGGCGCACTCCTCACTTGAGTCCCGCACACTTACTTTACGGCGTCCGGCGCACACCCATTTGGGTCCTGCATGCTTTCTACGGCGTCCGGGGCGACTCCCACTTGGGTCCCGCACCCTTTCTACGGCGTTCTGCGCACGCCCATGTGGGTCCCGCACACTTTCTACGGTGTCCGACGCTCTCTCGTTTGGGTCCCGCACACTTTTTACGGCGTTCTGCGCACGCCCATGTGGGTCCCGCATGCTTTCTACGGCGTCCGGGGCACTCCCACTTGGGTCCCGCACACTTTCTACGGCGTTCTGCGCACGCCCATGTGGGTCCCGCACACTTTCTACGGCGTCCGACGCTCTCTCATTTGGGTCCCGCACACTTTCTACGGCGTCCGGCGCACTCTCATTTGGGTCTCACACAAATACTACCGCGTTCTGCTCACACCCATTTGGGACCCGCACACTTTATACGGCGTCCGGCGCACTCCCACGTGGGTCCCGCACAACTACTTCTACGGCGTCCAGCGCACGCTCATGTGGAGTCAACCGGCACGCTTTCTACGGCGTCCGGCACTCTCTCATTTGGGTCCCGCACACTTTTCTACGGCGTCCGCGCACTCCCATTTGGGTCTACAAATACTACCGCGTTCTGCTCACACCCATGTGGGTCCCGCACACTTTCTACGGCGTCCGGCGCACTCCCACTTGGGTCCCGCACGCTTTCTATGGCGTCCGGCGCACTCTCATTTAAAGGTCCTGCACACTTTCTTACGGCGTCCGGTCCATGCCACTCTCATTTGGGCCTCACACAATTACTTAACCGCGTTCTGCTCACACCCATTTGGGGACCCGCACACTTTATACGGCGTCCGGCGCACGCTCCCACGTGGGTCCCGCACACTTTCTACGGCGTCCAGCGCACTCTCATTTGGGTCCCGGCACACTTTTCTACGGCGTGCGGCGGCACACCCTCCCACGTGGGTCCCGCGCACACAATTTCTACGGCGTCCGGCAGCACCTCCCACTCTGAGTCCCGCATACTTTCTACGGCGTTCTGCACACGCCCATTTGGGTCCCGCACACACTTTCTACGCGCGTCCGGCGCACTCTCTCATTTGGGTCTCAATAACAATTCCTACGGCATGTTCTGCTCAAGCACCCATTTGGGACCCGCACACTTTCTACGGCGTCCGGCGCACTTCCCACTTTGAGTCCCGCACACTTTCTACGGCGTCCGGGGGCACTCCCACTTTGGGTCCAGCACACTTTCTACGGCATGTTCTGCGCACGCCCAGCTGGGTCCCGCACACTTTCTACGGCGTCCGGCGCACTCCGCCACTTTGGGTCCCGCATGCTTTCTGACGTTCTGCGCACGCCCATGTGGGTCACCCCCTCTACGGCGTCCGGCGCACTCCCACTTGAGTCCCGCACACTTTCTACGGCGTCCGGCGCACTCCCACTTGGGTCTCGCACACTTTCTACGGCGTCCGGCGCACTCTCATTTGTGTCTCACGCAATTACTACGGCGTTCTGCGCACACCCATTTGGGACCCGCACACTTTATACGGCGTCCGGCGCACTCCCACATGGGTCCTGCACACTTTCTACGGCGTCCGGCGCGCTCTCATTTGGGTCACGCACACTTTCTACGGCGTCCGGCGCACTCCCACTTTAGTCCCGCACACTTTCTACGGCGTCCGGCGCACTTCCACTTGGGTCCCGCACACTTTCTACGGCGTTCTGCGCACGCCCATTTGGGTCCCGCACACTTACTACGGCGTCCGGCGCACTCCCACTTGAGTCCCGCACACTTTCTACGGCGTCCGGCGCACTCCCACTTGGGTCCCGCATGCTTTCTACGGCGTCCGGCGCACTCCCACTTGAGTCCCGCACACTTTCTACGGCGTTCTGCGCACGCCCATGTGGGTCCCGCACACTTTCTACGGCGTCCGACGCTCTCTCATTTGGGTCCCGCACACTTTCTACGGCGTCCGGCGCACTCTCATTTGGGTCTCACACAAATACTACCGCGTTCTGCTCACACCCATTTGGGACCCGCACACTTTATACGGCGTCCGGCGCACTCCCACGTGGGTCCCGCACACTTTCTACGGCGTCCAGCGCACTCTCATTTGGGTCCCGCACACTTTCTACGGCGTGCGGCACACTCCCACGTGGGTCCCGCACACTTTCTACGGCGTCCGGCGCACTCCCACTTGGGTCCTGCACGCTTTCTATGGCGTCCGACGCTCTCTCATTTGGGTCCCGCACACTTTCTACGGCGTCCGGCGCACTCTCATTTGGGTCTCACACAATTACTACCGCGTTCTGCTCACACCCATTTGGGACCCGCACACTTTATACGGCGTCCGGCGCACTCCCACGTGGGTCCCGCACACTTTCTACGGCGTCCAGCGCACTCTCATTTGGGTCCCGCACACTTTCTACGGCGTCCGGCGCACTCCCACGTGGGTCCCGCACACTTTCTACGGCGTCCGGCGCACTCCCACTTGAGTCCCGCACACTTTCTACGGCGTTCTGCACACGCCCATTTGGGTCCCGCACACTTTCTACGGCGTCCGGCGCACTCTCATTTGGGTCTCACACAATTACTACCGCGTTCTGCTCACACCCATTTGGGACCCGCACACTTTATACGGCGTCCGGCGCACTCCCACGTGGGTCCCGCACACTTTCTACGGCGTCCGGCGCACTCTCATTTGGGTCCCGCACACTTTCTACGGCGTGCGGCACACTCCCACGTGGGTCCCGCACACTTGTTACGGCGTCCGGCGCACTTTCATTTAGGTCCCACACACTTTCTACGGCGTTCTGCACACACCCATTTGGGTCCCGCACACTTTCTACGGCGTCCGGCGCACTCCCACTTGGGTCCCGCACACTATCTACGGCGTTCTGCGCACACCCATTTGGGTCCCGCACACTTTCTACGGCGTCCGGCGCACTCCCACTTGAGTCCCGCACACTTTCTACGGCGTCCGGGGCACTCCCACTTGGGTCCCGCACACTTTCTACGGCGTTCTGCGCACGCCCATGTGGGTCCCGCACACTTTCTACGGCGTCCGGCGCACTCCCACTTGGGTCCCGCATGCTTTCTACGGCGTCCGGCGCACTCCCACTTGAGTCCCGCACACTTTCTACGGCGTTCTGCGCACGCCCATGTTGGTCCCGCACACTTTCTACGGCGTCCGACGCTCTCTCATTTGGGTCCCGCACACTTTCTACGGCGTCCGGCGCACTCTCATTTGGGTCTCACACAAATACTACCGCGTTCTGCTCACACCCATTTGGGACCCGCACACTTTATACGGCGTCCGGCGCACTCCCACGTGGGTCCCGCACACTTTCTACGGCGTCCAGCGCACTCTCATTTGGGTCCCGCACACTTTCTACGGCGTGCGGCACACTCCCACGTGGGTCCCGCACACTTTCTACGGCGTCCGGCGCACTCCCACTTGGGTCCTGCACGCTTTCTACGGCGCGTGGCGCACTCTCATGTGGGTCCCGCGCACTTTCTACGGCGTCCGGCGCACTCCCACTTGGGTCCCGCATGCTTTCTACGGCGTCCGGCGCACTCCCACTTGAGTCCTGCACACTTTCTACGGCGTACGGCGCACTCTCATTTGGGTCCCGCACACTTTCTACGGCGTTCTGCGCACACCCATTTGGGTCCCGCACACTTTCTACGGCGTCCGGCGCACTCCCACTTTAGTCCCGCACACTTTCTACGGCGTCCGGCGCACTCCCACTTGGGTCCCGCACACTTTCTACGACGTCCGGCGCACTCCCACTTGAGTCCCGCACACTTTCTACGGCGTCCGGGGCACTCCCACTTGGGTCCCGCACACTTTCTACGGCGTTCTGCGCACGCCCATGTGGGTCCCGCACACTTTCTACGGCGTTCTGCGCACACCCACTTGGGTCCCGCACACTTACTACGGCGTTCTGTGGCGCACTTAGCAAAAGCCTATCAGTAACGGTGTTTATTTCACTAGTTCATTTTTACGAACAAGCAAACGTCGGATGGTTTATAATAACATGTTTACGTGTTTTTGTCTTTCCTGACCCTCAATTTTGAGGTTCCACAAAAATTGAGCTACCAACTTCAAATTTTGACAGGAGCTAGGTGCAAACAAAACCAGCTCCCTGACAAAAAATGAGCTCTCTAGCTCAACGATAAGTGTTCCAACAAGATCGTGAACGCCAACTGAAAAAAAAGGAGATGAACATTTTTTCGACCAAAATGACGTGGTTTTGACACTTTTTCTCGAATCTCAGGTAACCATTTCGGACCATTTTTTGAACAGTGATTCATCTTTCTAAAGTATATTAAATGCAAAAAGAACGGTTTTCCTACGTTTACTCTGGACCCTGATACCGAGATCAGGGGATTGCGCGATGGCGAATCAAAGCCAAATCTGGTGAGCGCTTCGCGCTCACCACAATACCGCTACCGAGCATCTGATTTCTCATTTTTCTATTGATAATCCGCAGCATTTGCCGCTCCGCAAAAGTATAAATACGGTGTAACAGCAAGTCGAAAGACGACAAAACAAACATACATAGAAATTTAGTTAATTGTGGGCAAGGTGACAAACAGCAATATTTTGCTCCTGAGCTGTCGAACAGACCTGGTTTTCGTTGATTTTTGCTGATTTTTTTTCTGATTTTTGCAAGTTTTTCAGAAAACAGAAATCAGAAAACAGAAAGGCCAAAATGGCCAGAAAACAGAAATCAGAAAACAGAAAACAGAAATTTCCGCACACCCCTGGTCCCGACCACTCTTCGCGGCGCACTTTGCACTCCCTTCTGAGTCACGTCCACTTTTCCCCCGCTCTACGCACACCCACTTTTGCCCCGTCCACTTTTCACGGCGCTCTACGCACTCCCAGTTGGGAACCGCCCACTTTATACAGCGCTTGGCGCACTTCAGTTCGTGTTCCGCGCACGGAGCATATGGTCCCTGATAGACCTGAGGCACAACGTCTCTCGAGCTCTATTGAGTCTTATCACGTTATCACTCCATTTCTATTGAAAGACCGACCAAACTTCTTATCACTAAATTCCTTCAGACACACACACACACATTTTAAAATTCGCAATTTTTTTATATCTCGAGACCCACTGCGGGAATTTTTCTGAAATTTGGGCAGTGTTGAGAACCCTTACTGCTCCATCTTTTGTGAAAGTCCCTTGTTTCAAGGTTTCTCCCGAACAGAGATTCTGGAATGAGTTGTGTGCGCAGAAGCAATCCTTTTCCAAATCAGGTGCGCGCTTCGCGCGCACCACAATTCTCTGAGTTGTTCGGTTGGATGAACATGTTTACGTTAGTTATCACCGGTGACAAATGGGGCTAACCAAAAATTGAAGAATATTTTAGGCGAAACAGTATTAGTCAGGGTTTCAAGGAAAGAACGGAGCAACACGAAATAGAGAATTGCAAAAGACGGGTCCACAAACTATTTCATTGTCACAACAAACAGTTCCACTGAGAGTAAAGAAGCGGGTTGAGAATTAAGGATTTCGTGTCCTTCTGGATCGTATTTCTCGGCTCCGTCGTCATTTCAGTTCTACTCGGGGGCCAAACAATCGATTTAGCGATTAATCTCAAAATCGAAGATAATCGTGAACACTGCCTCTAAGATGAACCGACACAAGAACGTCAGATGCAGGTTTGACACAAATCGCATCAAGTGATGGAAGTTGAAGGAATGCGAACGCAGTCTCGTCACTCCGCTGTTGTCTTGTCTGACAAGCAACGCTGGCTTAGCCATAGAAGAAGATTGGAGCCGAATGTTGGATGCCGTGAAGACTTCAGCTGTTAGCATCCTAGGAAGCACGACTCCAGGAAAGGCTAAAATCGATAAAGCCACTTGGTTGTGGTCTGAGGATGTTCAGGCGACAATCCGGGACAAGAAATTGAAACTTAGGCTGTGGATGAGAACTCGGAGTGACCAGGATCGCGCTGTCCACTTAGGGGCTATTCATACATCCAAGCTATTCATACATCTCTGCCAGAGCAGCCCGCGCGAAAAAAGTGGTGAGTATGAATGAAAACACCTCTCGTGCCTCCCGCCTCTCCCGCGCCTCCTGCCCCGCCACAGGGGTGTCTCTGGAGCATCCATGCTCCCCTCTTGCGCCGCTGAAGTATTTGTCTGTAGCATTACTTGTTGCACTTAATTACTTCACATAAGTGTATCGGGGTCTCGGTGAAAGCGCGCAAGACGCCATAAAAAGTGCGCGGGACCTCAGTGGGAGTGTGCAAGACGCAGTAGAAAGAGTGTGAGACCCATGTGAAAGTGCGCCGGACGCCGCGAAAAGTTTTTAGCCCCGCAGTGAGAGTGCGCAGGACGCCGGGTAAAGTGGGCGGGACCCAAGTGGAAGAGCGCCGGGGCCGTAAAAACTGTGCGGGAGCCAAGTGGGAGTGCGCAGTGTGTCTAGTTGGAGGGGGCCTTCCAAGATTCAATCCTAAAAAGGAAAGCTGTCTCTGATACAGGTTTTCCGATAGCGTGATCAGTCATTGTCTATTGAGAAAATCTGTAGAATACACCCCTGGTTAGCCTGTACATACAACAAAACCAACATATCTTATCAAACTTATCAGAGACCACCCGCATCGCTTCATTCTCAAAAACAAATCCACCGATTTTCCGCTCCTCCAGCTCTGCCGCGGCGATGTCTCTGGATCATTCATACTCCACTGGCGGAGCGGGAGGAGCAGGAGATCGTATTCTCATTCATTCTCACCACTTTTGCCGAACGGGCCGCTCTGGCAGCGCGAGAAGTTGGGAGTATGAATAGCCCCTTAGCAGCCAAACAAAGCGCAAAAAAGGATGTCTCTATGGCAAAGTCTAATCAATACAAGGATCTCTAGAACAAGCTGGACACCCCGGAGGCGGAGAATTGTCTATATCGCTTGGCGAAGGCACGCAATCGAACGTGAATCGAACGAACGTAGAGCATATCAATACCATCAAAGCAGCCAACGGTGGCATTCGTCGACGCCCGAGTGATGTACTGGTAAGATGGCGAGAACATTATAACGCCATCTCGAATGAAGAGTTTCCACATCCGCGTATCCAGTCTGTGAGCAGTGTGCAAGGACCTGTTCCTCGTAATACAGTAGATGAACTTAGTAAAGCAGTCACTAAAATGAAGCTGAACAAAGCAACTGGTCCGGATGATCTGCCTGCTGAGGTGTGGAAGCTGCTAGGTGATAATGATTCTGAATGGCTTGCCAAGCAGTTTAATCGGATTATCTCTCAAGGCAGAATCCCGAATATCTGGCAAACAAGTGCGGTGCCGATCTGGAAGGGTAAAGGGGATGGTGCCGAATGCTCCATGTATAGGTCGATTGGCTTGCTATGCCACACCATGAAAATCTTCGACTGCTACTGGACAATCGGCTTAGGTATATCGTGACAATGACGGCAAATCAATGTGGGTTTGTCAAGGAGTGTGGGACCGCCGACGCCATACATGCAGTCAGGCTCTCAATAGAGAACCACCGAGAGAAGGACCGTGACATTCATATCGCGTTTCTCAACTTCGAAAAAGCCTACGATCGCGTCCCTCACGATCTTAGATGCATGCCGTTGAAGTCACATGGAGTGCCGGAAGAGTATGTGCGCTGAGTAAGGATGCTGTACGCAAATCCGAGCAGTGTTGTCAGGTGCTCAGCAGGAACTAGTGACCCCTTTCCCATTCAAGTCGAGGTCCACCAAGGATCAGCCTTGTCGCCGCTGCTGTTCATCCTATGTATGCATGGATGCAGTTGCTCACGACCTGCAGAAACCTCATCCATGGACTACTCTGACGACGTAATACTAGCTGTCGAGTCGCGAGAGGAGTTCCATGTTTAAGTACAATTATGGAATGATTGCCTGCAGCACTATATGTTACGTCTTTATGTCGCCAAAACCGAGTTCATGGAGCGTGGACCGAGATTCGAGGAAGGATCGATCAACATTACAGGCTCAGTACACCCTCAGACATGAAGTGTGAGATTTTCACTTCATTGTGCAATAGACCTCTTCAATGTAAAACGTGCCATGTGCGAGATCTCAATTTCTCCAAATAAGCGAGATATCAGCGACCACCCTAGGCCCGACCTCCTTCGCTCACCACCACAGACCAGACCCCTAATAGATTTTTGAACTCGATAGCGGCTTGATGGCGTTTTTCACCTCATTCCCGGGAGGTCTCCTTATCTTGGCTTACACTCGCGTAACGGTTGCGAACGAAGAGAAATACAGGCCTGAGACAACTCGTCCACCAATTTTTCACCCATAAAATATAGGCATCTTCAAGGAGCCATAACTCTGTTCATGGGGGGTCTTTGACGATTACAGAGATACCACTATGATCAGCGTGTGATCCTCTCCAAGAAAAGCATAAAGTCTGAGAAATAATTTCTTTGGTGTTCCGTGCCTTTAATGGCACCGACCTCAAGATGGTGGACAGTTTCATGTACCTCGGATCAAGGATCACATCTGCCGGCGACGTGCTACTGGATGCCCATGGGCGCGTCAATGGGGCGTGGACGAAGTGGAGAGCGACAACTGGCGTAATGCGTGACAGGAAGATACCAACACACCTCAAGTTCAAAATCCACAAGGCGGTAGTGAGGCCAGTCGCCCTTTACGCCACCGAATGGTTTCCGGCCACAAAGACTGTTGAGCAATCTCTGCATGTGATGGAGATGCGGATGCTCAGGTGGTCAATAGAAGTTACCTGGAAACACAGGTTAACGAATGACCTGGTGCGTTCCACCTTTGGAGTGGCCCCCCTTACTGTAAAGATGAAGGAATACCGCCTCAGGTGGTTTGGTCATGTTTAAAGGAAGGACGAAGACTCTGTGGCTAAAACCGCACTCAGGGTGGTAGTTGCAGGACCCAAATCTTGCGGAACATCGAAAACCCGATGACTTGATCGAGTGAAAACGGACATGGCCGACCACTCACTATGAAGGAAACCAATGGCAAGCAAAGTGCAAACAAGCGAGCCCCGAAAAATCGTGGGACAGACGCTAGGAAGAAGGAGAAGAAGAAGAGACAGTTCTTAAAAGCACAGTCCAAGCTCAGGGGCGAAATCTGAGATTCCCGCATAATTGTGAATTAGACCTATCTCATATGACACCTGCCAAGTGCGAGCTCTCAATCCTTCCGAATAAGCGAGATAAAGGAGGAAGCCAACCTGGGGCTCCCACATCCGAAAGCCACTTTGGCCCTCCCCTTTTACGATCTTTCGAGCTCAACAGTGGCGAAATCAGCGATGGTTTCCTATAAACAGCCATGTTCTTCCCTTTATTCTCAGCCACTTCCTTTATTCAGGTCGGCTTGCATACATCGGTTGCAAATGACGGAACTTACAAGCCAAGGACAACTCGTCCACCATGCCTTCATAGGTCAATTTTTGAGGGACCATAACGTCGTTCCTAGAGAGTCTTGTACGATTTCAGAGACATTATTGGAATCAGCGTGGGGCTGTTTTCAATAAAGGCAAAAAAAACAGAAAAACGATTCCGAGGTTGGACTGTGCCTTTAAAGAATGTCAGTAAGAGAGAAGTGAAAAAAGCGGCAAAAACGTCAACACAATCTGCTGATTCCGTCATTGCCGCGAGTGCTTTCAAAATGCAAGATGTTCAATTCGCTGATGGTACCAACACGGTAAAACTCGGCAAATCCAGCGCAAGCTGATTTTGCCGTGCTTCAAGGTACGGCATTTGTCGCTGCCGCAAAATGATGAATACGGTGTAAGTGCACCATACCGAGCATATCGCCGTATCATCAGGGTTCGATATTAACCATCGAAGGTGCAGTACTCGAGCTGGCCACGTGGGTAGGCAAATTCACACGTACTGCCGTTCTCAGTGCCGAGTTCCATGTGGACTACGGCAGTTGCAACACGCGACACTATGATAATTGTGCTGCGAGAAATGCGAATCGTGCCTGGACCGAGTGGTTTCAGTACGACTATCATCTGATTCAACATCCGTTGTACGCGAATGAGGACCAGAATTAGGCTACAAGAACGACAGTACTTTTCTATTTCTCACTAAGACGTGTCAGGAATTTGATATCAGTTGTTTACAAAAATATTTGACAATAACCCAATTGTTTACTCATTTCAAAGGTAGTTGCGGGCTGGGGGGTGAGGCTCAATGTTCAACTTGAAGCCGCTCACATTTTGTCTGACAATTTCCATCATACCCTCCTTGGATTCGTTCGAAGAAGTCGATGCCGAAAGCTTGCTGAGTTAGTTCAAGATTAAAAACTAGTCCTTCAAAATTTTACAATGATCGGGGGCTGTATTGAAGACCATGTTTCTCCAACGTCTGCTTCAACCTGTCAATTTCTAATAATTTATTTCAATGCGGATTTCTATGCAGACAATCCAGTATTCACGTCAGCGTCTCCATTTATTCCAAAAGAATCTGGTAGCGTTTTATCGATCTTGAAGTAATAAAAGGTTAAGCAGACTCTCGGAGAGAAATGTGAGAATCACACAGCAAATTTTTTTCACCGTAGCCAGGGGTGGTATTGTCCTATCACCCCCAGCCTCCCCTCGTGTCCCTTAAAAGCTGCATACACGCTCACAAGCATGATTGAGATAAGAGCATGAATAGGACCACACGGCCCCTACCAATTCGTCAACGACGTTTGAAGCGCTGAAAACCATCCAGGTTGACAGAATTCGAGCAATCCCGTCTCGAAAGTCTGTGGAACCCCACTCCTACGAATAACAAAATGAAGAGTGAGGCATGTGAAAGCATTCGATAATTTAGAGTGATAGCACTATCAAATGAGAGTCTACGAGAGAAACAGCTTTATTTACCCGACTATAACTTGTTTACCTACCGATTAATTCCCATTCACTTTCAAGAATGCCTCTCTATTGCGGCTGGCTTATAAAATAAAGCATTTCATCAGCAAACAGACATGTTACAATCCAGTCAATCAAGCTTTTCTCTCGTAGACTCTCATTTGATAGTGCTATGACTCTAAATTATCAAATGCTTTCACGTGCCTCACTCTTCATTTTGTTATTCGTAGGAGTGGGGTTCCACAGACTTTCGAGACGGGAACGCTCGAATCCTGTCACTCTGGATAGCTTACAGCGTTTCAAGCGCCGTCGACGACATTATAGGGGCCGTGCGGTCCTATTTAAGCTCTTATCTCAACCATGTTTGCGAGCGTGTATGCTGCCTTTAAATAGACACGCTCGAAAAAGTTGTTGAGATAACTGCCCTACTAGGGTCGTATGGTCCCTAGTAGAACGCTCACGCCGTTGGAATCGTCGAAAACGAGTGAAAACTACTCAGTCTGAGTCGAGAGTTTTCGTCAGCCACGCCCATGAGTTTTCAGCACCTCCCGCTGAATATATGAATACGTTCACTTCGGCTGGTTTCTGAAGCTTCCAACGATGAGAGCCTTCTAATTCAGGCTGTAAGAGTCTATCCGGCTTCGCTAACCCAACCGTTTTATCTTTAATATTAGCTATTTTAACAGCTCGGGAAAACTCGTTCAATTTACCCCATAACAAAAACAGCCGTTATTCCTGTATTTGCATGCAGTTTTCGTCGAATTTTTCGTTAGTTTCCCATACTACTAGCTTCAAACCTTCGATTTATGACATAAAATCGATATCATTTCTGAGAGCGTCTGCTGCACTAGACGAAAAATACCGTGCGGTACCGATTGCCACAAAGCCATAAAATACTTTGCATTTTCATTTGAGAGCCGGAGTCGACCGGTCTGATATGGAAATGCAACTGATATCATAATTTCATGCCCTTGTGGCAATCGTTACCGCACGGTATTTGGAGCTTACTGTCTGCTGCCTTTAAGGCCCCCGCCATAGTCTGCCAATAAGGCCCCGGTCATAGTTGGATGAGCCGACGTATCCAGACCGGTCGATACACACAGAAAGCATTGGAAATGGGATGCAAAAATCACACGGTGTATCCCTCAAACTCCCCACAGCACCCCCCAACACCCGCCTACACCAGCCCGGTCGATAAGTATGATTGAAATGATGGAGTGAGAATGAGAAAACCACCCGGTGTATCCGACGCGGTTGATATCCATGCAGTACGTGGATGACGGCGGATGAGAAAATCACCGGGAGGGCGGGCCGATGATAAAACATTGCGTATCACTAGAAAGCTAACCTTACTGCTACCTACGTTTCTTCACTGTACTCTCCTTCACTATTTCTCTGAAAAGGTGCAATCCTGTTGGCCACGTAATCATCGTCATATCTAGTTGGATAGGCCCCAGTCAGAGTTGGTGCTATTTGCATCTGTATCCCCTGCAACTCACCCCCAACACCCCCGCACCCTCAACACCCCAACACCCCGCACCTTCCAACACCCCACAACACCCATCCGGTCGATACGTATGTTTAAAATGATGGAGTGAGGTTGAGAAAATCACTCGATGTATCCAACTAGATATGACGATGATTACGTGGCCAACAGGATTGCACCTGTTCAGAGAAATAGTGAAGGAGAGTATGGTGAAGTAACGGAGGTAGCAGTAAGGTTAGCTTTCTAGTGATACGCAATGTTTTATCATCGACCCGCCCACCCGGTGATTTTCTCATCCACGTAAAGAATGGATATCGACCGCGTCGGATACATCGAGTGATTTTCTCAACCTCACTCCATCATTTTAAACATACGTATCCACCGGGTGGGTGTTGGGGGGGTGGGGGGTGGCGGGGGGGATACACCGAGTGATTTTTGCATCCCATTTCCAATGCATTCTGTGTGTATCGACCGGGCTGGAGACGTCGGCTCATCCAACTATGACCGGGGCTATACACTGAGTGATTTTCTCAACCTCACCCCATCATTTTAATCATACGTATCGACGGTGTGGGTGCTGGGGGGTGTTGGGGGGTGTTGGAGGGTGTTGGGGGGAGTCGGGGGGAGTCGGTGGGTTACAGATGCAAATAGCACCAACTCTGACCGGGGCCTAAGGTGTAGCCACCCCGGTTTATATGTATTGTACATTGGATCCGATTCGGATAATTTCGGATATCCGTCCGGATGATTTGGAATTTTGATGATTCGGTATCCGAATCACTGGAAAAAAAGAAAAGCACGCCCATGCCGATCATTTTTCCGCAGGGCTACCGTAACCAATCTTGAACAAGACATGATAACGAACGATAACACACGCTCATAACATGCGGGGTATAAAAGAGCAGAGGAGCGGTATGCATTCATTCACACACCGCTCTCCTAGAGAAGCCACTGGGAAGTGGCTGAGGAGGTCGAAATTGTTCAAACATGTTTGTTGGCTATTACGAGGTGCTCATAACCAAGCTGACACTTGGAAAAATTTTGAAGGAGGTTACGGTAGCCCTGCGGAAAAATGATCAGCATGAGCGTGCTTGTGAAAAAAAGCGCCAAATCCAAACCGAACCAAAATCCGAATCACCAAAAAAAGGTCAAATTTGAATCAAACCGAAGTCCGATTTACCGAGGGGTAGAGCTGTCTTGCACATTGGTATCACCCACTGGGTTACGGTGGATGGAACCTGCTTTTATTGGAGTTTATTTAAAATTTTGAAAATTATCAAATATATAACTCTGTGTCCAGTACGCGCTTTGAAATGTCCTACTCCGACAGTCGTTGGCGATTAGCCTCAGAGAAAAGTGGGAATCGCCGACGATCAAGCCAGCGATTCAAGTAAAATGTGGACTATGTAAACCTTCACCATATGGGTGATCGTTGGCGAAGATCGCCCTCCTCTTTCACTCCTTCCGCCTTGAGTTTTCACCTTTTAGCGAATTTAAAGGCAGTGGTCACGATTGAATATGCTTGTCTTCTTTTCCTTTCTAAACCCTTTTCTGGGTTCAGAGTAGTAGGATTTATGAAAAAAATCGCGATGAAACCACTGTTTCGGGCCAAAATTCAGGCCTGAACTTTCTCGTATTTTGATGGTGGACGAGCTCACTCCACATCATCGACACCGATGATCTCTAATATCAAAAACATCGGCTGGCTTAGAATTGAATTGCAATCAATAAACATTAACCTTCGGACTGACCTGCTCGAATATTTATGTACTCATCCAGTCAAAAACATTGACTGAGGTGCTTGCTCTCATTGTTTAACTGTTTTTATTCAGTAAATTTGCATTTATTTCTTCCTCTGAATGCCGATGATTTTTGACTGCTCGCCATGAGACTGCGATCTTCTTGTGCGGCGGCGCTGTGCACGTGTGGACGAAATAGCATCTTTGGGCTCTGGGAATTTTAATTCTAACCCGTTTTTCACCACGCTACCTTCATAATTTTTCAGCTGTTTTCGATCTAAGCTGATTTTCGTAGTTTTTCTTCGATAACGTATTTCATCGTGACCAGTGCCTTTGAAGGCAGTGTTCACGATTAATATCGAACTCGAGTTTAACCCAAAAATGGGATAGTTATGTTATAAGTTACCTAATAGTGAGTAAACAGCGAAAAAATCAGAATAGGCTAAAATAACGGTTTCTAACGTTCAGGGCGTGGACTAGAATTATGGGCCCTGCTGATTTCCGCAAGCGCGCGCTAATCGCAAATTGTGCGCAAATCGATCAGGCTGGACGCAGCAGAGTTGCTTGGCTATTTGCCATCAAGAAGTGAGCGGCGTCACAAGCTCGCCCGAATGGGGTAGTGCGGACCGGGATAGGTAGGCGCACTGGGATAACTTTCACAGCCATTTTCATCGATTGCTGTCCCATTTTCGCTGCTTTCTTCGACCCTATCACATCCAGCATCTGCCAACTTAGTGTTGCACACTAAATCCGCGACAACGAGATTTATCGTGGGCACTGCCCGTTAGCCCAATTACCATTGCGATTGTAGAACTCAGGCTCCATAATCGCCTCAAGAATCACAAATATTGGCTAGTACATTATTAATACATGTATAATATCCAACAACGAACGTAACAAAAACCTATTATTACACGTAAGCAATTCATACAGCCCAAATAAAAATTATTCTTGTCCTGCAGTCTTGAAATGGTTTTTGTCATAGGCTAAGGATCCGGGCAACCATTACAGGATTCGTCCGAATTGTCGTTAGAGTAGAAGATCTCTCCGCACACTTGAATCAATGCACCAAGTCGTGTCCGGCAGGGGTGTGCATTAATGGAAATTATCTTTTCGTTAAGTGTTATTCGTTAATTTTCAGGAAAAAAAACCGCGTTAACCCGTTAATGCGTTGACACGTTAATATTGCATTTCGTTAAACCATTGAAAAGAAAAACATTACCGCGTCAAAAAACAATACATTATCAGGTCTCCCATATCAATCAGTGCCATATAGTGTTCGGCGCGGGATAGGGTCCCACAGGGGTCTGAGCTCCAGAGGGGATGAAGGGCTCCGGAGATCTCTGACTTTACGGAGGAAGAAATGTGTATGTGAGTGAAAACCTCCCGGAGAAGTTTTTCACATAAAATTCAACCATACATTGCGATTTGACTGAAATGCTATTTGAATTGAATTTCAATTAGGAAGTTTGAAGTGGAGTCGTTGTGAAGGCGTTACCAAAGGATAGACAAGGCATATGAATGTGAAGTGTCTAGAGCAACTTGCCTACTGAATGCTGAATGATTTCTGCGAAAGATTTCTACGAGTCAGTAGAGTTGACATCTGAGTTGAGCGTATTCGATTTACCCTGTAGAAAAATGTTTCTCACTTAGGATTGAGAACGAGCACCGCTACAATATGAGGGCCAACACCTCTCTCAGGTGTAGTCCCGCGGAAAGTCGGGAATTTTAAGAACTAGGAGTCACGGGATTAGTGCTTTTGAGTCCAGCGTGGTCGAAGTTTCAGCGTCCCAAATGAACGCCGAATACCGCTACACTGACAGAGGAAGATGACAAAAACATTCAATTTCACGAATCTAAATTATGGTTTTGAAACTGTAGTAACTTCAGGTTTGAAGCCTACGGCACGTCTAGAGTGTGTTCTTTGCGAAATTTTTTCTGATGTAGGTTCTGCGTCCATATTCGCGTTTTCTCAGTACTTTGTTAGATGTTGACCCACAGTGCATTTTAGAGAAGAACCTACAACAGGTTGATGTTCTTCAAAGGCACTCTTCAGGTTTGCGGAAGGTTGCAAACGGTAGAGTATAAAGCCTAGTTTCCCAGAGCCCGGACCTTTCTAGATATGTAACTCATTTACTTCTTTACCTATAACCTTCTAAAAACCTACTTTTTTCTAAGACGCACGTTTTTTTCTTCGTTGTCTAGAACATTGTAGCGCCCTTCAGCGTCTATCTGAAGCCTAGTTTTGACTGCATCGCTGCTGTTTTTCATCGCAGCGATGTCACACCCGCTGCTGCAGCGATGTAGCAGCGGCAGCGATTCTGTTCATAGTGCATAGCCTCACGGATGATCGAAGAAATTCAATCAATCAGTGAAATTAATGGCTAGTAGTTATCAATAACACGTTTCGACCCGTAAACACTGACCTTGTCATGTGAAAGGGGCAACGTTCATTAAAGGAAACGTGTCATTCGCTGGCAATCGCTTCATCGCTGCCATTTTGGCCGCGATGGAGCGACGGTCAGCGACCATTGAGAATCGCTCTTCAAGCAGCGATGCAGTAAAACATAGGATTTCGCCGCCGCGACCTAGCGATGTAGGACGTTTGCCACGAAGCTACCACGATTGGAGCGGCTTTCCATTACGTGCGATGAAAGAGGAACAGTTGTCCGTCGCATGGCCGCAGCGACCACCTGCAGTCAAAGCTAGGCTTAAGGCGGTGAAAGTTCGTGTGTAGCGTAAATCTACCACGCTTGACTCAAGTATCCTACTCACGTGACTCGTGACTAGTTTTCAAAAATTTCGACTTCCGGCGGACCACACCCAAATTTAAGCCCGTATACTGTAGCAGTGTTCAACCTCCATCCTATTCGGTGAAAGTGTATACAAAGGGTAAATCGACTCCGCTTGACTCAAATATCCTTCTCTCGTGATCGTTACTTTGCATAACTATGAACTTCGGGTGGGATCGAACTCCCCCCCCCCCTGAATCATCCGCATTTTATTACACCGCACGGGCCGTAACTAGTTATAGCGTAGTCCACCAAAAGTTTCAGATTTAATTACCAATGAGAAGCGGTTGGTCGAAGATCGATGTGCTCAAAACTCATGGCAGCGCAGCCTCTCTCGCTCAACCGGTGGCGCGCGTTTCGCAGAGGAATACATGCGTATTGATCTTCTGCCGACCGCTTCTCATTGACAAGCAGATGTACGAAATTAGCTGGACTGCTTTATGTATACATACACTTCTGCACTTTCAGCCCCTCTCTACATAAATACGATGGGCGCCGTTCTGTGCTCTCGTCCTC
This sequence comes from Aplectana chamaeleonis, assembly GCA_029168955.1. NCBI lineage: Eukaryota > Metazoa > Nematoda > Chromadorea > Rhabditida > Cosmocercidae > Aplectana > Aplectana chamaeleonis. The sequence continues at coordinate 343,088 of JAPDOI010000207.1, read as the reverse complement.
GCAAACGTGCGCAATTTTTCGCATTGCACTGGCTTCACCATTTCAATACGACAAAAGTAATTTTACTGCAATCAAACATCAGAGGTAAACCTGCTAGATAAACACTGCTTGAACACATCAGCTCTAGGTGGGGAGGGAGTGTATAGAACACGGTCAAAACTTGACCTACTCACGCTTCTGGGGGGTGGGGGTTCTGACTTGACCTACTCACGCTTCTGGGGGGTGGGGGTTCTGAGCAAAATTGGCATTGTAGTGGGGGTCTAAGCAAAACTGGCCGACCCGCACCTGTGCAGTACCCTGGTGCCATAATTCAACAGCAATTAACGAACCACAAATTAATGTGATTTCAAGACATTTTTCGTTAGGCGGTAATCGTTGATTTCCGAGAAAAAACCTCGTTACCCGTTAATGCGTTAACACGTTAAAGGTATAACGTACAGCCCCGGTGTCCGGGACTACCGCAGTCCGGGCATGCGTCAGATCGGCTGCTGTCGATTTTGTTGACGTAGGACATAAGCAGTGTAGAGTTACCACAGCGCAGCGACGCGGGAGCATATCTGGCTCTCCTGTCGAGTTGAGACTCGGACTCGCAAATCCGAGGTGGGACCTCACCCAAAATGGGGTTCACAGCCGCTTTCCCAAGATATACTAAAACTAACTGGGTATGCTCTTCACGCAGGAGACCAAGCCTTTTCGTATTGGAGTCAGCCCATCTCTCTATACATCCACTTTACGAGGAGCGTCAACGAACGGCGTCCTTACTGATCTTTTTCTAATGGACTTCAATATTCTTCCTGGCGGATGCTTTGGTTGTTTCAGACATCAATATACATCTACTGAGTCTGAAGTTTACAGCGCTCCTTGACTGGCAATATTCAAGCCTCCGATTATAAATGTTCTATAGGAGAGCTGCTTACACAGCCAGTAGCGATTCTTAGAGCAGCGCTCGGTACACGTTGCAGCTTCGGCCAGGAGCTGCCACAATGGTGCCGCTAATTCCAGAGCAGGCTGAAGTATTGTTCTGTAGTTGGTCAATATAGTCTCTCTGCTGCTGCCCCAGGATGTTCCTCACAAAGTTCTAAAGACATTAATCTTCGCCTTGGTGACTGTTTATTTCCGTTCTACGTTTTTGTGGAACTGCAGTGACTGATCGAGAATAAGGCCAGCAGCTTGGGAAATCTCGCTGCTCTCAGACGGTCAACGTCTCATTTGACATCAGGGTGGGCACTGCGTTCCTTTGGCTCTGTTGTGAACATTGGAATAGAAGATTCTGCAGCAAAAACTGTGAGCATCACACTATCGAGGGGAGACTTCAGCTCGACGAGATAGCCACTGATATCTTTAGCGGCAATGTGCAAGTCACGGTTCTCGCACATGGTGGTGTTGTCGGCATACATAACAACCTCTATGTCCTTAGAAGGCTCTGGAAGGTTCTCAAGGTACAGGCTCAATAGGGCAGGAGATAAAACTTCACTATGCGGAACACCTGCTGATATCGGGATGCTATCGGATACGTGATAATGGAATAAAAACTTAGCCCTGTGGCCTGTAGTAAGCGCTGCAATCCATCGCTTTTGCCAGGATGGTAGCGAGGACTTCAGCAATTTTTCGGCCTGCAGTTCTAAATTAACAGAGTCAAATGCCTTAGCCAGGTCAAGGGCAACAGCCACCGTTCTAAGTGTCTTTTTCATGTTGAACCCATCGAACATGCCCCAAATAACCTTCCCTGGCAGGACTTCAGGTCAAATCTTATTTTATGTTTCTCATTTTTAAATCGCTTTGAGAGCGGAGGAAAATTTCGAAGGCAAAATGCGACTTTCGATATTTCCGGATTTCCACGACAGGTGAGAATTGCTGTTCTCAATACGAATATGAGGTCCATTTGTCGATGTTAGGCGGATTGCGGTAGATTACGGTGGGTATACGGTAATTTGGTCTCGAAGTCTCAGGCCCCGGTCAGAGTTGGTGCTATTTGCATCTGTAACCCACCGACTCCCTCCAACACCCCCCGCACCCCCTCTCCCCCGCACCCCCAGCACCAACACACCCACCCGGTCGATACGTATGATCTAGTTCCGCAATCGCGTTCAGTCCGCAAAGTCTCGTTATCATAATCGTAGAAGCGAAGCGGTTGTTTTGAGAATGATTCTAGTTGATTTTTTCAAGAACAACCGCTTCGCTTCTACGATTGTGATAATGAGGACTGAACGCGATTGCGGAACTGAACTATATGTTTAAAATGATGGAGTGAGGTTGAGAAAATCACTCGGTGTATCCAACTAGATATGACGATGATTACATGGCCAACAGGATTGCACCTGTTCAAAGAAATAGTGAAGGAGAGCATAGTGAAGAAACAGAGGTAGCAGTGTGGATAGCTTTCTAGTGATACGCAATGTTTTATCATCGGTCCGCCCACCCGGTGATTTTCTCCTCCGCCGTCATCCACGTATAGCATGGATATCGACCTCGTCGGATACACCGAGTGATTTTCTCAACCTCATTCCATCATTTTAAACATACGTATCGACCGGGTGGGTGTTGGGGGGTGTTGGGGGGTGTTGGGAGGTGTTGGGAGGTGCGGGGGGGATACACCGTGTGATTTTTGCATCCCATTTCCAATGCATTCTGTGTGTATCGACCGGGCTGGAGACGTCGGCTCATCCAACTATGACCGGGGCCTCAGATTTAACTCCGAAGTTGTTTCCGGAGTTTATACGAGGTCCCGAATACGAACTTGATGGTTATTTGTTATTTTCAAATTGTTTGGATTGTTATAGCATGCCACCTAGCGTAACCTAAAGTAAACCTAAAAATTTCATCAAACGGATCCCACATTTGTGTTCAGCACCTTAGAATACTCCTACACACAAGATATAAGCGAAATGCGTTGATTCTATTAGGAACACACTGAAATTTTCATGAGCCGCCAGGCTTCGAAAAACGCGTATAACTTTTTTTTTCGAAGTGGTTTTGGGGAGCTCTGAAGAGCATACGCGGTTTTCATGTCAAGAACGGTTTTAGAAATCCTTATACTTGAAGGCACAGCACACCCTCAGAAATGAATTTTGTGATTTTCGTTTATTTGTGTGGTAGACCCCTCCTGTACAACACGTGCCTAGTGCGGGATCTCAATTCCTCCAAATAAGCGAGATATAGGCTACTACCGCAGGCCCGACCCCCTTCACTCACCACCACAGGCCCGACCCCCTTCCTGGTTTTTGACCTCGATATAAGCCGGATGGATGGATGAATTTCGACCGTGTCGCGTTCTTCAATCCATTTCCGGACTATCTCCTTATCCTGGCTCGCTCTCGGGCAACGATTGCAAATGAAGAGAAATACAGGCACGAGACAACTCGCCCACCAATTTTTCACCCTAGAAGTATAAGCATCTTTAAGGAGCCGTAACTCTGTTCGTAGGGGTCTTGTGCGAATTCAGAGACACCACTGTGATCAGCGTGTCACCCTCTCCAGGATAAGCATGAAAGCTGAAAAATATTTTTTTGGGTGTCCTGTGCCTATAAAGCAGTTATGTCCTGCCTGTGTGTGTGTGTGTGTGTGTGTGTGTGTGTGTGTGTGTGTGTGTGTGTGTGTGTGTGTGTGTGTGTGTGTGTGTGTGTGTGTGTGTGTGTGTGTGTGTGTGTGTGTGTGTGTGTGTGTGTGTGTGTGTGTGTGTGTGTGTGTGTGTGTGTGTGTGTGTGTGTGTGTGTGTGTGTGTGTGTGTGTGTGTGTGTGTGTGTGTGTGTGTGTGTGTGTGTGTGTGTGTGTGTGTGTGTGTGTGTGTGTGTGTGTGTGTGTGTGTAAGCGAAGGCCCCAAACGGGAGTGTGCAGAACGTTATAGAAAGCGTGCAGGACCCAAGTGTGAGTGTGTAGGACATCATAGAAAGTGTGCAGGACCCAAACTGGAGTGTGCAGGGCGTCAAAAAAGTGTGCAAGACCCCAGTGGGAGTGTGCAGGACGTCATAGAAAGTGTTGGGGATTCCAGTGGAAGTGGGCAGGACGTCACAGAAAGTGTGCAGGACTCCAGTAGGGGTTTGCAGGACATCATAGAAAGTGTGCAGGACCCGAATGGGAGTGTGCAGGGCGTCATAGAAAGGGTGCAGTACCCAAGTAGCGGTTTGCAGGATCCCAGTGGGAGTTTGCAGGACATCATAGAAAGTGTGCAGGACCCAAATGGAAGTGTGCAGGGCGTCATAGAAAGTGTGCAGGACCCCAGTGGGAGTGTGCAGGACCCCAGTGGGAGTTTGTAGGACATCACAGAAAGTGTGCAGGACCGAAATGAGAGTGTGCAGGGCGTCATAGAAAGTGTAAAGGACCTCAGTGGAAGTGTGCAGGACGTCATAGAAAGTGTGCAGCAACCCAGTGAAGGTGTGCAGGACCCCAGTGGAAGTTTGCAAGACATCACAGAAAGTATGCAGGACCCAAACGGAAGTGTGCAGAACGTCATAGAAAGCGTGCAGGACCCAAGTGTGAGTGTGTAGGACATCATAGAAAAGCGTCAAAAAAGTGTGCAAGACCCAGGTGGGAGTGTGCAGGACGTCATATAAAGTGTGGAGGGTCCCAGTGGAAGCGTGCAGGACGTCACAGAAAGTGTGCAGCACTCCAGCGGGAGTGTGCAGGACGTCATAGAAAGTGTGGAGTACCCCAATGGGAGTGTGCAGAACGTCTTCGAAAAAATGCAGGGCCCCGGTGGGAGTGTGCAGAACGTCACCAAGAATGTAGAAGGTAAAAGAAATGTTTCTTTGATTATTTCTTTAGGCTAATCTAAACCTTTTTGTAGCGAAGAAAACAGATAGGAAACATGTATCTTGAGAAGGGCGCGACGCGTTTTGAGAATGGCGCAGAACTCCAGCGAGATTTCCCTACCAATCTTAGGGAACAATCAGCAGCTCCTTTTCCATACCTTATCTGTTCGTCACTCCTTACAACCGCTCAGTCATTTCGTTTCACTAACTTCCATAAACCAGTAGATATATAGTTCAGTCCCCATTATCACATTTTACATATAGTTCAGTCCTCATTATAACAATCGTAGAAGGGAAGCGGTTGTTTTTGAAAAGTTCAACTATGAAAAGTAAGAAATCATTCTCAAAACAACCGCTTTGCTTCTAAGATTGGGATAATGAGACTTTGCGGACTGAACGCGATTGCGGAACTAGATCATATGTTGCAAGTCTGAGCTTATCAAAATCTGCTTTACAAAACCATAGACATTCACGTAAATATTTCATTTCTTGGTAACCAAGGGATGGTGTTGCTCAACTACGGAAACATCACCTAAAATGCAAGTGCATTTTTCTCATCATGATAGATATGGTAAAGCGAGACTAACAGCTTGGGAACTTTACAAATCGGAAGAAAGCGCAGTGGGTAGGGACGTAAAGGAAGAAAGGACGGAAGGAATGGTGGACTTTACGCCGGTAGCTGCCGACGGTCTACCGCGGGCTTCTTATTTTATGCTTTTTGATCCCACGTTTTCATACCCCATGCTCTGGTGTAAATGTCCGGCAGCCTGCTCTGTTCAGGAGAATCCATACGGACAGCAACTTTCGGGTAGACGGAAGTCAGTCAACACTGTTTTGACAAACTAATCCGCCTCAGAAAGTTGGCGTATGCAAAAGTTTTCTTGAGCGAAAACTTCGCTAGGTCTCGCTAGTATACCTTTCATCCGGAATGGCGAGGCTGACTAAAACTATCTACTTCCCTTATTAGACCGAAAAAAAACGAAAGCTCTTCCTGTGTACTGAGAAAGCATTCGAATTATGGAAAGATGAAGAAGTGGATGCTAAACAGATCAATAATTGAACAAGCGCAAACACTAACAGATGAACGAAAGAAGGAAAAAGAAAGTACATGATGAAATAAAAATGGATAGAAAAGCGGAGGAAAATGGAATACAATTAGTGTAATCACAGCAAATTCTGCTGAGAAAAAAAGCAACGCGTCGGACAGACGTGTCGCACAATTTCTCCAATCAATTGCGCTTTGTCATCGATCATGAATGAACCTTGAGCGCGTTCCTTGGTTGTGGAGCCTTGAAAGGCGTGTGACTAAGCGCGGGCCATCCAGTGACAGAGCATAAGCAGCTCGTTAGTAGCACGCACAATCTCGTTCTCCTACAAATTCGCTCGTAAACTGTACTAGCACAGATAACCTGCTAGCAAGCTGTTCAGCACCTCATACGCTGCCCATAAGCTGTGTAGAAAACTTCTGAAATGGCAATGCATGCGCGGCGCAGCAGACGCTGACCTCGGTAAATGAAACACCATTCTCTGATATAGAATGATAAAAAATTACAGTTTATTCTTAAAGATTGGCGCGGAATTTGGAATCACTTTTCTGAAGTAGGGCGACTTTCGCCGAGTCCGAAAAACACCATCGTTAGCGAAAGGAACTCGGGGCGACTTGGGGCGGAAACTTTACCGGTTCTGCCCCACTACACCCTCACCTCGCTCAAACTTCACCAACTCGCCAACACGAAAAGGCCATTACCCAAAGTAGGCGACATCGGTAAAGTCTTCGCCATGAAGATAATATGGACGTTTTCGGCCGCGCCCACCGAAGCGATTCGATATTTTTTGTCAGAGTACCTCCCAATTATGATTGCTGGTACTCGTGAATGAAAAGTGATGAATACTGAGATGAACACTGACAGTGCAGAATGAAGAACATCACGGCCCACGACAAACGGCTTAAAGGCTGTGGTCACGATGAAAAACGTTATAGAAAAAACTACAAAAATCAGCTTAGATCAAAAACAGCTCAAAAACTATGAAGGTAGAGCGGTGAAAAACGGGCTAGAATTAGAGTTGAATAGAGGCCCAAAAGAAGCTGTTTCTGTGCACACGTGCAATAAAGCGATGACGAAAAAAGATCGCCGTCTCATGCCGGGCAGTCAAAAATCATCGACATTCAGAGGACGAAATAAATGCAATTTAACGAATAAAAACAGTTGAACAATGAAAGCATCACTTCAGTCAATGTTTTTGACAAGATGTGTACATAAATCCGAATGTTCATTGAATGAAATTCAATTTCAAGCCAGCTGATGTTCTCGATATAAGAGGTCATTGATGCCGATGATGTGGAGTGGGCTCGTCCACCATCAAAAGACAAAAAAGTTCAGGCTTCAAATTAGGCCCAAAACAGGGTTTTTCTTAAAGATCTTACTACTCGAGACCCAGTAAAGGGTTTAGAGAGAAAAAGACGACAAGCAAATTTGATGGCGACAACTGCCTTTAAAGGCAGCGTACGCGCAAAAAACCGTGTTCATTTTTTTCACAATTTCGCTCATGTAGGCCTGCCAGGTTGTGATATATCGCAAATGGACCACTCAAAACACTCAAATTCCTGAGAAAAACTCGTTCGGAAATCCTTGAGCATTCAGCTCCCTTTTTTCACGTCTGTCCGGTGTGTCTTGTGCAATGCACAAATTTTGAAAATTTGGACGGCTGATTTGGTTTATCCTCATTAACTTTTTAAGTTCCATAATTCTTTTCGTCTTTCAACTGTCAAAAGGTCTTAAAAAATAAGAAGCTTTAAATACACACGTCCAAATCCAAGGATCCTTCGAATAAGAGAAAAATAGAATTTGGATTTAGGTTGCCTGCCGGAGCCCGTCGTGGCGCTTCTGTTCCTCGTGTTAGATGATCGACCGGGGAAACGCCTTTTCAGACCACGGAGCAGTTTTCAAGAGCCTATAGCATTATGTTTACGCTACATTGAGGTCTCAAGCTTCGGCAACTATCTCCACTTGGTTCAAACCTTGGATTGAGAAGAAAAACCCAGATGTGGTTTCCAGCGCAGACGCTGCCTTTAAGGCTTGCGACTCACGGTCTACGGCGCACAGCGAACATTGTGAGAATTTCCTAAAGGCAGTGTTCACGATAAAATGAATAGGCGTGATGGCTGTTCATTATATCCAACTTCCGATAAGGGTAGAGGACACTGTATCGTCCATCTCCTCAATTCGGGAAGCCACGAAGGTGCTAGGATATCTCTAATATATAGACCGAAAGGTTGTTTTTTGAGATAACACAATGGTAGAAATGGAGAAACAACCGCTCCGCTTCAGGAGTGTGGAAAAGTCAAATGTCAAATTTCGTAAATCGTGAACCATAAATATGGTGAAACCACGTAAATCGTAAATCGTAAACCGTGAATCGTAAGCACCTAATGATTACAATAGCCACTAAAATTATCGTTTCTTTAGTGAAACGAGAATTCAAAAACTTTGTTCTAATAGGAATTGGGGAGTTCTTTCAGGAGTTCGTTGGTTTCTGATCTGCAGATTTACCCTAGGAGTATAAAAATTAAAGACGCAATCCTTAGCGTTGATAAATCTAACGATGCGCCAAACGCTCGACTTTCGTTCAGAATCGTAGAGGCTTTTATATGTGTAATAGGCCCGCCTGTCCTCCCGTAAAACGTATAGTTAGGTCTGTGGCTTGTTCCCGCAAGTAAAAAAAACATGTAAATCTCATAAGCGCCCTTGGTCGCGGACGCCGATAAGCTATTCGAAGCTAATCAGCTTACCATACCTTCAGCCTTCGGTGAGATTTGAGCTGCCCGCACCAGCGCTGTTAGTGAACCCCCTCGTGTTGTCACAACAATGCGACAAATGTTTCGTGACAAGACATGACAACGAAAGCTACTGTCATGAGTTTCATCCGTTTTTATTCCGAAGAAACCCCCTTCAACGCAAAGGCTTCAAAGTTATATGGTAATCGAACTTCCGCCGCTCACGTCATAACTGCGCGCACACCGACTACTCCATTTTGTACGTGTCAACGTGAGCACTCAACCCTATGAAAAGAGGGAACACACGCAGATCATTAAAAAAGAAGACTTACGCGAGAAAAGAACCTGGGACGGATATCCCGTAGCGGCGCTCACACCAACTGCCCCAACCGTGCATTGTGTCTCCCATCTAATATAGTGTTACGATGCTTCGCCATACCGATCACTGCGTTATACCTACCGCAAAACGAGATGATTACGTCCATTGATCGACTCATTAAGTAGCGATATCAACATTTGGAGCACTTCCCAGTATTATTTTTCTGATGCATCGTTCTAAGAGTTTTTCATGTTATTGTACTACTTAAAATTTCGTAGGTTTTGTACTTCACTTCGATATTGTAGGCCGAGAAATAGCATCGAACTAGCCCACCAGGCTCCGCAGCTGCTTCTGGTAGGCTACTTCGTGGCTATTTCTTGGCTGTTCCTTGAAACGGACAGGAAGTAGCCGAACAATAGCCGAGAAATAACAAGAAGTAATCAAAAGTAACCAAGACGCAGCCGTCGGCGGCTCGCTGAGCCGCCAGCGGTTGGGCGGGGCCTCCAGAGGCTGAGCAAGGTCCAATCACCCCATCCTTCTTTAACTATACCGACAGAGGTGTAGACATCTGGGTAATGCCTCTGGGATGCGACGTATACTTACCTGAAGAGCATTATCTCTCGGCTATTTCACGGCTATTTTTCGGCTAAAACTCTCAGAATAGCATGAACGCTTTTATGCAGCCTTTTATCTCTATCGAATCGCCCTTCCGCTTCTCCATGTGGCTTGTTTGTTTTAATTGTCTTCTCTATATTCTAACCGGTGAATATTCTAATGCGATCACTTATTGAGGTTTCAATCATTTCAGTAAACTCATGTGGGTTAGTAACATTTTGATGTCGCCCGAGAACTTGACTTCTAGTCTCGAAATTGCGTCTCCGATATGGATTTTTCAAATTCCCTTTGTTTCAGTTTGATTTTGAATTCAATTTCTGATATTAATTTTTTTGACAGAAATTTGAAATCGCTTGTTCATTTGATAGTTTCGGTAGACGGAAACCGCTGACTGTACCTGTATTTATTCGCTTCATTCATCTATACATATTATTCCCTTTCTGCGTGTGAGAGTTGGTTGCCATGGATAGGTTTGAACCCGTTTTGGAAAAGCTTTTACACGTCCACCAAACGCACAAATGATCATCGAGAACATTTCTTTTTCATCCATAAAAAACTCATTAGTTATGCAAAAAAAGTAGTAATAGATGAATGCAGCATAGGAATATAGCAGCAGTCAGCTGTTTTCGCCTTCTAAAATTATGAAAGTGAAAAAAGAGCACAAAGCCTTGCGAAAAAATCAGTCCAACAAATGAAACCCAAAAATCAACTAAAAAAGTCTCTCAGAGAAAAGTAATATGGTAGAACAGATTCTTGAAACCAAAAGCAAAAATGTTCATTTGACATCAAAATGCCTAAAACCCACGTAAAATAACTGCCGTGATTAAAACCTACATAAGTGGCTACGTTAGAACATTAACCTGAAACAATATAGAAAAGGAAATCAACATAAAAGAGGATCTCACCTCTCATTTGTCAGCGGAAGGCTGGGGATCAGGGGTGTGCGGCAATTGCCGTTTGCCGATTGCCGTTTGCCGTTTGCCGGCCATTTTTGGGGTTTGCCGTTGCCGTTGCCGTTTGCCGAAATTTTCTCTTAAAACGGCAAATTTTCGGCAAAATGCGTTAAAACAACAGGGCCTGGTGTGCGCCCTCACCTCAGTTTCTGTATTGGTCAGCGATTCGAACCTGCAACAAATACCTATTTTGGCTAGTTCCAGCTACTAGTTCCAGCTCATGCAATGGGTAATTGTACCCAGTTATCCTGTGACTAATGAAGATATTTAGACTAGATTATCAGAGGAGTTTGATTAGGTTCTAAGTTGGGAGCCTCCAAATGTCTCTTTTTAATCATGAAATTTTTAACCCCTTAGAAATGCCTAAATCGCAAAACGCTTTTCCAGAAGCATACCGATTGCTGCAAGTTCCGGAATTGCAAAACAAATGGTACAAAAGTTTTGGCGTGAAAGCATCTTTTTTTAGACATATGAACCACTTGAGAAATAGGCCCGCTTATCGTCGGTTGATTGACTGATGGTAATAAATGGGACAGGAAAATGATCAATTCTGCAAATACTTTGTCCGGCTTTTTAAAAATTGAACAATGTTCACAGCGGTCATTATAGGCAGTGTTTAATAATATTTTCGATGTCGAGATCATTAGCTGAAACGAAGGGTTGACGGTGCTATCGCAGTGAGGGGGGAGGCACTTGACCACGCCCATTTTTCTGCTCAGCTTCTACTCTACTAATTTTGGAATGGGAGGAAAACCTTGGGTTGGTCCTCAAAATGCGCGGCGGCACGAAAAAATGGCATGGTCATGTGGGATGGCTAAGTGCCCCCTACCCGCTGCCATAGCACCGGGTTGACTCCTTGGCAGAGCTGAGTTTGTTATGAAATGGTGTAGAGTTGAAAAAACAAAAAATTTTCGGAGGCAACGATTGAAACCGCCTTCAAAATTGTCACCTGAAATCAAAATGTCCGAGGCACATTGCAACAATAGTGTCGAAAACCGGCTTAAAACGAGCAATCAATAGCAATATACTGCCAAGAGATTTGAATGTGGTGTGCTCGCCCCACTCACTTCCTCGGTAACCACAGGGAAGTGGGTGGGGCGGGCACAGCATATTCAAGTTTGGGTACCGTATAGAGTGATTTATTGTTTGTTTTTTAGCCGACATTGTTGTTGTATTGATCCTCGTGCCGGCTTGTTTGCTGAATACACAGAATAGGAAACACCCAAGAGCAGTCGGCTGGCTAAACGCACCGTGCGCGGCGCTCCAGCGGCGACACCGACTTTCTGTCGCCCGCGTCGCATATGCCAGTCGAATTGGCACTAGGTGCCTCTCATTCTGTGTATTCGATCAAAATGCCTCTCAGAGCTCTTGATATCCGGTGAAAATTCGGAGACTGCTTTAATCGTGTGCACTGCATTTATTTAGACTAGTCTCACTCCACTCCTGTAGCTTCAAAAGGGAAACGATTTGAGCGAATTTTTCGATGAGCGGAATAAGGAACCCTGAGCCTACTATTTGTTACTAACATCAAAAATTGTGAGTGACTCCGGTCCTAAACTAAACCGCGCGCTGCTGATTGCGGTATGGACTGTCTTCCTCCGAAAATGTCGACCAATCAACGCGTATTCATCCATTTATTCCCATCTGATTGTGGTACCGGTATCAGCCACAGTCTTTGGGTCGGCGCACTCTCCCACCGCACTAAGCTTGCTTACTCTTTGCTGCATGTGCCCGGATCGACTAGGCTGGGTCGCACAATCAAACGGTCTAGTTGAACTTGATAGAAGTTCCTATACTATCACACACAAAACAGCGCTCTGATCACCTGATGCTCTCAAGTGGATTTTGATATATGGGATTTTCCCTTCTTATAAAAGCTAGTTAAATCACAGATACATAGTAACTGGCAAATATTGCATGGTTCACCATACGACTAATCAAATGTGGGTGTATTATAGCACAGAACAGCTTTTGCCGTTTGCCGTTTTGCCGCTTGCCGTTTGCCGGCCATTTTTGGGGTTTGCCGTTGCCGTTGCCGTTTGCCGAATTCTCAAATTTCTTTGCCGCACACCCCTGCTGGGGATGCCATGTGTATTGCGGGGGTGTTTGATCGATACCGAACAATGCTATTTTTGCATTGTTATCATTGCCACACAGGGCAAAAAATAGACATGTCATGACAGTTGTCATCAGGACAATGGGGGTTTACTACCAGCCCAGCCGCGGGTGAGATTTAAATGCTTTTCTTTCTTGACGAAGCAAGCCACGGACCTAACTGTACGTGTCCCTCCTTGGATTTTGCTGGTTGGGCCGAATTAGCGCATAGGTAGTTCTTCGTCACTGCATCATAGTTGGTTTCCTGAACTATGCTCAGCCGCTTCTTCTTTTCAGTGACGTGATGAATCCCTTTCTTCGTTTGCTTATCTTTTATTTTAGTCTTGGTTCAGTGTTTGTATGATCCTCTTGTTGATCCTTGTGACCTCTGAGTAGACGTAACCTCTCAGTCAGCAGGTGCGGGCGGATCGCTGGTTTTTGGCGGGTGGATCGACATCTTCCCCGCCATCCGCCCGCCAGTAGCCAGCGATCCGCCAGCCACTAACCAGCGATCCGACCGGCTGTTGTCATCGATCCACCCGCCAGTTATCAGCGATCTAACCGCCAGTTGTCAGCGATATACCCGTAATTTGAACACCTTCTCCTCTTGATCCCTCGGGTCGGGGACCAATTCTAAAGCGCCTATGACGCAGTGTTAATCAATCCAAAGAGTAGACTACCAAAACATGTTGAGGAAACCTGGGCCAAAAAATCCGGTCAGAAACTTTTTACTGCCCAAGAAACTTCCCCGATGTTCTGAAGTTTGTGCTGCACCCTATACCCCAACCGGCGTACAGTCGACAACAGATCGCTTTGATATTTTGCTTTCCTTATTGTTTCTTGGCGCAAAGCCGATGTGCCTGTGTTATACATAACTTGCGTGCACCGAGTTTGCGCCAAGTCACAATAAGGAACGCGAGGTATGTGGGCGACCCGTGCCGGCCGTACTTCTGCACACCTCAGTACTGCTCATCTACTGCCTTATACCCACATAATAATGAAGCAATTCGTTTACTCCGTCCCGTGTCTCATATTCTACCCTTTAATGTTTGAAAACTTTTCAATTTTTCTGTGGACGTTGGTTCACGACAGATTGACCCACTAGTGTACGATAGGCCTCTTCGAACAGCAGACATGGCAGTTGGTCAAGCTCTTCGAAAATTGAATGCAATGCCCCAGTCTCTCAGAAGAATTACGTCTAGCCCGCCCCGCGGTGTCCGAACAGGAGTGACATAGCGCTCCTCATTTGCAGATAAGGTCTGTTGCACTACGCAGTTTACAAACAATCTTTCTGGGACCTAAATAATAGTGCCGTGACCCCGTAGACCCAGCTCTAGTATATCCGAGCTTTTCGCTGCAACTACGGTTGTTTGCAGCTGCGGACCCAAAGTTAACTCCGATTCTATCAAAAAGGGGTCTTCCAAGCGAAAGAGGTTTGGTTGGCGTCAGAAACGTTCTATTAAAAAGGGATCAATACCTTACCTTGATACCTTGATGATCCATCTTCACTGCGCGTCGCCGCCGTGTGGACCACATCTCAACCAGCTCGGCCGATCCCGAGCAAGGGACATCCAGTGATGGTGATTTTCAGGAAGCCCTCGCTCGGTGCAGAACGTCTTGACTCTGCCTGAAAATACAGAGTTCCATCTTGTGGGAGGACGGCCTAGAGGCCGGTGGCAATCACGTGGTAACCAGACTGTTGTACGGAGGCTCCATCGGTCATCCATGCGGCGCAACACGTGTCCTGCCCATCGGTGTTTAGACTGGGCCATGAACAGAAGAGGGTTCATTAATTGCGACTGCTTTCGAAGATCACCACTGCGTAGGCCACCAGCTCGCTGGGCACGACGATTAGTCTTCAGTAGTCTGCGTTCCAAGGCCCTGTGAGCTGTCCTTATGGCCTGTGTGGTCTTTTCGTTTCCGCCCATGTCTCGGTTCCACAGCACAACGCACGTAGCACCGTGGTGTCGAACAAACGTGCTCGTGTATTCACATCCCACAATTTGTCTGTCCCTTCCACTATCGATCCAAGTGCAGACCAGGCCGCTTGTCGTCTCCGTCCGATCTCCGTAGACAAGTCGTTTTGCATGTTCACCTCTCTTCCGAGATAGACGTAGCTGTTCGTAGTGGGTAGGAGAGTGCCAGAGAGACGAGTGGGGCTGTCGTCACACCACTGGTTGCGCATCACTTGGGTTTTCCTTAGATTCATTGTAAGGCCGATCGCTTTTCCTGCAGCGTCCAGTTCGTTAAGCATTCCTTCGACTTCTACGGAAGACGAACCCAGCAGCACAATGTCGTCAGCGAAGCGCAAGTTGGATAGTCTGCACCCGTCTATGAGGATACCTTTGCCGTCCCAGTCGATGTGGTCATCACGTCTTGTAACGCGGTCGTGAACAGCTTCGGCGAGATGGTATCTCCCTGTCTGACACCCTTCCCAATCGACACCTTCAGTTTCCTCTCGAATACTTGAATAATGGTGTTGCTTGCGTTGTTGCACTCTTCCAATATTCTGATGTACTGGGCGTCAACACCAGCGTGGATGAGAGCGTTAAGAACAGCCGGGACTTCAACCGAATCGAATGCCTTGGTATAGTCCACGAAGACGAGCGCTAGAGGTAGATGGTACTCGCTTGTCTGTTCAATGACTTGCGATAGCGCCTAAATGTGATCAAGACAGCAGTAACCCTTACGGAAGCCTGCCTGTTCTCTGGGCTGAAAGTCGTCCAGAGCCTTCTCTATCCTGTTCAGCAGAATCTTTGTAAAGACCTTGTACGGTACTGAGAGTAGAGCGATTGGCCTGTAGTTGTTGATGTCATCCCGATCACCCTTTTTGAATAGGAGTATCGTTCTTGACGATTTCCACTGCGCGGGAACCAATCCTTGCGCGAGGTATCTGGAGAAGTGTTCCACAAGAACTTTCCATAAAGGTGAACCACCCGCTCTGAGGGACTCGGTTGTAATGCCATCTGGTCCAGTAGCTGTGTTTTCCTTCATCCCTTTGACAGCAAAAGCAACTTCACTCTCAAGGATTGGAGGCGGGTCATCTGCTATTGCAGGTAGTGGGCTACGCGGCACGGACAGTGTTGAGTTGAAGAGTGTGCTGTAGAAATCCACCAAAATTTTTCCATGCCAGCGCGGGACGTGCAAATGCAACCCGAGGAATTCCGAAGTGCTGACACTTGTTCTCTGCGATCTGACAGCTCTCTCCGACAAAACCTGATGCTTTTCCTCTGGTTCACGGTGTCCAACAACTTCCGCGCTCGATATTGCTTCAAATCGCTCGATACCTCCGCTCTGCAAACTTTGCTGATCGTAACACGTTCCAAGTGACTGGTGTTCGGATCGAGATGTACCAGGCGGCGTTTTTCCAGCAACAGTTTAGTCTCCTTGCGCAGCCTCTCAATTGGTTCCACTGCTCCAACCAATGAATTTTTTTCGGCGTCCTTTATCTTGCGACACAGGTCCTCGTAATCGTCTGTGGGATCATCAAAAACATTCCATTGCGTATCGGCTACACTGCGCTGCATCACTTCTGAATCCACGGTTCGGACTTTGCTGCAAAATCTCTGACTAAGATGTTTCCTCGTAAAGTTGTTGTGAAGTCGAAGCTTTGCACGAAGCATTCTGTGGTCAGAGCCTGTCACGAATGATGGAACAGTGCCGACGTCTAGGAGGGCCCATCGCCGATTAACGAGAATATGGTCGATCTCATTGGTCGTCGTTCCGTTCGGTGACTTCCAGGTCCATCTTCGACTTTCGGGCTTCTTGTAAAACGAATAACCGTGGAACATACGTGCGCTACACAAAAAGTCTGCCAGGCGAGAACCGTTATCGTTTCTGATGTTGCCTCCATACGACCCGATTCTTCCTTCTCCATCTACTGCTCTTCCGAGGACAGCATTGAAGTCGCCCAGACAAATCTTGTAAAAGCCTCTTTCTTTAGCTACTACATCCTCGAGTTGTCCGTAGAACTCATCGAGCTCATCATCCGCAGCAGCTGATGTTGGTGCATATGCGTTGATGATAGAGATTGCTGGGTGTCCTTTGGGCTTGAGTCGTTAAACGGCCAGGCGCGGGGAGTAGATGAAGTGCGAATCCATAGTGTGTGCCATGGTGCTGTTGAGTAAGAAGCCAACACCGCCAACATTCCGTCCCTCCACTTTTTTTCCGAGAATCAACAATCTTCCATCTTTCAATTTCTGCACGGAATCTTCGTTTGTCTTTGTCTCCTGTACTGCTATAACATCGTAAAGTATTCGATCCGCAGCTCTCAGAGAGACGTCCTGATCCGCTTCAGTTGAAAGAGTTCGGGCGTTGAAAGAGCGAAATCGTACACAGCCGTGATGCCTGTGTTTGTCCGGTCCAGTTTGTCCGTTTCCATAAAACGTCCTGCGTACTCCGAGATTTGATCGCCCCTCACCGGTTGCCATACCTTCCGACGTCGTAGACGGCTGGGCGCGGTGTGCGGAGGACTGGGGCAGCTGATTGGATGTCGATGCGTAAAGGCATTCGTCTCCTAGATCAAATCCTTAGCCGGGCAAGGGCGTGGGATGAGGGATCAATAGGTAAGTAGAATAAGAAGAGTCTACAAAAAAATAACAATATTCTCTGGGACTTATTTTCTTGGCCGATACTTCTTAACAGCGAAAACAAACCGTTGCGGTGTTCTGCACGGAAGCACTTTGTGGTTCCAAAAATGGTCCTGACTAAGCGAAAAGCGTTAAATTGTATGTGCATGTAAACCTAATACTTAGCATCAGAATAGAAGATGATGTCGAAAAGACCTAGACAGACGGCCAGGTGTAGCTGTAAGGAGAAGCAGAACTGTAGAATAGAAATACAGCATTTAGCAAGAGTATCCCCGTAAAATTTCGTGAAACGAAAAAAAGCCCTTTTCCGAAAGACACTCAACTCTTTCTCGTAAAATGCCACAACGGTTTGTTTTCGCTGTTAAGAAGTATCGGCCAAGAAAATGAGTCCCAGAGAATAATGATAATTTTTTGTAGACTCTCCTTACTCTCCTTACCTATTGATCCCTTTTTGTTGGAACGTTTCTGACGCCAACCAAACCTCTTTCGCTTGGAAGACCCCTTTTTGATAGAATTGTTCACTTTTTCTTGATATTACGGAGTAACATCTCTGAGAATCTTCAATATTTTCCAAATATCATGGATTGATATGACAATCAGTAAGTAATTAACTTGTTGCGTACGCTACAAATGACGCTCGACTCGCTTTCCTCGACATCCTGATGACGTCATCAGATGCCATATGAACTTGGCACGACGTTCTGATGACGTTTTCGGATGCCCATGAACTTGGCACGACGTCGTGATGACGTCATCATACGCCCTATCCACTTTGATGACGTCATCAGAAAGTAACAAACTTGTTAGTCACTTTCCTTGTCCCTTCTTATCGAAAAGTACAGCCTAGGACGTGTTTCAGCGGTTTGATCTACCAACTGATAATATCACTTGATATGATAAGCAGTAACAACTGAAGTAAAGAAATTAATGATAAACAGTAAGTAAAAAACTTGTTAGTCACTTTCCTTGTCCCTTCTCATCGCAAAGTACAGCCCACAACGTGTTTTAGCGATTTGATCTACCAACTGATAATATCACTTGATATGATAAGCAGTAATAAGCGAAGTAGTTAATGTTAAACAGTAAGTGAACAACTTGTTAGTTACTTTCCTTGTCCCTTCCCATCGAAAAGTACAGCCTACAACGTATTCTAGCGATTTCATCTACCAACTGATAATATCACTTGATATGATAAGCAGTAATAAGTGAAGTAGTTAATGTTAAACAGTAAGTGAACAACTTGTTAGTTACTTTCCTTGTCCCTCCCCACCGAAAAGTACAGGCTACAACGTGTTCTAGCGACTTAATCTACCAACTGATAATATCACTTGATATGATAAGCAGTAATAAGTTAAATAGTTAATGATAAACAGTAAGTAAAAAACTTGTTAGTCACTTTCCTTGTCCCTTTCCATCGAAAAGTACAGCCTACAACGTGTTTTAGCGATTTAATCTACCAACTGATAATATCACTTGATATGATAAGCAGTAATAAGCGAAGTAGTTAATGTTAAACAGTAAGTAAAAAACTTGTTGGTCACCTTCCTTGTCCCTTCCCATCGAAAAGTACAGCCTACAACGTGTTCTAGCGATTTCGTCTACCAACTGATAATATCACTTGATACGATAAGCAGTAATAAGTGAAGTAGGTAATGTTAAACAGTAAGCAAAGAACTTGTTAGTCACCTTCTTTGTCCCTTCCCATCGAAAAGTACAGCCTACAACGTGTTTTAGCGATTTAATCTACCAACTGATAATATCACTTGATATGATAAGCAGTAACAAGTGAAGTAGTTAATGTTAAACAGTAAGCAAAAAACTTGTTAGTCACCTTCCTTGTCCTTTCCCATCGAAAAGTACAGCCTACAACGTGTTTTAGCGATTTAATCTACCAACTGATAATATCACTTGATATGATAAGCAGTAATAAGCGAAGTAGTTAATGTTAAACAGTAAGTAAAAAACTTGTTGGTCACCTTCCTTGTCCCTTCCCATCGAAAAGTACAGCCTACAACGTGTTCTAGCGATTTGATCTGCCAACTGATAATATCACTTGATATGATAAGCAGTAATAAGCGAAGTAGTTAATGTTAAACAGTAAGTAAAAAACTTGTTGGTCACCTTCCTTGTCCCTTCCCATCGAAAAGTACAGCCTACAACGTGTTTTAGCGATTTAATCTACCAACTGAGAATATCACTTGATTTGATAAGCAGTAATAAGTGAAGTAGGTAATGTTAAACAGTAAGTGAACAACTTGTTAGTTACTGTCCTTGTCCCTCTCCATCGAGAAGTACAGCCTACAACGCGTTCTAGCGACTTAATCTACCAACTGATAATATCACTTGATATGATAAGCAGTAACAAGTGAAGTAGTTAATGTTAAACAGTAAGCAAAAAACTTGTTAGTCACCTTCCTTGTCCCTTCCCATCGAAAAGTACAGCCTACAACGTGTTTCAGCGATTTAATCTACCAACTGATAATATCACTTGATATGATAAGCAGTAACAAGTGAAGTAGTTAATGTTAAACAGTAAGTAAAAAAATTCTTAGTCACTTTCCTTGTCCCTTCTCATCGAAAAGTACAGCCTACAACGTGTTCTAGCGATTTGATCTGCCAACTGATAATATCACTTGATGTGATAAGCAGTAATAAGTGAAGTAGTTAATGTCAAACAGTAAGTACTCATTGTCTATCTACTCACCAGCCTGCTTCTCTGTCCACATATCAACTTACCTGCCTGCCCAACTGATCGCCTGCGACCATTGGCAGTGGCCACTACTAAGGGTGCGTAACGCACGAGGAAGCGCGAAGCGCGAAGCAGGAAGCAGGAAGCAGGAACGAGTAACAGCGCACAACAAGAATTTTTGATGAGGACTCGCCGATCTAACTTTGCCAGTTTTAAACCGATTTGGCTGAAATTTTGTCAGCATGTGCCTCCTGGACCCTCTCACCTATTTTCCGATGGAAATCTCTGAAGAATTTGTTTAACAGGTTTTATTGACTATTTCACAGAATTCTAAGTGATCACAAGTCCCGGGCAGAACCAAACCTCTCCAGCCGCTTCGCGGCTGGGGCGATTAGGGCAGTAAAGATTTGGAGCTCATCAGCTGCGCTAGTAGTGTACTTTGCGGTTCGATTGTGCTCCAATAAGGGGCGCAGGTTGGATATTGTGGAATCGTTCACGCGACCATCCTTTCAGGGCGCCAGCTCACAATCACCCTGAAAAGTTCTGTGGTCATATCCATGAAACTACGGAAGCTTCCCGGAAAGGTTCCTATAACCAGCCAGTGTATGCGTTGGGCGAACTTTGGACCTTGCCGTGAGGCTCCCATTGTTTCATGAATACGGCCAAGTAACTAAATTGCGCCAAAACGTGTTGTTAGCTACAACTAGTCGCATTTTCATCTTTTAGCAAATGAAGTAAAATCACATCGTGCTAGAGCGGATAACTTGGCTTACTGGGCACTTTTACAAGGTCAGTAAGGGCTCCCTACAATGCCTATGTCGCGAAAGCGCGATGCTTCGCTCCTACGAGGGCCCGGGCGCGGTCGGTCCCACAGCGAATGCCGGCAGTACAGTACGCGAGCGCCGCCCACGCCGGATTGGTTCGAGTGGCCTAAAATATTGATTCGACTCTCCTGCCACGGCCCGGTGCGGCTGCTCTTCCTTTTGTTGATTACCTCCTTTTCCGTCACTAGTACAGAGCATCGCTGTGGGGCCTTAGGGCCTTTAGAACATTACCATTCATCTCTTTAATGCAGCTGCTCGCGATGAGCGAGGTTGATGAACGGTTATTCGGCCGTATTCCTGTTTGTCTTCTTCTGCTAATTCAGTGGTTTCCTCCGGTCGTATGTGGTCCTTACTATGAAATATTGTTGTTTCATATTATCACATATTTCTTCCTCTCATCGTAATATATATATATATATATATATATATATATATATATATATATATATATATATATATATATATATATATATATATATATATATATATATATATATATATATATATATATATATATATATATATATATATATATATATATATATATATATATATATATATATATATATATATATATATATATATATAGTATAAATTATCTAAATTAGCGGTGTACTGTTGTGTAAGCAAGAGGGGTACATTTTGCTCATACTACAGTCTGAGTGCATATTGATTAGTACAGTGAGTCCCAAGTTGGGGACATCGGGTGTCCATTCTAGAATGCGGTAATGTTGTAGTAACATCCGCGTATTGCAGTATGCCATTTGCTGTGGTAGTTAGTTCAGGTCGCATAGTCCTAGTTGTTAGTCCACTGGACGTTTCCCACGGGACTGACGTCACTATGACGTCGGACCCGGGGTAAACAACCACCGATTCGCAACATGGTGCATACGGCTAAAATTTCCATGCTAAATTACCCATTAGTAACCCTCAGTCTTCCCATTTTGGGCGGATTTTAACATCTAGGGTTATTACAGCAAATTAGAGTGTGCAACCTGTTAATTACTACAGACAACTTACATACCCCTGGGGCGGTTCGCCTGGGATACGTGGAAAGTGGCTGTGATTGTGGCTAGCAGTCGCTGGAAGCGTATCCACCCTAGGCAGATGGACGCGCACCCGGAATAGGCCCAGGGGGACGCACCGGAGGGGGATGGTGGCGGTTGGTGAGTAGTGAAAAGCGATGCCGAGCCCGGTTTTTGGACGGTATTCGATCTTGGATCGCCAGTGGTCTGTACGGGGACCCACTCCCTTCCTGCCATTCCTGACTCATCTGGTGCGCCACTTGTACTTAATGCAGTTATGCAGTCTTGGTAATATTACGGGTTGTTGCACTCTCATACAGTATTACGCCATCGCATATTTACTGCAGCACTCGGTGTCTGGTTGTAGGGATTCATGTCGGATCGATATCGCACTCGGACTCTCTCAAATCAATAATTTTCTCTCATTTATCCCACCCTTCTTGCATACACGTGCTACTATTCCTTCTTTCCTATCAACACAGTAGTTTTTCACCATATCTATCTCGTATTCTCTGCAGTTATATGCAGTTTCTCATCAAAATCGTATTTTCGTATTTCCTCTCCAAAATCGTAAATTCTCATTTTCTGTCCAAAATCGTAATTTCGGATTTTGCGTCATTTGGCGTATCGTAGTATATATTTCATCACATATTTATCACTGTACACCTCGTATGACCTGTCGAATACCACGTTTTAAGACCCATCGCGGGTCAGCCTTCATTTCAGAGATCGAATTGGGAATTGGTATTCTACTGACAGTTATCCTGCTGTTGCTACGATGTCGGAAATGGGTCAATACAAAGGTATGATGACGAAGGCGGCCAACGCGCTCAAGGAAAAATTGGGCACGTTCGATCGCACGATGCTAGAGCGGCTGGACCCGGACCGACAGGTAGGTGATCGAATCATTCTTATTTCAGAGCGCAAAAAAGCGCTCCTTGGTTCCATTATGGATTTTACCAAGGCTATTGCAACCCTCAGGGACAGGCTGACGCTCGCTCAGAACAATGTTTGTGAGATGCGTCGGGATGGGGAAGCCGTCGTGGAGGGTGAGGTCGAGCACCATTGGGTAACCATTGGGGCGGACGACCTCATCCGCCAGGCCGACGACCTCATCGGGGGAATGGAGGCAGCGTTCGCGCAACTTGTCGTTCCCCTCCCTGATAATTCAGCTTGTAATTCAATCAATACGTTAAAGTCTGGATCGCGTGTTAACTCTTCTGGTGTTGTTGACGATTCGGTCATGCATTCCACCGTGCAGCAGCAGTCCGGAGGCGGCGCACCTGCGGGTGAGCCGCTCGGGGCTGCCTGGAGTGCACCGGCGTCGGGCGACCCCTCCGGTCGCCCGGCCCAGGCGTACCCCATGCCGAGCGGTGGCATGCAGGGCTGCAATTATAATGCAGCACCAGTCAATTATAATTCTTACAACACAGTTCCTTACCAGTATTGTAGTCCAGCCCCGCATCAATTCGCGAAGCTGCCAGAGTTGCACATCCCAGAGTTCGACGGAGACATGACTACCTTCTCCCAATTCTGGGAATTATTCTCTTGCGCGGTGCACAATAACATCAACGTGCCAAATGCTATCAAGTTCCTCCACTTGAAAAGCAAGCTCAAGGGAAACGCCAAGGATCTTGTCTCCGCTATCGAACTCTCGGACGAAAACTATATGGTAGCTATCAGTTTGCTGCATAGTACATATAACAGACCGGACATGGTCCGCAACAGGTTGTGGGACGAGCTAACGCTCCTCCCAAATTCTTCAGATAGTCCCAGTTCCCAGCGTACTACGCTGGCTAAAATCAAGGCCATTTGGATGCAGTTAAGACAGCGAGGAGAGCATCCCGGTTCAACCGGTACTATGCGTAACGTTCGAGCCAAGTTCCCTCCACGCACGAGGAAAAAGGTTGGAGAACTTCGCAGAAGGAACGACGGTTGGACGGTGGAAGAATTGCTTCGAGCACTGGGTCAAGTCATTGACCAGTTCGAAGTGATGGAAGACACCGACCCACAATCGTCCCTTTTCTCCCATACTTCAGTATCACAGACTAAACCGCGCTCACGCTCACCTGCTCGCGGCGCACATAATACATCTTCACGTAATTCAAATTTCCGATCACCCACCCGCAGCGCGCAATATTCCAAAGAGCGTCGCTGTCCGTTCTGTTTCCGAACAGGCCACAACGCACGCAAATGCAAGGAGTATTCTGAGGTGTGGGACAGGAGAGACCGGATTTTAGAGCTCAATCGTTGTTGGAGATGTTTGAATCCAGGTCATCTCAGTCACACTTGCAGTGCACCAACCTGTCACATTTGTGGCCGCAATCATCATGCAGCCCTCTGTTACCTAACAGAGATGCCACATCGGCAGGATAAGTCACGCACTCCATCACGAGGACGCTCCTCGAGTAGAGCGTCTGCCCAGCGAAAGTCGTCGGGCACAGGCCCACGACACAATTCAGCGGGCAGACACTCGAACTCGGGTAGATCACAGCATAATCAGGTGCCTAATCGTTCTAGGCAGTATTCCAGAGGACGGAGCCCATCTCCGTATCCTCAAACCGCATTCAGGCATAGTCCTGAACGCTCACATACCAGTCGTAATGCAGCCATTGTTTCAGAGTATGAGGATGACGGCCCGGACGACCTCGATATCGTTGAATATGAAGCCGAAGAGACAGTATCGTATTCGAACACTGTTCGGACGATCACTCACGACGAACCGACAGTCGAGACCGCGGTTTGCAAGTCTTCGTCCTCGGGTGAATATCCTCGATTAATGATCGTCCGCGCTCTCACTCATAATTACAATACAGGTGCTGATCAACTACTAAATATTTTCTTGGATAGCGGTTCTCAGCACAGGTACATTCGTAAAGATATTGCAGATTCGCTAGGCTTACGCCAAACGAATCCTAAGCCAGTAACAGCTATTACATTCGGTGGGCACAGGCACACCGAAAACTCTTACGAGACAACGGTTACACTCCGTAATCAGTCGTACGGCACACCTATGCATCTCCAGTTATGGACTCGCAAGGTAATCACATCCGTGCCGTCTACTTCAGTTACAGATCCCAACCACCCACCCTCTAATTCCACTCATTATAAGGACGCCCCAGTTGACGTTCTCATAGGGATGGATTATTATTGGGAGGTGGTAGGATTTAATACAAGCCATCAGCTTCCGTCGGACCTCGTCAAGTCTAATACACGACTTGGTCCTGTCGTATCGGGTCTTCGTGAGTCACCACCTTCCCGTGTACACTCCACGGCGGTGTCTGCGCAGCCCGCAGGAGGTACCAAGTCTGAAGACGATACGGATCTCATGATCCGTGAGTTTTTCGGGCTAGAGTCGGTTGGTGCTACAGACCAATCCGATACGACTGATACGGAAGTAATTCAGAATTTTTATAACACAGTACAAAGCCAAAACGGCTTCATACACGTCCAGTTCCCTTGGAAGTCCGATCATCCTCACCTTCCTGACAACAAGGCTCTCGCACTACGCAGGTTGGAGCAGCAGTATTCTAAGCTCCGCTCTAATCCCAAACATTGGGAGGATTATTGCAGCACATTTGAGCAGCAGTTGCGGTCAGGAATCATAGAGGACGTATCGGAACTCCACCGCCCTGGACGAAAAATATATTACATTCCTCATCAGGCTGTCTTCAAAGAAGATAGCAATACTACAAAGTTGCGCATTGTTTTTGATGCATCAAGCCATCGTAAGGACGCTCCTAGTCTTAACGATTGCTTGCATCAGGGCCCAACAATGCTGACCGATCTTTGTGGCACATTGTTGCGTGCGCGGCTTACTCCAGTCCTTATCACAGCAGACGTGGAAAAGGCGTTCCACCAGGTCCGTCTTCAAGAGGACCAGCGCGACGTCACGAGGTTTCTCTGGCTCAAGGACCCAAATAAGGGGCCTCCCAGAGACAACCTTCGCGTTCTTCGTTTTACACGTATTCCATTTGGGGTTAATGCCTCACCTTTTTTACTCAGTATGTCCATTAAGTACGCTCTCGAGCGCGATCGTAACAACCAGCTCCGCGACGAGATCCTTGCCAACACCTATGTGGACAATGTTCTCATCGGCGCCAACCATGTCGACGAGGGAACAACGAAGCAAAGGCAGTGCAAGGAAATCTTCGACGCTATGGGTATGAACCTAAGGGAGTTCGTATCCAATAGCAACGGAGTAATGGCTGCGATACCGCCCGAAGACCGCATGAAAAGGACACATCTTCCAATTAAACTACTGGGTCTCCAGTGGGATAATTCAAAAGACACGTTACACGTGCCTACAAAAAGTTCAGTACAGAAGGTAGCAACAAAGCGAGCAGCCTTAAAGGTTTTCGCGTCTACCTTCGACCCTTTGGGTCTACTTAATCCACTTTTCGTCAAGGCGAAAATTTTTATACAGGACCTATGGCGCCAAGGTCTATCGTGGGACGCGCCCCTGGATGAAGTTGCGACAACACGGCGGCAGCAAATCGTCCAGGATATCAATGATTTCGTTGGAAAAGTGCCGCGTTTTGTCGGCTCAACCACTGAGTGCAAATACGACCTGGTCGTATTCTCAGATGCCTCTGAACGGGCGTACGCGGCGGTTGCGTACCTAGTATGCAGACCATCCAGCAGACCCCCATTCAGCAACTTGATCTTTTCCAAAAGCAAGTTGGCACCTCAAGAAAAGGTTTCTATGCCTCGTCTTGAGTTGATGGCAGCAGGTTTAGCAGTCAGAATGGTACGTTTCCTTCGAAAGCAATTGACAGTCCCCATTAATTCAGTTCAGTTATTATCCGATTCACAGATCGCTCTGTATTGGATATATTCTAAAAAACCCCTGAGAACCTTCGTCCATAATCGAGTGAAGTTCATCCAGGAAGGACTTCGCGAACTTAAGGAAGCGAAGATTTCAGCTCGGTTCTATTACGTTAATACAAACAGCAATCCAGCAGATTGCGCCACCAGAGGCCTAACAGCCTCAGAAATCGTGGACCATATTTGGTGGCATGGTCCAAAATATATTATTACTCCGCCATCTCGATGGCCTAACGCAGAGATGGATTTTACTTCGGATCCACCCTCCACCAAGGAGTTACAGGTGGAATTCAAATCCATCACTACAGCTATAACAGAACCCTATACTTCCTTTATACCCTTTGACAGTACTAATTCAATCTCCAAGCTGGTTCGCGTGACGGCTTACGTGCTCAAATACGTCAGGAAATCACATTCCATGGCACAAGGGAGACACGCAGACCGTCAGACGAACCCTCACCTCATTTTAGATAGGGTTAGTATTTCAGCAAATATTACTACAATCGACCTAAAGTCGGCTGAGCTCCTTTTATATCGCGAACAACAGCGAGAAGGAGCTCAGATAATACAAGATCACAGATATCAGAATCTACGAAAGGTCCGGGACGAATATGGAATTCTTCACGGTGTTATGCGAATGGCTCATTCGGATTTGGCATCCTCAGCAAAAAATCCCATAATTTTGCTGCCAGGACACCCACTTCTGAAAATGGTAATTTCTCACTACCATCATAAGCTGTTCCACGCTGGGACTTCCCACGTTCTTTCCGCCCTTCGTAGATACTACCTGATCCCAAAAGCACGGCAGGTAGTTACTTCAGTCTTATCTAAATGTACTATATGTAAACGTCATCAAGGACATATCTACTCATACCCAGATAGCCCAGAATTACCACAGGAGCGAGTCACCCGAAGTCGCCCATTCCGAAACGTCGGTTTGGTCTACTTTGGACCCCTTTCAGTGCGTTCAGAGCAAGGTCAGGACCGCAAGGTGTGGGTTTGCATTCTACATGCATGGCGACCCGCGCCTTACACCTTGAGATGGTCGTGGACAACACGGCCGCTCAATTTCTTCTCGCGTTCCGAAGGTTTATGGCACGCAGAGGAGCTCCGGACCAAGTCCTGAGCGACAATGCGCCCACTTTCAAGCTAGGGAAGGAAATCCTGACCAATGAGCTGACCGCATTAAAAGAAGACTCTCTAATTCAGAATTTTACTACACAAGCTCACCTCAAATGGGAGTTTATCACGCCTCTTTCCCATGGAAAGGCGGGTTTTACGAGCGTTTGGTCGGTTCGGTTAAATCAGCCTTGAAAAGACTGTGTGCCGACAGACATTCGACTTGTGGAATCTCGAGGCTCTCCTATTTGAGATTGAGGCTACCCTTAATACACGTCCAATTACCCCAGTAGTTACTACAACTGCGGATGAGGCCTTAGTGTTGCGTCCTATTGACCTCATTAATCCTCAGTTCCGTCTCGGTCATATAAATGACCCTAATTCATTATCCAGTGCTGATCCACTCAGCAATATTGCAGATTCCTATGAAAGTCTCATGGATTATTACAGACTTCTCAAAGAGTCCCTAGAATTCTTCTGGGAGACTTGGCGCAAGGACTATCTCCAGGCCCTTGCAGAGAGAAATCGCTTCGATTCCTCTAAAAAGCACGGGGCTCAAGCCTGGCCATCCGCCGGAGAAGTTGTTCTCATTAAACAGGATAACACAGCCAGAGCCAACTGGCCATTAGGTCTTATTCTGGAGCTCAACAACTCCAACGACGGAAGACTCCGGTCAGTAAAGGTAAGAACAGGTCGTAATAAAATTTTAGATCGCTCTATCAATCAATTGGTCCCGATGGAAGTTACTGCTGTCGACGAGCAGTCACTGAGGAAGAGGTCGTCGCCTCCGGAGCCATCACGAAAACCTCCTCGCAAGGTCAAGAGGATGGACAGCAGATGAGCGTCATTTTCCATTCCGTAGTCACTAACAGTAGTTGTAGTTCTCCCTTAGTTTTCTTTCCTCTCTAAATTCCGCTAACGTAGTAGTTTCGTTTCTTTCTTATAAATTCCGTAATTTCTTATAGTTTAGTACCATTTTTTCTACCTGTTATTTACCGTTATTTATCCATGTTTTCAGTCGTATTTGAAGACCTCTATTCCGTTTTTAATACATCTTGATTATACACGTTTTAACATCCTACGTGTTTTGCATCAAGCCTGCTCTATTAGACCAAATCCTGTATTACAGCAAAAATTCCTTTCTCTGGTGGTAAATAGTGGTTTCAATCAAAAATCCTATAAAATGTCTTCATCTTCAATAAATCTCTCTTCTTTCCTTTTCCCTGTATCGATTTTCTTCCCTTTTATCAAAGTTTTCATCAAAAACCCCCTTTCAAAATAGTACAGTACCTTTGCAGTTTGTGCAGTTTGACCATTGGGTCCCGCCACGATGGCGCATAGTCACGTGAGTGGCATCGATGGGTGACGTCACAAATGCGAAATTCTTATTTTCGCGTCATTCCGACGCAATCTCCTTGTAATTGCCTTTAATTTTGAACGTTTTCATCCATTCCTTTTAAATTTCTTCTCCAAGCCACTCATTACCACCATTCTCTATCCCATTTGGTCTAATTTTGCACAATGTTCCTATTTCAGTTATACTTCATAGTCCGTTCATTTGAAGTAGTCTGTCTATACGGACTCCTTCTTCTATTACACACCTTCTATAATATGCCAGTACAGCCTCTGTACTACTTTATTCCATCTAAATCAGCATTCATTTATATTACACGCTCGTTTCGTCGTCGTCTATCGTGGTGTTTTCGTATGTTTTCGTGCAAATTTATTTTCAGTGATTTGCCATTCAAGATGTGCGTATCCAAAGCGATGGTCGACAACAAGGACGAGCCCACCCGCGGACCACATGTGCAACAAGGATCTGGAAGAAGACAATATTCCAGAGGAAGTAGAGGTACGCCACGCATTCGTCGTGGATTTCATGCTTCTCTTTCATTTTCTTTAGATCAGTTGCACATTGCTCCGCCTACTGCAGACCAGGCCGGCATGACACCCCCATCTTCGGTGGGAGTGCCTCGCAGGCAAACTATACTCAGTTCGGTTGCTATTGCAGTACATCTACTTCAGAAACTTGATTCTTTTTCTAAGAATCTTCTCCGTAGATCTCATTTAGCCGTGGTCTACCTCATCACGGGTGACCCACGGGAACTCAGTCTCAATCGGCTGGTGGGGTTTTCGAACGAACTGAACGATGGCATCTTGTCCATGTCGGTCCTTCGGGATCAGCTATTCCAGCTGATTGGTTCAGAGTCGGCTAAGGGGATTACGGAGACTAATTCTTCCAAACAACTACTTCACTCCCAAGGTATTTCAGTCACTTACAGCAACGACTCTTACGGGAGTTCTTCGAGGGCGGTGGATCAGGTGACTAACGTCATTCGCATCCTGCACGCGTACCAGATGGAGCATGTGTTGCTTCAGCACCGATCTACGATCGGGGCTCGTGGTCAGCAGTGCATGGTCCGCACGGCGAGCCACCTGCCCACTGACCTTGAAGAAACTCTTAATCCATGTATCCAGTCGTTGCACAAGTGGCATCATGGCTACTCCAACATTGTACGTATTCCAGTCGCAGATGAGTACTCCAACGTGGCTCTTGTGGACCTCCACCCGCTGGGAGATCCGCGATCGTCCACCGGATCTCTTCTTATGCAACTTCCGCACTAATGCAGTGTTTGGTGCCCCCTTTAGCTCCCTTTCTTTGGTTGCCCATTCTTCTTTCGTCCCCCCGGAGGCTTGACACCTGTCCACTTCCGCAATGGCGGAGCCCGGCGCCGGGGTGGCGGAAGGCGGGATAACAGCCAAAGAGTCCGAAAGGGCAGCAAGAGGTGGCACTTGCATGATTACCGCGCGTTTTTTCATGTGTTTTTGGATCAGGGCCACTCTTTTGCTTACTCCGCGCGCGTTAAAATTCCTTCCTTTTGTAAGGCCCATACTCGTTTCCTTTTCTGCGCCGCCTTAACATTGCAGCGTGCTAGCAGCTGCCGGCGCAGACACTAATACAGATCACTGTAAAGACAATCGCAGGTTAGTTGCTTGTTGGGTTCTGTCTTTAGTAACCGGTTGCTTCAGATAGGCCCATGCAACTTCTAGCTTTCCATCGCCGTTGTCCTATCAAGATCCGTCGCCAATCAGCATCGACCAGCGTCGGAGCCGATACTACAGGTAAGTTTGATCGCGCATGTTTTTTGCGGGCTTTTACTGGGTTTGTCGGGCGTCTTTCTTGTGCCTAATACATACTCTAGACTCGCTTGTAAGATCGAGTAACGGTCAGTCCGACTGCAGCGGGCTGAGATAAGTTAGCGATCGGTCAGGTAGGTTTAAGGTAATCCGTGAACTGTGCCGGGCGCTCCGCCGTTTCCGTGAGCTTGTTTAGTGCAGAAAGACGCATTATGTTGCAGACCTGGTTGTGCTAGCAGTGGCGGTGGGGAGTGTGCGTGTTGCTGGTGTAGTGAATGGTCGTCTGGTGGTTGATGGTAGATGGTTGCTCGATATTGCAGTGATCTCGTTTTGTACATATGTAAATACTTGTTATTATTATTGGTGTTGTTGATGATTTATTCTTGTTTTGTTTTTTGTTTTCCTTTTTTTGTTGTTGTATTGTTGCTCACACTTTTACCTAAGGCATATGCTCATTTAATCACCTTTACGCGTATCTCTATTAATCACCGGTTTATTAACCTCATATGATCTACATGGCTGATCTCATATTAACTCAGGAGATCATCGGAAGCAGTAGGTCATAGTGTTCGGACCAGATATTACAGTACGGAGAAAGCCACCTAAATTACCCCCTTTTCTCTACTATCTATTATTCAAAAACTTCAGGCTGGTAGCCGTGCATCAATTGGCACTCGCGACCCAGCTGCATCTAGGGGCACTAGGCCCAATAGGTCCAGGGCAGCACCGACTGCACGGGTAGTTAGGCTCCTTCCCGCCGCTACCTTATGCCCATTCGGGTCCTCGCTTATACTCATTCTTTTCGGGGCGGGAGTGTCGCGAAAGCGCGATGCTTCGCTCCTACGAGGGCCCGGGCGCGGTCGGTCCCACAGCGAATGCCGGCAGTACAGTACGCGAGCGCCGCCCACGCCGGATTGGTTCGAGTGGCCTAAAATATTGATTCGACTCTCCTGCCACGGCCCGGTGCGGCTGCTCTTCCTTTTGTTGATTACCTCCTTTTCCGTCACTAGTACAGAGCATCGCTGTGGGGCCTTAGGGCCTTTAGAACATTACCATTCATCTCTTTAATGCAGCTGCTCGCGATGAGCGAGGTTGATGAACGGTTAATCGGCCGTATTCCCTGTTTGTCTTCTTCTGCTAATTCAGTGGTTTCCTCCGGTCGTATGTGGTCCTTACTATGAACTATTGTTGTTTTATCTTATCACATATTTCTTCCTCTCATCGTAATATATATAGAGTATAAATTATCTAAATTAGCGGTGTACTGTTGTGTAAGCCAGAGGGGTACATTTTGCTCTCATACTACAGTCTGAGTGCATATTGATTAGTACAGTGAGTCCCAAGTTGGGGATGTCCATTCTAGAATGCGGTAATGTTGTAGTAACATCCGCGTATTGCAGTATGTCATTTGCTGTGGTAGTTAGTTCAGGTCGCATATTCCTAGTTGTTAGTCCACTGGACGTTTCCTACGGGACTGACGTCACTATGACGTCGGACCCGGGGTAAACAACCACCGATTCGCAACAGCCTAAGTTCCAGAAAAATCTGCATTGTGGGTCTCGAAATAATAAAATTCTATTTACTACGCGTTCCTGACTGAAGGTTAGCACAAACTTGGTGCACCTATGTATTAGCATATGGCACCGAGCTTGCGCCAACGTTTACTAGGGAACAGAACGTCTCATTAGGATCCATGCCGACCGTACATTTCGAATGTCGTAATTCGACTTCTTTGAAACTCGGACTTTCAGGTATATTCAGGTTTTCATATACTTAGAGTTCGCGCAAACATTTTAGTCTAATGAATGGACGGGGCTGTTACGGTAGATCAACCCGCGCGAATCGAAACCGCATTCTCCAGTGAGGCCGCCAACCCCGCATGGCCAGCCGCCTGGTCCATGCGTCAGACTAAAATGAAAGCGGAGACCATACCTTTCGTATCCTCCCATAGAAAATCCTCGAAAATGTGGGCAGTCACGGTCCACACATCCAAATTGGGGAGCCTCATCACTCGAATTCAACACTGCGCCCACACAGCAAGCCTGCACGCTAAACCGGGACACCGCCTGCACGCCGACACGTGATGCGGCCGGCACAGCGACACTCTGCGGCCGGCACCCCGACAGGCGGTGCGAAGGCTCCGCCCAACCTCTATTGGGGCCTTCACCGGGTGATAGGGACCTCCAGGTGGTAGAGGGGTTCAAGCACCGCAAACTTTTGTAACTGAGCCAAGGGCGCCGAAACTGGGAGAATTCAAGAACACGTGCACTAATGAGCTAAATACGGGGTAAGCATTATAAGATCACTCAACAATTAAGCAACATCAAGAGAAAAGCGACATATAGAAGTAAAGAACAACAGAACAACTATGACACTAAAGTAGAGATGGCGGATGGGGCTCTATGGAGGGGCAGTGGATCAATAAATAAATTCCAATCCACTCATCATTGATTGACCAGTTTCACCGTGTAACATTTTAGCGGATCGCTGGCTATCAAAGCCCTGGCGGGTGGATCGCTTTCAGGTTGCGGGCGGATCGCTGGCTATCAAGGCCCTTGCGGGCGGATCGCCGCTTAAGAGCTTGCCGGCGATCCGCCCGCTAGCGTGAGCAAGTTTCCCAGGTGCCGCTATCCGCCCGCCAATACGCAGCGATCTGCCCGCAAGGGCTTTGATAGCCAGTGATCCGTCCGCCGAGGCCACGATGAGCAGCGATCCACCCGCAACTTGCCGGGGTACCGCCCGGAGAGGCCTTGATTGCCAGCGGTCAGTCCGCACCTGTTGTCTGCGCTTCTCAATCGGCGGGAAGGAACACCCTTCGAAGCCATGTATGGCTTAATCCGAACGCTCTGCACAATTTTTTTCGACGATAACCTAGTTCTGGGAATCAAGACAGATGAAAAAGGCAGCTAGTGAGACGCGCGCGGAACGCAACGCAGATCAGGTATCCGCGTCTCAAACTCCGACTGTGTCCCGCGCTACAATTATAGAATCATGTCGTCGACTGTGTCCCGCGTTATAATTATAGAATCATGTAGTCAGGCACAGGAGTGGTCCCATCCCCTGACCAAAAATATTAGTATGCGCGAAGTGAGAACAGAGTAGGTCAATTGAGATGCCTCGTATTTTACTTCCACTCTTCTCCTTTTTTTCGTATTTTTGTTTTACGGAAAATTACGATTTACGGTCCAAAATTTCGTAAATCGTAAACCGTAATTACGAGGTCAAAAAACACTGTAAATTGAAAAATCGTAAATCGTAAACAGTAATTACGCACACTACTGATCCGCTCCCAATATAGCGAGATAATAGCCGCATTGCGACTTCCTAGAGATATGAGACAGACTATAGCTTATTCTAGTTAGAACAAAAGCCTAACAATTTCTAATCATCGTTCATAATCAGAAACAATGAACGGCCCTCACGCCCATTCATTCCATTGTGAACACTGCATTGAGCTTCTGAGAGGGTAACTCCATTTGCAACAGTGACCAAAACATCCCCTTTCTCCATATTCCTAGCGTTTGTTCCACGAATTCGCATTATCTGCTTGTTTGCAAATAGCTCGCCATTCGTTCCTGTCAACAGCGTCTCTAATTGTGAATTGTGCTTCAATCAAGTCAGGACTTGTGACTGTTATGCCACCAACTTTCGCTTGTATATGTTTTTTTCTTGTCTCGTACCAGTACCCCGTACTCGGGTGTAGCAAAAGGTATTTAAGCGGCTGTATCTCACCGGGAGGTAAGAT
This sequence comes from Aplectana chamaeleonis, assembly GCA_029168955.1. Taxonomy (NCBI): domain Eukaryota; kingdom Metazoa; phylum Nematoda; class Chromadorea; order Rhabditida; family Cosmocercidae; genus Aplectana; species Aplectana chamaeleonis. The sequence continues at coordinate 308,628 of JAPDOI010000207.1, read as the reverse complement.
TTTTCAAAGACGATCCTGGAAGATGATTTCGAGTTTTTCTCAAGAGAAGAATAAGACGGTCTAGATCCAGGACCTGTCACGAGTTGGAGGGTGATTTTGTTCCGTGAGGCAAATCCTTCACGGACTGCACCCCTGCTGCATACTGTGAGGGACTTCCCTGAGGTCTGCAGCGGGAATGACGCTCCGGCTGCAGGTCGTGCCATGCTTTTGGTTGGGCTACTAGTGAGTTCTCTGTTCGGGTACAAGCTATTCGAACTACGGAACTATCGCGAGGTTTTTGTGGCCACTCTGCTCGGCTACTAGCGTTAGACTGAGTATCTTGAAAAGTTTTTGGGAGGGGGAAAGAGAGACTGGGTCAAGATTGGAAGCACATCATTTGAAAACCTCACCCTGAAATCTTCTATCTCGATGTGTGAAACTAAACATCTTCTCCCGGACCTCAAACTGAAAGAAGGGTTGAGGTTGAGGCGTATAGTAGAAGCAAGTAATTATTCTTGGAAAAACCTGAACTCTCAAGTGATGCAGAAGCGGAGACTGCACAGGTTCAGTGGAGATGCGAACTCATTTCCGTATTGACTTATAGCTGGAAGCGTAATAATCAAAGTCACACTTTCCATCCAGTCTATGTCAAACCAAAGATCTCATGACATATCGCTTACGCGTGTGAGCGTACGCTGCTTCATTCGTTTTCACAACGTCTTCCGCCGCTTCTTCATCTCTCTTTGCCCAGATCCGTAGTGAACTGCAGCACTCTCGCGTTCCAATGCACAAAGAGGTATGGCGAGGCCGAGCCATTGAGGGAGCCAACGGAGAGGGCTGGTGCGAGTGGATCTGCGAGACGATTACCGCTCTTTCGGGCTCATTTCTGTTCATTCATTCGACCTTATCGCTCCAATAAGACCGAGACCTTTTGATTTTCGGCAAAGAAAATCAAGGCGAAATTTATTGTGGACACTGCCTTTAAAGGCACAGTACAAGCTCAAGGACGAAATCTGATTACTCTACATATTTGTGAAGTAGACCAACCCTATATAACACCTGCCAAGTGCGAAATCTCAATTCCTGCCAACAAGCGAGATATAGGAGGAAGTCACCCTGGGTCGCCCAGATCAGCAGGCCACTTTGGCACTCCCCTTTTACGATCTTTCCAGCTCAACAGTGGCGAGATGAGCTATGGTTTCCGATAAATAGCCCCGTTCTTCCCTTCATTTTCAACATCCCTCTTTGCGCAGGTCGGCTCGCATAAATCGCTTACAAATGATTTAATTTACAAGCCTCGGACAACTCGTCCATCACGCTTCCGCAGCTCAATTTTGGAGGGACCATAATTCCGTTCCCATGGGGTCTTGTACGATTTCAGAGACATCATTGGAATCAGCGTGAACCATTTTCAAGATACTCGGTAAAACGATTCTGAGGTTGACTTGTGCCTTCGAGCAGGTGTAGGAGTGGAAGAGGGTTCTACTTTTATTTTTAAGTTTAGGTCTTCGTTCCTAGTTCTTGTTCATTCCTCATTTTTAAACCTAGTTTTCGTTCATGGGCAGCAGAGTGGGGGACAAATGGACAGCTGCTTTCAGCAAATACGCCGAGCTTCTCAATCTACAGGTTAATCGCTGATTACTGCAGAGGAGTGCAGCGGCGTGAGTATAATTGCGAGCGTCACCTAGCGGCGCGAGTTCAAATTCCGTTGAGGACCGCGCAGAGGTGTGAGGCGGAATTTGTGTATAATGGCAGGAGTCAGCTCGATCTGCCATCTGTTAGGCAATTTTCATTCAGTGTTTTGAGCGACCTGGAGCATCTGCCGCCTTTTAGCGTACAGTATAGTGTTGGATCGAATATTATCAATTTTTTCGGAAAAATCTAATGTTCTATTCATGATCGGAATGCTTTCAATAGCTTTTATTGCTATGAGTTAAGGTAAGTGCAAGGTTCTTTAAAGGCAGTGTTCACGATGAGAATCGTTTTTCTGTTTCTCGCCCTATCTTGAAAACGGCCCCATGCTGATTCCAATGGTGTCTCTGAAATCGTACAAGACCTTCTGGGAACGGAGTCATGGTCCCTCAAAGATTGAGCTATGAAAACATGGTGGACGAGTTGTCCGAGGCTTGTAACTTCCGTCTTTTGCAGCCGATCTATGCGAGCTGACCTGAGTAAAGAGAGAAGCTGAGAATGAAGGGAAGAACGGGGCTAATGATTGGAAATCATTGCTCACCTCACGATCTCGAGCATTCATTTGTTCACGTCGGTGGGCGTGTGTTGCGCTTTTGGGGTTTTCAATGCGCTCGAAGTTGCAACTTCGGGCTCTTTTGGGGCTCTTCCTGACTCGTTTTCATGCGTTCTTTCGACGTCAACGTTACAGTGTGCCCATCCACTATCCATTCCTAGTGGAAACTGCGACACATTTTTTATCGAGAACACTGCCTTTAAGTTTATAAAAACTTAGGATTCCGTCAATTCATTAGAATGCCAAGGTTAATTGAAAGAGTTTTTATTCGAATATTCAAATAATCCAATAAATTGTAGTAGCACTTCTGCGGTTGCACAGAAATTTACTTTCTCATCAACTATTATAACCTTGCCCCTCACGTAATGTTCGGAACCATGGACTGTCAGAACCATTGAGGAAACATAAAAATTATTTGGAAAATCTAAATTATTTGCTCCAACACTCTACCGTGCGGTCCTTCCGCCATCACTGCAAAAGTAGCGATTCATTCAGCTTCTTTTATCTGACCACTTATTGAAATCGTAACCTTATTCAAATCGCAACCTTTTCTCATCCTCTGATTAGCTTTGGCTTCTCACAGCACCCTGCGTTTCTTGTACCCTTCTCGAAACATCTTGGGGTTCGCCACATCAAACATTCTTCTCTTCTGCCGAACTTCATTTCGACTTTATACCGAAGTACTCAACCAACAAAAAGTAATCCCACAAGTAATCGACGGAGCCACGTGGACGATATGTCTTCATAACTACAGCCGAAGTCGTTAGCACACTTTCTAATTTTGATTTTACAGCATTCAACCGACATGAGATTCCAATAAGCCAAACTATTCGATATGTGCCATTGGGCCACCACGCTTCCATAAAATGTGAAGCGTTCGAAAAAACCTCTCATTTACCAGAGCAGGTGAGTATTCATCAGAGGCTCAATTTTCTTCAATTATTTTTCTTCATTCTTACGGTGTTACGAAGACCGTACAGGGGGACATAAATACATGTATCTGGTTAATTCCTCCAATCTGAATACAATTGACTTCGAGTTATGTCTAACCTAGAAAGACGTGATCCATAACGCACTTTCGGGGATGTTCTGAAAACGACCTCGATCAAAGTTTGAAAAGAAATAAAAAGCAATGTCAACAACTTCGTTGAAAGTTCTAAGGCTTGCAGAGGATTTAGAAGAGGAAACGGAGGGAAGTGTGGGGAGAGAAGGGGTAAGAAGATGTAGGCCGAGCCAATGGTTGATTCCACATGTTTCTAATTCATTTTGAGAGGACGCGGAAAAGCTCAGGTGCCTGGGGTCCACTATCCCTGTCAAAATGAGTTGGGTATCGCCGCTACTCTACGGCCAGGTCTTAATGTGGTGTCCTCTACCCGGCTCATCCGAGCGCAGAGTGATACAAACATAGCTTCAGCGGAATTGTCACACCTGACTACCTCCCTATGCTACCTTGTTCAAGCAATGCTTCTGTTATTCTATAAACGACGAACTTGCAACCATTTTCCAGAAAGAAAACTGTGGAAATATTGCACCAACGACAATCGATGTACCTATAAGGTAGACTATCAGAGCCGAACGTTATTTGTTTGCAGGAAAAGAACGCCTCCTGGAGATTGACAAATAGAAATGACGATAAATGGCAAACATATGAACTGAGGGGCGTCCAAAGGTAGTTACTTCTCGTCCACAGCCGAGGATATTAGAGGATATCACAAATGTTTTTTTTTTTATTTTGCACTTTGGCGCTAGGAGTGCTCTCTGATGATTCTGCGAATGCTTACTGTAAATTTTTGATGAAGATATCCGCTCTATCCATACACATGGTTAGCTACACCCTTTCGGGAACACTGAACGCTCAAAAGGTGGGAAGCACTAGTCTGATTCCACCAAACTATGTAATGAGCTTTCATTCCTGGCTTCGGAAACTATACGTACAGAAATTTTCCTTACAATGACTCTTATCAACAAAGGATTTTCTAACCTTAAAGACACAGTCCAAACCGAAAGACGAAATGTGAGATTTCCACATTTTTGTAGATTAGACTCACATACATAGCATAACAAGTGCCAAGTGCGAGCTCTCAATTACTCCAAATAGACGAGATATGGGAGGAACACCCTGTCGCGCCCACAGCAGGAAGCCACTTTGTCACGCCCCGTCTACGATCTTTGAGCTCAAAAGTGGAAGGACTATACATGGTTTTCGATCAACGAACCCTCTTTTCCCCTCATTCTCAGTCTCACTCTTCATTCAGGTCTGCTCGCATAATGAGTTGCAAACGACGGAAGTTGCAAGCCTCGGACAAGTCATCCAACATGCTTTTAAAGCATCGCTCGCGCTGGAACTCAATTTTCACTTTTCAGGCTCACTTTTATGATATGATTGAGCCCGGTAGACCACACTGGTAAACTTTGGCGCGTCAAAAACGTTGGGCAATTAGGTTGGAAGGCGTCAAAGATGAAGATCCGCCACCAATTCTCACCAGTCATCTAGCACTTTTTCCTAGAATGTTGGTGCGACCGTAAGACAACATGAGAAATAGTTACGGCACGAACTCCACATGCAGAAAAACTTAGAAAATGACAGTGACAAGGCCCTTAAAAGCAGAAAAACTCGGAAAAAGATTTTGGCGCGATATTCAAATTCGTATTTACGATGTGTTCCGGTTGACTTTTCTTTACAATTGAAGGTTTTTCATGGGCCCCTTCGACATTTTCGTTCACTAGAGAGGCTAAGCTACACAAAAACATGGAAAAATAATATACGGTCTTCTGCGCGTACGATGCCTCTAAATTCTCTTTTTGAGGCAATTTTCGAGAGTCCATACCACAGTCCCCAGATGGTCCTGTACGACTTCAGAGAAATTTTTTGGAATCAGCGTGGAACCATCCTGAAGACATTCGGTAAAAACAGAAAAATGGTTCTGAGGTTGGACTGTGCCTCTAAGAACGTGCTTAAATCGTTAGCTTCCAGTGTTAGAGTCCGCTCCTGGCTCGTTTTCTACCGTTCTTTCGACAGTGGGAGCCTAGGATCTTTATCGCCTATCATTTCACTGTGGAAAGTCAACGAGGGTGATCATCGTGAACGCTGCCTTTAAAAGTCGAGTGCATTCTCAGCTGTCCCTCCATTATTTGGAAATATGACAGCAATGGAAAAGCCTTCGTAAAGGATATACTTCTAGATTGCTTTGATCAGCCGATTACAAATTTTCTGAGTGCATGCAGCGACAGTTTTCAGCTTGAATAATGGCCGTATAGTCATAAGCAACAATGCCGCCTATCTATATGGAATGTCGATGCTTTTGGATGGATCCACAATAGAGTGCTTCGTTTCTTCTGGTAATTTCTTTGCGAATGTTTAACTGTCTCCTCGCTGTAATTTTAAGCGATTGATTTTGCTCGTAGGCTCACCAACGGCAAGTGCAGCTGCCAACAAGACCGATTCTGATGACCAAACCACGTTGACGTCACGAATAACTCTGGGTAGGTCCTAACACCTACTTCACCTGGAATCAAAATTCACAACAATATTTTAAAATTTTTGAAAGGTAGGTCAAGCAGACTACCGAAAATCAGCTGAAATGATTCAAAACCACAACTTTTAGCCGTCAGCTTCTCATCAGAGTATTCACTCACTCACTCACTCATCCTATTAAGCTAGCGTCTGGTTGAGCGGGATGACCTCTCAGCTAACACACTGATGTGGGTGCCATGGGAAAATGAGCGGCCTGAACGATACGTTTCCATTCAGAACGATTCGTAGCAAAAGATCTAGCATAAGCAACACCGTACCGTTGTTTCTTTAGATCATCCTCGATTTGTTTCAGCCATGTCTTTTCAGGGGCCGTGCGTTCGATCTTCCACTACACTGGATATTTCCTCTGTAGAATCTTGTACGGTAGTCGACTCGCGTCCACGCTGCATACGTGTCCAAACCATCGCAATCGTCTGGTCTGAACTTGGTCGTCCACCGTGAATTCACATCGCACCTTGATGATTTCGTTGCGTATGTGAAATCCCGATGATCTGGCGCAAGCATCGCATCTGAGAAGACTCGAAATTTACCTGGTCCGACTTGAGCAAAGTCCATGTTTTCGAGCCGTATAGTAGAATAGGAATCATCAATGCTCAGAACATCCAAATCTTCGTCGTCATCGGTACGTGGGCTTGATCCCACAGGCACCAGATAAGAGAAGCAAAGGCAGTAGAAGCATTTCCAATTCTGCTGTAGATCTCTCCTGAAGTTCAGCTCCTTCGAAGTTCACAGAGGCAAGCGATCCATCTGACGTCATGACCGTCGTCTTATCCTTATTGATTCGCAAGTCATAGGAGTTTGCAATCTGCGCTATGTTACCAATAATATACATTGCCTCAGCATAGGTATCCGCGAACACAGCACTATCATCCGCAAACATTAAGTCCGTGACGTAATCATTTTTACCGTACTGAACGCCTCTTCTGTTTTCAAAAGCCTTCTGCATGATGACATCGATCACGGTATTGAACAGAAGCGGCGATATGACATCGCCCAGACGAACACCAGCGGTGACCGTAAATTCTTCAGTCGGTCTATCTCCGATGCGATTACAATTAGTTGATCCATTGTATGTTCCCTGGAAGAGCTTCACTATCTTCTTCGGTATGTGATCGCATTCAAGTGATCTACACTAAGCCGGCCGGTAAACGCAATCGAATGCTAACTTGAAGTCTATAAATACGATGGCGACACGAACCTTTCTTCTAGGAGCTGACGCAGAGCGAAAATTTGGTCGATGCAGCCAGGGCCCAGTCAAAATCCCGCTTGTTCTTCATGACTGATCTGTTCTCGATGTCGCTGGAGTCTGCTTCGAATAATCCTGTTCAAGGATTTTCCAACAATCGATTCCGCGATAGTTGTGACAGTCCCTCGCATCACCTCTTTTTGTGGATAGACACGATGATACTACTCTTCCAAGTGACTGGTATGTTCTCAGACTGCCAAATAGGCTTAATCAACTTATGAAGTTGACACAACAGAATGTCTCCGTCAGCTTTAATTGCTTCAGCAGTTATGTTGTCCACACCCGACGCCCTGCCGTTCTTCAGTAACTTGACAGACAGTCTCAACTCGTCCATTGAAGGTTCTGAATCCATTGCGGTATCCTGCGGCCCTTCTATTGGAGGCTACTCGACAACCGGTCCCAGTGGTGCGTCGTGATTGTAAAGGTCACTGAAGAGCTGTCTTCAACGCTGCAGACGTTCGCCCGCAGTGAGCAGAAACGTTCCGTCCTAGTTCCTGATGATATCGCTAACGGGCTTAGTCTTCTTTCTGAGACGCTTGAGCGTACGGTAGAGCGAGCTGTAGTTATGCTTAACAGCAGACTCCTCCATTTCGTCGGCAATCCTATTCCAATATGACTCTCGCTCCGCTTTTAACGTGCCTTCTTTACACAGCTCCCGATACCGATTGAAATTAGACAGTTTCGCTTGCCACCGATGGTCTATAGACTCGCCCTATATCCATGGTTGCTTCCGCTGGCGGGTGACAGGGTGAAGGTGCTCGGCGCATTCTAGGATGACGTCCGTTTTCTGCCTCTCTTGTTCTTTCCCTGAATCAGTTTCAGCCAGCGACTTTAAATGCCTCCTTCGTATTGGTTGCCATTAAACGCGACCAATCGAGTCTTCTTCTTGGAGGCTCCACACGTCTAGCTCCCTGTAACCGAAGCTTCACCAATACACGCAGGAGATAGTGGTTCGTACCGCAGTCAGCGCCTCTCACAGCGCGCACGTCATTCAATGACGACCTGAAACGTGAATTTCTCAGCGCGTAGTCTAGCGTGGCCACGTCTTCTCCATTAGGGTTCCTCCACGTCAACTGGTATTTCCGACGGTGCTGAAACTGAGTGTTCCCAATGAAAAGTCCATTGAACGCAGCGAAAGAGAGCAGACACAGTCCATACCCAATGAATTCACCAACTCCAAATCTGCCCATGAACTCTTCCCATCCTCATCTATTCTTGCCGACACGTGCGTTGAAATCTCCTGCGACCATGATGAGATCAGTCTTTGGAATATAATTCGGGCATCTTAAAGTTGAGCGTAGAACGCATCTTTTTCGACATCACAGCTCAGTTCCGTAGGCGCATAGACGGTCACGATGTGTGTCTTGGCCGTTCCGCTGATTGTGAGAAGAGCGACATTGCTAGAAATCTGCTTAAACGCAACAACACTTTCAGCTTCACAATTGCTCAGCATAAATCCAACGTCTTGGTGGTGTCCGTCGCTACCGTAGTAGTACAAATTCATCTTCTCGTTACTGTCTGGCACTTTGACCGTCATTGTTCCGCATCCACTTATCCTAAGCTCGGACAGTGCAGCAACCGATATACACTCTTGGACAATTCTCTCGCAATGATCTCATTTTGCCCAACGTGGTGCGCCGTTCGTACGTTCCCTTCTCCACTTCGTACCTCCTTCTTCGGTCTCCTATTCTGGCCAGTAGCATTCTTCTCACCAACACTCTGGTACCCCAGTGCTGGCGCATCGGCGGCCCCGGATGCGATAGCCTTATCGCGATGCCCTAAGAGACTCTCCATGGTTCTACCTGAGGTTTTCCAGCCCGTTTGTAGAGAGATTCAACACCTCCTTTCACATCCGGGCTTATGACTGGCAACGGCGGAGTTCGTGAGAGTATTACCTCATATCAGAAAATAAAAGATCTTTTCCAGTTGCTCAAAACTGCGGTGAGAAAAGTGTAGATGCGACCTCTATCAACAAACGAAATCCGTGAGTCTGTCGTAGGGCATGTGGATCGAATCCACACCGCGGGTGTGGCTAAGGAGCAGTTCGGCTAGCACACGCGACACATGCAACGTAAAAACGCTGCGCGCGCCCGTCGTCCTTGGGGCGCGTTAACCGAGGGCCCTCACAAAAAGTTGTTTTATTTCAGTAGTCCCCCTTTATCATTTTTTGCATTTTGTGAATGTTTTTTTGTTTATATCTCGAAAACTTTCACGAATTTGGAATTTGTCGATTCAATTATTTGTATCAAATATAATGTACTTTTTCAGACTAAATGCTTCTCATACCATCGTTTCAGCGAAATTCGCACTTTTATATAAGTTTTTTAGGAGTTTGTTTGTTTGCTTCTCGGAGCGGAAGGGGAGGTGACGATAATGATTCCTGCGGCGACCCTACGTCTGACGCAACAACAACGAACAACAACTACTTTTTGTGAGGGCCCTCAGTTAGCGCGCCCAAAGGACGACGCGCGCAGCGTTTTTCCGTCACGCGCGTCGCGTGTGAAAGCGGAACTGCTCCTTAGCCACACCCGCGGTGTGTATTCGATCCACAGGCCCTGTCGTACTTTGATGTTTGCTATTTAAAGGCACCGTCCACGATTAACTTCGCCCTAGAGTTTTCTTTCAAAAACAGTGGTGGTAGGCCTCAGAAGACAAACAGTGTTGACAAAAACGGAATCGAAAGCCTTTCCAGAGACAAAGAGAGGTTTTAAAGATTATACCAGTGGGCAATGCCGGCCTACCTGGGTCTAGTTGTTGTCATCAACACTGACGTGACCCTATCCCTGCCACGCTTTGACCTGCAATCACCGGCAAAGGTTTTTCCTTGAAAGCGGCATTAGATTCAGAATTAGTTGTTGAAAACACCCGGAAATCTTCGGCAGCGGGACGTTCTGTCCAAAAGGCGGAGCCCGAGCGAGGCGCGAGCGAGGTGTGAATTGCAGGGAGTCGACGACTCGGACTAATTGCCGGACTTCCCTCACTGCTAGGGTCTGGAAATGTTGTACGAGACACTAACAGACTAAGAAAATACTATTTTGAGCAGATGAGGATGCAGGTGTATAATTGTAATAAAAAGGGCAACAGGTACAACCTAAATAATACTTCGTGTGTAAGCGGTGTATATCAGGATTGTTGGAAAACCTAATCTGATGGTTAGAGTGTGAATTATATTAATAATGATGATAAGAGAAGTGACAGATAGACTTTGTCATTCGACATTAGTACGGAATGATCTAGTAATTATAATATTACATTTTCAAATATTACATGAAAGGATTAGTCGAAATATCTAACATATTTTCTTTTTTAGAGAGATGCATGTGCTTCTATTTTTCAGATCTACTTTTTGTGTGTACCTCCAATAGAGGCGTATTTCTATTTTTCAGCCTCATTTTTCAAAATTCCCGTAGTGGAAATATAGCGGATATTTTCACAACTAAATTATGAAATTCCCGATGACGTCATCAGAAGCCAGATGCACTTCTCACGACGTCCTGATGACGTCATCAGAAGCCAGACGCACTTTTCACGACGTCCCGATGACGTCATCAGAAGCCCGAAGCACTTTTCTCGACGTTCCGATGACGTCATCAGAAGCCCGAAGCACTTTTCACGACGTCCTGACGACGTCATCGGAAGCCCGATGCACTTTTAACGACGTCCAGATGACGTCATCAGAAGCCCGAAGCACTTTTCTCGACGTCCCGATGACGTTATCAGAAGCCCGAAGCACTTTTCACGACGTCCCGATGACGTCATCAGAAGCCCGAAGCACTTTTCTCGACGTTCCGATGACGTCATCAGAAGCCCGAAGCACTTTTCACGACGTCCTGACGACGTCATCGGAAGCCCGATGCACTTTTAACGACGTCCAGATGACGTCATCAGAAGCCCGAAGCACTTTTCACGACGTCCCGATGACGTCATCAGAAGCCCGAAGCACTTTTAACGACGTCCCGATGACGTCATCAGAAGCCCGAAGCACTTTTCACGACGTCCCGATGACGTTATCAGAAGCCCGAAGCACTTTTAACGACGTCCCGATGACGTTATCAGAAGCCAGATGCACTTTTCACGACGTCCCGATGACGTCATCAGAAGCCCGAAGCACTTTTCACGACGTCCCGATGACGTCATCAGAAGCCCGAAGCACTTTTCACGACGTCCCGATGACGTCATCAGTAGCCCGAAGCACTTTTAACGACGTCCCGATGACATTATCAGAAGCCCGAAGCACTTTTCACGACGTCCCGATGACGTTATCAGAAGCCCGAAGCACTTTTCACGACGTCCCGATGACGTCATCAGAAGCCCGAAGCACTTTTAACGACGTCCCGATGACGTCATCAGAAGCCCGAAGCACTTTTCACGACGTCCCGATGACGTCATCAGAAGCCCGAAGCACTTTTCACGATGTCGCGATGACGTCATCAGAAGCCCGAAGCACTTGTGGCGACGTCCCGATGACGTCATCAGAAGCCCGAAGCACTTTTCACGACGTCCCGATGACGTCATCAGAAGCCCGAAGCACTTTCCACGACGTCCCGATGACGTCATCAGAAGCCCGAAGCACTTTTAACGACGTCCCGATGACGTTATCAGAAGCCCGAAGCACTTTTCACGACGTCCCGATGACGTCATCAGAAGCCCGAAGCACTTTTCACGACGTCCCGATGACGTCATCAGAAGCCCGAAGCACTTTTCACGACGTCCCGATGGCGTCATCAGAAGCCCGAAGCATTTCTCACGACGTCCCGATGACGTCATCAGAAGCCCGAAGCATTTTTCACGACGTACCGATGACGTCATCAGAAGCCCGAAGCACTTTTAACGACGTCCCGATGACGTCATCAGAAGCCCGAAGCACTTTTCACGACGTCCCGATGACGTCATCAGAAGCCCGAAGCACTTTTCACGACGTCCCGATGACGTCATCAGAAGCCCGAAGCACTTTTAACGACGTCCCGATGACGTCATCAGAAGCCCGAAGCACTTTTAACGACGTCCCGATGACGTCATCAGAAGCCCGAAGCACTTTTCACGTCGTACCGATGACGTCATCAGAAGCCCGAAGCACTTTTCATGACGTCCCGATGACGTCATCAGAAGCCCGAAGCACTTTTCACGACGTCCCGATGACGTCATCAGAGACCCGAAGCACTTTTCACGACGTCCCGATGACGTCATCAGAAGCCCGAAGCACTTTTCACGACGTCCCGATGACGTCATCAGAAGCCCGAAGCACTTTTCACGACGTCCCGATGACGTCATCAGAAGCCCGAAGCACTTTTAACGACGTCCCGATGACGTCATCAGAAGCCCGAAGCACTTTTCACGACGTACCGATGACGTCATCAGAAGCCCGAAGCACTTTTAACGACGTCCCGATGACGTCATCAGAAGCCCGAAGCACTTTTCACGACGTCCCGATGACGTCATCAGAAGCCCGAAGCACTTTCCACGACGTCCCGATGACGTCATCAGAAGCCCGAAGCACTTTTCACGACGTCCCGATGACGTCATCAGAAGCCCGAAGCACTTTTCACGACGTCCCGATGACGTCATCAGAAGCCCGAAGCACTTTTAACGACGTCCCGATGACGTCATCAGAAGCCCGAAGTACTTTTCACGACGTCCCGATGACGTCATCAGAAGCCCGAAGCACTTTTCACGACGTCCCGATGACGTCATCAGAAGCCCGAAGCACTTTTAACGACGTCCCGATGACGTCATCAGAAGCCCGAAGCACTTTTAACGACGTCCCGATGACGTCATCAGAAGCCCGAAGCACTTTTAACGACGTCCCGATGACGTCATCAGAAGCCCGAAGCATTTTTGACGACGCCCCGATGACGTCATCAGAAGCCCGAAGCACTTTCAACGACGTCCCGATGAGGTCATCAGAAGCCCGAAGCACTTTTCACGACGTCCCGATGACGTCATCAGAAGCCCGAAGCACATTTCACGACGTACCGATGACGTCATCAGAAGCCCGAAGCACTTTTCACGACGTCCCGATGACGTCATCAGAAGCCCGAAGCACTTTTCACGACGTCCCGATGACGTCATCAGAAGCCCGAAGCACTTTTAACGACGTCCCGATGACGTCATCAGAAGCCCGAAGCACTTTTCACGACGTCCCGATGACGTCATCAGAAGCCCGAAGCACTTTTCACGACGTCCCGATGACGTCATCAGAAGCCCGAAGCACTTTTCACGACGTCCCGATGACGTCATCAGAAGCCCGAAGCACTTTTCACGACGTCCCGATGACGTCATCAGAAGCCCGAAGCACTTTTAACGATGTCCCGATGACGTCATCAGAAGCCCGAAGCACTTTTCACGACGTCCCGATGACGTCATCAGAAGCCCGAAGCACTTTTCACGATGTCCCGATGACGTCATCAGAAGCCCGAAGCACTTTTCACGACGTCCCGATGACGTCATCAGAAGCCCGAAGCACTTTTCACGACGTCCCGATGACGTCATCAGAAGCCCGAAGCACTTTTCACGACGTCCCGATGACGTCATCAGAAGCCCGAATCACTTTTCACGACGTCCCGATGACGTCTTTAGAAGCCCGAAGCACTTTTCACGACGTCCCGATGACGTCATCAGAAGCCCGAAGCACTTTTCACGTCGTACCGATGACGTCATCAGAAGTCCGAAGCACTTTTCACGACGTCCCGATGACGTCATCAGAAGCCCGAAGCACTTTTAACGACGTCCCGATGACGTCATCAGAAGCCCGAAGCACTTTTCACGTCGTACCGATGACGTCATCAGAAGTCCGAAGCACTTTTCACGACGTCCCGATGACGTCATCAGAAGCCCGAAGCACTTTTAACGACGTCCCGATGACGTCATCAGAAGCCCGAAGCACTTTTAACGACGTCCCGATGACGTCATCAGAAGCCCGAAGCACTTTTAACGACGTCCCGATGACGTCATCAGAAGTCCGAAGCACTTTTCGCGACGTCCCGATGACGTCATCAGAAGCCCGAAGCACTTTTAACGACGTCCCGATGACGTCATCAGAAGCCCGAAGCACTTTTAACGACGTCCCGATGACGTCATCAGAAGCCCGAAGCACTTTTCACGTCGTACCGATGACGTCATCAGAAGCCCGAAGCACTTTTAACGACGTCCCGATGACGTCATCAGAAGCCCGAAGCACTTTTCACGTCGTACCGATGACGTCATCAGAAGCCCGAAGCACTTTTCACGACGTCCCGATGACGTCATCAGAAGCCCGAAGCACTTTTAACGACGTCCCGATGACGTCATCAGAAGCCCGAAGCACTTTTAACGACGTCCCGATGACGTCATCAGAAGCCCGAAGCACTTTTCACGACGTCCCGATGACGTCATCAGAAGCCCGAAGCACTTTTCACGACGTCCCGATGACGTCATCAGAAGCCCGAAGCACTTTAACGACGTCCCGATGACGTCATCAGAAGCCCGAAGCACTTTTCACGACATCCCGATGACGTCACGAGAAGCCCGAAGCACTTTTAACGACGTCCCGATGACGTCATCAGAAGCCCGAAGCACTTTTCACGACGTCCCGATGACGTCATCAAAAACTCGAAGCACTTTTCACGACATCCCGATGGCGTCATCAAAAGCCCGAAGCACTTCTCACGATGTCCCGATGACGTCATCAGAAGCCCGAAGCACTTTTCACGACGTCCCGATGACGTCATCAGAAGCCCGAAGCACTTTTCACGACGTCCCGATGACGTCATCAGAAGCCCGAAGCACTTTTCACGACGTCCCGATGACGTCATCAGAAGCCCGAAGCACTTTTCACGACGTCCCGATGACGTCATCAGAAGCCAGATGCACATTTCACGACGTCCCGATGACGTCATCAGAAGCCCGAAGCACTTTTCACGACGTCCCGATGACGTCATCAGAAGCCCGAAGCACTTTTCACGACGTCCCGATGACGTCATCAGAAGCCCGAAGCACTTTTAACGACGTCCCGATGACGTCATCAGAAGCCCGAAGCACTTTTCACGACGTCCCGATGACGTCATCAGAAGCCCGAAGCACTTTTCACGACGTCCCGATGACGTCATCAGAAGCCCGAAGCACTTTTCACGACGTCCCGGTGACATCATCAGAAGCCCGAAGCACTTTTCACGACGTCCCGATGACGTCATCAGAAGCCGGAAGCACTTTTCACGACGTCCCGATGACGTCATCAGAAGCCCGAAGCACTTTTCACGACGTCCCGATGACGTCATCAGAAGCCCGAAGCACTTTTCACGACGTCCCGATGACGTCATCAGAAGCCCGAAGCACTTTTCACGACGTCCCGATGACGTCATCAGAAGCCCGAAGCACTTTTAACGACGTCCCGATGACGTCATCAGAAGCCCGAAGCACTTTTCACGACGTCCCGATGACGTCATCAGAAGCCCGAAGCACTTTTCACGACGTCCCGATGACGTCATCAGAAGCCCGAAGCACTTTTAACGACGTCCCGATGACGTTATCAGAAGCCCGAAGCACTTTTCACGACGTCCCGATGACGTCATCAGAAGCCCGAAGCACTTTTAACGACGTCCCGATGACGTCATCAGAAGCCCGAAGCACTTTTCACGACGTCCCGATGACGTCATCAGAAGCCCGAAGCACTTCTCACGATGTCCCGATGACGTCATCAGAAGCCCGAAGCACTTTTCACGACGTCCCGATGACGTCATCAGAAGCCCGAAGCACTTTTCACGACGTCCCGATGACGTCATCAGAAGCCCGAAGCACTTTTCACGACGTCCCGATGACGTCATCAGAAGCCCGAAGCACTTTTCACGACGTCCCGATGACGTCATCAGAAGCCCGAAGCACTTTTCACGACGTCCCGATGACGTCATCAGAAGCCCGAAGCACTTTTCGCGACGTCCCGATGACGTCATCAGAAGCCCGAAGCACTTTTCACGACGTCCCGATGACGTCATCAGAAGCCCGAAGCACTTTTCACGACGTCCCGATGACGTCATCAGAAGCCCGAAGCACTTTTCACAACGTCCCGATGACGTCATCAGAAGCCCGAAGCACATTTCACGACGTCCCGATGACGTCATCAGAAGCCCGAAGCACTTTTCACGACGTCCCGATGACGTCCTCAGAAGCCCGAAGCACTTTTAACGACGTCCCGATGACGTCATCAGAAGCCCGAAGCACTTTTCACGACGTCCCGATGACGTCATCAGAAGCCCGAAGCACTTTTCACGACGTCCCGATGACGTCATCAGAAGCCCGAAGCACTTTTAACGACGTCCCGATGACGTCATCAGAAGCCCGAAGCACTTTTCACGACGCCCGATGACGTCATCAGAAGCCCGAAGCACTTTTCACGACGTCCCGATGACGTCATCAGAAGCCCGAAGCACTTTTCACGACGTCCCGATGACGTCATCAGAAGCCCGAAGCACTTTTCACGACGTCCCGATGACGTCATCAGAAGCCCGAAGCACTTTTAACGACGTCCCGATGACGTTATCAGAAGCCCGAAGCACTTTTAACGACGTCCCGATGACGTCATCAGAAACCCGAAGCACTTTCACGACGTCCCGATGACGTCATCAGAAGCCCGAAGCACTTTTCACGACGTCCCGATGACGTCATCAGAAGCCCGAAGCACTTTTAACGACGTCCCCATGACGTCATCAGAAGCCCGAAGCACTTTTCACGACGTCCCGATGACGTCATCAGAAGCCCGAAGCACTTTTCACGACGTCCCGATGACGTCATCAGAAGCCCGAAGCACTTTTCACGACGTCCCGATGACGTCATCAGAAGCCCGAAGCCCTTTTCACGACGTCCCGATGACGTCATCAGAAGCCCGAAGCACTTTTCACGACGTCCCGATGACGTCATCAGAAGCCCGAAGCACTTTTCACGACGTCCCGATGACGTCATCAGAAGCCCGAAGCACTTTTAACGATGTCCCGATGACGTCATCAGAAGCCCGAAGCACTTTTCACGTCGTCCCGATGACGTCATCAGAAGTCCGAAGAAGTTTTCTCGACGTCCCGATGACGTCATCAGAAGCCCGAAGCACTTTTAACGACGTCCCGATGACGTCATCAGAAGCCCGAAGCACTTTTCACGACGTCCCGATGACGTCATCAGAAGCCCGAAGCACTTTTCACGACGTCCCGATGACGTCATCAGAAGCCCGAAGCACTTTTCACGACGTCCCGATGACGTCATCAGAAGCCCGAAGCACTTTTCACGACGTCCCGATGACGTCATCAGAAGCCCGAAGCACTTTTAACGACGTCCCGATGACGTCATCAGAAGCCCGAAGCACTTTTCACGACGTCCCGATGACGTCATCAGAAGCCCGAAGCACTTTTCACGACGTCCCGATGACGTCATCAGAAGCCCGAAGCACTTTTAACGACGTCCCGATGACGTCATCAGAAGCCCGAAGCACTTTTCACGACGTCCCGATGACGTCATCAGAAGCCCGAAGCACTTTTCACGACGTCCCGATGACGTCATCAGAAGCCCGAAGCACTTTTAACGACGTCTAGATGACGTCATCAGAAGCCCGAAGCACTTTTCACGACGTCCCGATGACGTCATCAGAAGCCCGAAGCACTTTTCACGACGTCCCGATGACGTCATCAGAAGCCCGAAGCACTTTTCACGACGTCCCGATGACGTCATCAGAAGCCCGAAGCACTTTTAACGACGTCCCGATGACGTCATCAGAAGCCCGAAGCACTTTTCACGACGTCCCGATGACGTCATCAGAAGCCCGAAGCACTTTTAACGACGTCCCGATGACGTCATCAGAAGCCCGAAGCACTTTTAACGACGTCCCGATGACGTCATCAGAAGCCCGAAGCACTTTTAACGACGTCCCGATGACGTCATCAGAAGCCCGAAGCACTTTTCACGACGTCCCGATGACGTCATCAGAAGCCCGAAGCACTTTTCACGACGTCCCGATGACGTCATCAGAAGCCCGAAGCACTTTTAACGACGTCCCGATGACGTCATCAGAAGCCCGAAGCACTTTTCACGACGTCCCGATGACGTCATCAGAAGCCCGAAGCACTTTTCACGACGTCCCGATGACGTCATCAGAAGCCCGAAGCACTTTTCACGACGTCCCGATGACGTCATCAGAAGCCCGAAGCACTTTTCACGACGTCCCGATGACGTCATCAGAAGCCCGAAGCACTTTTCACGACGTCCCGATGACGTCATCAGAAGCCCGAAGCACTTTTCACGACGTCCCGATGACGTCATCAGAAGCCCGAAGCACTTTTAACGACGTCCCGATGACGTCATCAGAAGCCCGAAGCACTTTTAACGACGTCCCGATGACGTCATCAGAAGCCCGAAGCACTTTTAACGACGTCCCGATGACGTCATCAGAAGTCCGAAGCACTTTTCGCGACGTCCCGATGACGTCATCAGAAGCCCGAAGCACTTTTAACGACGTCCCGATGACGTCATCAGAAGCCCGAAGCACTTTTCACGTCGTACCGATGACGTCATCAGAAGTCCGAAGCACTTTTCACGACGTCCCGATGACGTCATCAGAAGCCCGAAGCACTTTTAACGACGTCCCGATGACGTCATCAGAAGTCCGAAGCACTTTTCACGACGTCCCGATGACGTCATCAGAAGCCCGAAGCACTTTTAACGACGTCCCGATGACGTCATCAGAAGCCCGAAGCACTTTTAACGACGTCCCGATGACGTCATCAGAAGCCCGAAGCACTTTTCACGACGTCCCGATGACGTCATCAGAAGCCCGAAGCACTTTTCACAACGTCCCGATGACGTCATCAGAAGCCCGAAGCGACTTTCACGACGTCCCGATGACGTCATCAGAAGCCCCGAGCGCTTTTCACGACGTCCCGATGGCGTCATCAGAAGCCCGAAGCACTTTTCACGACGTCCCGATGACGTCATCAGAAGCCCGAAGCACTTTTAACGACGTCCCGATGACGTCATCAGAAGCCCGAAGCACTTTTCACGACGTCCCGATGACGTCATCAGAAGCCCGAAGCACTTTTAACGACGTCCCGATGACGTCATCAGAAGCCCGAAGCGCTTTTCACGACGTCCCGATGACGTCATCAGAAGCCCGAAGCACTTTTCACGACGTCCCGATGACGTCATCAGAAGCCCGAAGCACTTTTCACGACGTCCCGATGACGTCATCAGAAGCCCGAAGCACTTTTCACGACGTCCCGATGACGTCATCAGAAGCCCGAAGCACTTTTCACGACGTCCCGATGACGTCATCAGAAGCCCGAAGCACTTTTCACGACGTCCCGATGACGTCATCAGAAGCCCGAAGCACTTTTCACGACGTCCCGATGACGTCATCAGAAGCCCGAAGCACTTTTCACGACGTCCCGATGACGTCATCAGAAGCCCGAAGCACTTTTCACGACGTCCCGATGACGTCATCAGAAGCCCGAAGCACTTTTCACGACGTCCCGATGACGTCATCAGAAGCCCGAAGCACTTTTCACGACGTCCCGATGACGTCATCAGAAGCCCGAAGCACTTTCCACGCCGTCCCGATGACGTCATCAGAAGCCCGAAGCACTTTTCACCACGTCCCGATGACGTCATCAGAAGCCCGAAGCACTTTTCACGACGTCCCGATGACGTCATCAGAAGCCCGAAGCACTTTTAACGACGTCCCGATGACGTCATCAGAAGCCCGAAGCACTTTTAACGACGTCCCGATGACGTCATCAGAAGACCGAAGCACTTTTCACGACGTCCCGATGACGTCATCAGAAGCCCGAAGCACTTTTAACGACGTCCCGAGAACGTCATCAGAAGCCCGAAGCACTTTTCACGTCGTACCGATGACGTCATCAGAAGCCCGAAGCACTTTTAACGACGTCCCGATGACGTCATCAGAAGCCCGAAGCACTTTTCACGACGTCCCGATGACGTCATCAGAAGCCCGAAGCACTTTTAACGACGTCCCGATGACGTCATCAGAAGCCCGAAGCACTTTTAACGACGTCCCGATGACGTCATCAGAAGACCGAAGCACTTTTCGCGACGCCCCGATGACGTCATCAGAAGCCCGAAGCACTTTTAACGACGTCCCGATGACGTCATCAGAAGCCCGAAGCACTTTTCACGACGTCCCGATGACGTCATCAGAAGCCCGAAGCACTTTTCACGACGTCCCGATGACGTCATCAGAAGCCCGAAGCACTTTTCACGACGTCCCGATGACGTCATCAGAAGCCCGAAGCACTTTTAACGACGTCCCGATGACGTCATCAGAAGCCCGAAGCACTTTTCACGACGTCCCGATGACGTCATCAGAAGCCCGAAGCACTTTTAACGACGTCCCGATGACGTCATCAGAAGCCCGAAGCACTTTTCACGACGTCCCGATGACGTCATCAGAAGCCCGAAGCACTTTTAACGACGTCCCGATGACGTCATCAGAAGCCCGAAGCACTTTTCACGACGTCCCGATGACGTCATCAGAAGCCCGAAGCACTTTTCACGACGTCCCGATGACGTCATCAGAAGCCCGAAGCACTTTTAACGACGTCCCGATGACGTCATCAGAAGCCCGAAGCACTTTTCACGACGTCCCGATGACGTCATCAGAAGCCCGAAGCACTTTTAACGACGTCCCGATGACGTCATCAGAAGCCCGAAGCACTTTTCACGTCGTACCGATGACGTCATCAGAAGCCCGAAGCACTTTTAACGACGTCCCGATGACGTCATCAGAAGCCCGAAGCACTTTTAACGACGTCCCGATGACGTCATCAGAAGCCCGAAGCACTTTTCACGACGTCCCGATGACGTCATCAGAAGCCCGAAGCACTTTTAACGACGTCCCGATGACGTCATCAGAAGCCCGAAGCACTTTTAACGACGTCCCGATGACGTCATCAGAAGCCCGAAGCACTTTTCACGACGTCCCGATGACGTCATCAGAAGCCCGAAGCACTTTTAACGACGTCCCGATGACGTCATCAGAAGCCCGAAGCACTTTTAACGACGTCCCGATGACGTCATCAGAAGCCCGAAGCACTTTTCACGTCGTACCGATGACGTCATCAGAAGCCCGAAGCACTTTCCACGTCGTACCGATGACGTCATCAGAAGTCCGAAGCACTTTTCACGACGTCCCGATGACGTCATCAGAAGCCCGAAGCACTTTTCACGTC
The DNA here is from genome assembly GCA_029168955.1 of Aplectana chamaeleonis. Taxonomy (NCBI): domain Eukaryota; kingdom Metazoa; phylum Nematoda; class Chromadorea; order Rhabditida; family Cosmocercidae; genus Aplectana; species Aplectana chamaeleonis. The sequence continues at coordinate 287,425 of JAPDOI010000207.1, read as the reverse complement.
GTACCGATGACGTCATCAGAAGCCCGAAGCACTTTTAACGACGTCCCGATGACGTCATCAGAAGTCCGAAGCACTTTTAACGACGTCCCGATGGCGTCATCAGAAGCCCGAAGCACTTTTAACGACGTCCCGATGACGTCATCAGAAGCCCGAAGCACTTTTCACGTCGTACCGATGACGTCATCAGAAGCCCGAAGCACTTTTAACGACGTCCCGATGACGTCATCAGAAGCCCGAAGCACTTTTAACGACGTCCCGATGACGTCATCAGAAGCCCGAAGCACTTTTCGCGACGTCCCGATGACGTCATCAGAAGCCCGAAGCACTTTTAACGACGTCCCGATGACGTCATCAGAAGCCCGAAGCACTTTTCACGACGTCCCGATGACGTCATCAGAAGCCCGAAGCACTTTTAACGACGTCCCGATGACGTCATCAGAAGCCCGAAGCACTTTTAACGACGTCCCGATGACGTCATCAGAAGCCCGAAGCACTTTTCACGACGTCCCGATGACGTCATCAGAAGCCCGAAGCACTTTTCACGACGTCCCGATGACGTCATCAGAAGCCCGAAGCACTTTTCACGACGTCCCGATGACGTCATCAGAAGCCCGAAGCACTTTTCACGACGTCCCGATGACGTCATCAGAAGCCCGAAGCACTTTTAACGACGTCCCGATGACGTCATCAGAAGCCCGAAGCACTTTTCACGACGTCCCGATGACGTCATCAGAAGCCCGAAGCACTTTTCACGACGTCCCGATGACGTCATCAGAAGCCCGAAGCACTTTTCACGACGTCCCGATGACGTCATCAGAAGCCCGAAGCACTTTTCACGACGTCCCGATGACGTCATCAGAAGCCCGAAGCACTTTTCACGACGTCCCGATGACGTCATCAGAAGCCCGAAGCACTTTTCACGACGTCCCGATGACGTCATCAGAAGCCCGAAGCACTTTTCACGACGTCCCGATGACGTCATCAGAAGCCCGAAGCACTTTTCACGACGTCCCGATGACGTCATCAGAAGCCCGAAGCACTTTTCACGACGTCCCGATGACGTCATCAGAAGCCCGAAGCACTTTTCACGACGTCCCGATGACGTCATCAGAAGCCCGAAGCACTTTTCACGACGTCCCGATGACGTCATCAGAAGCCCGAAGCACTTTTCACGACGTCCCGATGACGTCATCAGAAGCCCGAAGCACTTTTCACGACGTCCCGATGACGTCATCAGAAGCCCGAAGCACTTTTCACGACGTCCCTATGACGTCATCAGAAGCCCGAAGCACTTTTCACGACGTCCCGATGACGTCATCAGAAGCCCGAAGCACTTTTCACGACGTCCCGATGACGTCATCAGAAGCCCGAAGCACTTTTCACGACGTCCCGATGACGTCATCAGAAGCCCGAAGCACTTTTCACGACGTCCCAATGACGTCATCAGAAGCCCGAAGCACTTTTCACGACGTCCCGATGACGTCATCAGAAGCCCGAAGCACTTTTCACGACGTCCCGATGACGTCATCAGAAGCCCGAAGCACTTTTCACGACGTCCCGATGACGTCATCAGAAGCCCGAAGCACTTTTCACGACGTCCCGATGACGTCATCAGAAGCGCGAAGCACTTTTCACGACGTCCCGATGACGTCATCAGAAGCCCGAAGCACTTTTCACGACGTCCCGATGACGTCATCAGAAGCCCGAAGCACTTTTAACGACGTCCCGATGACGTCATCAGAAGCCCGAAGCACTTTTCACGACGTCCCGATGACGTCATCAGAAGCCCGAAGCACTTTTCACGACGTCCCGATGACGTCATCAGAAGCCCGAAGCACTTTTAACGACGTCCCGATGACGTCATCAGAAGCCCGGAGCACTTTTCACGACGTCCCGATGACGTCATCAGAAACCCGAACCACCTTCAACGACGTCCCGATGGCGTCAGCATAAGCCCGAAGCACTTTCAACGACGTCCCGATGACGTCATCATAAGCCCGAAGCACTTTTAACGACGTCCCGATGACGTCATCAGAAGCCCGGAGCACTTTTCACGACGTCCCGATGACGTCATTAGAAGCCCGAAGCACTTTTCACGACGTCCCGATGACGTCATCAGAAGCCCGAAGCACTTTTAACGACGTCCCGATGACGTCATCAGAAGCCCGAAGCCCTTTTCACGACGTCCCGATGACGTCATCAGAAGCCCGAAGCACTTTTCACTACGTCCCGATGACGTCATCAGAAGCACGAAGCACTTTTAACGACGTCCCGATGACGTCATCAGAAGCCCGAAGCACTTTCACGACGTCCCGATGACGTCATCAGAAGCCCGGAGCACTTTTCACGACGTCCCGATGACGTCATCAGAAGCCCGAAGCACTTTTAACGACGTTCCGATGACGTCATCAGAAGCCCGAAGCACTTTTCACGACGTCCCGATGACGTCATCAGAAGCCCGAAGCACTTTTCACGACGTCCCGATGACATCATCAGAAGCCCGAAGCACTTTTCACGACGTCCCGATGACGTCATCAGAAGCCCGAAGCACTTTTAACGACGTCCCGATGACGTCATCAGAAGCCCGAAGCACTTTTCACGACGTCCCGATGACGTCATCAGAAGCCCGAAGCACTTTTCACGACGTCCCGATGACGTCATCAGAAGCCCGAAGCACTTTTAACGACGTCCCGATGACGTCATCAGAAGCCCGAAGCACTTTTCACGACGTCCCGATGACGTCATCAGAAGCCCGAAGCACTTTTCACGACGTCCCGATGACGTCATCAGAAGCCCGAAGCACTTTTCACGACGTCCCGATGACGTCATCAGAAGCCCGAAGCACTTTTCACGACGTCCCGATGACGTCATCAGAAGCCCGAAGCACTTTTAACGACGTCCCGATGACGTCATCAGAAGCCCGAAGCACTTTTCACGTCGTACCGATGACGTCATCAGAAGTCCGAAGCACTTTTCACGACGTCCCGATGACGTCATCAGAAGCCCGAAGCACTTTTAACGACGTCCCGATGACGTCATCAGAAGCCCGAAGCACTTTTAACGACGTCCCGATGACGTCATCAGAAGCCCGAAGCACTTTTTACGACGTCCCGATGACGTCATCAGAAGCCCGAAGCACTTTTCACGACGTCCTGACGACGTCATCGGAAGCCCGATGCACTTTTAACGTCGTCCAGATGACGTCATCAGAAGCCCGAAGCACTTTTCTCGACGTCCCGATGACGTTATCAGAAGCCCGAAGCACTTTTCACGACGTCCCGATGACGTCATCAGAAGCCCGAAGCACTTTTAACGACGTCCCGATGACGTCATCAGAAGCCCGAAGCACTTTTCACGACGTCCCGATGACGTTATCAGAAGCCCGAAGCACTTTTCACGACGTCCCGATGACGTCATCAGAAGCCCGAAGCACTTTTAACGACGTCCCGATGACGTCATCAGAAGCCCGAACACTTTTTACGACGTCCCGATGACGTCATCAGAAGCCCGAAGCACTTTTCTCGACGTTCCGATGACGTCATCAGAAGCCCGAAGCACTTTTCACGACGTCCCGATGACGTATCAGAAGCCCGAAGCACTTTTAACGACGTCCCGATGACGTCATCAGAAGCCCGAAGCACTTTTCACGACGTCCCGATGACGTCATCAGAAGCCCGAAGCACTTTTAACGACGTCCCGATGACGTCATCAGAAGCCCGAAGCACTTTTCACGACGTCCCGATGACGTCATCAGAAGCCCGAAGCACTTTTCACGACGTCCCGATGACGTCATCAGAAGCCAGATGCACTTTTCACGACGTCCCGATGACGTCATCAGAAGCCCGAAGCACTTTTCACGACGTCCCGATGACGTCATCAGAAGCCCGAAGCACTTTTCACGACGTCCCGATGACGTCATCAGAAGCCCGAAGCACTTTTCACGACGTCCCGATGACGTCATCAGAAGCCCGAAGCACTTTTAACGACGTCCCGATGACGTCATCAGAAGCCCGAAGCACTTTTCACGACGTCCCGATGACGTCATCAGAAGCCCGAAGCACTTTCACGACGTCCCGATGACGTCATCAGAAGCCCGAAGCACTTTTCACGACGTCCCGATGACGTCATCAGAAGCCCGAAGCACTTTTCGCGACGTCCCGATGACGTCATCAGAAGCCCGAAGCACTTTTCACGACGTCCCGATGACGTCATCAGAAGCCCGAAGCACTTTTCACGACGTCCCGATGACGTCATCAGAAGCCCGAAGCACTTTTCACGACGTCCCGATGACGTCATCAGAAGCCCGAAGCACTTTTCATGACGTCCCGATGACGTCATCAGAAGCCCGAAGCACTTTTCACGACGTCCCGATGACGTCATCAGAAGCCCGAAGCACTTTCTACGACGTCCCGATGACGTCATCAGAAGCCCGAAGCACTTTTCACGACGTCCCGATGACGTCAGCAGAAGCCCGAAGCACTTTTCACGACGTCCCGATGACGTCATCAGAAGCCCGAAGCACCTTCCACGACGTCCCGATGACGTCATCAGAAGCCCGAAGCACTTTTCACGACGTCCCGATGACGTCATCAGAAGCCCGAAGCACTTTTCACGACGTACCGATGACGTCAGCAGAAGCCCGAAGCGCTTTTCACGACGTCCCGATGACGTTATCAGAAGCCAGATGCACTTTTCACGACGTCCCGATGACGTCAGCAGAAGCCCGAAGCACTTTTCACGACGTCCCGATGACGTCATCAGAAGCCCGAAGCACTTTTCACGACGTCCCGATGACGTCATCAGAAGCCCGAAGCACTTTTAACGACGTCCCGATGACGTCATCAGAAGCCCGAAGCACTTTTCACGACGTCCCGATGACGTCATCAGAAGCCCGAAGCACTTTTCACGACGTCCCGATGACGTCATCAGAAGCCCGAAGCACTTTTCACGACGTCCCGATGACGTCATCAGAAGCCCGAAGCACTTTTCACGACGTCCCGAGGACGTCATCAGAAGCCCGAAGCACTTTTCACGACGTCCCGATGACGTCATCAGAAGCCCGAAGCACTTTTCACGACGTCCCGATGACGTCATCAGAAGCCCGAAGCACTTTTCACGACGTCCCGATGACGTTATCAGAAGCCCGAAGCACTTTTAACGACGTCCCGATGACGTTATCAGAAGCCAGAAGCACTTTTCACGACGTCCCGATGACGTCATCAGAAGCCAGATGCACTATTCACGACATACCTATGACGTCATCAGAAGCCAAATGCACTTTTCACGACGTCTTGATGACGTCATCAGAAGCCCGAAGCACTTTTCACGACGTCCCGATGACGTCACCAGAAGCCAGATTCACTTTTCACGACGTCCCGATGACGTCATCAGAAGCCCGAAGCACTTTTAACGACGTCCCGATGACGTCATCAGAAGCCCGAACACTTTTTACGACGTCCCGATGACGTCACCAGAAGCCAGATGCACTTTTCACGACGTCCCGATGACGTCATCAGAAGCCAGATGCACTTTTCACGACGTCCCGATGACGTCATCAGAAGCCAGATGCACTATTCACGACATACCTATGACGTCATCAGAAGCCAAATGCACTTTTCACGACGTCCCGATGACGTCATTAGAAGCCCGAAGCACTTTTCACGACGTCCTGGGGAGAAAACTCAGGACAAGATTGAGTTCATTGCTTCCGAAAGTCCAGAGCTCAAATGATCCGCTCAGGAATGAAATCCGAGCGAGAATGAAACGGCAGTTTGACAGAAAACATGGAGCTGTCGGCAAAGAATTCACGATTGGCGATGCTGTATATGTACAGCAGTGGAAAGCACCACATTTTGTATGGTCTAAAGGAAAGATCACAAGACGCCTCGGAGCCGTGAATTATGAAGTTGAGTTGTTTGGAAGGACCGTTAGGAAGTATGCAAATCAGATACGCCGTTGTTATAATGAGGAAGCCTCAGGAGAGGGCGCAGCATCGAAGACTTCGCTTGATGTGCTAGAGCTCGATGATGTGTTGTCCTGTAAACCTGCAACCGAGCCGAATGAAATAGTCCACGACAACGACTCCACAATGGCCAATCCGACGACGCAACCACAATCTGATGCGACTTCATGTCAAGTCAACCAATTCGACGTTCCACGAGGATAATACGGCCAGTTCAACGATATGGTGTTGAAATATGATGTAGTGGTTAAATTGTTGACTTTTCATAGTGACCTAGGTTTCGTTGTATAGTAGATTGTACTTATAGTAGTTTTGTTCTTAATTTGTAATAACTTCACTACTAGGGGAGGTGTTGTGGCCGTCTGGTCACCGCGTTTGACCTCTGCAATTAGGGGATGCGTTATCGGCAGCCGTGTGGCCCGTGACCGCCCACGTTGAGTATTTCTCGTTGTTCTGTCTACCGATCTAGGTGGTCTAGCGGGAAAACAAGCCGTATAAAAGGCGACTAGATTTAATACTAAGTATGTTAGCTGTGCTCTGGTGTTCTTCTCTGGTGTGCCTGCTGTTGGATATTTCTACTAATAAACTATTACTGGCACTCGTCAGCCGCAGTTTCTGAAGGTTTTCTCTCGTTTGAATAGAGAATTGGCACGGCCGAAAAAAGACCGTTGAAATCTTGTATCCACAGTGATACAAATAATAATAGTAACAATAATAATAATAATATTAATAATAATAATAATAATAATAATAATAATAATAAAAATAATAATAATAATAATAATAATAATAGAAGTAATAATACTAATAGCAATTATAATAATAATGATAACTACCGTGACCTGGCGAAGTTTTGGCACACAGAATCTTTTGCGTGAGCCAACTACCTGAGACGGATTAGTTAGTTAGAACGGTGGTGACTGACTTCCGTCTAACCGAAAGTTGCTGTACGTAGGTATGGACTCTCTGAGCAGAGCAGGGTGCCGTACATTTACAGCAGGCCGTGGGGTATCACAATGTGGGAACAAAAAGCAAAACCTAAGAAGCCAGCAGTAAACCGTCGGTTGCTACCGGCATAAAATTCGCAACCCCTTCTGCACTTCGTTCCCTTACTCTGCCAATTGGAGACTTGGTGCCCCAGCAAAAGAGACTTGATGCTCATGTACAAGTCGGCATGAAGTCCTAATTTACCGCGCTAAATTGACTGTATGAGTGAATTTACCGCTAGGAAGGTGAGAATGAGGTGAATTTCCCGTGAAAATGGTGCGAACTGGCAGCGAGAGGGTCCAATTTACCCCGAAAATGAGGTGAATTAACCTCGAAAAATGGGTGAATTTACCCCGAAAATTTCACGAATTTGAAGGTCCACAGCAAGGAAGCCCCCTTGTCCGCAACATGAGCGTAATCTTCACCGAGGTCTGCGGTGAGGAGCCACCCTCTGCGGACCCCGGCGTAACTCGTCCCCGTCGTGAGGATACCCACTGTATCCTCCCAGCAGCAAAATTATGCTGGCCTCCGGAGAGTGACCCGAAGTCACCTTTCAGGGCCGGCAGCAGAATGCCGAATGAGTACTCTGGTGGGATGAGGCTGTTTTTATACCGGCGGTGCTCATAGTAAACACATTGAGACGTGATTATTCGTTTTATCATGTTTTCGCTGGGATGTTTTCATTTGTTTAGAAATTTCTGAGATGCGAGCAACGGCGGTAATTTCACCCTTTGCGCTGAGTGGTATCCAGCCGCTCAACAACTGATATGCATTAACATGTTAGCGCTGACGGTATTTTCACTCTTTGCGCTGACTGATATCCAACCGCTCAGCAAATTCACCCTTTGCGCGGATAAGCTTTCATGACGGCGCTAAAGGTGAATTTGATGCCTTATGATAACAAAGCGTGATAAAGGCCGCTTTCGCCGAAGCATCAAGTCTCGAATTGGCAGAGTACGTCGCTACCCACTGCCCTTTCTTCCAATTTGTAGAGTTCACAATCTATTAATCTCGCCTTACCGTCTCTATCATGATAAGGACAAACGCATTCTCATTTTATATGATGTTTCCCTAGTTCACCAACGTCATGCCCTTGTTCTCAATGAATGAAATTAGTAGGTGGTTGTTTATGTTTTGTGGTGCAGATTTTGATAAGCTCAGACTTGCAACATATAAAAACTGGTTTTGGAAGTTAGGGAATCGAAATGACTGAGCGGTTGCAATGAGTGGCGAACAGAGAAGGTGCGGAAGTGGACCTGCTGCTTGTTTCCTAAAACTGGCAAGAAAATGTCTCAGGAGTTCTGCGTCAATCTCGAAACGCGTCGCACGCTTCTCAAAATTCATGTTTTCTAATCTGTTTTCTTCTCCACAAAGGTTAAGATTTAGCATTAAAAAATTTAAAAAACCTTTTTTCAAATTCTTCACTCTTGGTAACGTCCTGCACACTCCCACTGCGGTCCTGCTAACTTTTGATGACCTGCACACTCCCACTCGTGACCTGTGCATTTTCTATGACGCCCTGCACACTCCCACTGGGGTCCTGCACACTCCCACTGGGGACCTGCGCACCCTCTATGACGTCCTGCACCCTACCATTTGGGTCCTGCACACTATCTGTGACGTGCTGCACACTCGCGTTGGGGTCCTGCACACATTCAATGACGTCCTGCGCACTCCTACTCAGGACCTGCACATTTTCTGTTATGTCCTGCACACTCCAGCTGGGGTCCTGCACAATTTCTATGACGTCCTGCACACTCCCGCTGGGGACCTGCACATTTTCTATGATGTCCTGCGCACTTCCACCGGGGTCCTGCACACTTTCTATGACGTCCTGCACACTTCCTCTGGGGTCCTGCACATTTTCTACGATGTCCTGCACACTCCCGCTGGGGTCCTGCACAATTTCTATGACGTTCTGCACACTCCCTTTTGGGGTCCTGTACACTTTTAATGTCGTCCTGCACACTCCCGCTGGGGACCTGCACATTTTCTATGATGTCCTGCGCACTTCAACCGGGGTCCTGCACACTTTCTATGACGTCCTGCACACTTCCTCTGGGGTCCTGCACATTTTCTACGATGTCCTGCACACTCCCGCTGGGGTCCTGCACAATTTCTATGACGTCCTGCACACTCCCTTTTGGGGTCCTGTACACTTTCAATGACGTCCTGCACACTCCCGCTGGGGACCTGCACATTTTCTATGATGTCCTGCACACTTCCACCGGGGTCCTGCACACTTTCTATGACGTCGTGCATACTCCCACTGGAGTCCTGCACACTTTCTACGACGTCCTGCACACTTCCGCTGGGGTCCTGCACACTTTCCATGACGCCCTGCACACTACCACTGGGGTCCTCCACACTTTCTATGACGTCCTGCACACTTCCGCTGGGGTCCTGCACATTCGTACTTAGGGCCTGCGCACTTTCTATGACGTCCTGCACACTCCGATTAGGGTCCTGCACACTTTCTATGACTTCTTGCACACCCTCACTGGGGTCCTGCACTCCTTTTATGACGCCCCGCATTTTTTGCATCGCTAGACGACTCGCAGAAGTTATCATGACCCACGGCCAAAAGTGCGCTCCACGGACAAACTCGGTTGCCCCGAGGCACGTAAGAGGTGACTCGGGCTGATTTTTGGTAATCGATAAATGTCGCACCCACCTAAATGTTGGTACCATTTCATACAAGTTTTGATCGCCCATTCCTAAGATAAGCGGGACACATGCACATACATACATACACACACACACACACACACACACACACACACACACACACACACACACACACACACACACACACACACATCGGGACATAACTGCTTTAAGTATAAGGATAATAATAATAATAATAATAATAATAATAGAATAATAATAATAATAATAATAATAATAATGATAATAATAATAATGGGGGTGTGTATACAAGTCTGTTGGTACCTGCTCGTTGGTGCCCCTGCTTCTATTGAACCCAGCAGACATTTGAGTGTACACAGGGAACGTTCGAGCGATATAGCGTGCACAACTATATCGCGAAAGTATCCCGCACATTGCATAAAGGTGTCGCCGTCCGGCACACCAAGATCTCTGGTCCATAACACCTTAGGATCCGTACCTAGGGAGTTCATGGAGTCTTCGATCACAAGCCACAGTTTCGCCACCCTGAACTGTCGATCGCTGTCGAGTGATATCCAAAAAACTGCGCTATCCAGACTTCTGAGCTATTTCCATGCACCGTTTGCTGCTTTGCAGGAAACCCGCCTCAAGGATAGACCCGTCATCAGCGTCGGAGAGTACACCATCTACCGCGGTAACGCTGACGGTAGGAGAGTGGGAGGCTGTGCAATAGCTGTAAGGAAGGATTTCAATGGTATGGTCAAGGAGTTCGGCTCAACGTCGTGCCAGAATGCATTCGTACGACTGCGGGATCACATAGGACTCAATCTGTGGATAGTGAGTGCTCATGCGCCCACTGGCGTTTGACACTGTCAACTCGGGCATACTGTCTGAAAAGCTATTGAGGTCCACCATCCCGCCTTGGCAGAAGCGATGGATAACCGCACTCATCAAAGGACGCCGAGCAAAAGTGCTGTTCCAGATACATGTCTCTAATAGCGTCCCGATCGCTGCCGGTGTCCCTCATGGAGGAGTCATATCGCCTGCTCTGTTCAGTCTTTACCTTGAAGATTTGTCCGTCCCCCAAGTGACATCAAAGTCGTTGCGTACGCGGATGACATCACCATCTTGTGCCGGGACAGAGACATTAATGTAGCTGCACGCAAGATCAATAGCTATAACGTCGTCCTGAAGAGCTTTCTCGATGATATTATGCTCACTGTCTCTGCCGCTAAATCATCTGTATCAGTTTTCTCCACTGACCCTGAGGAACACTGTGCTCACCCCGTTGTGAACTGGGAAAACGCTCTTCTGTCTGCCGCACGTTTCCCGAAGATGCTTGGTCTAGTATTGGATTCTTCGTTGAAGTTCCATGAAAACACTGAGCAGAAACAGGCTACAGTGAGATCCAAGCTCAACGTCTTACGAGCTCTGGGAGGTACGTCGTGGGGAAGCAGTAAGGAGACGATTCTGACCACGTACAAGGCAATCTTGCAGCCGGCGTTGGAGTATGCGGCACCGGTTTGGCAACACATAGTATCGGATTCATCGTGGGCAAAGATGCAGCAAGTTCCAAATGCTGCACTTCGGATTGCCACTGGGTGTGCAAAGAGCACTCCAGTGGAGCATCTCCATGCTGAAGCCCGATTATGAATCCTGTTAGAGAGAGATATCAGAAGGCCTATCGCGGATGCTCCCGAGAAAGTCAATATACAAAGATGGACGGACTCCCAATTGGATCCTCTTCGTCTTTTACGTGCGGTTTCGTCAGGGATCACTTGAGTAGGGTTGCTGTCAACCCCATATTGGGGATCGCACCACCTGAAGTCAGCAACACCGAGATGGAACTCGGTAGGCGGGCTAGATGTTCCTCGCCTCGTTGCGCTGCGCGCATTCTTCTATGCTGATGTCATACTTGCATAGGATCGACAGCAGTAAGCCTGACGAGTGTCCAGATCGTGGCAACCCTGGCCACACTACAGCACATATATTCGACTGTCCGAAGAGGCCCACCTCACTGACGACAATGGATTTGTGGTTGAATCCAACTTCGGTCGCCCGTTTCTTGAACCTATGAAAAAATCCCTCCTGAGGCTGCAAAGAAGAAGAAGAAGTTCCAGCTCATTTAATGTGTAATTGTATCCATTAAATCGGTAAAAGACATTGGTTTCTTCAGCGCAGATGACAGAAGAGTTTCACTACAGTACCGCTCTTTTTTTTTGCAAAAACGGCGTTTTGCGGCGTTTTTTGAGATCGCAAAGCGTCGCATCGCCATTACCCCTTTCAAAATTGACGAAATGAGTTTTTCAGGAAGCTTTCGTGTTCCTCTATGCGAGGCGAACGTAATGGTACGAGTAGAAAGCTCTTGTGTTTCCAGTATTCCGTTGAAAAATCTGTATTTCCTTCTAAGATTCACATCGATCACAAATCAAAACAGGACAGATTTCTGCTATCATGACCATCTGATGAGTTCATAATGAGGGATTTTCTGGTACAAATATTCATTTTTCGATAAACTTATGGAGTTGGATCTATGATTTTGTATCACCATCGTATAGCAATACATGGAGACAATGTAAAAATGACTTCAGAATTGAAATTGGACCACTTTGAAACAAGTTATGACGTTGCGGCGCTTTGTAAGCGGGAAAAAACGTCGCAAAACGCTTTCTTTGTAAGAAATTTGCTCGGTACTGTAGGTCTCCCGACTTTCTCTCAAGAAGAGCCGCATTTGACTCGGTTTTTGCCTTCAAAATCCAATTCGGTAAAACGCCCGTATTGTTGAGCAAATGTTTCAACCTCACATCCTCCAGAACTAGAAGGGGATGCCTGAAGCTCAGTATTATTACAACCAAAACCCAAAAAAGAGCCTTTTTTCTCCAACAGAGAAAATCCTGTCTTAAATAAGTACTGTTATCAAAAGAAACAATTCTCTTCGACTTTCTTAAGTTCTCGCGCACGTCACAGTGAACAAAAATGAGCTAATGAAAAAATCTTGACTAGGTAATCAGAGGAGTTCGTTCACGTTCTGAGTTGTTGGTAGCCTCCGAATGTCTTTTCTCAATCATCAGAATCTTGGCCCCTTAAAAATGCCAAAAAGGCAAAAAAGGGTTTTTCAAAAGGCACACCGATTCCTGCAAGATCCAAGATTACAAAATCGATTGATACAAAGTTGTAGCGTAAAGCTGCCTTTTTCAGACTTATGAACCCGTTGAGAACGAGTGTAGATCAGTCCGCTTGTCATCCGTTGGTGAGCTGATGGTAACACGTAATTGTGACAGGAAATTGATCAATTCTGCAAATGCGTTCTGCACCTTTTTTAAAATTGAAAAATGTTCACAGCGGTCACCAAAGGCGGTGTTCAATCATATTTCCGATTTAGAGCTCGTTAGCTCATACAAAGGGTTGACTCATGGCAGAGCTGAGTTTGTTAAAGGCACTGTTCGCGATAAAAATCGCTTTTCTGTTTTTATGCCTATCTTGAAACCGGTCCCATTCTGGTTCCAATGATGCTTCTGGAGTCGTACACGACCTTCTGTGAATGGAGTTATGATTCCTCGAAAATTGAGCTAGGGAAGCATGGTGGACGAATTGTCCGGGCTTGTAACTTCCGTCTTTTGCAGCCAATGTACGCGAGCTGACCTGAGTAAAGAGAGAAGTTGAGTGTTCCTTTGTTCACGTCGAGGGGCGGAAAGGGGTGGGGGCTTGCCCACAATGGCGGGGTTTGCCCACTTTTCTTAGCCGTTTTGCGGCTCCTGGGTAACTTTTCGTCCCGTGTCTCCAACGCTGTTCTGCTTCTTAGAGCCACGAGAAGCGTTTGTCATGAAAAATTCGAGAATGAAGTTTATCGCGAACAGTGCCTTCGAGAAATGGTGTAAAGAAGAAAAAATATAGGCAACGATTGAAACCGCACTCAATTTTTAACCAGAAACCAAAAGATTCAAGGTCCATTGCAACAGCAATATCGAAAACCGTCTCAAAACGAACAATCACTACCAATATACGCCCCGAAACTCCAACATGGTGTACAACCCTCCCCACTTCCACTGTAGCCGCAGGGGAAGTGGGTGATGCGAGCACACCACATTCAAGTTCGGAACCGTCTAGAGCGATTTACTGCTCGCTTTCAGCTGATATTGCTGTTGTAATGTGCCTCCTGCCGGCTTGTAGGCTCTATCCACAGAAAGGGAAGGGCCCGAACGCTCTGCGCGCGGCGCTCCAGCGACATCGTGAGCGCAGCGGCTTTCCGTCGCGCGCGTAGTACCAGTCAAACTGTCACTAGATGCCTCTCGTTTTGAGTGTTCCATCAACATATCCCTCGGAGCTCTTGATTTCCTATGAAAATTCACAGGCTGCTTTTTTTGTGAGCTCTGCATTCAGCTATACAAGTCTCACTCCACTCCTACAGCCTCACAAGGGCAACCATTCAATTGTAGTTTGAAGTGAGTGTAATAAAAATCTTGAATTAGCTGCCCGCCCCCGGATATACTAGGCTGGGTCGCGCTGACCGCAAGTCCCTTTCAGAGTGAACCCTTTGCATGTCAACTACACTTTGAACTGTTCAAAAAGAAGCCCAATTTTTGGATCCTTAGAACTGCTTGTACGGAAACTTTGATTAAAGGGAGGGGAATCAACAGAATTATCTCCGGCGGGGGATAGGCTAACGGCATTTTCAAACATGATAGCGAGTCCTATACAGATCACATGCAGAACAGCGCTACTGGCGTTTTCTGATCATATGAGGCTTTCAAGTAGCTTCGATAAATGGGATTTTTCTTCCTGTAAGTGCTAGTGGAAAGCCAGGCACATAGTAAGTGGCAGATATTGCATGGAACACCACATGACTGAACAAATGTTGGTGTATTATAGCACAAAATAGATTTTGCCGTTTGCCGGTCATTTTTGTGGTTTGCCGTTGCCGTTGCCGTTTGCCGAAATTTCAAATATCTTTGCCGCCCACCCCTGCTCCCCACCATAAAACGTGCCCACTGATACTGGCGGAAAACCCTTTTTGGGTGCCAAATGGCCGCCCCCCGGATGCATATCAAAGCGAACTTCTTACCAGTACTCGAGGAGATTGCGGACATTTTGGAATCTGGTGATTGTTCTGTGTTCACAACAATATGTACTTAACCATGTTTGTTATAGTTGAATTCCGATTCACTGTTTGAAAAACACTCCGATACCTTGGCGCCCATAATTATTGAACACTCTGCAATTACCGCACTTCACTCAGTGCTAGGGCCTGACATTGCTATACGAGACGCTATCCAACGAGGAAAATACACTTTTCGAGCAAAACATTTATAAAGCATATTAAAGCAACTACAATTCATAACACTATTGAATTATTATTATTATTCATGTGGTGTTCCATGCAATATCTGCCACTTACTATGTGCCTGGCTTTTCACTAGCCCTTACAGAAAGAAAAATCCCATTTATCGAAGCTACTTGAGAGCCTCATATGATCAGAAAACGCCAGTAGCGCTGTTCTGCATGTGATCTGTATAGGACTCGCTATCATGTTTGAAAATGCCGTTAGCCTATCCCCCGCCGGAGATAATTCTGTTGATTCCCCTCCCTTTAATCAAAGTTTCCGTACAAGCAGTTCTAAGGATCCAAAAATTGGGCTTCTTTTTGAACAGTTCAAAGTGTAGTTGACATGCAAAAGGTTCACTCTGAAAGGGACTTGCGGTCAGCGCGACCCAGCCTAGTATATCCGGGGGCGGGCAGCTAATTCAAGATTTTTATTACACTCACTTCAAACTACAATTGAATGGTTGCCCTTGTGAGGCTGTAGGAGTGGAGTGAGACTTGTATAGCTGAATGCAGAGCTCACAAAAAAAGCAGCCTGTGAATTTTCATAGGAAATCAAGAGCTCCGAGGGATATGTTGATGGAACACTCAAAACGAGAGGCATCTAGTGACAGTTTGACTGGTACTACGCGCGCGACGGAAAGCCGCTGCGCTCACGATGTCGCTGGAGCGCCGCGCGCAGAGCGTTCGGGCCCTTCCCTTTCTGTGGATAGAGCCTACAAGCCGGCAGGAGGCACATTACAACAACAATATCAGCTGAAAGCGAGCAGTAAATCGCTCTAGACGGTTCCGAACTTGAATGTGGTGTGCTCGCATCACCCACTTCCCCTGCGGCTACAGTGGAAGTGGGGGGGGGGGAGGGTTGTACACCATGTTCGAGTTTCGGGCCGTATATTGGTAGTGATTGTTCGTTTTGAGACGGTTTTCGATATTGCTGTTGCAATGGACCTTGAATCTTTTGGTTTCTGGTTAAAAATTGAGTGCGGTTTCAATCGTTGCCTATATTTTTTTCTTCTTTACACCATTTCTCGAAGGCACTGTTCGCGATAAACTTCATTCTCGAATTTTTCATGACAAACGCTTCTCGTGGCTCTAAGAAGCAGAACAGCGTTGGAGACACGGGACGAAAAGCTACCCAGGAGCCGCAAAACGGCTAAGAAAAGTGGGCAAACCCCGCCATTGTGGGCAAGCCCCACCCCTTTCCGCCCCTCGACGTGAACAAAGGAACACTCAACTTCTCTCTTTACTCAGGTCAGCTCGCGTACATTGGCTGCAAAAGACGGAAGTTACAAGCCCCGGACAATTCGTCCACCATGCTTCCCTAGCTCAATTTTCGAGGAATCATAACTCCATTCACAGAAGGTCGTGTACGACTCCAGAAGCATCATTGGAACCAGAATGGGACCGGTTTCAAGATAGGCATAAAAACAGAAAAGCGATTTTTATCGCGAACAGTGCCTTTAACAAACTCAGCTCTGCCATGAGTCAACCCTTTGTATAAGCTAACGAGCTCTAAATCGGAAATATGATTGAACACCGCCTTTGGTGACCGCTGTGAACATTTTTCAATTTTAAAAAAGGTGCAGAACGCATTTGCAGAATTGATCAATTTCCTGTCACAATTACGTGTTACCATCAGCTCACCAACGGATGACAAGCGGACTGATCTACACTCGTTCTCAACGGGTTCATAAGTCTGAAAAAAGGCAGCTTTTACGCTACAACTTTGTATCAATCGATTTTGTAATCTTGGATCTTGCAGGAATCGGTGTGCCTTTTGAAAAACCCTTTTTTGCCTTTTTGGCATTTTTAAGGGGCCAAGATTCTGATGATTGAGAAAAGACATTCGGAGGCTCCCAACAACTCAGAACGTGAACGAACTCCTCTGATTACCTAGTCAAGATTTTTTCATTAGCTCATTTTTGTTCACTGTGACGTGCGCGAGAACTTAAGAAAGTCGAAGAGAATTGTTTCTTTTGATAACAGTACTTATTTAAGACAGGATTCTTTCTGTTGGAGAAAAAAGGCTCTTTTTTGGGTTTTGGTTGTAATAATACTGAGCTTCAGGCATCCCCTTCTAGTTCTGGAGGATGTGAGGTTGAAACATTTGCTCAAAAATACGGGCGTTTTACCGAATTTGATTTTGAAGGCAAAAACCGAGTCAAATGCGGCTCTTCTTGAGAGAAAGTCGGGAGACCTACAGTACCGAGCAAATTTCTTACAAAGAAAGCGTTTTGCGACGTTTTTTCGCGCTTACAAAGCGCCGCAACGTCATAACTTGTTTCAAAGTGGTCCAATTTCAATTCTGAAGTCATTTTTACATTGTCTCCATGTATTCCTATACGATGGTGATACAAAATCATAGATCCAACTCCATAAGTTTATCGAAAAATGAATATTTGTACCAGAAAATCCCTCATTATGAACTGATCAGATGGTCATGATAGCAGAAATCTGTCCTGTTTTGATTTGTGATCGATGTGAATCTTAGAAGGAAATACAGATTTTTCAACGGAATACTGGAAACACAAGAGCTTTCTACTCGTACCATTACGTTCGCCTCGCATAGAGGAACACGAAAGCTTCCTGAAAAACTCATTTCGTCAATTTTGAAAGGGGTAATGGCGATGCGACGCTTTGCGATCTCAAAAAACGCCGAAAAACGCCGTTTTTGCAAAAAAAAAGAGCGGTACTGTAGTGAAACTCTTCTGTCATCTGCGCTGAAGAAACCAATGTCTTTTACCGATTTAATGGATACAATTACACATTAAATGAGCTGGAACTTCTTCTTCTTCTTTGCAGCCTCAGGAGGGATTTTTTCATAGGTTCAAGAAACGGGCGACCGAAGTTGGATTCAACCACAAATCCATTGTCGTCAGTGAGGTGGGCCTCTTCGGACAGTCGAATATATGTGCTGTAGTGTGGCCAGGGTTGCCACGATCTGGACACTCGTCAGGCTTACTGCTGTCGATCCTATGCAAGTATGACATCAGTATAGAAGAATGCGCGCAGCGCAACGAGGCGAGGAACATCTAGCCCGCCTACCGAGTTCCATCTCGGTGTTGCTGACTTCAGGTGGTGCGATCCCCAATATGGGGTTGACAGCAACCCTACTCAAGTGATCCCTGACGAAACCGCACGTAAAAGACGAAGAGGATCCAATTGGGAGTCCGTCCATCTTTGTATATTGACTTTCTCGGGAGCATCCGCGAAAGGCCTTCTGATATCTCTCTCTCTAACAGGATTCATAATCGGGCTTCAGCATGGAGATGCTCCACTGGAGTGCTCTTTGCACACCCAGTGGCAATCCGAAGTGCAGCATTTGGAACTTGCTGCATCTTTGCCCACGATGAATCCGATACTATGTGTTGCCAAACCGGTGCCGCATACTCCAACGCCGGCTGCAAGATTGCCTTGTACGTGGTCAGAATCGTCTCCTTACTGCTTCCCCACGACGTACCTCCCAGAGCTCGTAAGACGTTGAGCTTGGATCTCACTGTAGCCTGTTTCTGCTCAGTGTTTTCATGGAACTTCAACGAAGAATCCAATACTAGACCAAGCAGCTTCGGGAAACGTACGGCAGACAGACGAGCGTTTTCCCAGTTCACAACGGGGTGAGCACAGTGTTCCTCAGGGTCAGTGGAGAAAACTGATACAGATGATTTAGCGGCAGAGACAGTGAGCATCATATCATCGAGAAAGCTCTTCAGGACGACGTGATAGCTATTGATCTTGCGTGCAGCTACATTAATGTCTCTGTCCCGGCACAAGATGGTGATGTCATCCGCGTACGCAACGACTTTGATGTCACTTGGGGGACGGACAAATCTTCAAGGTAAAGACTGAACAGAGCAGGCGATATGACTCCTCCATGAGGGACACCGGCAGCGATCGGGACGCTATTAGAGACATGTATCTGGAACAGCACTTTTGCTCGGCGTCCTTTGATGAGTGCGGTTATCCATCGCTTCTGCCAAGGCGGGATGGTGGACCTCAATAGCTTTTCAGACAGTATGCCCGAGTTGACAGTGTCAAACGCCTTAGTGAGGTCCAGGGCTACACCAACAGTGCGTTGAGATTTATAGGCGTTGAAGCCATTCAAAACATAGCCACATTCTCCAGCAGCGCCGTGATGATAGAATATAATCTGCGGAATCCATGTTGGAGCTGCTGTTTGTTATTATGCTCGGCAAGCTCCTTCACGACCAGTTTCTCAGCGGCCTTGACAATGGGTGATAAAAGACTTATTGGCCTGTTTCCCTTCGCTGTGAATGGCGATTTACCACGCTTGGGCAACGGAATGACGCTTGCCACTTTCCTGTCTTGGGGTTGGATGCACGTGCGAAATGAAGTGTTGATGACGTCAGCCAGGATTGGTATAATCTCACTCGGCAGTTTCCTCAATACCGCTGGACTAATACCATCCGGCCCTATAGCCTTCGAGTTGCGCATCTCTTTTGCCACCTTTTCAATCTGCGCGGGCGTCACTGCTTCTGCTTCGTTAATGAGTGGCAACTAACAGAGCTCTCTTACAGTCACTCGATTCTGTTCCCCTCTCGCCTGAGTTATGAAAAAATTCTTTCCGAGAGCAGCTGCAGCCTCCTTTCCCGATTTGAAGACTCCATTCTCGAACTCGATCGTAGAATAGTTGGTGGAGGTGCTGTTTCTTGAGATCTTTTTTAGAACTTTCCAAGTTTATGCTCCGTCACTCTTGAAATTCATCTTCTCCGTGAATTTCATCCAACACTCCTTCCTGTGCTTGTCCAGATCTCGCTTAATCTCGCTATCCAGCTCAGCAATGGTCGGATCCAGGTGATCTGCGACTCTCTTTGCATCCCTTGACCTTATCTTCTCCAGAATTTCCCTAGTGACATTGGGAAAAAAGGTCTTAACTCGGCTCTCCGGAATGGCTGCTTTCATGGCCTTGCAAATCGCGTCGGTCAAGTGACGTTCTTTCTGGTGCACGTTTGCATTCCATAGGTAGTCAGCCACATGGCGAAGTGCCACCTCCCTGAACAAGCGCCAGTCTGCAAGGCAAAGCTTAAGATAAGATCTTTTACGGATACTTGAATAAGGAGCAAGAGAATTAGAGAGATCGATATGGACAAAGATGGGGATATGATCACTGGACAGAGTTGTAGTGGTCGACCAAGAGCAGGCGCTAGAGAAATTAGAAGATACAAGGGAGATGTCTGAAAGAGAGGATCGGCCGTTGGCCGGGAGGCGAGTGGGCTGATCATCGTTGGGAATGACCAGATCGCACTTCTCCGCCCATTCTTCGACGTCTTTTCCTCTAGCGTCATTGCCAAGCGATGAGCAGAATGTATGAGCCATATAATCGCCTGCAAAGACAACAGAGGGTAAAAGGGAGCAGTCGCACAACTGCTTGAGTAAGGGAGTAGGGTCGTATGATTGGGGACAGGATGTGGCAGGAGGGAAATATATGTTAAAAAGAGATATAGGTGTTTTAAGAGAGAGATAGATAAGTACCTTGGGGGTGTTTGGTATGAGACGAGAGGGTATGTTTGATAATACGAAAGTAGAAACTCCTTCGCCGAGAGTTGACCTTGGAGCATGATGAGCAGTGTAGCCAGGAATGTTAGGGTGACGAGCGTTAGCGGAAGGAGACATTTTGGTTTCCTGAACCATAATGATATCAGGATGATGAGTACGTGCGAAAAGAGAGAGTTCAGACAGCTTGGCTCGAAGGCCGTTGAGGTTGGTATGTACAATAGAGAGGGGGCGGTTAGTGAATGAGGGTTCAGAGTTGCTGGGGGCAGAGCACAGAACACAAAGGAAGGAAGGGTGGTGATGCCTCACAGAACTGAGACCCGAACAGGAGAGATGCACACACCTTTGGCATAGGGAGCACTGGACGCTGGTGTTTCTCCAGGTGACCTCCTTGCCGCATGTGGCGCATAGGTACTCCTGAGCGGATCCTGGATTCCTCTTGACGCCGGCCATTTGTAGTAGAATCTTTAGGAGAGCTGCGACCAGCCAGCACCTCTCCCATGACAAAAACCCTCTTCGCGGAGGGGTTAAAGTCGGTTTGCTCGGAGGTGGTCTTCTTTCCTCCACACCGCAACGGCACGAACGTAAGACATCTCGGCAGCAGCTGGAACTAGTAGCGGAAACTAGTCAAAATAGTTATTTGTAGCAAATTCAAATCGCTGACCCATACAGAAACTGAAGTGAGGGCAAATCTTGTAGTTTTAACGCATCTTTGCCGAAAATTTGCCGTTTTAGACGAAAATTTCGGCAAACGGCAACGGCAACGACAAATACCAAAAATGGCCGGCAAACGGCAAACGGCAATCGCCGCACACCCCTGGTGGAGAGAGAGATAACCTCGTCAACGGCGGCAGATCTTCGACGCCGCGTCGCGGAGAAGACTGTCGCGTCGGCGGCGAATGGGATCGAGCTCCGTCTCGAGTTGCTATCAGGGGCAATGAAACCTAAACTTGGCAAGTGAACTCCAGCAGACCTAAGCTTCCTCCTCAAGCTGTTATATCTTAAAGCTTCACGTTTGAAACCTTGAAATTCACCTAGAAAACTGAAAGTTTTAGTTCCTTTGTTCACTGAACAAATATGCAGCAGAAATGTGTCTCTAGGGTTTTATAAGATTCCGAACCGGTCAGCTTCACGCAGAAGCTGAAATTTGAAAATTTCAGTTTTCATCCTCAAGACCAAAAATTTCAGTCTTCTGGTTTTGGGGGTTTTCATGAGATTCAAATGTGTCAATGAGCTTCTACAAGGTTCTAAACTGATCAGCTTCACACAGAGCTTGTAATTTGAAAATTCTAATTTTTATCCTGAAAATCAAAGGAATCAATTCTCTGGCTTCAGACCAGTCATGAGGTTCGAATGTGTCGTTGAGATTCTTCTAGGAACTGGACAGTATACATTGGATAGGAATCGAAAAATTCGGATACTCGGATTTCGGATAACTCAAAAGTCAAAGGTCGCGGATATCCGACTCAAACGGATAGATTCAAAATAGCAACATCGGATAATCCGAGTCATTCGGATTGGGAGGCTAAACGGATAGTCGGATTTCGGATCAATCCGAGAATTACCTTTTTTCGCTGATTCGGAATATGGATCACTCGGATTTTGACGTTTTTTCGGTGAGTCGGAATCCGAATATCTGAGTCGTGTATCCGGTCGGATAGACAGACGTAGGTAAAATGCAAAAAGTCTATCGAAAATCGATAGCCCGGGGAAAATATTCAAGAAGAAAAAAACGTTTCTCTACCGTACCGTGATAAAACAATTCATTCATAATCATCTTCATCTCGAAGTATTTGCAAACCAATCCTATTTTTTTTAAATTCATTATTAACAATATCTTCTAAGTGAATGTAATGTTAAAGCATTAGCATAAATGAACATGATGAGTGTCAATTCTCCACATTGAATTCGTAAGTGCTATCGCAGTGGGGGGGGGCAGCGTGGTACCGCAATTGGCCAGGCCATTTTTTCGTGCCGCAACGACTCTCCTGTTTTCAGCAGGGGATTCAAACCCCGGGTAGGTGCTCAAATTCAGTGTGGCATAGTAAAATGGGCGTGGCCAAGTGCATCGCGCCATATTGCCCCCCCCGCTGCGATAGCGCCGAATTCGTAAATACCCGTGAGTTCCTGTCTAATCCTTTTCGAATAGGATTGCCCGTTCAATCAATACGCATGGTTTAGTAGCCAATCGTACTGTGTCCGTCGCAGC
This sequence comes from Aplectana chamaeleonis, assembly GCA_029168955.1. Lineage (NCBI taxonomy): Eukaryota > Metazoa > Nematoda > Chromadorea > Rhabditida > Cosmocercidae > Aplectana > Aplectana chamaeleonis. The sequence goes on along the minus strand of JAPDOI010000207.1, from coordinate 264,809 downwards.
GACGTGTCGCGGAGGGCTGACATACTGTAAATGTGCTAATGCCTGTCGTTGCCACTGTCGGTGTCGCTCTGCAGAGCGACGCGACCGCGCGTCACAACCGTATACCAATTGCCTAATGGCCTTTAGGCAGCATACACGCCCGCAAAAGTTTTTGAGATAACTACATTTGTGAGGTTGCACGAGCCCTAGAACAGCCCTCACGAAGTTGGGAGAGTTGAAAACGAGTTCAAATGACCGTATTCGAGCCGTATTGAGTCACAAAATCATCCTTTCTCCGCCCACCGATACGAGCTCCGCCCCTCAATACCAACGTTCAATGCTTGATTACGGTCATTTTGGCTCATTTTTTTACGCTTCTAACGTCGTAAGCGTTCCAGAATGGGACGTACGAATGCATTAGCGTCGTTATCCCAACAAATTTGTCGCTAGCTCCGCTATTCCAGCCAATGCAGTAAAACTCGTCCACTTCTAGGCCAATGTAGAACGAATCGTTATATCTTCATTTCAGTTGATTTTTTTGCGGTTTTTTCGTTATCTCTGAATATTAACAGCTTCAAACCTTCCATTCATTCCATAAAATTGATATCATTTTTGAGCGTGTATGCTGCCTTTAAAGTGGCACCGCAGAGAAACTCGTTGTCGCGGAGACGGCGTGAGTTATAGGGGGTGTTACGCGGCACAGTCTGTGCCGCGCGACGGGGACGACCGCCGCGTTTTCAGAGTGCGCGAGCTGAGTAAGCCTCGCCGCGAGCTGGCAGCGACGATGGCAACGTCACGCGATGGTAAGGCAGGGATCATACTTCCAGCGACGAGCGACGCGACGCAATGTTTACCATCCATACCGACCGAAAATCGGTATGCATGATGTGCACTGTCGCTGTCGCTGGTCGCGGTAAGTATGATCCCGACCTAATGGTTTTGACCATTTTTGTCGGTGTCGCTGCCGTACCACCGTAGTTTCTTCGTATTTGTTGGTGTTCCCTTGTTACTATCTGCCCATCAACCCTTTATAGAAACGCTTATTTCGCCTATTTCACTGTTTTTTTCAATCGAACTAACAGCGGCGAAGAGGTAAGAAACACAGGAGTCACACTATTCACTACCAGAGGATATGCATTACCGGAAGATTGCTCAGTAATGAGTCACACTATTCGCAGGGAAATGCGCGCTGGCTGGGTGGTCTATAGCCGCGGAATCACTCACCGATGGTGTAGTGTTAGAATGGGATTTAGTAAACCAGGGACAAACCACCCATAACGCTAACTACTGTTCCGATTGTCTCTTGATGCTGATTCAATACGGACCACCTGTTCAGATAACTGCTTTCTTTTACGAGTCGACCAGCGTTCCGTCTCCCTATACCAATATCTCAGAGAACACTCATAATGTTTACTCCTCCTCCATTTGAACCTTTGGTTTTCAGATACCGGGCTTTAATAACTCTGGAACTCGCTGAATACCACTCTCGTAGGTTCCGCCTCTTTTCCAATTAGCAGGGTCATGGCAGCATATACTGCGGTTACGCCCACTTAGTTATGATTGGTCGACGATATGTAGCGCATACAGTATACCAAGCAGTATATGCTGCGTAGGTGCTGTAGGTGTCAGCATATCCTGCGCACACAGCAGCATATCCTGCGAAGTTCCTGAAGCGCGAACGCACGCATGAAAGCGGCGGCGAGGTTCAGGCAGCGTTTGAATTCAAATTAGGCGCGAATATGAGACTGCGCGTCAAGACCCAAGCCCCTCTGTTGATCCCATCCTTCGTCTTCGGCAAGGACTTCACATGAAGGTAAGTTTAATCTTATAATTGGTTTTAATCATATTTCTTTTTGGTCCAATGCACAGTGAACCTCCCCTTAAAGGCAGTGTTCACGATTATCCTCGATTTTGATATTAATCGCTAACTCGATTGTTTGGCAACTGGGTAGAACTGAAATAACGAAGAAATCGAGAATGGCATCAAATACTTTACTCTCTCCCCACCTTTTTACTCTCACTGGAACTGTTCGTTGTGACAATGAAATCTTTTGTGGATCCATCTTTGCAATTTTCTGCTTTCTGTCGGTCCGTTCTCTCCTTGGGCCCTAACTCATATTGTTTTGCCTAAAATATTTTTCTATTTTTGATTGGCCCCATTTTTTACCGGTGACAACCACCGCGAACATGTTCATCCAAACAGACAGCTAGTCCAGGTCAGAGAATAATGCCACTGAAATAAGACGTTTTAGTGCGTTTCTCGCTGTTTCTTCGTGATTTCGGTAAGACTTGGCTGCCAAGGCGTTGTTTTGAAAGGAAACTCGGGAACGAAAATCATCGTGAACACTGCCTTGAATGGATTCAGTATCTCGAGATAGAAATATCGGTGCAAAACTTTTTTCGCAAGGCTACCGTAATCCTTTATTAAATAGCGCCGGCTGCATGGCTGCGAACGTTGTCACATATCTTACGGCGATCCTCTTAATTTCTGACCAGCTTTACGTTACTATTAGCCATTCAAATATTAGTAGTGGCTCTGTGATTTAGATGCATCCGTGGACATATTGTGCTCTTTCCTAGCTTTAATTTCAACGTTTCTCTCTTAGTTCTTTAATGGTCTCATAATTTTTTTGTGAAGTTTTCTAATCTTCAATCAACAATATCCTTATGGTGGCAAAATATTTGCGCATATTCCCCTAAAAACCTCGATTTTAGGGCGGACATCCGGCAGTACGTTCTGCAAAACGAAGAGCTTTTTCCTGCCCCGGTGGGCATACATTTACACTTTTTTTCAATAAGTTTCAGCCTAAAAATGCCCTTCAATACCGATTTCAGAAGAAGACCGTTCTGGGATTTTTGGCCACCCCAAATTCAAGCGAGGCAAGCGAGGGCACGGTGGGCCCCAGAAGCACGGGTGTTTAGAAAACTGTTTTTATTTTTGATGGCAGTTCTTCATTTTTTGTCTTTACGTGTTCGTCTCTGCTTTTTGTCTGATGATATGATCTATTTTGATCTCTTTGTTACTATTTTTTTTCTGTTGATGTTATTCCAAAGCCGGGCCCAAGCCAGTGAATGAAGTGACAGTGCAATATTGATTGTGTTGGTTATGAATTAATAAACATTACAGAAGCTTTGTTGAGCGTTCTTTTTTGTCGCACGGCGCCAACTACACGTGAGCAGAACGTAAGGGCGACAGATTTTTGCTGAGAGCGTCCGCGACAATTGCTGCCGTGCGCCAGGGGCCAGATGCATCAACGCTCCGGGTCGGGCAGGGGCTGGGCAGTCGGCGCCTTTGTAGATTTTCGTAGATCCTTAAATCAGTCGTGCCCCCGCAGTGTCTTTCGCCTCCCCAGGCGCCCAACATCCTAGCGGTTGGGGAAGCCAAGGACATCGCAGGGGCACGATTGATTCTGTGATCTACAGAGATCTTCAAAGGCGCCAGCTTCCCTGCCCATACCCCAACCCGGAGCGTTGATGCGTCCGATCCCTGGATGTTAAGAATTCATTGTTAACAATGCGGCAGCATATGCTGCGAGCATACGCAGCATATGCTGTCCTGAGCCTGAAGGCCAAGAATCCATGGCAGCAGCATATGCTGTCATGCGCCTGAAAGCCAAGAATCCAACGCAGCAGCATATGCTGCGAGAATCAGCAGCATATGCTGTCGTGCGCCTGATGGCCAAGAATTCATTGCCGCAGCATATGCTGCGCTCAAGGCAGCTTATGCCGCAAAGGAGGAGATGAGTTTTGACGAAATATGCTGCTGCATTGCTGCTAGCCACGAATCCATATCGGCAGCATATAGGGCACTCAGGGCCGGATATGCTGCGAGAACTCCGCCCCTTTTTTCAATACCACTCTCATAACCCGGCCGGTGATCCTGTCTTGATGCGAGAGTGGTACTCAGCGAATCCCAGAGAACGCTGACTCTCCAGTCCGTCTCCGCTCCTCGAATTCTATTCAGTTCGAGATACTGTCTTCGAGCGAGGCAGTACAGGCAGCGAGGAGTGCGTTAGAGAGAGGAGAGTAGTAGCAAGGAAAGCGCGAAGAACCGAGAACTTGAAGGGAGACCATCGCCAAAACCGAGTTTATATAAAACTAAGAAAGATTAAGAGTCAAATTTCACACTTTCCCAGGTACAGAGACAGCTTTGAAGTTAAAATTACGACACAAATCCACTGGTGATGCTCACGTTCAAGTTTCGCCGTTGGTAGAGCATTCTTACTCTTTGGGTGTGCGGAATATGCCATGACTATGTCAAGAAATAATGTTTTTTCAAACATGAAAAGATTTTTGGATTCAGGATGAAGAGAGGAAGCGATTGGTGAATAGGAAAATAGGTCATAACTAGGAGGAGACTTGAGTTTTTTTTTTCAAGTCTGAACATATAGTCGGAATCTCCTCATCGAGAGGAGTCGAAAGGTTTTTTCAAGTTCTCAGAAAGTCCACTCCCAAGGTAAACGGCGTTTTCGACGCGATTTCGCGTCGCCGACGCGCTTTGGGACAGAAGTTATGGCCGGTATTGCAAGGACCATTACCTTTACGTTGACTCTCAACATGCTTGCCGACGTAAAATTTATATCTCTAAACATTTTCTACGTTGATCACAGCAAATTCGGTCGATTCGGTTTCGAATCCTTTTAACATTCCTGGAGGTAAAAACGCCGACCTTTCAACCACTGCCGGCTTTGTCCGAGTGTGTACCAATCTAAGCGAGACGAATGTTAGCCTTCCAGATAGTTTTTGTGTGCAAGAAGGGCGAATCGGCGATACTTCTTGAAGGCAGTGTTCACAATAAGAAATGTTCTTTTGTTTCCACTAGGAATGGGTAGCCGAGGCACACACTGTAACGTTGACGTCAAAAGAACGCATGAAAACGAGCCAGGAAGAGCCCCAAAAGACCCCGAAGTTGCCACTTTGAGCGCAAGGCAAACCCCAAAAGCGCAGTGCCCGCCCTCCGACGTGAACAAATGAAAACTCGAGAGTGTGAGAGGAGCGATGGTTTCCGATCAAAAGCCCCGTCCTTCAATCCATTCTCAACTTTCTCGACTGTTTTTTTCACCATACAAGAAGGACATCGACTTGTTGGAAAGAGTTCAGAGTAGTTTACACGTAGAACTGTTCCACGATGTTCTGGATTAGCATACGACTCGTTGCCTAGTGGAATTAGCAGGAGACAAATGTTTTCCCTACCATGTTTGGTAAGTCGAAGAACAAAAAATGTCATTGTCATGGCTTTTAAGCTTCGAGTTTACAAAAAAAGAAGAGTTACAATCAGTGCGTCCAAATTTTTCACTATGGTTCCGTCCTGAACTCGCGGAAGTAAGGTCAAAATCAGGGTTCTAGTGGCAAAAACGCGGGCCGAATCAAAGTTCTTTTCTGTTAGAGTATTGCCCCTATATAATAAATTATACACTGTTTCTGTCGCTGAGCTCTTTTAAGCGCAAGGCAAAAAAAATAGCATATGCATAGGATTCCTGAGGGTTACCATGCTTTTTGTTTTTATTTCGCCCATCCTGAGTTTTCTGTTACTGTATGCCACGTTTTTGTTCAGTCATGACCCGCGCTACGCAGTTTCAAAGATTTTTTTTAAATCAATTTTTTTGCAAATTGTATCTCTATGTAACTTGTTATAGCCTTGTTGTTTGTTGTTGCGGGTTAAGTACCGCTTTGACCACGTGGATCCTTATGGGTTCGCGTCCACGAATAAATAAATGAATAAACTTCTCTCTACACTCAGGTCAGCACGCATGTATCGGTTGCAAGTGCCGGAGGTTACAAGCCTCGGACAATTCGTCCACCATGCTTCCCTAACTCAAGTCTTGAGAGACCATAACTCGGTTCCTAGGAGGTCTTGTACGATTTCAGAGACATCACTGGAATCAGCATGGGCCGTTTTCAAGATAGGCGGGGAACAAAAAAAAACGATTTACCTCGTGGACACTGCCTTTGAGGGAAATTAACTATCTTCACGTTTTTGCTTGTCATCTCCCCCACAACCTTCAGCAGATAATTTTTTAAAACTCCGATTTGCGCTGGTATCAGTCCCTAGTCACTGTACGAGAGAATTAAAAACACCAACTTGGACTGGAGACTGGAGAGTGGATTTGTGACAGTGCGCCACATTAGTGTACGAACTCCCCGGAAATGAGCCATAAAGCTGTTGGATCGAAGGTTGAGATCTCGGAACACGTTTCTACGACAAAAACTATGAAATATATCGTGTGACCTCTGCCTTTCTGCTTGACCTTTATTTATTAAGAAGAGTTTAGTTTTTTGTACGCCACATAAGTATACGAACATTTAAGAAACATTAAAATTTATCAACGAGTAGGATACAAACAAAACCAAAATTTGTCAGTATGAAGTGGCAGCACCGCTACGTGTAGCAAGTTCAAACAATCTGTCTGGGAGGCTCTCGCTGAGCCGCTTGAGAACGTTCCTCTCAATGCCGCTCCATGCGTTCAGGATGGCTTGCTTGAGAGCACTGAAGTTGTCGTATTGCTTTCCGTCCTTGTAGATCTTACGCACAATGATCCCCACAGGTTCTCAATGAGATTCAGATCGGGGCTGATGGCCGGCCAAGGCAGGAGGTCGACTGCAGAGAAGACCGGCTCACGTGGATCGTGGCGTTGTTCTGGGCATAACGGAATCTTTGACGCCGTCGAGCACGCAGGAAAGGCAACAGATGGGAGGTCAAGACTATTGGTACCCTTCTGAGTTCATCCTGCTCGACAGGATCCCAATACCGACCTGGCCAGTGCTGTTGAATGCTGCCCACACCATGACGCCTGCACCTCCTAAGTTCCGGCGGGTGAAGTAGGCTGGCTGCTTTCTCAGATCTCTCCAGTACCTTCTCGTCCCGCCAGGCTCCTCCAAATTGCATTTTTTCTCGTCGGAGAAGATTACCTAGAACATGTATTGATAGGCAGCGCTCGGAAGGTCGAGCCTTCCAAAGAACTCACCGTATCCAATTTCTTACTCATGTTCGATCATGCGAATTCGAGCCGCGCAGTCATCTCAGCGACATCTCGGATCGAATCGTCGCGGCCGAGGCCATAGAGTAAGAGACCGAGTTGAGCATCACGAAGAGCCCGGATCTGGGCCTGTTCCTCGAGGGAGAGGCGGTAACCACGTGGCATGTTGATAGTCATTATCAGCTAACACTTCTTATATATTCAGCGCGTGAAACGGGGAAATTCGACGCTATTGTCGCGAATTATGTCCATCTTTCCTAAGTGTTCGTATACTTACATATGTGGCGCACTGTATAAAGGCTTCCTATTTTTTTTAGGATAACTAAACAGATAGAAAGTTGCGGGAACCCGTCTGCACGTTCGGCGACTTGTTTTCTTCTGTATACACTAGTCCACAACAGATTCCCCCGCAAGACCTATTTTCAGCAATTTTTTAGAATTTTTTTTCTTTTTACACTTTTAAGACTATAAAGGCGATTTGATAGTACAACTTCGATTAGAAACCTTTCATTTCAAATCAAAGTGTGGTGGTTTCTCCCCTTTTAAATTCAACTTCGAAAAAAAGTTTACAGATGGAATTGCAAAGCTTCCATAGCGGCCTTGGCCTGCTTCTCTTTCATAAATCAAGAGCCGCACTTCTGAGTTCATCAACAGTCCTGTAGTGCCTATAAACTGTAGCAGTCTCTCTGAATGACACACCTCAGATACGTTGAATGGAACCTACATATGTCCGGAATATGAGCCAACTGGCCGAGAAGTATCACCTCGAAAGTGAGCGAAAAGAGTGAGACTCGCATGGACAGCAAGCTTTTCACTCACTCCCGACTTCGATGACGCCACGAATGAGGATCGAAATACTTTTTTTTAGATATTTTGAGACCGTAGGCAACCGAACAGCTCAACTTAACAGTTTTCAAGACCATATCACAGAGCCAATTTGTTCCTCTAACTGTCATCGCGCATGTTTGAAAAATATAACGATTTGACAAGAACGGCATCTTCTTCAAATGACGTCAGAAGTGGGAAATGTCATGAGCGTCGTCCACTTTATTCCTATTTCGGTCGGAATAGACACCATGGAGGCATAAAAGTGTCTGAAAATAACCACTTTTCAAAGCCGTTTTTTTCCTCTGAGAATGCGTTTGGATTTTTTTAAGGCACAGTCCAAGCTCGTGGGTGAAATTTGATATAATGGTCTGAACGCTATATGCAGCGACCCTGCCAAACACGGAATCTCAACTCTTCAGAATAAGCGAGAAAAATCGAGCCCCCATTCTCTCCGCCCCCCCCCCTCCCCTAAATCAGCACCCATTCGCTCCGCCCACTTCAGGGTTTCCGCTCTGTATAGGGACGACACAGGCCATGGGTTTTGATAAAAACCTACGTTCTTCCATTTGTTATCGGTCTAACTTTATACTGTGATCTGCTTCGGTGCGATGGCTGCGAATGACAAGGAAAAACAGGCCCGTGACCACTCGTCCACGAACTCATCACAGTTCGAATTCACAACTTTTGAGGAGCACTTACTCCGTTCGTAGTGGGTTCTGAACGATTTCGGAGGCACCATTGTGATCAGCTCAAATTTCTCTCCAAGATAAGCTAATCAATCATTTGATTTGAGAATGGACTGTGCCTTTAACGCTGTCCTGCATCTGACAATGAGTACTACGACAATTGTTTTTCATCTAAAACTCGAAAACGGAGCTTATCGTCAACAGTTTGAAGATTTATTTTCGCTCACAAACTGGCACACCTTCATATAAAAGTTGACAGCGAAGACGGCTGCAGTTCGTCTGATGAACCCCGCGGTGATCACTAAAAGATACTCACGGCTAAAAGAAATCTACATCAATTCCCAACAGACTTCAAAGGGTCATTGGATCGTTGGCTCAACCTATGGGATATTTTGATTTGCGGGATTTGGTTGCTCTTATTTTTTGACCTTATGTTTTCCTGGGAGCAGTTCACATTCAAAAGCGTTTTGCCAGAATGTTGTGAGAGAATACGCTGACTTTCCATTTTTTCGTCAGCATAAAGCCCCACTCAAAAACTTCAGTATTTATCTGGCCAGGGAATAGCAACTGGTCAAAATCGCCGTTTCCAATAAAACTCTGCGGCTCGTTTGTTGCTCCCAAACAGTACTGCTTTCCTCAAGAAATTGTAATAACTTGCGAAATCAGCTGTTGTGACGAGCTGATCTTCATTCGTTGTTCATAATGTGAACAGTTCTTATGTTTCCAGCATTTAGTTTTCTAGTACCACATCTGCGCATGAAAAAATACTCGCGAGCAATTTTCTGAAGCCTTACAAATATTCTTTCCCTTATTCTTCCCATTGTTCAATACAAAAAGCTTGTCGAGGGTTCGAAGTGAAATGTTTCTAAATTAAAAGAACAGTAGTTCTGAGAGAATGCAAAAAAGCTGCAACGGAGGGGATCGAACCCTTCTTCTACTGGGTAAGTAGCGAGGCGCTTGCTTATAGGCAACGACGACTCCAGCTGGGTACTCAGATATTCGTGGGGAAGTTCCCGAGGACAATAGACCTGGGGTGCGTTCCAAGAACGTTCCCAAGACGCTGTAGGAGGCAAAACAACCTCCCCATGAACAAATTTGCTTTCCATGGATGCGAATTATAACAGAAAATTGCTCCCACGTGGCCGTGGCTGCGATTCCATGGATGCGCTTTGCCATGGAAATGTTCTTGGAACGCACCCCTGATTCGGTTGTTATCACTCGGTCGAGGGAAGAGGAGCGAGACGTCACCCCGGAGGGGACGTCTCGCCCCTCTCTTCTCGATTTATACACAACGATAAGGCGTTTGAAACAGTCAACTCGAGGGGAGACCAAGGGAAGTTCGCTTTACGGTTGTTCCCATGGCCTCCCCCCGAGCATGGTAAACGCGAAAACAAAGCCACAGCATATACGGTGATGCAGACGGGCTAGTCGCAAGGTGGTTCCGCACTTCGCAAGTTGAGAGGGTAGATCTGTCACTCAAGGACAGCGTAAGGCATCTCTGTCTGGATTTCAGGGAAGCTAATAAGCTTCTCTATAACTTTTAGTCACAGGCGAATATTTTTGGACCGATCGCAGTTTCTCAGGAACAGGAGCCTGTCGAAAACAGCGAGTTCTAGCAAGCCCATTTTTGATCAATCATTGAACAACGGGAAGATCTGCAGTCGGGAGAACTAGAGAACTCCTGCTGTGGGAACCTCCCTCATTACTCTGCTGTCGAAACGTCTCCTTCGCCTCCCCCAAATCGTGGGAAGTTCCCTAGTTGTTTCGAGGGAAGTTTTGCTGTCGTTCTCGGGAACTTCCCCACGAATGTCTGAGTAGTGACTGGAATGCCTGATGAACAGGCAACGCTGACTAACTTGGTACCGGAAGATCTTCAGAAAAATCATGTGCGTTTCTATGGACTCCATCACGAGTCAGATGACAGCTATAAGGTTCACTTTAAAAGAGGTTTCGACCGATTACCGATTCCTAGGGAGTTGGGTTAAAGTGCCTTCTGGTTTGGAAGCTAATTTTGTTTGTTCCTCCGCGTGCGTGTGCGGAGCGAGGGTAGAGATAGGGAGAAAGTGTGAAGGAAAGGAAACGCACCATACGCGCGTACGCACGCGATCAGCAGCGGTGAACTCCACTTTGGGATAGAGACTAGCTAATTTTGTCATATTCAGCAACCCCAACATAGCTTACAACTCTTTGAGTCAAAGGTAGAGACCGTGTAAAGCACACTATACATATTAGCAGTATTGAGTGCTAAATTTTGGCAAAATTAAACGTTTTTGCAAGCGTGATAAATCGTTCGAACACCTACTTCGTAAGAGAAGAAAAACCGCTGATTTTCCATAGGTGTCGGTTTGGATCATGTCAAGTCAAAAGAAGCAACGGCTTTGATCTTTTGGAATGTCGCTGCATCGCACAATACACAGGACTCTACTGCGATAGTACGATTTTTCTCTGATTTCGCAGAAGGTTCTGCCCAACCTCTCAAAATCGCTATTCAGAGCTGGTAAGCACAGCGACCATCTACGAATTGCTTTTTTATTCGCCGATTGTAGTGCTAGTCCTCGTGATACTGTTTGTTGCGTGTTGCTTTGATTATGTGGAGGGTATGAGGTGAGTCCTTAACTGAACTTACTTCCTTTCCGCTCCGTTTATTGCCATTTAAGTATCACGAAGGAGCTTGAAAACGTTTCTGTAGCGTTCCGACCTTTTAGCTGCACACATGCCGCCCCATAATTTCGAGTCCACGCGATGAGCTCCATGCGACTGGTATCCATCGCCCTTGTAGAGCATTGACCATGGTTGCAGTTTACCTTTAGCATGAGCAGGCCGATTTGATTTGAAGGCAGTGTTCACGATATTCTTCAATTTTGGGATTCTTTGCTATATTGATTAAGTGGCCCCCGGGTAGAACCAAAATGAAGTAGAAAATGAGAAAAATGCACCGGAAGTGTGTACACGAAATCCTTAAAAGCAGTGTCCACGATAAAAATCGTTTTCGAGTTTCCACAAGGGAACGAAGGTTTAGAGTCTGACTGTTTCATCAGTGAAGAAAGAATCATGAAAAACCCTGCGAAACATCCAAAATCAGCTCTTCTTCTTGAAAGCCACATTTCAACGGTGGATCATTTGCGCGTTCCATGGACGTGAAGTAGACAGCGTGCAAATGCGCCCCAATGTTAAAACTCAGCCGCGCTCGCGCTCCAATGCTAATGTAGAAGCGGACCAAACTGTTCCTCGGAAAACTCAACCGCGAGCGGAAGGGCTAGCGCGAGCGGACTTTGGAGCAGTGTGGAGCTCTTTCGGGCTTGTTTTAGTTCGTTGTTTCGACCCCAGGGCTGCAATAGCACCCTGAACTTTCGATTTCCGGTCAAAAACCGAGGACGAAATTTATCGTGGACGCTGCCTTTAAGTATCACCCCGTCTCTTAAGCATCACTGGAACTGTTTGTTGTGACAATGAAATCTTTTGTGGGCCCATCCTTTTCAATTCTCTACTCTCTATTGCTCAGTTCTTTCTTTAGAGCCCTAACTAATCCTGCTTTGCATAAAATAGTCTCCTATTTTCGATTGACCCAATTTTCCACCGGTGGCAACCACCATGAACATGTTCTTTCAAAGGGACAACTAGTTCATGTTATAGAATAATGTCACTGAAATAGGACGTTTTGATGTGTTTCTCGCCGTTTCTTCGTCATTTTGGGAACACTTGGAGGCCAAAAAAAAGGGGGGGGGGTTATGTGAAAAACTCGGGGACGAACATCATCGTGAACACAGCCTTTAAATACAAGAGGATACTTGTATGAGTAATGGACAAATAGAGGCTCTTGAGCATCTTGATTAAGCTTTTTGTATTCATCGAGGGCTGTTTATAAGTGTCGATCCTGGCGATATATAAACTTCGAAATGCAGATGTGATTAAAATTACCGCTAACCCAATATCATTTAAAGGCAGTTTACACGATAATCTTCAGTTTTGGGATTATCCGCTATATTGATTGAGTGGTCCCCTGGTGAAACTAAAATGACGCAGAAATTGAGAAAAACGCACGAGAAGTGCACGAAAGCTTTAAGTAACCCCCCCCCCTCTCCTCTTAAAGGCAGTGTTCACGATGAGTATCGCACTCGAGTCCGACCCATAAATGGGATTTTTTGGTCGTGAGGTAACTAATAGTGGAGAAACAGGGAAGAAAAACGTCCAGAATAAGTCAAAAGAACGGTTTATTAATTCAGGGTGTGGACGAGATTCATGAGCCCTGCTGATTTCGGCAAGCGCGCGCTAATCGCGGAATCTGCGCGAATCGATAATGCTAACTGTGGCAGAGTTGCTTGGCAATTCGCCATCGAAACGTATGCGGCGCCACAAGCTCGTCCGATTGGGTGCGGACCGGGATAGGTAGGCGCACCGGAAGAGCTTTCAAAGCCGTTTGTAGTATTTATTTTTGGCCAGTTTTCGTTGCTTTCTTCAACCCTATCCTCTACAGCACCTGCCAACTTAGTGTCTTACACCGAGACCTCGAGAACGAGATTTATCGTGAACACTGCCTTCAAACATTGCGTTGGCCTCCAAATGTTAGCAAAATTAAGAACAAACTACAAGAAGCGCATAAAAACGTCGTATTTCAGTGAAATTATTCTAGAACATGGACTAGTTGTCCGGTTGGATGAACATGTTCATGGTGGTTGTCACTGGTGGAAATTTGGGTCAATCGAAAACCAAAGAATTTTTTCTTTTGTTAAAAAAAACAAAAGAAACCAAATCAGGATTTATTAGGGCTCTCAGTAAAGAACGGAGCGGAAGAGAGTAGAGAATTGCCAAGGACGGGTTCACAAAAGAATTCCTTGCCACAACAAACACTTCCTTTGAAACTTAAGAGGCGGAGTGGTATTTTCAGGTGCTCATAATTTTAAGAGGGCGCACTTTTTTAACCCCAAACTTTGTAAACAGTGTTGACCAGGACCATATGTGTTTCGAATGATCACAGAAAATAGGATTCAATTTTTTTTCGATGCGTTTCAGTCTACCGCCAGCTTCTTTCGTAAGGTATTGAGGCTTCCGGTTCGATTAGCTGCAGAGTCCCTGCACTTTGGAGCAAGCCAGGGCAAATACATAGAAAGGACTAAAAGCACGACACTTGTTGATCGTCAGCTGACATGCTTCTTTGTTACAGCTTTTGGCAAGCTCTCTCCCCTTAGGCCAACCGGCTTGCCAAAAACTGTCACTGCTGACCCATGTGCGTCGTATCGTTATCTTCCCCACTTTCGTAATGCAGCGAAAGCTGTGCCCTCTTATTTGACTGCTAGCACTTTCAAGTATTAATAGCTCAAGAAATAGAAAACTGGAAATTCTGATAGAATAACCTGCGGCAGTGTGAGTATGTGTATTTGTTGAGGAGGCAGAAACCAATGGCTCTCGAGAAGCATATACCACGTGGAAGCCTAGCAGTGGATCTTGAAAAGAATTTTCCCGCAATGTTTCTCTCGAGGGATCAGGTAAGGTCTGCCGCATTTCTGGACCATTGCGGCTTTAAAGGCACTGTTCACGATAAACTTCATCCTCGAATTTTTCATGACAAACGCTTCTCGTGGCTCTCAGAAGCAGAACAGCGTCGAAAAAACGGGACGAAAAGCTACCCAGGAGCCGCAAAACGGCTTAGAAAAGTGGGCAAACCCCGCCGCTGTGAGCAAGTCCCGCCTCTTCCCACCCCTCGACGTGAACAAGGGAACACTCAAGATCGTGAGTTGAGCGATGGTTCCCTATCAAAAGCCCCGTTCTTCCCTTCATTCTCAACTTCTCTCTTTACTAAGGTCAGCTCGCATACATTGGCTGCAAAAGACGGAAGTTACAAGCCTCGGACAACTCGTCCACCATTTTCCCTAGCTCAATTTTTGAGGGACCATAACTCCATTCGCAGAAGATCTTATGCGATTCCAGAAGCATCATTGGAATCAGACTGGGACCGGTTTCAAGATAGGCAAAAAAACAGAAAAGCGATTTTTATCGCGAACAGTGTTTTTAAGAAGCTTCGGCACGCATCGATCTTTGTACCAAATCACCACTGCTTTTTCGTGCAGCTCACTAGCCTAGAGATCTTCAATCACATGTGTAAATGCGGCATCTTATTGCTAGAGGTCGTTTACCCTTGCGCCGCTAAGCGGAGCGTCGGAATGCAATTCTTCAGCATCGATTGTGCCGCGCCGCATGATCAATATTATGAAATGCTATACATTGTCGCTGTCGTGAGCGTCAGTCGTGCCATTCAGCACAAATTTCGGCAGGACCAGTATCGAAGCAACGGCATAACCCGTCGTAGGAACAGTTGACGCGAGTCCGTCGCAGCGACGAGTCGCTGTTGTAGTGCAAATGTGCGGGGGCTGCTGCTGCCCCTGTCGCTCGACGCTGTGCAGCGCACTGCGGCAGCGACATGTTAACAGGGCGGGAGTTCTGCGACAGACAAAAGCTGTCGCTGTGTTTTGCGACAGCCGCCTAGTTTCACAGAAGTATACAGTTGCCACGGATCGCGGTGGTTCTTTGAATCCTTAATGTGCGTTTGCGCAAACTCGATACACATATGCTATAACATAGGTGTTCCAAGTTTGCGCCAACGTTAACAAAGAACGAAAGATTTCAGTGCGATCCGTGCCCATGGTAACGTTGCGTTTATAGAATCGCAAGCCGGTGTGCGGCGGAAATATAAAAGACCCTTTAGACAGATATCTCTTACGACACCCCCTCAGAGTTCACAGCCTAATCCTTCCGTAATGGAGAGCTACTCAACCAATTGCTGACTTGGCATATGGTAGAAGATCGCCTCATTGTTGGAGTTGCTGCGGTCGATGACGTAATAATTTGGTTTGTAACTGTGACCCTAATGATTCGGCTTTGATTGATTCTCTCGCGAG
Source organism: Aplectana chamaeleonis (assembly GCA_029168955.1). Lineage (NCBI taxonomy): Eukaryota > Metazoa > Nematoda > Chromadorea > Rhabditida > Cosmocercidae > Aplectana > Aplectana chamaeleonis. The sequence goes on along the minus strand of JAPDOI010000207.1, from coordinate 249,446 downwards.
ACCTCTACCGGTTTTCTTTTTGATTATGTTCATTCAGTGGTTAAACTGTCGAACAAAGAGAGCAAGCCGCATTGTCTTTGGGGGCCTGAGGGATGACTCAACGCGCTTAAAGCCCTTTGAGGATATTGCCGTCTTCGCACGGGGGGTTACAATAACGCTCGTAGGATTTGGTCAGAAGGCGCGCGAGGTCGGGATTTAGCGTCTTTTTCGTCTTTTTCTAATAACTCACTTCAAAATCAACTCCGATCAAAACTATGGTGATATTCGTGATCCTGGTGTTGAGGGCTACCAAATGGTATAGCCCTTGTTGGGGTTTCGTTTTGAACTAACGAAGTTTGACGGGCAGGGGATACTGTATATTACCATTTGATGGAGGAGGGGGGCTCGGCGTCCTGTGTCTGCGTCCTCGCGGCCCCCATCACACCGTCTGCAACGCACTAGTCGTCTGTGGCCTCGCCAACTCGCGTGCTGCCTCTCCACGTCGAGATTTTCGGCGGTTCCTCCACCATCATTCCATTTGGGGTGAACCGTTGGGAAATCTCGCGGAGTAAACGGCAGGGATGGTGCCGCGCGCAGCAAAGGAACAGTTCGACGTTCCCCCTCACAAAATTATCAGCTGTGATTGTGGTAACAATACGATACATAGCATTTTGCCGTACTGGTCAAGTTCCCACGCGAATCCTTCGGCATCCCCCACCCCTATTCTCGGAAATTGTGAGGAGAAGACTCGTTTTCCGCTGAAACTGATGTTATATTTTGACTGTTTAATCATCTGATGTTCCATCTATTTAGGCTTCGATAATTAGAATTATTTCTTGTAAGTTTATAACACTTTTATGTCGCTCGATCATTTTTGCTTTATTTAGAGATTCTGTGCTTAATTAAAGATTTTTATTGAGGAAAACTTCATTTAAATTTTCTCCGGATTCATTCTCTCGAACAGGTCCTCTATGAGACCATGATTGCGCTCTTCAGTTTAAATATTCTCAAAAGGCGAAAAGCAGCTGACCGCAGTTGTTTTTCTTGCTGTGTTCATCTTTTTCCTGCATTATAAAGGCAGTAGAAGGAAAAAATGCCTAAGCGACATCGAATTGTTCTAAACCCATATGAACTACCACACCGCCGCTATCCAAGGGAAAAATGGGCAAGGTGGGCAACTAGAGCGTCTTTCGAGCACAACACGTCTCAAAGTGCTCCGTTTTTAATTTTGAAAGGACCAAAATGTTCACCGTGCCACAATCTATCTAACTATGTGAGACAAAATTGGAATTCACTAATGAAAACGCTTTTTTAAAGATGAAGTTAGTTATGAATTTGATATTGTTATCACAAGATAACGAGCACATTCGGGCAAAGACAACCGCCTTGAAAAATAAAGTTGCTCTCAAATTTTGCACAATATTTTCACACGATCGACAAGGCCACGACATGTTGTACATTTCGGAGTTTTCAAATTTGAAAACGGAGCACTTTGAGGCGAGTTGTGGACGAAAGACGCTTTAGTTGCCCACTTTGAACATTTTTTCCCTTGGATAGCGGCGGTATTGTAATTCAAATGCTAAATACCACAATAAATGACAACATCGAGATATTTGGCACTCAAAATATAAAAGAGAAAATAATGATGACCAATCGACCTCGCATGCTTCAAGGGTACAGCATCGATGACTACTAGATGATGCTTTTTTTTCGGAGAAATTTCACCATCTGCTAGAAAATGATAGGTGATCCATGGCGTGAGTCAGCGTAGAGCCGCAGGTTTCAGCATTGTGCATGATGGGTGGTGGCCATCGTGTATCAACAAACCTGAGAAGGCGGGAGAAACGGGGGAGGAGCGAGGTTTCTGATTGGACGCAACAGCCGGGGGCCGGGGCTAGCCCGTGTTGCGTCCAATCAGGATCTTCGCTCCTCCTCCGTTTCTCCCGCCTCCTCAGTAGTGTTGATACACGATGGCCACCACCCTGCATGATCATTGAGTCTCAAAAGCAGGTCTATGATTCCCTGCTGAAACAGCGAATATGCGAATTTATCCCGCTTTCTACACAGCTGAAGGCACTGGTCACGATGGATAATGGCTGTGTCCGTGGTGGGTTCTGAGCGATTCTGGAGACACCATCGTGATCAGCCCGAAATCCTCACAAAGCTAAGCAAGAAAACGGAAAACGATTTTGAGGTCGGGCTGTGCCTTTAAGGTATCGTAGAATGTGTGTATTGTTTACATTTATCTAGCCCAATATGTATTCAACCCTATAAGGATATGTAGATTTGAAGACATTGAAGCCGAAAAGAAGTGGGTCCTGCACGAATTTTACAGCTCGTGCTCAAAGTTTCTACTCGCACGATACAGTTACTGCACGACTGACTCTCTGCAGGGTTTCTCAGTAATTGTGGACCCAGGTTAGTATTTTTCGCGAGAATCGCGTTTTTGAGCGACCTATCCCCCATAATGTAGACATCAATAGTTATCAACGCTGTACAGAGGCCTTTGTACTCCTCACATACACTAAATATCGCAAGTCACCTAGCTTGAATAGTGTTTGGGTGTGGCACTGCACTGTGTTGTGAAAAAGAGCGCTCCAATGCGAAACCGCGACGAGAGCGCGTGCCACCGACGGAGGTGAGGTATATTTACGTAACATGGATTAGTGCCGGGCGCATTGGAGAATGAACGCGCCCACTCCGACTGAGTTGCTGGTTGAGGGACTGGCGAAAATCAGCGCTGCTGACCTTTGTGGGAGAGAAAGCATGAATAGGAGAGTGTGCAAGGCCGAACGTGTGCAGGGGAAAGGCAGCACGCGAGTCGGCGAGGCCACAGACGGCCAGTACGTTGCAAACGGTGTGGTGGGAGCCACGAGGACGCAGACACAGGACGCCGAGCCTGCCTCATCCATTAAATGGTAATATACAGTATACCCTGCCTGTCAAACTTCGTTAGTTCAAAACGAAACCCCAACAAGGGCTATACCATTTGGTAGTCCTTGACACCAGGATCACGAATATCGCCATAGTTTCGCTCAGAGTTGATTTTGAAGTGAGTTATGGAGAAAAGACAAAAAAGACGCTAAAACCCGACCTCGCGCGCCTTCTGACCAAATCCTACGAGCGGTATTGTATTTGTCTGAAAATAGACCAGTCTCCTCTACATTTCAGTTTTCATGCCCAGACAAATCTGTTCATCAGAAGTATTGCTCATGATGTTCTGCTACTAATGCCGAGTTTCAGTACGAAAAGATGGCTCTCAAGGTTCAAGAGGAATCCTCTCTGGCTGCTTCATTGAAAGGCAAATCTAAAGAAGGTTCAGCTCAAGTGAGTAGTTCCGACACACGGTTCACAAAACTAGTATACCTGATATTATCGGAGATTTTAAATGATGATTCCTTCTCTGAACTCAGTTTTTATTCTTTTCTTCTTTCGGTTGAGTATGGAGGCACCCTCTCATTTTGTTTATTAGTTACACTTCGAGCAATCTTCTCGCTTTTGCTTTCCTCAAACCATAGAGGGCCCCGGGCTCATCTCGAAACCACACGAAGCCGCCTCCGCGCTGCATCTCGACTGGCGAATTTCGCAATAGTCGGATCATATATAGTATCCTTATCAGATTCGGTATAGTGGATAGGGCAGACGCGATCACTGCTGTTGGTCGAGCGACGTTGGAGAAACCACCCGCCAACGGGGATTTGATCGCGCGCGGTGATCTACTCCGCACTTCGATCTATTTATTCGATTAAAATCTACAAGGAGACTACGCTGTTAAGCTCGCCACAGGGCTGGGGCTCCAGATGCTACCTATGTATGAAATCAATGTGTGCAGCGCTTTGAGTGAAACTCTCCGCTGATAACGCTATAGTACGTCATTCAATCGCCAACGGGGAATCAGAAGATTCTTATTATTTGTATAAGCTAGAATGTTTCCCGTTGGATACGTGCTCGGAGTTGGAAATATAGCTAATAAGTCAGAAGCGAAGGTGTCTCTATACCAAACTGAGAGAAAAAAAGATATTTGTGAGTCCTATTGTTTAGAGAGCGGTTGCGAAACACCAAAGTTCTGGGAGTACCCCGGGCACTGCTCCTACCTCCAAAAAAGGAACAGAGAGCAAACCTGGTACTGCTCCGACCTCCATGAATGAACAACCGGGGACAGACGTGTCAAAACTGAAGCATTTGAAGAGCAATCCTGAAGATGTAACTCCAATAGGCTCTCTCGAGGAAGGTGAAAAGTCTCCTGTGCAGAAAACGAAAAAATCGGAAAGAAAAGTGATGCAATGATTGTCTACTTTTTTGATCGACTTACTTTTCAATGTTATCTAGACACGTTACTGCAGTTATTTCACTTAATAAACAATTAATTAACGAGATTTTAAGCCGTCCCAACCGGCTCCTCTGAGGATGTGCGAACAGCTGGTATTGCAGAACAGAACCTTGATCTCCAAAATGAGCAAGCTACTATAGATTATTCTGTACTTCCGTTGTACCGTCTTTCAACTGCAGCAGCGTGCCGCTAGTGGTCGCGCATCGTTCGCTTGCTGGACTAGACATTATACAGGATCTACAGGATGTTCCATAACTATTGACACGCTAATATTCGTTTCTCGGACACCAATTTTCTATCTGAAGCGTCAGTAACATAGATATGTTTACTTCAACTAGGACATGCACCGGAAAACATAGACCTTGCGTTAAATTGGGTTCGCGATTTGCCATGTCAAATCAGGCATACTATCGTTCTCCGAGCCAAGTTCCGGTCCGCGTTTGCGGACGATGGCTGTTTCATCATGCGGCACGTGATAATTGTGCTGGTGGAAAGGTGAATCATGCTGGGAAAAAGTGATTCTAGCGCGATTATCACGTGTCGCATGATGAAACAGCCGTAGTCCGCAAATGCGGACCGGAATTTGGCCCCGAGAACGGCAGTACTTCCGCCGCTGCGATGAGTTAAAAAAGCGGCATCGACTAATTGCGGCGATATTGCGTTTCGGAGAGAATCGATTGTTTTAATGGGGACCGGCGCCAATGCATATTTGCCCAACATTTTCAAGATGTGGGTGGAAACATAGATTTCAAAGGCAGTGTTCACGACAATCTTCGATTTTGAGATTATTCGCTAAAACGATAGTTTTGCCCCCGAGTAGAACTGAAATGACGAAGAAACCGAGAAAAGCGCGCCAGAAGGGCGCGAAATCCTTTTCTCTCACCGCGCTTCTTTGCTCTCAGTGGAACTGTTGTTGTGACAGTGAAATAGTTTGTGGACCCGTCTTTTGCAATTCTCTACCCTCTTTTGCTTTGAGCATTCTTTCAGATCCTAACTAATACTGTACTGCCTGAAATATTCTTCCATTTTTGATTAGCCCCATTTTTTACCGGTGACATCCACCGTATATATGTTATATCCAACCGGACAACTTTTCCATGCCTTAAAATATTATCTCTGAAATATGACGATTTAGTGCGTTTCTCGCCGTTTCTTCGTTATTTTCGTAACACTTGTCAGCTAAGGCATTGTTTTGAGTGGAAAACTCGGGACAGAAAATATTCGTGAACACTGCCTTTAACCGATCTTGAATGCTTACATCATCCCATTTCACACAGCGGGATGCTGTTTCACTCGTCAAAGCAATCGATTTCTTCAGAAGCGCAGTACCGACTCGATTGATCGATACTGATCTTTCTCGTATATCGCCAGTATGATCCGGGCCCATAATGGGTCGAACGACAATGTTCGGCAAACTGTGAAAGGGGCGTAGGACTCCTTACTTGCTGTCACGGTGTAGTTGGTGGGAAACTGAGGCCACCTCCTTGTCTTCGCTGACACATGTAGGAACTTCATCCAGGTGCTTTGCAAATTAAAAAATATATATCATGTTACTCAGCTAGCAATTTTTTTGTGACAAGCCCGAAAAAAACCAGCTTACTTCGTAGGCTTATTGAGTGAGCCCTTTCCCTATATATAAAAACATTTCCCTATGTATATAAGGATAAGAGCGATGTTTTGCCGATTCCTGATCACCGGGTTATCTAGTACAGACTTCGGAAGACTATGCCCTCAAATCCACCATTTTGCGTTAATGGTTACAGCCCCTTACAAAATTTTGCGATCGCTTCTTCCGAATGATTGCGCGAGAATGGATTATCTAAATGTAGATTAATAGGAAACACTAGCGAGACCTACCGAAGTTTTCGCTCAAGAAAGCCTTTGTGTGCGCCAACTTCCTGAGGCGGATTAGTTTGTCAAAACAGTGTTGACTGACTTCCGTCTACCCAAGAGTTGCTGTCCGTATGGACTCTTCTGAACAGAGCAGGCTGCCGGACATTTACACCAGGGCATGGTGTATGAAAATGTGGGATCAAAAAGCAAAACATAAGAAGCCCGCGGTAGATCGTCGGTGGCTACAGGCATAAAGTTGACAATTCCTTCCGTCCTTTCTTCCTTTGCGTCCCTACCCACTGCTATTTCTTCCGATTTCTAAAGTTCCCAAGCTATTATTCTCGCTTAACCATATGTATCTATCATGGTAAGGAAAAACGCATGGCATCTTAGGCGATGGTCCTCTAGTTGGGCAGTACCACGCCCTTGTTATCAATGAGTAAAATATCTACGTGGACGTTCATGTTCTTGTGACGCAGATTTTGATGAGCGCAGACGTGCAACATATATAAAACTGATTTTTGGAAGTTAGTGAATCGAAATGACTGAGCGGTTGTAATGAGTGACGAACGGAGAAGGCACGAAAGTGGAGCTGCTGATTGTTCCCTAAGATTAGCAAGGAAATGTCGCTGGAGTCTCGCGTCATTCTCAAAACGCTTCGCGCGCTTCTGAAGATACATGTTTCCTATCTGTTTTCTTCGCTACAAAAAGGTTAAGATTTGCCTGAAAAAAATGAAAAAAACCTCTTTTTAACTTCTATATTTTTGGCGATGTTCTGCATACTCCCAGTGGGGCCCTGCACACTTTCTCAGATTCCTTGCACACTCCTACTGGGGTCCTGCTCACTTTCTATGACGTCCTGCACACTCCCACTGGGGCCCTTCACACTTGCTAAGACGCCTTGCACACTCCCACTTGGGTCCTTCACACTCTCTATGACGTCCTGCACACTCCCACTGGGTCTTGCACACTTTTTTGACGCCCTGCACACTTCAGTTTGGTTCCTGCACACTTCCTATGATGTTCTGCACACTCCCACTGGGGCTCTGCACACTTTTTAAGACGTTCTGCAAACTCCCATTGGGGTGCTGCACAATTCCTATGACGTCCTGCACACTTCCACTGGGGTCCTGCACACTTTCTATGACGTCTTGCACACTCCCACTGGGGTCTTGCACACTTTCTATGACGTCCTGCACACTCCCACTGGCGCCCTTCGCACTTTCTATGACGTATTGCACACTCCCACTGGGGTCTTGCACACTTTCTGTGATGTCCTGCACACTCCCACTGGGTCTTGCACACTTTTTTGACGCCCTGCACACTTCACTTTGGGTCCTGCACATTTTTTATGATAGCCTGCACACTTCCACCGGAGTTCTGCACACTTTCTATGACGCCATGCACACTCCCATTTATGTCCTGCACCCTTTCTATGACGCCCTGCACACCTATGTTCGGGTCCTGCACACTTTCTATGACGTCCTGAGCGCTCCCACTGAGGTCCTGCACAGTATCGGTAACGCCCTGTATGTCCACAAACCCTAGCGATTCTGTACGGCGTCCCATCCATTACTATTAAATACCTACCGCCTTGATGAGTGCTTAGCCCTTCTCACGCTAGACGACTCATAGAAGTTTTCATGACCCACGGCCAAAAGTGCGCCCCACGTACAAAGTCGGCTGCCCCGAGGCGCGCAAGAGATGAATCAGGCTGATTTTCTGGAAACCCGAATATGTCGTACCCACGTACATAATGATACCATTTCATAACATTTCTGATCGGCCATTCCCAAGATCGGCGGGATACACACACAGACAGACACACAACGGGACATAACTGCTTTAATACAAGGATGTTCTTTGTGACGCTGGCAGAAAAGCGTTTCGGTTTTTACGCAGGGAAAGAGAATCATTTATGAATTGAGCAATTTGTGTAACAAATCTGAGTTACCCTTCTTGAGTAAAAATAACTGGTGCTATTGGATGAAATCTTCGAAGAATTATGCAACTATTGTCATTAATCATTCATGTGTTCAATTCTCGGCTAGTATAAAGAGGTTGAGGACATCTAACCTCAACTGTTTGTTCAAAAACTGATCGAGTTCATGTCAGTCATAATTTCATGAGAATTGAAGGCTTTCTTAAACTGAACGCGCCAACAAGAAACCAACCACAGAAACGGGACATGCGGCAGAGCGCGTGGAAAGAGTGTAATCTTGGCAAGACGGTTGGCCGCTCATTCATTACTGTTCACTCTGATGCGTATACTCATTGTCTGCTTGTGTGTTCTCCATGCAGCCGGTTTGTGTCGTAGAATCAATAGCTTTTTTCAGCCTGGAATTCATTTATGATATTTACAAAACCAATGGACCTTAGCGTTTGCATGAACGGACAACAGCTGTGAATTCTTCAACGAAATAATATCCATGCTCAAAATATTTACCTTAAAGGCAGAGCTAACGTTACGATAAAAAATTTTCTCTAGTTTTCTATATTTTTGAGTAGGCAAGTTCGTGAAATAGAGGATATTAGGGAAAAGTCCTCATGAAACTCTCGACTATCGGGGAAAAAGATTTGTTCAAAAAAACTTCTTGAATATTCATTTACGCCTACTGGTGTGTTTTGTGCACTGCGGACAAAACGTCAAACCATATGTCACAAATTTTGATTTGAGATCTGGGGTAAGTGACTTTTTTCTGTTTCGTGAATCAAAAACTTTCAAAAAATAGATGGTTCAAGGACCATGCTTGGATATAAGAATTTTCATTTAAAGAGTGTTCAAAAAATCGGCAATAGTGCCTTTGCTGAAACGAACGATGGACCGCAGTTATATGGAGTGGGGGTGGTAGTCCATTGGGTCGGCAGATCTACAAGATTTCACACACGTTTTCCTTCGTACATACTTCCGTCCTTAATGTTCTTAGAGGAACCCAAAGCTTTCGTTCCGGCCGAAAAACGGGCAACTTATCCATTGTGAACACTGCCTTTAAAGCAACAGTACATCCATAGATAGGAATTCTGGAATTTTCAGATGGTTGTGTAGTAGATTCCTAGTGTATAACAGATGACAAGTGCGAGATCTCAGTTCCTCCAAAGAAACGAGATATAAGCAACCGCCATATCCGCGACCATAGCTTCGTTGGGTGGAGCCATGTACTCCACCAACCTTCTCCCCTGGACAGGTGAAGGGAGGAACCTTCACCATTGGGGAAACCGGTGAACACCGGTGAAACGCCCCGAAAAAGAATAAAAGTGACCCAACACTCATGCAAGTCATTTTCAAGATTGGGTGGGTGTCGCTGACGGTTTTTCGGCCATAACTTTTTTACCCTAAAAGATAGCCGGCGAAGGTTGTTTTTGGAATCCCCATAAAATTCTGCATCGACAAGCGTTTTCAGTTTCAAAAAATACGCTCCCCTTCTACCAGCCGATTTCAGTTTATAAAGTGCATTTTTGTGCCTGAAGTTATTGATTTTTCGTCCATAACTTTTTTGTGCTTGGAGATAGACCTTTGGTGAAGGTTGTTTTCGAAATCTTGATGGAATTCTGCGTCGACTGGTGTTTGCAGTTTCTCTGGCAAACCGGGTAGCAGCAAGGGCGGTAGGTCCGCCTCTAATCCCACCCCTCCGGAGGTTCAGCAGCGAGTCTAGAGCGGCGGGCTTGCTGCCGTAAAAATTCTGATTGGTCAGCTGTCGAAGTGGGCGGAGACTGGGCGGGGACAGATATCCGCCCTTGGTGCTGCGAGCGAGCGAGCTTGGAGATGTCCGCCCTTTGACCTGCAGCGCGAGAATCGACGCAAACGCTCCACCCTCTTCGTCTGCTATTGGTCGAATTCGAATGCCGCTTCGCGCAATCGACCCGTCGACAGCATCGATCGGTCAGAATTCAACCAGACGGCTTCAGGCCGTTTTTTTTTCATTCTTTTTTTCATTTTTCATGAATTTTTGCTTGATAGCTAACTATGTGTGCCTCTCTTCATCTCCTCCGAATTTTTCTTGTTTACACACTAAAAACATCAGTTGCATTTATATCGTGCACACGATTTACGGTTTACGATTTTCAGAGGGTCTTTCTCAAGAAATCCGTTTGCAGCATGGAATATTTTTCACATCCTTGAATTCGTTTTACCTGCTTGTGAACATTTTGAAAATATTTTGCCGCTAAAAAATTGAAATCTCACTCCTGATTTGCTGTTTTCTGCGCGTTGATCTCTTCATCCGGGTTTACATGATTTTGAAATGTTAGGTTTTGCATTAATAGGGTTTTATGGAGTGGAAATGGATCAATGCAAAAAATTACATAAGAAATTGGATAAGAAATGAGAGGAAATCAAACCAGTCATGTTCGCTTCGTAGATCTACTGAAAATATTTCCCACTCATCGAAATTTTCATAATCTTTTGCCAATTATTTCGAAATTTCAAAAATGTTGTTAATGTCTGAATGAGGGAATTCCAGAAATGTTGTGAATTAAAGTCTGTCTGAATGAGACTGTCCGCCCAGACGGTCGGCGTGCGTGTCGAACGGGAGTCGAGAGGGCATTTGTTGGACATGTGAATCGACTAACACGAATATTACACGAAGAACGAGTAATATTCCTGTCAGCTGCTTGCAGCCCCGTCAAGACTCTTCCAAAGAAGGATACGTGACGACCGTTCAACACGCACACCTACCTCTTGGGCGGACATTATCATTCGGGCAGATCTTACGAGTACTGTTCAGAAATGTTGTTCAATGTTAAACTCCGTTTTCGTAACTTCTGGAGTTTTATCGTGTTACACCGCATTTTCATTTCTCATGTCTAAAAACTGCAGTGATTGCGAGCTTGTCGTCGACTATTTCTAGAATGCTTTCCTGCAGACTGATGCCGGCTGGAGAGGTGTTGGATATTGAAATCGTGGAGCATAGGCCACGTGCTGCTTAAGTTCTCCGTTACTTGTGGAGCTACAAAAAACTGGAGGTCAGTTGTTACATGCAAGCAAGACTCTCACTTAAAGATGATAAGTGGTTTTAGGTAAGAAGTCAGACAAAGTTAATTACTGCTTTTCAGATCTGATGTCCGTTTTTACGTGGAAAGAGATGGAGCGCTTGTCCCAATGAAGGTGAGTTTTATCTCAAATAACTTGGTTTCAGACTGTTCTATGTTATGGTTTTTTTTAGAAACGTGTGATCAACGATGTGGACGCGCCGCCATCCTACCTTGTCGTCGGGGGAGTCATCGGAAACCCGGCTTAGAGTCCTATCGGTCGGACGTCGAGCTCAGACCATTTTGGGAATGTGAGTTGTGATATTCAGCGAGCAACTTGGATGTCTCAAGTTACTTGCTCATATCAGACAAGTCACATACACAATGTGGCGAGTAACTCACCCGAGGGGAACTTTCACAGGGTCGCCTCGAGTAGCTTGCTTACCACATCGTGTATATGACTTTTATGCTATGAGTAAGTAACTTAGGACGACCAAGTTACTTACTGCTTACCACAAGTAGTTTTCCCGAAATTTTCTGAGAGGTTTTTTTGTATTTTTTGCGTTTTATATGCTTTTGACATTTGTTTTTCTTGTTCTGCCCACATTACTCTGCCTACGATTCGATGAAGATGCTCTAAATCCAATTTATCTCACTTTTATTCCAGTGTCATTCCGTAGTTTCCTATCTCTTTATCTCCTCATCATTCCGGAACCGGTTACCTCTAAACCAATCTCATGGATATTGAAACTAACTCTTTTAGCCTTTGTGAACCTTGTGGTCGTCATGCATGTATTCTGTTGTAGTGTTCTGACATGGTCTGTAGTCTTGATTGCGTTTGCCGTAGCACGGTTTTTTTTTCGCATCTCAAACATTACATCATCATGAAGTGCATTTGAAGGCTTTTTGGTTGCACGTTAAACCTTTATTGTATAGGTAATTCCGAGAAATAAATTTTCATTTGTTAATACTTGTAGTTTTTTTTACGTGTTGCTCCAGAATTCTTTAGCGGGCTCACTAAAGAGCTAGGTTGTAATGGAGCGATTTTGGATTTATGGCAAATTCAAAAGCCCGCTCTAATACAACCTGGTCTTGGGTGAGACCGCTAAAAAAGAATTTTTAAGCAGTACGGGTGTTGGAGTAATCGCTTGCAAGGGCGTATTAGGGCATGGTGAAGGGTGAATACGAAAATTTGCGGCAGTAAGGGCGTAGTGCCAGGATGGACGAGCGGCCCTAGCAAGGCCGGTCACCGCCCGTGCAAGGCTAGCCACCTGTCTTTCCCCTCGGACAGAAGTGGCTGGTTTTCCCTGAAGTGTACTGCTTTGAACCGACGGAGCACGGACGGAGGCTCCGCCTCAAACACGCCCCTTTTCGACTATCAAGGGTGGGGCCCGAAACGTGAACCTGCCCTGTGCCCTCCTTCCTGCTGCCCCGTTTGCCAGAGTTGGAAAAATATTTTCTCAATCCTTCAGCCTAATTCGTTTCACGAAACACCTGTTTTTCGCCTATAACTCTTTAACCGTTGAGGATAGGGTTCTGTGAAGGTTGATTTGAAATCTACGTAAAACCCTGCGTCGAACGGTATATCGGGGTCCTGATTTTGCTTGCTCCATAAGTCAGCTAGGGTCGGTGGAGCCGAGCTCCATAGTTATCTCCATAGGGTGCTCTCGCCTCTATGGTGTAAGTAGGAGACGCAGAGTTCTCCTGGAGCCCACTACGGGTCTCGGCTCCACCGACCAGACTGACTTATGGAGCAGGCGATGTTAGGAATCTGATATACCATTCGACGCAGAATTTTACGCAGATTTCAACAACAACTTTCTCCAGAACCCTATCTTCAACGGTTAAAGAGTTATAGGCGAAAAACCGGTGTTTCGTAAAATGAATTAGGCTGAAAGATCGAGAAAATATTTTTCCAAAATCGAAACATTATTCGAACCAGAATTTCATCGTGATTCTAAAATTAAAAGTTATGGTCGAAAAACCGATGATTTCAGGCAAAAAAAAATGCTTTAATAAACCGAAACCGGCTGGTAGATGTGGAACGTATTTTTCAAAACTGAAAACGCTATTCGATGCGGAAGTTTTTTAGGGATTCCGAAAACTACCTACGCCAAAGGGGTACCTTCCAGGATAAAAAAGCTATGGACGGAAAACTGAACGCTTTTGGTGAAAGGAACTTTACTTCATGACTTGAAATTGGCTGAGAGACTGGAAAAGTATTTTTCTCAACATGAAAACATTATCCGACGCAAAATTCCATGAAGACTTTAGAAACACTCCGTTTAAAGAATCGTCTTAAAGGGCAAAAATTTTTTGAGCGAAGAACGGGTAATTTTTAAAAATCGCTTGGAAAAATTTTCCTAAAAAATTTTGACTCCAAGACAGCTCAAAGGAAATTTTTCTCGACCCAGGCAGATCACTTCATTAAGAATAGTAGATTTTAAAAGGAGGTCAGCTAACAAAAAACATGTTTCAAAATTAATGATTAAAAAAATATACCGAATGCAAAAAAAGAGGATTGAAAAAACGTCAAATCTTGAAGTTGCAAGCCTATAGGAAACCTTCACCATTCCTCACACAGGTATCCTGAACAACCTTCACCTATCGGACCGCTGTCTCCACCCCAACGAACCTATGTCCGCGACCCCTCAGTCGTCCCCATGGGCCACGCCTCCCTTTCTGGTTTTTGGACCTAATGGCCGCTAGATGGATGAAATACCTTAGAACGCGTATTTGATTTTCATTCCCTTGATGGTCTATCTGGGTGAGTGATCTCTGTTCTTTCTGGTATTTCGCAGCCACCGCACTGGACCGAACAAGAATGCAAAGGAGGACCGAGAACAAATGGAGGGAAATAGATTTTTCATTGAAATCCATGGCACGTCTCGTCCCTATTGTGATCGAGAACTGGTCTGTGGGCGTCCCCCATTTTTTTCTTTTCTGGTTAATGTTCAAGTTTTTTCAAGCGTCTTCTCGCTTATATGAACGAATTGAGATTGGACGCTTGGCAGGGTTGCTAATCACGGCGGCCAGTTCATATAATCAAAAATCTTATCTTAGGTTCGACTGTGCCTTTCGAAAAATTAAGGCTCAGTCTCAAAGGCATCGTACGCGCGGAAAACGGTGTCTTTTTTCTACGCTTTTGAGTAGGCAAGCTTTTGAGGTAAGCGATTATAGCAGCGAAACCCCAAAAAAGCCTAGCTTCTAAAAATAAAATATCTGAAAATAAACGCGTTTAAAGACCTGTTGAAAAAATGATTCTTCGCCCCCTCCGTCGAATTCGGTGTGCCCAGTGCAATACGTCCGAAGTTTTTCGGAACGTCTGAAGTGGTTTTACGCTTTAAACTTTGTAGGTGATAAGATCTCTTTTGCCTTTCTTCTACCAAAATCACTTAAAGGCAGCATACACACTCGTAAACGCAATTGAGATAACTACGGAAATAGAATGGTATAGCTCAGATTACATAGCCTACGCATTTTGAAGCGTCAAAAACGACCCACAATGCCGTTACAGGAGCAGCAAGTTTAGCCCCGCCCGTATTTTCACGCCCCTGTATTTGCACTTTTCCTGCAACGCAAGGTTGCTGGGTCATCTTGACCGTCGGTACTGTTGGTGATTTGCCTAACAAGTGAACCATTCACGTCACTAACGGCGAAGATGATCCAGCAACCCTTCGTTGAAAGAACAGGCGGGGCCAAACTTGCTACTCCTGTAACGGCATTGTGGGTCATTTTTGACGCTTCAAAATGCGTAGGCATTATGTTGTAAGCCATACGGTTTGATTCACATTGTTATCCCAACCACGTTTACGAGCATGTATGCTGCCTCTAAAAATAAAAAGCTTTCACTGTACAAGTATGGGTGAGAAGATTTTCCGAAATTACAGTTTACAATACAGTATCTCTTGCGCCTGACATAGCGCTTTTGTTCCTTATGCTGGATGGCTGGTGAGAACTGGTGGCGAATCCTCATAACCCCTTCCAACCTCATAACCCTACGTTTTTGAGGCGCCAAAGTTTACCGTTGTGGCCTATCGGGCTCATTCATCAAATTGAGCCTAAAAAATGGAAAATGGTTTACAGCGCGAACGTTGCCTTTAAAGGCAGTGTCTGCAATAAAATCAGTCTCCGAGTTTTCACCGGAAATCGAGAGGTCTGAGTCCAGCTTCATCAGCGGCGTTGAAAAATCGGCTTGGAACAAGCCCAGAAGAGCCCTATACGGCCCTAAACTTGAGTGTTCCGCTCACGCAACGCCCACTCCTTTCAACCGCTTGTGACCCGTAAATAACTGGAACCCCATCTTAAGGTAACATCATACATTCTATGTACTTTAGTCCACTCCGCTCAACTAAACGTACCCCATTTGATGATCTTCTCAAACTGAGATTTTGAGTTGGACAACTTTATCGGTAGTCGTTGAGGGAGTGGGCGTTGCGTGAGCGGAACACTCAAATTAGGGCCGTATAGGGCTCCTTCGTGCTTCTTCTTAGCCGTTGTTTCAACGCTTCCGGTTAAAAAGGGCTCGAACCTCTTGACAGCCGGTGAGAACTCGGAGACTGATTCTATCGTGGACACTGCCTTTGAGCAGACCCAGTAGGAGTTTGTGTGCAAAGCGCATACGAAAGAATATGGGCGGATTACAGCTGGCGAGAAAAATTGACTGAGATTGCCAATATGTGTTAATTAGGTGATGACTATCGATTCCCACTTTTTCAGCTTCCGAGAAGTTCTTGACTTTTTCGAAGACCGAGTTATGTGAAGCCGAACCGCATTTGAGCATGTGTCGACGTCGTGGTGGGTTTTTTTTTGCTTCAGATTTTTCCGTTCCTGGAGAACGATATTATTCCTACCGTCGGCATGGATCCTAGTAATACTTTGCGTTCCCTATTGAAGGGTGGCGCAAACTCGATGCCACATGCTATAGCATATGTAGGTGCACCGAGTTTGCGCCAACCTTCAACGGGAGTATCACTAGGATCCATCCCGACTGTACTTCCTGCAACGTGTCCCATTGGCAAAGCACCACGAAAATTTGAGCTTTTTCACGGTTATCAATAAAAACAGGTTTCTTCTGTTTTGCATGTGTGGCTGGAAAGATTTCCCAAATCAATCAGTGGTCGTTGATATAAAAACTATTTGACGCGCTAATGATCATTGAACATTTGTGATTTCTGCTTGCACGTCTCCAACGAAAGACAAAAAACTGATTGTGGCTAGTGATTTTCAATAAACTATTTTCTATTCGAAAAACTCACGCAACAGTTCACTTCGCATTGCCTCTTTTCAAAACTTCCGAATCCAAATTTCTGACACTTTTTCTTCGCGATTCCAAACAAGGATGTAAGGAGACTACTTTGAGTATGTTAGGAATTAAAAGAATTTTTTTCATGCGTTATTAAAGCTTCTGGTTTTTATCAGCAACAAACTGAACCCGGTACGATTTGGCATCATTATCATTATTGAAATTTTCACCATTCAAGGAGTTTCGCAAAGATTGAAATAAAAAGTAATCAAATGGTGCAAGGTCAGGACTAAATGGTGGATGTGGCAAAACATCCCAACCAAGCTCCAATAATTTTTGCCGAGTGACTAAAGATGTGTGTGGCCTTGCACTGTCATGCTGAAATGCAACACCTTTTCGATGTGCTAATTCGTCACTTGGTTGGAATGTTTTGCCACATCCACCATATAGTCCTGACCTTGCACCATCTGATTACTTTTTATTCCGATATTTGTAAAACCCCTTGAATAGTAAAAATTTCAATAATGATAATGATGTCATATCGTACCTGGTTCAGTTTTTTGCTGATAAAAACCAAACGTTTCATGAACGTGGAATTACTGTGCTTCTCTGGGTCGAATTCCGGTCCGCAATTGCGTCTCGACACGCTTTGCGGCCGCTCGCTTCCGAGTCGGAAGCGTTTCCAGCGCCGCAGCTGCTGATCTGTTGACTCTAGGTGGGTTTCGGAAGCTGAAAACTTCGGAAAATTGGAGAAAGCTGTTTAAAAAAAGGCAAATCGAGTCGGCTTCGGCGCTGGAAACTCGACTGACTCGAGCGCGTGCGGCCATAAAGCGTGTCAAGACGCAATTGCGGACCGGAATTTGGCCCAGAGAAGCACAGTATGATGCTGCCTGAAAGATGGTCATTGCTCAAAATGGGCAATACATTACAGAATGAAGTTATTTCATTCCATGAAAAAGCTGTGTTTTATTTTCTAAAGGAAATCCGTAGTTACTTACAGGCCATAAAACGGCCAATGTCTCACCGTCGACTGCGTACCACGCGTTGCGCGACCGCACGTGCGTCGGAAGCAGACGAGTTTTGGCCGCCGCGCGACGTTTCGGCCGCCGCGCGGCAGCCGAAACTCGTCGCGCGGCGGCCAAAACTCGTCTGCTTCCGACGCACGTGCGGTCGCGCAACGCGTGGTACGCAGTCGACGGTGAGACATTGGCCGTTTTATGGCCTGTAGTTGACAACCCAATATACCGTATTTTCTCTTTTTGAAGTACATGTACTTCTAATACTCAGGCCCCTATTTTACATGTACTTATATTAAAGGTGTACTTCAAAAAGAGGCTGTACTTCTAATTCTCAGCCCTCTTTTTTTGGTGCACTTCTATTAGAGGTGTACTTCTAATAGAGGTGCACTTTTCTTATTCGGGGCAAATTTTTGATTTTCCAGTGGTAGGCTGTTTGCATTTCAGGCATAGAATTCCAGTGTAAGACCGAAAATTTGTATGTAGTGAAACTTCAGACCGCAACCACAAACACTTAGCCACTTGGGATAACCGAATTGAGGTTTCCACAATCACTGATTTCTTATTTTCAAACCCTTGATTCACACCCTTTCCGAGTCGATTTCTTCCAAAAACGTATAAGTATTAGTTCGGTAACGCCTCTGTTGGCACGTGCCTTATAAGGGAGAGAGAGTCGATGGGAATCAACTTGTTACAATGGAATTGATCGCCCTTCGAGCCCTCCAGAGCGATTGAAAAACTTCAATCGTTCTCAAACGACTTGACAACAGCTCTTTCAGAGGCGAGTTCTTTGCGTCCACAATCCATTGCATGTTGAGCCTACCATTGGTGGTTCCTGATTTCCTTGTCGTATCAACGATTCCTCTACATCAATGATCCATCTTCGTAACGCTAGGGAATCTTGGGTTTCCAATGAACGTTAAAGGCAAGGTCCAGTCAAACTTTGACACTACTGAAATTCCGGTTAAATAGATTGGGCTGGCCTAGCCGAACGTCATCTGAACGTTTCACAAACTTTGAGTCCATGCTTCTGGAGAAAAGACTTCAAAGTCTAGGATTACGGTATTGTCAGAAAGACCGATATTTACGCTGCAGTTTTGAAGAATGCGTGGACGATGGCTAAAACATGGACGATGGACACACCTTTCTGACTTTTCTGACAAAGCGGTTGACGGATGTGGCTGTATCAACTTGAAGAAGACCGGTTCTCACGTATTTTTCGCATTTTCTTTGGGATTTAAGTCAACGTCTTGGGCCAAAACAAGTCAACTTTAAATCATTAAAACCCAATCAAATCAGAATTCTTGTATAGTATCTAAATGAACTCCATTTATTCTCCGAGAATAACATCAATATCAAGTTCCAGCTTTAAGTTTTTTCTTGGTCATTTGAGTTTCATCGGAAGCTCTGTCATACAAGCAATTTTGACCGAGAAAGAGGCTGCCGATAGTTTTTTTTTGCGAATATTCAAACCTCACAATATTGAAAAAAAACATCTCGTGCGAACTGGCCTCTCAAATGCCACATTCGATTTGCCAAGCAATTAAGTACCCGAGTACCGGAGGCCTCATCCAAAACGAGATGTACTTCTAAAAGAGGTGTACTTCAAATAGAGGGTGTACATCTAATACTCAGACCCCTATTTTATGTGTACTTCAAATAGAGGTGTACTTCAAATAGAGAGTGTACTTCTAATACTCAGCCATCCTTTTAGGTGTACTTCTATTAGAGGTGTACTTCAAATAAAGGTGTTCTTCTATTAGAGGAAATACGGTATATACAGGGTGGTTACTATACACGGGCGCACCCGAAAACGCTGCTCTAGAATACGTACACACTGTTTAGCAGGTTTTGACGCTGGAATATGTCGAAAACATTTTTCCGATGAGTCGTCTACAGCGTCCGCCTTTGGCTTCAAAATATGCCTTCAGACGTGGGATTAGAGAATTGATAGCGCGCCACATCTTGTTGACCTTCAAACGGTCTAAGGACAGTGTCCACGATGAGTTTCGTCGTCGGTTTTTGGCCGGAAATCGAAAGTTCAGGGTCTCATTGGAGCACTGGGGTCGAAAAAAACGAACGTAAACGAGCCCGAAAGAGCTCCATACGACTACGAAGTCCGCTCGCGCTGTCCCTTCCGCTCGCGGTCGAGTTTTCCGGGGAACAGTTTGGTTCACTTCTACATAAGCATTGGAGCGCGAGCGCGGCTGCGTTTCAGCATTGGGGCGCATTCTCGCACGCTGTATACATAAAGGCACTGTTCGCGATAAAAATCGCTTTTCCGTTGTTTTACCTATCTTGAAACCGGTCCCATTCTGATTCCAATAATGCTTCTGAAATCGTACAAGACCTTCTGGGAATGGAGTTATGGTCCCTCAAAAATTGAGCTAGGGAAAATGGTGGACGAGTTGTCCGAGATCTGTAACTTCCGTCTTTTGCAGCCAATATATGCGAGCTGATCTGAGTAAAGAGAGAAGTTGAGAATGAAGAGAAGAGCGGGGCTAATGATTGCAAATCATCGCTCATCTTACGATCTCGAGCATTCATTTGTTCACGTCGGTGGGTGGGAAGGGCGGGACTTGCCCACAGCGGCGGGGTTTGCCCACTTTTCTAAGCCGTTTTGCGGCTCCTGGGTAGCTTTTCGTCCCGCTTCTCGACGCTGTTCTGCTTCTGAGAGCCACGAGAAGCGTTTGTCATGAAAAACTCGAGGATGAAGTTTATCGCGAACAGTGCCTTTAGAGGCACAGTACACCCTCAGATATGAATTTTGAGATTTTCATGTAATTGTGTAGAAGACCCCTCCTGTATAACACGTGCCAAATGCCAGATCTCATTTCCTTCAAATAAGCAAGATATAAGCGACTACCACAGGCCCGACCCCCTTCGCTCACCACCACAGGCCCGACCCCCTAACGGATTTTCGAACTCGATAGCGGCTGGATGGATGGATGAATTCCAACAAGTCGTCGTTCTTCAATCCATTACCGGACTGTCTCCTTATCCTGGCTTTCTCTCATGCAACGATTGTGAATGAAGAGAAATACAGGCCTGAGACAACTCGTTCACCATTTTTTCACTCTAAAAATCCAGGCATTTTTGAAGAGCCATAACTCTGTTCAAAGGGGGTCTTGGACGATCTCAGAGATACCACTGTGATCAGCGTGTGACTCTCTCCAAGATAAGCATGAAATCTAAAAATTAATTTTTTGGGTGTCCTGTGCCTTTAAAGGCATACTCCAAGCTCGGGGGCGAAATCTGAGATTTCCACATAATTGTGAAGTAGACCCACCCCATAGCGCCTGCCAAGCGCGAGCTCTCAATTCGTCCGAATAAGCGATATATAAGAGGAAGCCACCCTGGGGCGCCTACATCAGGAAGCCACTTTGGCACGCCCTTTTTACGATCTTTCGAGCTCAACAGTGGCGAGATGAGCGATTATTCCCGATCAATAGCCCCGTTCTACCCTTCATTCTCAGCCTCTCTCTCCATTCAGGCCGGCTCGCATACATCGGTTGCAAATGACGGAAGTTGCAAATGACGGACAACTCGTCCACCATGCTTCCGTAGCTCAATTTTTGAGGGGCCATAACTTCGTTCGTAGAGGGTCATGTACGATTTCAGAGACATCATTGTAATCAGCGTGGGGCCGCTTTCAATATAGACAGAAAAACCGAGAAACTATTTCGAGGTTGGACTGTGCTTTAAAGGCACAGTCCAACCTCAAAATCGTTTTTCTGCTTTCTTGCCTCTCTCGAAAACGGTCCCACGGTGGTTCCAATGATGTCTCTGCAATCGCGCAAGACCCTCTGGAAATGGAGTTATGGCCCCTCAAAAATCAAGGTGTGGAAACATGTCGGACGAGTTGTCCGAGGCTTGTAATTTCCGTCAATCGCAAGCGATGTAGGCGATCCGACCTGAATAAAGAAAGAGGCTGAAAATGAAGGGAAGAACGGGGCTACTGATTGGAAAGCATAGCTCATCTCGCCACTGTTGAGCTCGAAAGATCGTAAAAGGGGCGTGCCAAAGTGGCGTCCGAATGTGGGCGCCCCAGAGTGGCTTCCTCCTATATCTCTCTTATACGGAGGAATTGAGAGCTCGCACTTGGCAGGTGTTATATAGGTTGGGTCTGCTCCACAATTATGTAGAAAATAGAGATTTTGTTCCTGAGCTTGAACTGTGCCTTTAAAGCACAGTCCAAGCTCAGGGGCTAAATCTATGATTTCCACATAATTGAGAAGAAGACCTACCCTAGATATCACGTGCCAAGTGCTCTCATTTCCCGCAAATAAGCGAGATATAGGAGGAAGCCAGCCTGGGGCACCCATACCAGGAAGCCACTTTGGCACGGCCCTTTTGCAATCTTTCGAGCTCAAAAGTGGTGAGATGAGCGATGGTTTTCCATCAATAACCCCGTTCTTCCCTTCATTCTCGGTCACTCTCTTTATTCAGAGCGGCTCGCATCCATCGGTTGCAAATCAAGGAAGTTACAAGTCTCGGACAACTCGTCCACCATGCTTCCGCAGCTCAATTTTTGAGTGGCCATAACTCTGCTCCTAGGAGGTCTGGTAGGATTCCAGGGACATCGTTGGGATTGGCGTGAGACCGTTTTCAAGATAGGTAGAAAAACAGAAGAACTATTCTGAGGTTGGACTGTGCCTTTAAGGCCCATGCCCGCGCAACTCATCCACCGTCGAAATGTGGCTTTCAAGAAGAAGAGCTGATTTTGTATGGTTCGCAGCGTTTTTGATGATTCTTTCTTAACTGATGGAACAGTCAGACTCTAAACCTTCGTTTTCTGGTGGAAACTCGAAAACGATTTTTATCGTGGACCCTGCCTTTAAAGGCAGCATACACGCTCGTAAAAGTGATTGAGATAACTACGGAAATAGAATGGTGTGGCTCAGAATACAACGCCTACGTATTTTGAAGCGCCAAAAACGACCCACAATGCCGCTACACGAGTTAGAAGTTGGCCCCGCCTTGTATTTTCACGCCCCCCTATTTGCCCTTTTCCTCCAACGCAGGGTTGCTGGGTCATCTTCGCCGTCAGTGACGTGTGTGGTTCACTTGTTAGGTAATCCACCAACAGTATCGATGGTGAATATGACCCAGAAGCCTTGCGTTGCAGGAAAATGGCAAATACAGGGGGCGTGAAAATACAGGGCGGGGCCAACTTCTAACTCGTGTAGCGGCATTATGGGTCGTTTTTGACGCTTCAAAATGCGTAGGCGTTGTAATCTGAGCCATACCATTCTATTTCCGTAGTTATCTCAATCACGTTTACGAGCGTGTATGCTCCCTTTACGGTAGCGTCCGCGCAAAAACCATATCTGGTTATTCTCCTCAATCCAAAATTTGAACCAAAAGGAGGTAGTTGGCAGAACATGAGACCTCAGTGCTGCGTATTTATGATGAAATTTATACGCCTTTTGAAATTTGCTCTGTGGTCTGAAAAGACGTTTTTCCGGGAGACTATCTAGCACGAGGAGCAGAAGCGCCACGGCAGGCTCCAACAGTATAAGTTTCTATATTCTCTATTTCGAGAGATCCTCGCATTCAAACGTGCATGTTGGAACCTTCTGGTTTTTTGAGAATTCTTCACAATGGAAAAGCCGGAAGAGTTAACCAGCCTAAGAATTTAAAGGGGCTAAGCCATTGCAGACGTCCAGTTTTCCAACATTTTTGTATTACACAACACACACCGGACAGATGTGAAAACAAGGAGCTCAATGCTCCGAAATTTTTTAACGAGTTTTTCCTCAAAATAAGAGTGCCTTGGGTTATTTCTTGGCAATGTGCATATCACGACCTGGCAATCCTACCTGCGCAAAATTGTAGATTAATTGTCGCGTACGCTGCCTTTGAGTTTTGTTGAGCTTTCCCCTACCCAAAAACACCCCCAGCATCATTCAAATTTCTGATTTTCCGAGTCTTTTTCTCGTATTACATGATTCTCACACGAAAATTGTATGGATTGAGGTCCAAAAAGCTGGGGGGATAGAGATTTTTCCGTTTTGTGGTTATAACCAAGGCTGAACTAGTCTTTAGATAGCTCAGTCATTTCGATTAGCAAACGCTGATGCTTATCTGAATTCAGATTATAAAGTTGGATAAAAAAACTCAGATTCTAGAACCAAGTTACGGTCTGGAAAAGGAAAAAAGGCGATTGTTCAAGTGATGACTCAATCGAACTTGAATAGACGACTTCTCAAGGTTGTTGACAGCGACAATCGTAGTTTTTTATTCAATTTTTCACTATGAGAATTCCAAAAAAGGAGACTGGAAAATAGAGCAGAAGTGAAGTGCATGTACTGTCGTTCTTGGAGCCAAAATTCGGTCCCCATTTGCGGAAAATGGCTGTTTCATCACGCTACACGATGACGATCGTGCGGGGATCACGTGGTCCTGGCACGATTAGGCTTTCTCCCAGAACGATTATCGTCGTTCGCGTGAAGCAGCAGCCGTAGTCCGCAAATGCGGACCGGAATTTCGCTCCGAGAACGACAGTGAGAGCGCAGCCGTACGCGAAACTTGCAAATTTCAGCAGTTTCACGAGCAGTCAAATCGTTTCAGTCAGAAGAGTTGAGTGAAAAGGTGAGTAAAACTCTCTTTTTCACGTGTTCAGAACTGCGTATATTTTTTAGCAGAGTTCTCATGAAAAATACTTCGAAGGCATCGTACGCGGTGGAGAACTTTCTTCATTTTTTGCCTTCAATTCCTTACGTGGACCCAGCGTGGCCTTATGTCAGAGTTTTGTGCTTAAAAAAATACACCAACTTGATGATATGGGAGGTCCAATGTTGAGCGTTTAACCAAATTTCAACAGTCATCTATCACAACTTCTCTGCCACGCCCCGATGCCAAAGGAATTGCTAGCAGTTCAGCGCAACTTTTTAAAAATCGATTTGGTGAGAATTCAAACACTTTTACAACTCGAGAGTTACTTTGATTGTTCTTTTGCCATTTTCATTTACGTAAGGTATACTACACCCACTCAAAAAGGTGACAAACTAGAGTGTGGTTTTCTTCTGTTTGTACGATGCCTTTAAGGATAATTTCTGTAGACAGCGCTCACAATGACTTTCATTCACGTGATCTCAGTGAGAATTGAACTGTTGGTTTGCGGTTGTGAAATCTAAAACCACTCGAAAAAAAACCGTAGTATGTTCAGAATAATGGCCCGTAGGATCATCTGAATGGGTGATAAGACGAGCCCGATACGATTCAGACAGGGCGCAGACGAGTCCGAAATCATATCCAGCGATAGATTGCTTTCAAGCGGTCGGTCTTGCAAAGCCTTGATGATGGGGGCATGATGATACCTGTGATTACAAGAACAACCGACCACTATTCTCTACGTGGTCGTTCACGAACCGATCAACTCTATGCTCCGTTTCTCAATAAATGAAATGCTGTTTGTTTCGTGGAAGCTGATATTGATAATGATACATTGATAAGCCGAAATCTCAGCTGGATTATTTGAGTTGCTCCTTTGCTCCTTGAAACAGTCTCGAGCGCACTCCTGACCTGGCACGCTGTTTACTCTTCTCTAGCCAGGAAGTCAGTCAGATCTGACTGAATCGATTCAGTCAGATCTGACTGAGTGGTTCAGCTTAACTTGTTTGTTGCTGCCTTTCTCTGTTTATCCTAGGTCGCTATCCTACAACACGTACGTCTGAAATGTGTGCGGCTCATCTGAATTCTTTTCAGAACATGGATTCAGATAGGCTGAACTGAAATTTTCGCCGCCTTTACTACGGGCCAATGAATTGATTGAAGGCGAAGTCCTTCCTGGGGAAGCTGTAGAATGGAAAAATGTACGGAAGCTTTCTTCTTTGTCCTTTCAAGCTTTTGTTGTTCACTTTCTTAGTGTGTTGTTTTTGTCAAATTCCCTATCGTTTGGTACTGGAGTAAGTTGAAATGGGTGATAGGCGCCGCCCCTTCGGCAGTGTTTCCAAACGCCACATTCATCATTGAACTAAGCCTGGGTTTTTGAATATGAGTTGGGTCTAGCGCGAGAGCGGCCGCGTCAGTTCTTGAGCTAAACCCAATCCAAATCGGCAAACCCAAGGCTATCGCAAGGATGAATCCGACCTCAGGCAACGCTTCTTCTTTGACACGTCTACATATTTATTTACTTATTTAGTATACGTCGCGTAAGGCAAGCGTTATAGAAAAAGCGAGCGTCATATACCAAAAGCCAACGTTCAGTGTGTTAGAAATATAACAGCTTCTTCCCTGCGTGTCTCTTGGAAGCCCGTTAACCAAGTCGATTGGGTAGAGAGCCAGCTTTCAGAGATGAAAAGATAGCCCACGCTCGACAAGTAAAGCTGGAGGATCGAAAAGTTGTTTGCGGAGTAGCACAAAAGACTTTCACTGAGCATCCCCGTGTCCTAGAATGTGCAGGACGATAAACTTGGACACTTTGACCCTAGCCATACCAGCCAGCATTCTGGAGATCATGCAAACGTCACCAAGCTACCTGCGAAACTGCAGAGTATGACGTAGTTTTGGCCCCAGTTATACACCAGCGTTTCACTGCCGCACGTTTCTGCGGCAAGCCTTATATTGGTTGAGGCCTCTTTCAGAAAGCGATTGCTGATGACACGTTTTGAATACAGATCGACGTGCGACGCAATCTCGATCGATGCTCATGCTTATCATTCCATTGCGTCGGGCGCCGATCGAACTCTGAAAGAGGCCTATTTTCGAAATCTCACCAATTCCAGGCGTCCAGCGAAAACCAGCGGCAGCGAAACCCCGAAGTATAACTAGGCCCTTACGTGTGTCCAATTCTCACGCTTCCGCAGAAAGACTCAAAAAGTTTACCCGTGGCCAACACTGCGTTTCAGCGATTGATTTGAAGCTTTTAATTTTGAGTACTCGTGACAGACGTGAAGTGACTGTCACGCACACGATCGAGTGATCCTCGCCCAGGGCCAGTCAAGTCTTTCATCCCTCGGGGTCGGTGAATTACTACCAGACTTGTGTTTAAAGACATCTTCCGCACAGAAAACCACATCTGGGTTTTTCTTCTCAATCCAGTCCTTGAACCAAGTTGAGATAGTTGGCTTGAGACCTCAATATTGCGTATTCATAATGCT
Source organism: Aplectana chamaeleonis (assembly GCA_029168955.1). NCBI lineage: Eukaryota > Metazoa > Nematoda > Chromadorea > Rhabditida > Cosmocercidae > Aplectana > Aplectana chamaeleonis. Next base: position 222,971 of record JAPDOI010000207.1, on the reverse strand, counting down.
ATAGGCTCGTGAAAATTGCTCCGTGGTCTGAAAAGGCGTTTTCCCACTCGATCATCTAACAATAGAAACAGAAGCGCCATGACAGGCCCCGAAAGGCTGCGCAAATCCACATTTCTGCATTCTTTATTCCGAAAGATCCTCTAGTTCAGATGTGTGTATTGAAAGCTTCTTGTTTTTTGAGGATGATTGAGCAGAAAGGCGAAAAGAATAGTGGAACGTAAAAAGTTAAGGGGGCTAAACCCAATTCAGCCGTTCAAATTTCCGACATCTGTGAAATACACAAAACACACCGGACAGACGTAACGAAAAGGAAGCTGAATGCGCTGGAATTTTTGAACGAATTTCTCCGAAAATTGAGTGCTTTGGGTTGCCTATTTGCGATATATGACAATGTGGTAAGCCTACCTACTCAAAATTGTGAAAAAACATGAATACGATTTATTGCCCGTACGCTGCCTTTAAAAATAAAGGCACTGACATGTACATCGGCTGGTCCCCTCGAGTGATTGCACATCCCCAATAGACATACGAAAACCTCTACAACTCTGAATGGCATCTCCGAAAGGTTTATTCAACGTCAAAAAAGGTGTCCATTTTTTTTCTTTCAATTTGGATCTTTAAGGACTTGTTGATCATTCTCTGTGCAGCAGTACTGATCAAAGACAAACCCGCTTACGGAATTTGTGAGAGAGGGCGAAGACTGACCTCCAATATTTTACGAAACACTCGGGATCAATGAATAAACGCAAAAACGGCCTCGAAGGCAGGGTTAGCGATAGCAACGATTATTGTGTTCTCTTCATGGGAATGCAGGTCTGGCCATCACAAAATTGAAAATGAATGAAAATCTGCTGGAAAAAAGCACAGAAACGAGTTAGAGCGTCCAATAGGGGGTTGTCCGAGTGCCCCAACCTACGAGTTTTCCATAATAACCTGCTTTTCGTCTTATATTTTAATGTCAAAGTGGTCTTCAGGAGCAAAACAAAAGACGGCAGAACAAAGAAATCTCGTTAACTGGGGCGGGCGGACAACCAGCAATAACTTGTTTCTCTGCTTTTTTAGCCAAAATGTTCACAAATGTTCACTTTTTTGGTGGCCAGATAGAAGGATAGCACAACGACCTCTTTATCGCAAACACTGACTTCATTTATGTATGTGATTCTATCGTAGTTGTTGTTTCCTACGGAGCCTGAAGAATGTAAGTAACTAAGCAGAAAAGTAAAGGGGAAAGGGGGATTCGTAACTGGGTTTGATGAGCGATTTTGCAGAAAAACGACAGAGAAGGCTTCATACCAGTGGATGATCCGTTTGAAGAACTTGGAACGAGGTGATTTTGTAGTACTTTTCCATTAGAATATGCGACTTCAAATTCAAGCTTTTCAAGAGCTCCTCCTCACACCAACTCAGAGCCTAGTGCAGTGGATGACCCTTTTGAGGAAATCGGAACAAGGTCAGAGTTTTGATTCTTACATACAAAGACCACAAGATTAGAATTTGATATGCATTTAAGGGCCCCACCTTCATCTGTAGTAGGTCCCAGCTCTTCACCTAGAAAGCACTTTCGGAGTCTTCAAGAGTACTATCGATTTCGAAATCGAGAGTATGAGCAGCAACGGCACTTTTCCCAGAATGCCTTGCTGTACAGGTAAAAAAAGTTTTGTTTTCTGGTTTCGCACCGATTCTGGATGCGCGGCTGTCTTCTTCCTCTTCTCCGAACTCATGATACTCAAATTAGAGTCTACCCGAACTTGTATCCCAAAGACTCGTCATATTGTCCGAACATGCGTGGAATGTTTGCCTATACTTGTCAGCCAAGTAAACCGCTTCGCTTCGATCTCGTGGAGTTTTGTAAGGTAAGTTTCTGTTTGTTTCCTAACACCAAAATAGCGCGCTCCATTCATTCGAAGGAAGGGATAGGTTAAGCAAATTTTGTCGTCTTTGACGTAGTGAAGCTCAAATGTTCTGCGAACATTTTTTTAAATATGTACATAGGTAGCTAAAAACTTACAGAGCTGCACCTGTTTACGCTTCTCTCCTATCTCGAACGAAGTTTTGCAAAACCGTGTTTTGATAGCTGTTCATGTGTATTAAAACATAAGTATGTAGATAATCCATGCTAGCAGTTGAGTGAGAGCGGCGCTGGGGCTTCGGTGGTGCAGTGCGATAAGGCGCTTCCCCGGAAAGGGAATATGCTGGTTCAATCTCGCCCGGAGCTAAGCGTTTTGCGATCAACTCAACACCTTGTGTAAACATACCATAACGTGCACTGCGACGTTAAACTGCAGTTACGCAAAAAAATTTCTAAAAAAAATGATTTTTTTGAGTTAAAAATGTTATTTAATAAATTGAAATCGGCTGAGAGGAGGGAACGCATCTCTTCAAACTGAAAACGTTATTCGAAGAAGGATTGTATGAAGATTCCGGAAACAACTACTTTGAAGAATTCATCTTTAAAGGCAACATACACGCTCGTAAACGTAACTGAGATAACTACGAAATTAGAATGGGATGGCACCGAACATAACGCCCTTGCATTGTGAAGCTTCAAAAACGACTCACGGTGACGCTACACGAGTGAGAAGCTGGTCCCGCCCCTGTACCTGCCCACCCCTGCGTCCCCCTCCAAAACTTGGGTGCGGGGCCGTCTCCACCGTTGTCGGTGTATTTAGTTCACCTATTGTACCTATTCCACCACCTACAAACGTCGCCGACGGCAGGAATTGCCCAGCACCCCTGTTTTGGAGCAGGACGCAAATACAGGGGGCGGGCAGGTACAGGGGCGGGGCCAACTTCTCACTGGTGTAGCGTCATTGTGGGTCGTTTTGTGCTCTTCAAAATGTGTGGGATGTGTGGGCGTTGTATTCTGTGCCATACCATTCCGATTCCGTAGTTATCTCAATTACGCTTACTAGCGTGTATGCTGCCTTTAAAGGCACAGTACACCCTCATATATGAATTTTGAGATTTTCATGTAATTTTGTTGAAGACCCCTCCTGTATAACACGTGCCAACTGCCAGATCTCATTTCCTCCAACTAAGCGAGATATAAACGACCACCACAGGCCCGACCCCCTTCGCTCACTACCACAGGCCCGACCCCCTAACAAATTTTCGAACTCGATCGCGGCTCGATGGATGGATGAATTGCAACAAGTCGTCGTTCTTCAGTCCATTACCAAACTGTCTACTTATCCTGCTTTACTCTCACGCAACGATTGCGAATGAAGAGTAATACAGGCCTGAGACAACTCGTCCACCAGTTTTTCACCTTCAAAATCTAAGCATCGAAGAGCCATATCTCCGTTTATAGGGGGTCCTGGACGATTTCAGAGATACCACTGTTATGAGCGTGTGACTCTCTCGAAGACGAGCATGAAATCTGAGAATTAATTTTTTGGGTGTCCGGTGCCTTTAAGAGCAAAATTTTTATGAGCGAAAAACAGGTAGTTTTTTCACTCAGCTTGGAAAAATATTCAAAAAAAGTTTGACTTCAAGGCAGCTCAAAGGAAATTTCGCATGACCGCGGCAGATCATTTAATTAAGAAAAGTGATTTTTAAAGGCGGTCACCTAATGAAAAAATTTTGTTTTGAAAATATTAATTAAAAATAAAAATATTTTGAATGTAAAAAAGAGGATTGGAAAAACGTTAAATTCAGAAGCTGCAGGTCTAAGGGGAACTTTCCCCATTTCCCACACAGGTAGCCTAAACAACCTTCACCTCTTGAACCGCTGTCTCCACCCCAACGAACTAGTGCTGTCGAGTTAACTGGCGTACCCTGACGTGAAATCGACGGTCGTGTGAATACAGGGGTAATCAAATAAGATAAAAAGCAAGTGGTTCAAGTCGCCACGGAATAAAAAACATGATACCCAGTAAGTTGGCCCTCACAACTCTAGCCACAGCCACTTATACAGGGTGATTTTGTATTAAAAACTTCATTTCCGTGTTTTGCTCTTCTGTATGCTTGTCCTTCTGACCTGTGAGGGCTGGTGTCAATAAACTGTGATCAAAATGCTGCGTACAGTTGTTGGACTCAAAAACGTCGTGGCGAAATTTTTATCAGCATCGGGGATCGAACCCGAGAGCCTCCGGTTGGTAGGTCACCGCCTTGGACCATCCGGCTTGGTGGTGTTGTTGAAATGATAGATGATACAGCACTCACTAATTTCTCGCCGCTTCGACCTCATTTCGAAAAATGACTCACAATTTTTTTCCTCACTACTACTCGGGCAAATACACCGCGTATCATAAAGATAGGACACCCCCTGAATTTGCCGGTTTTGTGTTTGTTGAGCAAGGTAGAATTTTTTCGTTAATACTACTGTGATCAGAATGTGAAATAACCCCCGTAGACCTCTTTTGGGTTGGATGGAATGTTTGTGCTCTTTTCTAGAATAAATTTATATTTTGAATCGCGCATCAAAAACATCGGACACATCTGGGCTGAATCGGACTTCTTGTCCGACAAAATTGTGTGATCACTAATCTAATGGGCGATAGGCCTTCCAAGCACTTTACTGCCACAAATACTGGATTCCGTAAACTTTCGACCAAATTGATCGACCTTTGCCAGTCGATCTTGCTCCGTTTCTCGGTCATTGCCTGTTGGAGCGCAGAAATCGAGAGATATCGCCGGCCATTGGCTCAGACCCGACGAACTAAAATATCCCAGAGATTCTTCATTTTGTTGAGATCAGGACTGTAGACTAGCCACTCTGGACAAGATAGTTATTGCCGAGCAAAGAAGCCGACCTCAGACCTGCTCACGTGAACTTTCTGGTTGTCCTGCCAGAAACTGCAACTTTGTCGCCCGAAAACGTGGGGAAGTGGAAGTAGGTTTCTCTCTAACGTCGTCTAGTACTCGCTGAAGATCGTCCGACTGCTTGCGAACGAAGGCTGTAGACGTCCTTGGCAGGCAAATGCTCTGACAGATTATGGGAGATCTGCGACCGCAGTTCCGACGGCTGAAGTGGACAGCTACTTCGACTATTTGTATATAGGCGATGGTTTCTGACGGAAAGGAGTTTTTTCTCAATGGGTCTGATGGTCGGAAGGGCTACCAAAGGATTTCGAGAGTAGGTGCTGTCCACTTCAGCCGTCGGAACTGCGGTCGCAGATCTCCCATAACCTGTCAGAGCATTTGCCTGTCGAGGACGTCTACAGCTTTCGTTCGCAAGCGGTCGGATGATCTTCAGCGAGTACTAGACGACGTTAGAGAAAAACCTACTCCTACTTCCCCACGTTTTCGGGCGATAAAGTTGCAGTTTCTAGGAGGACAACCAGAAAGTTCACGTGAGCAGGTCTGAGGTCGGCTTCTTTGCTCGGCAATAACTATCTTGTCCAGAGTGGCTAGTCTGCAGTCGTATTCTCAACAAAATAAAGAATCTCCGGGATATTTTAGTTTGTCGAGTCTGAGCCAATGGCCGGCGATTTCTGCCGATTTCTGCGCTCCAAAAAGGAATGACCGAGTAATGGAGCAAAACCGACTTGCAAAGGTCGAAAGTATACGAAATCGAGTATTTGTGGCAGTAAAAGTGCAAGAAAGGCCTATCGCCCATTAGATTTGTGATCACACAATTTTATCGGACAAGAAATCCGATTTAGCCCAGAGGTGCCCTATCTTTTTGATACGCCATTTAAAACATAAATTTATTCTAGAAAAGTGCACAAACATTCGATCTACCCCAAAAGAGGTATACGAGAGTTGTTTCACATTCTGATCACAGTAGTATCAACGAAAAAGATCTACCTTGCTCAACAAACACGAGACCGGCAAATTCAGGGTGTGTCCTATCTTTATGATACGCAGTGTAGTAGGGTGTTCTTATGACAACCCTGAAGGTATTCTAGCTGAAAAACATGAATGTATGTGCAGTTCTGGTAAACGTGTCTGGTCATTCCCCTATTAGGGAACAACAAAAAAGTATTCTCATACCTTCGTGGATAGGTAAGAAGGAAGGACGTTCGCGGGTTAGCTGGAAAATGTTACAAAGTTTGGCTCAAATTTTTTTTCGGGGTGTTATTTAGGATGCTGAACACGTTTCTGGAATTTGTTTGTAGCTATTATGGAAGTAACTGTTGCTTAAAGGCACACTCAAACTTCGGAATCGTTTTCCTGTTTTTTTTTGCCCATCTCCAGAAGGGTTCCACGCTGATTCCAATGATGTATCTGGAATCGCAAAAGACCCTCTAGAAACGGAGTTATGGTCCTTCAAAAATTAGGCTGAGGAAGCATGGTGGACGAGTTGTTCGAGGATTGTAACTTCCATCATTTGCAACCAATGTACGCGAGCCGATCTGAACAAAGAGTGAGAATGAGAACGAAGGGAAGAACAGGGCTATTTCTATGAAATCATCGCTCATTTCGTCACTGTTGAGCTCAAAAAATCGTAAAAGGGTCGGGCTCCTATATCTCGCTTATTCGAAGGAATTGAGAGCTCGCATTTGGCAGGTGTTATATAGGGTGGGTCTACTTCACAAATATGTAGTGTAGTCGGATTTCGTCCTTGAGCTTGGACTATGCCTTTGAAGGCAGTGTACAGAAACGATTTTCGGGCTCTCTTTACGAGAATGTAGATTTATTCTTCCCAAAAGTAAAAACAAATAAAAAAAAAGTGAAAAATCGGTGGAAAAAACGCCCAAAAATTAGGTGGAACGGCTAATTATAGGTGCCGGCAGGTGTTCGCAATCAACGAGATTTCCGTGAATTTTTTATTTTGCTCTCAAAGGCGCAGCCGAAGCTCAGAGACGAAAACTGAGATTTCTTTGTAGTTGTGAAATAGGCCCACCCTACATAAGACCTGCCGAATGTGAGTTATTAATCCCTGCAAATAAGCGAGATACTCAGAAAAATGAAAACAAGTTACTTGCAACATAAATGGCCGAAAACAAGTTACTTGTAACATATCTGAGCCGATGTAAGTTACTTGCGACTTCTCTCAAGTTATCTAAGTTACATGTAACATTTCGGCGGAATTCCGCGTGCGGTGCGCCTCCGATATGTTACATGTAACCTAAATGGCTTGAGATAAGTCGCAAGTAACTTACATCAGCTTAGATATGTTACAAGTAACTTGTTTTTGATTTCTGAGAGGATCCTGGGGGAGAGCGCCTCCGATATGTTACATGTAACTTATCGGGGACACTATTAGTCGCAAGTAACTTAATGCGGTCATGAAGATTTTTCCAAGGTTGATGTACGACGCACTCGCGGGGTCATGCTTACGACTGGCGTTGCTGTTGGTTCAATTACCCAAGCTTGAGGTACTTGACGCCACACCAGCGGGGAAGGCCCAGCCCAGCATTTTTTTGCGTAGTGTGTGGTCTGGTATACGCCCTCTGCGTTGCGTGTCGTCTGCGTCACGTGATTGCCACCCATAATGAAAATTGAAATGCAAGTTACATGTAACATAAGTGCAACAACTTATATGATATATAAATTTAAGTTACATGTAATATAAATGTATGTAACATGAAATATAAATGTAAGTCACTTGAGACAATCAAGTAAATTACATTTATATTACAAGTAACTTGTTTTGATTTTTCTGAGTATAGGAGAAAGCCACCCTGAGGCGCCCACATCAGGAAGCCACTTTGGAACGCTCTATTACGATCTTTCGAGCTCAACAGTGGCAAGATGAGCACGGTCTCAATCATCAGCCTGGTTCTTCCCTTCATTTTCGGCCTCTCCCTTTATTCAGGTCGACTCGCATACATCGGTTGCAAATGACGGACGTTAGAAGCCTGGGACAACTCGTCCACCACGCTATCGCAGCTCAATTTTTGTGGGGCCATAACTCTGCTCCCAGAGAGTCTTGAACAGATTTAGGGACATGATTGAAATCAGCAAGAGGCCGTTTTTAAGATATTCAGGGAACCAGAAAAACGATTCCGAGGTTGGATTGTGCCTTTAAAGCAGTCAGTCGTCCCCAGAAGTGCTCATAAATTACTTCAGAAGCGAAATTGAAGATTACGAAACAAGCATTCGTAGAAATTTCGATATTGGGGGCCTGCGGACACCAAGCAATAACTTGTTCTTGAGCGTTTCTTCTCCGCCGTTTTTCTTGTCTACACTTTTGTTATGACTAAATCTACCTTCTCATTAGGATAGCACACAACCATTTTTATCGCGAAACCTTTAAAGGCAGCGTTCACGATGATCATCCTCGGTGACTTTTCACACTGAAATGATAGGAGAAAAGGATCCTAGGCTCCCAGGGCCGAAAAAGTGGTAGAAATCGAGCTAGGAGTGAGAACATGACGGCTGCAAACAAGCGTTTACAGAACCGCCCTGTGCCCCAATCCCGATGTGAACAGGCGAACACTCATATTACAGAATTGATCAAGTCGAGGAAGTGCTGATAGGTGACCTGATTGCTTAATTGCATTGATAGTCATAATCCTTCATAGCGGTCCCATTTCCTCCATGCTCAAATATCAACGTAAGCAAGAGAGGGCCTATTTTTGCTCAAAAACGCGTCTTTCGTGGTCTTTCTAGGCATGCTTTGCTAAATAGGGCACCAGACCTTCCGTAAACCTTGGAGATATCAAAAGTGAAATCTTTCGTGAACCCTGCCTTTAAAGTAGGAGTAATGCAATAAGCCTACCTTAATTTTTCGCAAATTTACAGTTAGACATTAAATCATTCTATGCTGATCCGCTGGAAATTTCCAACCAGTTTCAATGAAATGGTGTCGTGTCTGAGCTTCCCAGAGAAACTATTCCCGTAAAAATCCAAGGTCGTGTTCTTCTTTCCATCTGATACCCCCAGAGAAGCTTGAGCCAAATCTGTGACATTATACAAACTACTGCATACCCACCGTAAGCTACCATAATTCAACGAAAATTGATGAGTTGACTTCGAATTCGAGTTGAGCGCTCCAAGGTATGTACCACAGAAAAAAAATAGGTGCAAATCTATCCCATCAAAACACTGTTTTGTAAGTGTTGTTTCTGCTTCTGTGTCTCACAGGTTGGTAGCGTGGAATATCTACTCACTTAGCCGACGTTTCGACGGTTTCGTCGTATTCAAGGCGTGAAATGGGGCGAATATATCTCGTCGCAGAAGCACAAACAAAACTAAAAACATGCCCATGTTTTAAGGAGACCAAACTCGGAGTCCACTGTTTTGTGAAGCATTTCCTAGTCAGTAGTTAAATGAACTTCACAGTCCCTGTTAAAAATTCATCATTTTCTAGCTTTAAGTCGTTTTTGTCTCTCCAGAGTCTCTTTGAAAGCCTTGAGCACTTATTTCTAGGATGACTTCAATGAAAACTCTATTCCATGTTCACAGCAAAGACAGGCAAGACACAAAATTTACTTATTTATACGTGACGAAATTCATGCTTCAAACACAAAATGGAGAGCTTGTAACGTAAACAAGAGAATTTCGACCAGTAGCTTTCAACTAGTGTTTTCAAGGACTACTCAGCATTCTGTGGTGTGCCGAACTTCCATCGTCTCCCCGGTCCACGTATGGGCCCACCCATCACCGACTCATCCGTATGTTGCTCTTGATTCTACAAGCTTTACTTTTTGAACTCTGTTGAATTTAACATCAGATCGGACATGTGGGCGTGAGCGGCAAGTTCGGTCTTGGCATTGGAGCAGTTCCCGGACTGGATGTTGGAGTTGGATGGGGTGTCGACGTGGGACCAATACCCGGTATGGGCGAAAGTGTTGGCGTTGGACTTGGTAAGATTATTGTTTTATGAAGTTTTTTTTTCAAGAAGGAAGTCTAAACGGCTATGCATGTCGTCGCTCGTCGCCTTCGCAGTGCTCTTCCTATCTGGAGGGAATGTTTAACCCTGGGGCATTTTAAAGGCAGTGTTCAAGATGAAAAATGTGTCTCAGTTGTTACTAGGAATGAGTGTGAGTTGAGCGATGGTTCGCTATCAATAGCTCCGTTCTTCCTTTCATTCTCAATTTTTCTCTATACTCACATCAGCTCGCATACATCGGCTGCAAAAGACGGAAGTTATAAGCCTCGGACAACTCGTCCACCATGTTTCCTTAGCTCATTTTTAAGGGACCATAACCCCTTTCCCAGAAGGTCCTGTACGACTCCAGAGACATCATTGGAATCAGCATGAGACCGTTTCCAAGATAAGCAGACAAGCAGAAAAGCGATTCCCATCGTGAACACTGTCTTTAAAGAGCTCTCCGTTTTGACATACGATAAGTTGCGATCGTCGCTCATGACGAAACATAACTGACTTCTAATAACGATGTTCAGACAAAAATACACGCTCGCTGCTGGCAAAAGCAGGATACTCTACAAATGCTCCAGAGTGAGCATTAAAGGCAGTGTTCACAATGAAAATCGTTTTTCTGTTTTTCAGCCTATCATGAGAACGGCCCATTGCTGATTCCAATGATGTCTCTGAAATCGAACAAGACCTTCTGGGAACGGAGTTATGGTCCCTCAAAAATTGAGCTAAGGAAACATGGTGGACGAGTTGTCCGAGGCTTGTAACTTCCTTCTTTTGCAGCCGATGTATGCCAGCTGACCTGAGTAAGGAGGGAAGTTGATAATGAAGGGAAGAACGGTGCTGATCATTGGAAATCATCGCTCATCTCACGATCTCGAGCGTTCGTTTGTTCACGTCGGTGGGCGTGTGATGCGCTTTTGGGGTTTGCCTTGCGTGTGTGGCAACTTCGGGCTCTTTTGGAGCTTTTCCTCGCTCGTTTTCATGCGTTCTTTCGACGTCAAAGTTACAGTGTGCCCCTCCACTACCCATGCCCAGTGGAAAATGAAACACATTTTTTATCGTGAACGCTGCCTTTAAGAGAATTCCTTGTTGATTTTTAGGATATATGAAAAGAAAAATGAATAGTTTTCGAACATTAACTGGATGCAGGAAAATCAATGGTTGGATTAAGTTCGACAATAAAGGGATCAACAGCACACTACGAAAGCGTGAGCAGCCGATTCACGGCAGAATGGGGAAACATGGTGGTCCGTCAGGGTGTTCTTATAGAACAAGTCGTAAATTTACGCCCACACCTGCCCTAAAACTTTGGAAGTTTCTCGCCCTGAAACTTCCTCTAACAGTGTCAGCATGCTGAAAAACCCTGACCCGTAGTAAACCCCCCTTCCTCGCTGAGATGACAAGACGGCTGCGCGCTGAGGTGTCTCGGCGGCCACGTGCAATCAGCCGATACAGTGATGAGCGATCAATGACAAGCGAGAGGTGTTCGTGCAATAAAGCAAAACAGTGGTTTGAAAGAGATGATAAGGAAGGGCAGTGCATATGCAGTGTGGCCTTGTGGTTATCGACCAGGGGTGTGCGGCAAAGGAATTTCAAATTTCGGCAAACGGCAACGGCAGCGGCAAACCCCAAAAATGACCGGCAAACGGCAAACGGCAAAACGGCAAACGGCAAAATCTGTTTTGTGTTATAACACGCCGACATTTGCGAACAAGGGAGGGTACCAACTTTACATGGAGTTTCGGGAGGCAATTTTAATATGTTCTAGGGGGAGGACGGTTTTTCAGTATCCCATGCTCAGAATCTGCTTAAAGGCAGTGTTCACTATAAGAATAGTTCTTCTGCTTTTCCTCCTATCTTGAAGAAGGTCCCATGCTGATTCCGAAGATGTTTTTGGAATCGTACAAGACCTTCTGGGAACGGAGTTATGGTCCCTCAGAGATTGAGCTAAGGAAACATTGTGGACGAGTTGTCCGAGGCGTGTAACTTCCGTCTTTTGGAGCCGATGTATGCAAGCTGACCTGAGTAAAGAGAAAAGTTGACAATAAAGGGAAGAACGGGGCTATTGATCGTAAACCATCGCTCATCTCACAATCTCGAGCATTCATTTGTTCACGTCGGTGGGCGTGGAAAGTGCATCTGGGTGTGACGAGCTGACGGGTGTCCAATTGTTTGGGGCCCTAGGGGACCGTTCCAAGCTCATTTTCTTAGTTTTTTTTTACGTTAGGGTTGCGCTAGGCCCTGCTGCTGCCGATCTCCACCAAAAAATCAGACATGGTTTTTATCGTGGACACTGCCTTTAATGTCTCAGGCAGTCCCTAAAAAGGTTAAAATCTGATCAAGGCCAGAACGGTTCGGCAGAAGCGAAAAGAGCCGATTTAAAGATTGAATTACCTTTAGATGTGTTCAGAATAGATGTAGAAAATTTTGGTGCATTGATTCTGTTTAGATCAGAAATTATGTTTTGTTGCCCAAATTCTGATCTATTCTGATCATACAGAAAGGTAATTCAATCGTTAAAGTAGTTCTACTCACTCCGGCCGAGCCGTTCTGGCCTTGTTCAAATTTGGACCTTTTTAGGGACTGCCTGAGGCATTTAGCAGATTTTGAGTGTGGGCTATTGGAACACTGTCCTCCCCCCCCCTTAGAACATATTAAAAGTGCATCCCGAAACTCCATCTGATGTAGGCAACCCTTCCCTGTTAGTCATGTCGTATTCCATGCAATATCTGCCAGTTACTATGAGCCTGACGTTTCAATAGCCTTTACATGAAGAAAAATCCCATATATCAAAAGCTACTTGAAAGTCCCAGCTGATGAGGAGTCACTGTCAAGATTGACAAGGCTGTAACCTTCTCCATCGCCGACGATAATTCTGTTAATTCCTCTCCAGTTGAAGTTTCCGTACAAATCTACGCTAGAGATGCAAAATATAGGCGTCTTCTTGAGCAGTGCAGAGTGTGAGAGGCCCGCAAAGGATCTTCGGAAAGGAGCCTGTGGCCAGCGCGTCCCAGCCTAGTCGATTCGGGGCGATCTGCAAACCGTAAGCAAGCTTGGTGCGATGGGAGTGTGAGCTGACTGTGGACGATACTGGCACCTCAATCAGGTGCGAATAGAAGGGTGAACACGCGATGATTGGTCGGGATTGATGGCGAAAGACAGTTCACACCGCGATCAGCAGCGCGCAGTTTAGGTTATAACCGGAGTCACAATTTTCACTGTTAGTACAATACCGCTCGTAGGATTTGGTCAGAAAGCGAGAGAGGTCGGGTTTTCGCGTCTTTTTCGTCTTTTTTGTATAACTCGCTTCAAAGTCAACTTTGAGCGAAACTAGGGAGATATTCGTGATCCTCGCGTTGAGGGCTACCCAATGGTTTAGCCTTTGTGATGGTCACGTTGAGTACTACAAAAGTTTCGTAATCACCCAGGTTTGTGATTACGGTACCGTGATGGATGGTGCGCTACCGTCTCCGCCTGTGTTACCCTGTGTCTACCGTATATTGAGAGCTGGTTGATTGCGAAATTTCCATGGTTCTCAACGAAATCCTTACAATAGCTACACCATTGGATAGCCCTCCACGCCTGGATTATGAATATCTCCCTAGTTTCGCTCAAATTTGACTTTGAAGCGATTTATACAAAAAAGACGAAAAAGACGCGAAAACCCGACCTCGCTCGATTTCTGACCAAATCCTATGAGCGGTATTGTAGCAAGTAGTAGGCTCAAGCATTTCGATTTCGCTTACTTCAAACTACGATTGAATGGTTACTTTTGTAAAGCTACAGGAATGCAGTGAGACTAGACTAGTTGAATGCAGTGCTCATGGTAAAAACAGCCTTCGAATTTTCGAATCAAGAGCTCCGAGGGGACATTTCGATCGAATACACAGAATGAGGGGCGTTTGACTGGTACATGCGACGCGCGCGACGGAAGTCCGCTGGGCTTACTTCGTCTCTGGGGGGCCGCGTGTAGTGCGCTAGTCAGCTGGACTGCTCTTCGGCTCTTCACTTTGTGCGTATTCGGCCTACAAGCTAGCACGAGACCAATTGCAGCAACAATGTCGGCTAGAAACAAGCAATAAATCGCTTCATACGGTCCCAAAACTTGAATGTGGTTTACCCGCCCAACTTACCTCCCCTGTGGCTACCGAGGAAGTGGGTGGAGCGAGTACACCACGTTCAAGTTTCGGGCCGTATCTTGCTATTGGTTCTTCATTTTGAGCCGGTTTCCCACTCTGTTGTTGCAATGGGCCTCGAACCTTTCGATTTTTGGTGAAAAGTTGAATGCGGTTTTAATCTTTGCCTTCAAATACTTACTTTTTTCATCTTTACACTATTTCCTAGAAAACCCAGCTCTGTCATTAAGTCAATCTTTCATTTCAGCTAATGATCTCGAAACCGAAGATTTCATTGACCACTGCCTTTAATGACCGCTGTAAATATTGTTCAACTTTTGAAAAGCCGGACAAAGTGTTTGCAGAATTCATAATTTTCCTGTCCCAATTATCATATTACCATCAGCTAACCAACCGACGATAAGTGGGACTATGTACACGAGCTCTCCACTGGTTCATATGTCCAAGTAAGGCTGCTTTTGCGCTACAGCTTTGATATGACTTGGTTTTGTAATCTTAGAACTTGCAGTAATCAGTATGTCTCTGAAAAAAAGTTTTTTTTTGATTTTGGCCTTCTTAAAGGGTTAAGAATTTGATGTTAAAAAAAGACATCTGGAGGCTCCCAAACAATTTGGAACTCGAACGAACTCCTCTGATTACTCAGTCGAGATGTTTCCATAAGTTAGTGATTGAAAGTGTAAAATTATATATTGAATGAACCAGAACCGGAAGATGGAACCAGTCAAAATAATTATTTATAACAGCTTCGAATCGGTGACCAATACAGAGACTGAGGTTAGGGCCAATTCTGCTGTTTCAACGAAATTTTGCCGAAAATTTGCCGTTTTAGACGACAATTTCGGCAAACGGCAACGGCAACGGCAAACCCCAAAAATGGCCGGCAAACGGCAAACGGCAATCGGCAAACGGCAATTGCCGCACACCCCTGTTATCGACGAAAGGTTGAGCGCACATGACCAGGGTTCGAGTCCCGTCGAGTTCAAAGTTTTTGCAAATAAATAGAGATGCGAGCGCTTCACTACGGAACGTATGACAGTGCAATCAACGTACCAGGCGGAGCAGTGGGATGAGCGGAGTCAAGCAATTTTTATGTTAGAGGTCCTATCAGCATTGAGGCGAACGTTTTTGCACATGTGCCTCAAACTCTGCCCAGTTCCAGGTAAAATAACAAGAAGTTCTCGGGCCTATGACGTATTGAAATTTCGTCCAAGAATGTACTTTAGGGCTGTTATAGTTTGCAGAGGTTATCGTTTTCTGAGCGTTGCAAGTATTGTCAATTCAGATAGCAATTTGGATTCATATCTAAAGAAAGCTGCCGCCAACAATTCTGCTCCGCGGTGATTTTACAATTAACAGACAACGGTTCACCAGATTCAATATCTGATGACCTGACAAATAAGGGATAGCATAATTAATTGCACTTCTTTGTAACTGCCATTGCTTCTAGATATGAATGTATAATAGTATTCCTTAGCTCCATCCAGTATTTCTTTCCTGCAAAAGTAGGGTAGGTTTTTCCGCATACGTAGTTGTTTTGATAATTACTTCTACCAGCTTGGTAGCCATGGGTGGGTTTTACCCCTTTACGGGAAACAATCTTCTGTTTTTCACTGTTGTTTTGGTTGCAAACGGTTTGGGCTGCTTCGTGCTCAATCCAGTACTTTAAATATGGGCGTTAAATCCCTTTTAAGCAGATTATCGAATTACAAGCTCAAAATCGCCGTCTGCATAAACGTTTCGAATAACGTCTAATGAAAAATTCGAATGAATGGATAAACTGCAATAAGGTCCCCGAATTTAGAATGAAATAACTGTTAGCCGGGCCTCTATTTGCTCCAGGTGAATCTAGAGAAATGTTCTATGAAGAATCGATTGAATCTTTGAATGAATTCCAATTAATTCATGGATGGTACTGGATGATTTCAACGGTGTCTAAATATTTGAAAGTTATGCCCTCAATTCGGACGCATGCTTCATAAACTGAATATTTCGGCTTTCCGCAAAACACAAATGTTCGAAAAAACCGTAGAATTTGAAAAGTCTAGAATATACCTTTCCGTCGATGTTTTCCACACAATGTGATGTGCGTGTTGAGCGAAGCCCTTTCGTGAATTTGAACATTAATTTGAAAAGGCTTTATTAGTAGCTGTTTCTCGATACTACCGGCAATGTCGGAGTACGATGAAGGTGAAACATAATTGATATTCGAAGACATTTCTGTGGAAAGTTAGTTTTTTTTAAGGAAAAAACTTTTCTGTACAAAAAGAGGTCTAGCAAGCAAAATAAAATTTCCCACATTGCAGTAAGCAATTTAAGCCACAGCTGAACGAAGAAAAACAAAAAATAACAAAATCCCTATTTCAAAATAACTTCCATAAAACCCATGGCTACAAAAAAAAACAGAAATAATTGCGGAAACAACCTTTTATGCAGAAGAACTCACCTTAGTACTGCAAGAGAGGATAAAAAGATTAATATTCTGCATTAATCTGACCGCCGTCAGCTGTTTTGCGCTCGCTCAACGCCCGTCTTGCTCGTCCACTCGTCAGTTGATTCTAGCCGTAGATTTCGCCTTACTGTACGAAGATGTGGAACGCAAACCTGCGGAGTGCGACGACCGTCATGCGAGAACCGTAACTCGCCTTTCATGCTTTTGAGACAGCGGCAAATGCCGCAGATTTTCTATAGAAAAATGAGAAAAGCGACGCGGCATTTGCCGGCGGCGGCAAACGCCGCAAAGTGGAGCTTTCATGCATTCGCGGCAGCGGCATCGCGAATCGCTAGCCCCGTCGCTGATTTTCCCTAACTCCGTCGCCGTTTTCGGTGGCCCCGTCGCGGTGTCTGCGGCAGCGACAAGAATGATCCGGACCATTTGTGTCGCTGCCGCTGGCCTCGCCGCAACCTATCGTCTCGGGACCGTCACCAAACTCGGCATTTTGCCAGAGAATTCAGCTGATTTCATCCTAGAATTTGGAATTCTGCTGCGCCATCGTCATTATTCAAATGTCAATATTATTCTGTGATTTGCTCAAATCTATTCTGCTGAACAACAAGAAGATTTATTCGCTAAATGTGTCATGATCCTTCATTTCACCGTTCCATTTCTAACTATTTTGAACACATTTGGTCCTGATGTGCCCTTCCCGTTTCAATGTTATTTTACGAGCATTTATTCAAATGATTGTTGTAATTTCGCCGTGCTTGATCCGAATCCATATCACCGAGCTATGCTGAATTAGTCAGTATACACTCTGATATAGGCCCGGAAATGCAGGCCTTTCTAATGCTACCCATAATATCCAAATATTTTCACTGAAAACTTCTTCTAAATATTGAAAATGTGTGAGTAATCACCGGATTTCGCCACAGCCGGGATGTTTGGCAAAATGCCCAGCCCATTGAAGGTCCCGGCACGATAAATAGCGGCAAACGCCGCCGCCGCCCTAGCGATTCGCGACAAATGCCGCAAAATGCTGATTTTGCCGTGGGTCCAAGTGCGGCATTTGCCGCTGCCGCAAAAGCATGAAAGGCGAGTAAGTTGCAAGGGGGCAACTCACGGAGTTCAAATGACAGCAGCGCTACGTCTTCGCGCAACCTGTGCTATTTCTCCTTGCCCCAACAGCTGTCAGCAGGCGCGGAGGTGACCCTCTTCGCACCCCATGTGAACCAGCCGAGTGGACACCATTTCCGCCCGCAGGGAGACCAGCATTAGCTAACCGTGTGACGGTTCGATTGATGCGGCCATGCCTCCCCGCACAAGTTGACCGCATGCAGTGAGCTCATCTCAGCGCACTGGGGGTTTACTACGGGCCCCTGTTGCATGAGAACTGCGGCATTTAATAGTAGCTTCATTTCTATACTATTTTACAAGAAAAATGTGCTTTGAAACTCTACGCTCACCTTGAGAAAACATTTCATTCCAAACAAATGCAAACAGTTTCACAACGGTCTAGTACTTTGTGGACGAACTCTTGCAAAGAATAACATAGAGTAATCTATCATTCTTTCCAACAACATCAGTATCGATAATGGCGTTGATAGGGATAGAGTGCTAGACAGAGACAACGTCTATTAACGGCTCCACTAATGTCATCATTAACATTTTTCAAGTTATATTATGATTGTACCTTCCTCCTTGAGCGCCATAGGTGTGCAAAGCTTCTTGCCTCAACTACGCTGACTAATGGAAAAGTAGCCTTCTGAAGAGTGGGACGCCTGGAATTGTTGAACATTGCGCTGAAAGAGCCCTTCACGTGTTAAATACGTTTCGACCGCCACCGTGAGCATCAATTATTCCCTGTCCTACTTCGATCGAAGTTGAATCGGAAACTCGTCTAAAACCATTGCGGCATACCGTCGAGCGCGGCCTATGCTCTCGCATGCACGTACGTCGGACTATCGTCCAACGAAAACGGCGGCCAGAGGGAAGGCGGACTACAATTGGGGAGGGTCATACAATACTGTTCATATCTTTTGCATTTTGGGCGAAAAAGACGCAAAAACGCGTTCTTGTGCACTTTTCTCATAACTCTGTTCAATCTGGTTCGTTTGAGAATCTGAGGAGATATTTGGAATCAGCAGTGAGAGCTCTTTCTTTTGAGTTCTCATATGTCTCTCTGCAGTAAATCATATGAGCTTGACGCAATCAATCGAGTGCGCGAAGGCGGAGCTGAGGTCGGAGGATGGAATGTGTGTATATAACCATTGTGTATATTCTGGTGAAACTTTCTGATAGGTATTTGACCGAATTAATGAGATATAAATTTCGATATCTCCCATTTCCTGAGAGTCGGCCAATAACCTTTTTTGTGATCTTCCTCCAAATAAGCACTGCAGCAGTCCAATCCGGAGAACTCGATTTTTCATCACCTTCAGATGTGCTAGAACAGCGTTTTTTCGACATTTCGAAGCCCCGATATGCACAATCGTCGTCCTTCTCTCGAGCGCTGAACGTCCGCAAACAACTACGCTTAGCAATGACTTCTTTGAAACACAAACAATCGGTCTGGAGGCATTCCCAGCCTAGGGGCACGCGGTGATTTCGACTCAAAACGACCAAGATCACCGGCGTCTCGTTCTCGGCTCAAACGGGACCATTTCAAATTGGTCCTTTTCGGCCAAAATCACCGGGGGCGCCCCTAGGTAGGGGAAGTCTCTACACCGATTATTTCCGCTTTAAAGGCAGTGTTCACGACGATTTTGTTTCCCGAGTTTTCGACTCAAAACAATCCGTTGGCCACCAAGTGCTGCCGAAATTGCGAAGAAACGGCTTGAAGCGCCCTGAAACGTATTATTTCAGTGACATTAATTTCTGGCCTGGAATAGTTGTCCGACTGTATGAACATGTTCACGGTGGTTGTCACCGGTAAAAATTGAGCCAATCAAAAATGGAAGAATATTCTGGGCAAAACAGTTATATTTAGGGTCCGAAGGAAAGGAGGAACAGTAAAGAGTAGAGAATCGCAAGGGACGGGCCCACAAAAGACTTCAATGTCACAACAAACAGTTCCAGTGAGAGTAAAAAGGTGGGGTGAGAGTAAAGGATTTGGTGTCTTTCTAAGGCGTTTTTCTCGATTTCTTCGTCATTTCAGTTCTACCCGCAAGCCAAACAATCGATTTAGCCATTACTCTCGAAAACGAAGACTATCGTGAACACTGCCTTTAAAGGAGTCCATGCTAAGCGGATCTGTAATCTTGATTGTGTTGCGCCCGAGAGAAGGACGATGATTGTGTCTACCGGGGCTTCGAAAAGGCGAAAAAACGCTGTCTTGGCCAATCTGAAAAAGGTGAAAATCGAGCTCTCCGGATTGAGCTGCTGCAGGACTTATTCGGAAAGGATTAGTGAAGAAAGTGATTGGTGGAGTTTCAGTTCGATTGGTCCCGTTTGAGTCGAGAACGTGACCAGGGCAGTGATCAAAATATGCATACTTGAAAATGATAGAAAAAGAAATTTATATCTTAATAATTCGGTCGAATACCTATCAGAGAGTTTCACAAGAATTAACACTATGGTTACATATACACACTCAATCCTTCGAACCCAGCTCCGCCTTCACGTTTCGCGCACTCGATTAATTGTGTCAAGCCTATATGCTGTGTTGCAAATTAAGACATATGGGGGTAAAAAGGATGAGCTCTTAATGCTGTTTCAAATACCTCCTCAAATCCACAATTCAACCACATTGAACAGAGTTATGAGAAGAGGGCCCAAAAACGCATTTTTGCGTCTTTTCCGCCCAAAACGCAAAAGATATCAGCAGTATTGTACGAAGCTATCCCAACAACCTTTGCAAGCGTGTATGTTGCCTTTGACGTTCAACCGCCTAACTAGGGAATGACCAGACCTGGTTGCCAGAACTACCCAAGTAGCCATGTTTTCCTGATCGACTGCCTTTCGCGTACTCGTAAAAACACTATTTTAGCTGGCAGTATATAGTATAAAGTTATTTTTTTATTACTGAAATTTCTCAAAAAAAATCTGTTCAAACTTCACCCAAAGGTGTGATTCTGGGCGCTGAACACAAATATGAGGCTCATTTTCAGTGTTTTGGGAGATCATGGCAGTTCACGACAGATAAGTGTTGATATAGACAGAGTAGGTCCCCCCAGTAATACCAATTTCTCTCTGCAACTTCGACATTGGGCTTCCTTCCCCCATCCCAAAAAAAAACAGACTGGCACTTATTCATCGGAAAGCTATAAGTTTGAAATGATGTATGAAGAACGGTATTTTTGCACCGTGTGTGTTGAGAGATGTTCCAGCAAAATCCAGAAGACCAAGTTTGTTATGAGCCCTTTATTTGACTGACGCTTCAACGGTTCTGGCCTCCTTCGGAGCTTTCAAAGTGGGCCAAGAGCAGGGTATAACAATCTTGGGCTCGCTTCAACCCAAGTGTCAATCATCATGCCCAGATTTTTCGAGAGTCGCAAGTAGAAAATTTTTAGCACTCTTCGGAAACAGTGACATAAATACGTCTACCTACATATGTGATTCTATGAACACTTTGACTTACTAAACCTTCTAAAATGTTTGATTTTTTCGGCAGGAATAGAATTCAAAGGATCTTAATTAAAACTAGGCTTGCCTGTAGCATTTGCCAACGTCAGCGCTCATAATTCTATTTAGGTCTTGACCTGGGAATAGTTGGTGCGAAATCACCGGAGGCCTTCCGACGAGGACAGGACAACCCGAATGAGAAGGTGAGATAGAAAACACTATTTCTGAAGCGCTGGTTACTTCTCGAATGTGCTATTACTTTCTACGTGTTTATCATTGTGTGGAAGAAATCTTTTTTTATGATGATGCGCTCTTGAGAAATATCAGAAATGTTGGTCCGAGGCTTGGAATCTTCGCTGTTCTCCCACATCTGGCAGACTGTCACTGTCTCGCCATTCAGTCTGGAAATTATTTGTTTTCTAAAGCCTGTCATTTGCAGGGAGGCGGCATAGTTGGCATTAGCGGAGGAGTGGGTGTGAAGGCACCAGGAGCAGGAAACATCGGAGTCGGTTCCGGCATTGGCGTCGGAAAATAGTTATACGCGAATAATGTATATACAACACTGTAAAGATATTTTTGAACGAGTATGGAAGTTTATGAACATTGTCATTGAACTCTGTTACGTTTATTGCATTCAGTGCTGCTGTCTAGAATATACGCGAAACTACGTATATGTCGTCCATCTTTCAGATTTGAAGTCATTTACCAGCAGCAATGGAACCAAAAGGCACTGTTGACGTTTAACGGCACTCTCGGATTTTTTACGGAGAACAATTACGATGGCTTTCAGAAGCAGGACAGCGTTAAAGGCAGTGGTAACGATGAAAAACGTCATCGAAAAAACTACAAAAATTAGCTTAGATCAGAAACAGCTGAAAAACTAGGAAGGTAGAGCAGTGAAAAACGGGTTAGAATTAGAGTTTCTAGAGCCCAAATATGCCAGTTAGTGCACACGTGCACAGCGCCGCTCAAAAAGATCGCAGTCCCATGCCGAGCAGTCAAAAATCGTCGACATTCAGAGGAAAAAATAAATACAAATTTACCTAAAAAAATAGTCGAACAACGAAAGCAAGCACTTCAATCAATGTTTTTGACTAGATGAGTTAACCTTCATTTATTGAAATTAAGTTCCAAGTCAGCTGATGTTCTTCATATTAGAGATCATCGATGCCGATGATGTGGAGCGGGCTCGTCTACCATCAAAAGACAGGAAAGTTCAGACTTGGCCCAAAACAGCGGTTTTTTTTTCGCGGTTTTTTCGTATAGGTCCTACTACTCGAAACCCAGAAAAGGGTTTAGAGAGGAAAAGAAGACAAGCACATTTGATCGCGACCACTGCCTTTGAAATAGCTAGGCGACATGACCTGGAAAGGGGGAAAATGGCGTAGAAACTTGTTTCAGTGGTCCTGTTGCGTCGCGTCGCGTTCAGCACTAACCAGTGACTCAGTCTCACGATGCCATCTGTCAGGAATGGCCTCGACGCGACCATTTGCATTGAGCTGTGGTGTCTACAGGGCGGTTCAGTTCGACAAGTTCCGCTGTTTTCTCGTTTTTCGATTTTGGACGCAAAAAATTTAGGTTGTCGTTTCCAGAATTCTTTAAGGCAATGTTCACGATTAAAGTGGTTTTTCTGTTTTTCCGCCTATTTTGAAAGCGGTCCCATGCTGATTTCAATGATGTCCCTGGAATCGTACTAGACCCCCTGTAGACGGAGTTATGGCCCCTCAAAATTCAGCTAGGGAAGCATTGTGGACGAGTAGTCCGAGGCTTGTAACTCCCATTTTTCGCAGCCGATGTGTGCGAGCTGACCTGAGTAAAGATAGAAGTTGAGAATGAAGGGAAGAACGGGGCTATTGATCGAATACCATTGCTCATGTAACCACGAATTCAGGGGAACTGTTATAGGACGTGGGCGGAGTGGCCCAATGGGTTGGCTGGTCCACGAGATTTTCACCCACTTACCGGCCGTTTTTCGACGCACTTCCGTTCTTAATCTTCTTAGAGGGACCCAAAGCTTACGTTTTAGCCAAAAAATCTGCAACTTTTTCTTTGTGAACACTGCCTTTAAAGAAGCTTCCGTAAGAAAATTATGAGTCCCGAAGTTAAGCAGTTTTCGTCTACATATTCATGTATGTACATCTTCAACAGAAACAAATTTTCCTGATTTTAAAATGCCGGCATAGGATAAAAGCTATGCGGAATCGATTAGCGCCCCCAGTTCTGAGGAGCATACCCCGTCGACGTTCTCATTTTTAGTTTTTCGGATAATTTTTGCTTGAAAATATGTGCAGCAGTGGTTGAGTCTGATGAAAGCAAGTGATCTCACAGAATTCACAGAGGGGTGAAGCATTTTTTTCTGTGCCCTATTAATCTACTACCTCCACGAGTCGCAGCTGAGTGACCATTCCGGAGGAAATGGAATGAAAGGACAGATAGGGAAGCTACCGTAATCCTTTTCGGTATAACCAAATATAAGATTCGAGCACGCGGCGCGGTCACCCGCTCTGCTCCAACCGGCTCATTTTCAGGAGGATAAGCTGTACACAAGACGTGTTTCGGTGAAGACGTCTGTACACAGCGAAAGAGTGACTGTAAAGCGCATCAGAGCCGCAAATTCCAAATTGAAAAAAAAAACCGGAAAAAAATCTTTTTTTCCCGCTTCTTATTGATTTTGCGATTAAAAAGGGCTATTAACGATAAACGCACATCCCTGCTCCTGATGAGAATCTCACCGTGTGATTTTAGAGTGCACAGGCACACCAATCCTGCGCGTGAGAAAGCCAGCGTAAAGGCACAGAAACACCAGGAAATTAGTCTCTGATTTTACATCCACCTTGAAGAGAACCTCACGCTGATTACAACGGTAGTCAGCATCTCCAAAATCGCTCAGATCTTCCTACAAACAGAGTTACGAGCCCTCTACATTCACAGTCGCTGCGCGAGGGCGAAGCAGAACCAATAGTCAGACAGACAGAGAGAGAGAGAGAGAGAGAGAGAGAGAGAGAGAGAGAAAATCGGTAGTCCCAATTAAACCGTCTATCTGGCCGCTACTGAGTTCAGAAACCAAGAAAAGCCTTGATAGAGCTCGAGGGATCGGGCCCGTGGTTGTTGTCCATATCTCGCTAAGTTAAAGGAAATGTGATGTCCCACTTAGCACTTGCTATACCAGGTTGTTCAAAAAGTTTTTTTCGTTCGATAAGAGAGGGTGTGGCTACTAGCCCAAAATTTTCTTGTTTTGTTGGTGCACTCCTCATATGAACGTAGGTGAAGTTTCATTTTAATCTGTCAATTCAATCTTTGTTTACAAGTCATTTAGTGTCACAGCAATGGAAAAAAAGGCGACGGCTCTGGCTCTAACTAACAACTAACAACTACTAACAACCAACTATGCCAAGATTCAGGGGCACTCAGAACTTTTTACTCAAGTTAAAAACTAGCTATCGGACAAGTAACGGATGGCTTACGTCACTTGTTAGGAGCTTGTAAATTAGGAGGGTTAAGGTCGTTTCAAGCTGATACTTCAATTGTTCGTAAATTGTTTCATAGTTGTTCATTTGTGGGGTTATACTTGTCCACTCCGCTTATGCACAACTTTCAAACTAGTTATAAACTACTAACCGTTGGTTGCTTTATATTTGCCCAAATGTTGTACATAACTTATCCGTCACATTCAACGGACAACTTATCATCTACTGATACTCCACTTCAATTTAAGTTGATTAACAACTAGATGAGAAGCTCGTTCGACATATTTATTTGGAAACAACAACAGAAAATATAATATTGCGGCAAATGTTTTGGGTGATGGTTCAGAGAACGGCGTAGACTCTTTCTTCACCATTGGATCCTATCTCGTGCTGAGTTTCGCGTCGTCCTCGCTTCTGTCCTTTCCGGGACTTTGCTGGTGTAAGCGGAGGGAAATAGTCGGATTCGCCATCCATCAAGTCGTCGTCCTGCGGTGCTGCTTTGATTCAACTGAAATCACAGTCTGATTTCGAAGAGAAAAACAACACCTGGCATCCTCGTTCCCATACAGCGACAAGTCTAGGGAACCACTGTCGGAGTCAGGGTTACTCGCGGGTATATCTTTATCAACAGTCCACCGTAATATGTATAAAATTGGCAAACGGATCTCAGATTTGTGTTAAACACATCAAATTACCCCCAGAGAATGATTTCTAGACACACCTATCAAAGAAATCCGGAAATCTCGAAATTAGCCTTTTGTCCTCAGAATCTTTCCGTGCTGAGATGCTTTTAGCGAATTAAGCCGAAAACTTTCGAAAATCGACAAATCAACCTCAGATTCGTGATCAGCGCTTCAAAAAACCCTTCAAATCAAATCTGGAACATTTTTCTGAAGCGCTTTCACAACTACTAAGTGATAAAGCAGCCGCCCAACCGAAAATCCGTGCAGGTTCAGAACCGTGCAAGTCTCATTTTCAATATATCTAATCTCCATGTGCCTGCACTGTATACCTTAATGCATAATTTCATTGACCTATCTTCTCATATTGTAAGCCTAAATGTTCCGCTTTCTACTCCCGTGGGAGTCGGCGATTATCGAAATGCTGGTATTCTCTAGACATCCTGTCGGAACTGCTCACCTACACTGCGAAGATGAACCGTCTATGTTATTTGTAAAGTTGAATTATGTGAAAAAAATAGAAGGATTATGCGATGATAAATCAGGTCTGATACAGTCGTCAAGAATCGCACTGATACTTTGCTATACTCTGCCTTGCAGTGGGTTGGCGCAAACTCGGTTGGCGTTTGTTATAACATACTGTGCTTATCTATGCCAAATTCCGCTCCGCGATTGCGTCTCGACTCGCTTTGCGGCCGCACGCTCCGAGTCGGAAGAGCTTCCAGGTCAGCAGCCGCCGATCTACTGACTCTAGGTGAGTTTCGGAAACTTTTGAAAGTTGTGCATAAGCGGGGTGGACAAGTATAACCCCACAAATGAACAACTATGAAACAATTTACGAACAATTGAAGTATCAGCTTGAAACGACCTTAAAGGCAGTGGTCGCGCTCAAATATGCTCGTCTTATTTTCCTCTCTAAACCCTTTTCTGGGTATAGAGTAGTAGAACCTATAAGAAAAAATCGCGAAAAAAACGCTGTTCTAGGCCAAATTCGAAGTCGGACCTTTCTTGTCTTTCGATGCAGGACGAGTCCACCCCACATCATCGGCATCGATGATCTCTAATATCAAGAATATCAGCTGGCTTGAACTTGAATTTCAATCAATGAACTTTCGGGTTTATGTACACATCTAGTCAAAAACATAGGCTGAAGTGTTTGCTTTCATTGTTCAACTGTTTTATTAGGTGAATTTGCATTAATAACTCTAATTCTAGCCTGTTTTTCTGTGCAGCGTGTGCGCTACCTTCATAGTTTTTGAGCCTGTTTCAGCGCGCGCTATCTAAGCTGATTTTATATCTAAGCTGATTTTTGTAGTTTTTTCGATAACGTTTTTCATCGGGACCACTGCCTTTAACCCTCCTAATTTACAAGCTCCTAACAAGTGACGTAAGCCATCCGTTACTTGTCCGATAGCTAGTTTTTAACTTGAGTAAAAAGTTCTGAGTGCCCCTAAATCTTGGCATAGTTGGTTGTTGGTAGTTGTTAGTTGTTAGTTAGAGCCAGAGCCAAGATGATAATCACCTTATTCGGTTGACGTTTTGGCCAATCGTCAGGGACATAAGTGGTTCATCCTCCACACATCCTCTCAAGTTACAAAGCAAGGAAGAAAAGCCACGAGATATCTACCAAACAAATCAGTAATTAATTACGCAATGCTCACCCTATGTGCGCCGAGCCAATGTAGTATGCAGTGGTCATCCTAGTTGCAGTGAATGGTCAGATGGCGCTCGTTCTCGACATGACGACGTTGAGTGCACAGCCTACAGAGGTCAAGAAACGGGGCGAGCTCGGCTGTTATGGCTGAACACTCATCTTTGCTGCTCATTTTGAAATTTTTAGCGCTCATCCGGAACGCCTCCAAAGTTTTACGTGCTGCGAATCGTGAATCACCTTTCCTGGATTAGTGCTCAGCCCTCGGGTGGAACTCGACGGTGTGCTATAATTTTGAAACGCAGTGTACCACAAAGCCGCGCGGCTACGAATCTTAACTAATGGTTTAGCGACAACTGCATAATCCCTAAAACAGGTTATCAATAGTCAATATCGAAGGTACGCGCGTGCAAGTCGAATTTTTGATGAGCGACGTGATGTCCTGTTGTAACCCTCCGCCGGACACGTGCGTATACACTTGAAGCCGAATGACACGTGAACACCACGTGCGATTTGCGGGCAGATTATGATTCTCTGTGGAGCAAATCATAGTTTTGAAAATTATGCCCGAAGAGACGTTCCTCCATAGATGTTCTCCATCCTAGCAGTTCCACAATATACAGAGTGGTTTTGAAATATGGCGACGAGATTTCAAATCTCATCCAGTCGGGCATAATCGGCTAATGTGTTTTTTTTTCATTTGTTATAAACTCTTTTCTCGAAACGTAGGAATTTCTTAACGTGGAATCGTTTTTGAAATCAATGGTGAGCAAACGCCTGAGGGATCCTGAAGTCGTATGAAATAAATCGACTCGTAGTCATCTTCGATGATCATTCTTTTTTCCCATGGTCGGAGCTAGAAAACTGTTCCAAGTGGACCATTCTCAAGAAGAAGGTGTATGTTCAGAAAAATATGATTAAGAGGTTCTTCTCTTGAAAAGTTTTATTGACTGCCTTCTGGGCATAAGCCCTTCATCAGGTACGACTGAAATATTGCATTGTAGTCAATAATAAAATTTGGTAAACAGCAACTACCGACCCATGGAGACGAGGGTGGGACGGAGTTTGCCAGCAGCGAAGGGAGCCCAGAGGAGGTGTTCTAGACAAGGTGGGAATGCAAAGTGTCGGAGAATGAAGAACGTCCCACCTACCTCTAGATGGGCAAAAGATCGAAATGTGGAAACTGGGTTAGAGAGGCCTCGCACAATGATTGTGCATCTGAGGGATCAGAGGGATGAGTGTTTCTTGGTACTTCTCAGATCAAAACCAATCACAAGTCGTTATCATAAATTAATCAGCCTTATAGCCTCCTTCATCTCTTCTTCGCTGTTATTCGGCAGCTTTTCCTTCTTTATCTCTAGTGCCTCCTTGATTTTTCACACGACCGTGTCCTCTTTGTTTCTATGAAGAATTGCCAGACGCAGCTGGGGTGGTTCATCAAGTGGGTGCCGTAGTGTGCGGTGCTTTGAAAACGGGTTGTCTGGATAACTGCGGAGCTCTCAGAGCCCGTCTGCGTTCATCCATTCGCAAAAAGAGCGGTCTGGCTGTCTCGCCAATGTCAAATTCTTGACAGAGTAGGGAATCCACTCTGTATACAACGCATTTCTTCTGGCATACGTTCTCTCGTTCACTGCAGTCCAGGCAGTTGTTTCGCTCTGCACACTGGTCCTCGTATTGACGTGACGGTGTAAGGAGATGTCTCAACTACAGCGGTGATCCAAACACTGAGCTAATTGGAAGCCGTGATCGTTTTACAACTCTATTTACATTCTTTGCGAAAGACTCAGGAACGAAACGCAGCACAAGTGATGTTCCGTTTGGTGTTCGATGAGGGCTCCAACCCAAATGTTGTCTTGTTCCGTAACCATTTTGCTGCAGAATCTCTTGCACCGTGGTTTCCACTTCACGAGAATTCACGCAAGTCAATTCAGTCGCTGTGGTAATCATGTGGCGAACTAAGATCCTCTCCGTATAAGATGGGTGACAACTCCGGTCGTAGATGATAATATTGTGAGAGGTCCCCTGCCTGTACCACATGTTGCTAATTTGACCCTCTGCCACTTCCACTTTCGTATCCAGAAACGGTAGATACTCATCTCATGCGGGTTCTTCACTGGTCAGTCTTCTCGATGGGTATGAAGGATTCAATATTGCAAAAGTTAGAATTCAATATTGCCAAAGTTCGTCGCAGCGCTGTACGAGACTTTGTGACAATGAATATGTCGTCGAAGTATCTCCCAAAGAACCGCGCATCTGGCGAAAGAGCGTTCCTTTCTAGGGTATCCATAAATAAGATCGCAAGTATTGGCGCTATGTAGTTTTCTTCCCATCGCCAGTTGTCTTGTCTGCTTGTAGAATACGTTGTGGAAGCGTAAAGAATTGACGTTGATCACGCTTCGTAGCAATTCCTCGATGTCTTCTACGCTGAGACCGAAGAGCTGAAGTTCATGATTGTGCTGCCGTAGCATACGTTAATAGGACTCGGTTGCACTCCTCATATCACCGTTTGTGTACAGTGCAACAACATCGAAACTCTGATTTTCCAGTCTCGGATAGTCGTTGAAGTTGCAAATGTTTAGTTGTTGGAGAAAGTGGACTGCGTTTTTCGCCCAGAATGCGTTGGAGTAACCAGCCGATTCGGTCCGTTGGTCCTCCACAAAAAAACCACTGTTGGCCTTGTTTCGATGAAAGTGCTGTCCAAGTTGTTGTGCTCATCCCTAACCAACTTATGTGTCTCGATAAGGTGGTGATATGTTGGTGTGCGTGCATGCTTAAGTAGCAGTTGAGTGAGCAGACTTTTGTCCAGTTCAGGGCCAAACACTGTTTTTATCACTCCTTCTAGAGTAATGCAAGAAAGTATATCGTGGAGTTGGAACCAATTGGGGAAGTACAAAAGATGCAGCAGTCGGAGGTCTCAACTGGGTAAATTCTCGGTAAAGTCTCTGCTTGGTCGACCTCCTGAGTTCTTCGCATGCGATTCGGTGATACCCAATTAGTCGTTGCACACTTTCAGGGCTCGCTTGTTCTCCTAAGATTACTTTCAGATAAACGATATTTCGTATACAGTAACTTCGGAAACGTTTTCGCTCAGCAATGACAGAGTTCAGCAGACTGAATTCAAGATCTCTAATAGCTGCGTGACGTACCGACAGAAATGTTGGAAACGCGTCTACATCTGGCGAGTGAATATAGGGACACCAAAGAACTCGGGTTGCATCTGAGCAGGAATACAAGGGGCAGGTCCACAGTGAGGGCGTGTTGATGGAAGGCTACGTATCCCGCGCTCCGCATTAGTCAACCGAATTATCAGAAAAAATGGCTGCCTAAAGGTTGAAATTCTCCAAGTCTTCGATGAGCATCAACGCCGCCCTACACCGGATAATATGACACCAGTCGAAAGAAGAGGTTTGAGGAAGGCAATTAATTCAAAAAACGCTGTTCGGTTCTCGGTCTGAGACAAATGTAGTGGATTTGTCGTAATGTCGCAGGAACAAGATATTTCTCTGGGCGGAGCAGCTCTGTCAGACACAACAAACTATAGTGTGATAACACAAGGTGAACATAAGCTTGAATGCAATTCTCTGGAAGAAAAAATAAAGAGTGTGTTTGGTCCTAAGCCGGACAAAGGTCTGCTCACTCAACTGCTGCCTAAGCATGCAAGCACACCAATATATTACCACCTTATCAAGACACATAAGTTGGTTAGGGATGAGCACAACAACTCGGACAGCACTTCCATCAAGACAAGGCCAATAGTGTCTTTTTGTGGAGGACCTACGGAGCGAATCGGCTGGTTACTGCAACGCATTCTGAGCCCGCTTTTGTCATTCGTACCAGCTCACTAGAGAAACGAAGTCCAATTTCTCCAACAACTAAACATTTGCAACTTCAACGACCATCCGAGACTGGAAAATCAGAGTTTCGATGTTGTTGCACTGTACACAAACGGTGATATGAGGAGTGCAACCGAGTCCTATTAACGTATGCTACGGCAGCACAATCATGAACTTCAGCTTTTCGGTCTCAGCGTAGAAGACATCGAGGAATTGCTACGAAACGTGGTGAACGTCAATTCTTTACGCTTCCGCAACGTATTCTACAAGCAGACAAGACAACTGGCGATGGGAAGTAAAACAGCGCCAATATTCGTGAGCATATTTATGCATAGACTAAAAAGGAACGCTCTAACGCCAGAGGTGCTGTTCTTTGGGTGATACTCCGACGACATATTCATTGTCACAAAGTCCCGTACCGCGCTGCGACGAACTTTGGCAATATTGAATTCTAACTCTTGCAATATTGAGTTCTGCATGCCCATCCATAAGACTGATCAGTGAAGAATCCGCGTCAGAGGGGTATCTACTATACTTTGGTCCGAATCGAATAATATTCGAATAAATATTCGAATTTTCGAATATTCGAATGTTCGAATATTCGATTTATTCGGAAAATCAAATTATTCGTTTTTTCGAATATTCGGTTTATTCGGAGAATCAAAATATTCGTTTTTTCGAATATTCGGTTCATTCGGAAAAGCAAAATATTCGTTTTTTCGAATATTCGAATTATTCGCAAAACAGAATATTTGCTTTTTCGAATATTCGGTTTATTCGGAAAAGCAAAATATTAGTTTTTTCGAATATTCGAATTATTCGGAAAACAGAATATTTGCTTTTTCGAATATTCGGTTTATTCGGAAAATCAGAATATCTGTTTTTTTCGAATATTCGCAAGAACGTATACAGTTCAACTTCAGATTGCCGTTCAGTCCGCAAAAGTGCGCGCTGTTCAGAGAAAGCGTGCTGCGGCGCGGTCGCGAGTATCCTCAGACACTGATGTAGGATGACTGGCGGTGGGATCACCCGGGCACCAAAGGCAAAAAACGCCCGGGTGATCCCACATCCCTGTCTGAGGATACCGCAACCGCGCCGCAGCACACTTTCGCTATCAGCGCGCAGTTTGCGGACTGAACGCTAATGCGGAGTTGAACTGTACTGCCATTTCTCCGCGAATCATGGCTGCCGGTTCCATTCCCTACAAACCGTTGAGAACACTCCATCCTCATCCAATTTTTTGTGAAATCCCAAGGTGAGTTGTAATGAGCTGGAGATGACATCATCAACGAGATTTGCTCAAATCTTACTAAGTAAGATCCAAATAAGAAGTGTCGACCTCGCAAAGGGTAACCGAAGAAATCAACTTTGTAAACCTTGGCCTTTCTTTGTAATGTCGGTCGAATGTTGCGCTACATGTCCCATCTTCACCAAGCTGCCCACGAGGCTATGAATCTTTCTCTTGGGATTATTTGAAATGCTCAACACAAATCTGTGGCCCGTTTATTGAGTTTTGGCAGATTGTGGTAGATAACGGTGGGTGTACGGTCTTCTACTTCTTCTTTGCAGCCACTGAGAGGGGTTTCGTCACAAGTTGAGAAACTGGGCGACCAGCACTGGATTCGTCCACAAGTCTATTGTACTGAGCGTTGTTGGCTTCTTCGGACAATCAAATAGGTGTTTAGTGTCGTGGCCTTGGTTTCCACAGTCCGGGCACACGTCAGGCTGGCTATTGTCGATCTTATGCAGGTAAGACATAAGCAATGGAGAATGTCCGCAGCGTTACGAAGCGAGGATACACCTGGCGCGTCTACCGAGCTCGGACTCGGTATCACATACCCTGAGCGGCACATCACCGAGAATAGGGTTGACGGCCGCTTTGGCGAGATGATCCTTCTCAAACCGGGTGTGCTCCGCGCGTAAGAGACGAAGCCGTTCTTGATTCAAGTCGTCCATCTCTGTACATTCACCTTGTTCGGAGCATCGGCAAACGGCACCCTGATCGATCTCTCACTTACGGGATTTAATAGTCTTCTCGACGGATATAAAGGCATTAATGATCATCTGCTGAGCCTGGAGCTGACAACGCTCTTTCACTGGCAAGATACGGGCCTCGGCGTGAAGTTGCTCAATCGGTGAGCTTTTTGCACATCCAGTGGCTATTCGAATAGCAGCATTCTGAATTCGCTGCATCTTAGTCTAGGAACTGTCCGACACGATGTGCTGCCAGACAGGTGCAGCATACTCCAATGCAGGCGGCAGAATAGCTCGATATGTCGTCAAGATTGTCTCTCTGCTGCAACCCCAGGACGTTCCTCCTAGAGCTCTCAACACATTCAGCTTTACCTTGATAATTGCCTGCTTCTGTTCAGCATTTTTGTGAAACTTCAGCGATGGGTTCAAAACGAGGCCCAGCAGTTTGGGAAATTTCGCTGTAGGCAAGAGGTCATCATACCACCTGACAACAGGTTGTGTGCTGTGTTCCTTCGGGTCAGATGTGAATACCGAAACAGAAGACTTCGCCGCGGAAACTGTGAGCATCATGCTATTGAGAAAGTTTTTAAGCTTGACGAGATAGTCGCTGATCTTGTTTGCGGCTACCAGTATGTCACGATTACGGCACATGGTGGTGATATCGTCGGCATACGCAACAATTTTTATATCTTCAGGAGGCTCAGGTAGGTCTTCAATATACAGGCTGAAGAGGGCAGGTGGCAAAACTCCACCATGCAGCACACCGGCTGCTACAGGTATACTATCGGAGACGTGATTCTGGAACAGCAATTTGGCCCGACGACCTTTCGTAAACGCTGCGATCCAACGCTTCTGCCACGGTTGTAGCGGGGACTTCAATAGTTTCTCGGACAAAAGACCTAGGTTAACAGAATCAAATGCTTTGGTTAGATCGAGGGTAACAGCCACTGTTCTAAGAGGCTTTCTGGTATTGAACCCATCGACCGCATAGCTGAAAATCTCCAGAAGGGCAGTGGTGATAGAGTGAAACTTTCTAAACCCATGTTGATATTGCTGTGCCTCATTCTGCTCTGCCAGGTTCCTTACGATTAGCTTTTCGGCTAGTTTCGCGATCGGTGATAACAGGCTAATAGGGCGATAGCCCTTCGCCGTGCTTTGCGATTTGCCTGGCTTAGGCAGGGGTATCACATTGGCGGTCTTCCATGCTTGGGGTAGAGTGCAGGCTTGGAAAGAGTGTTTATGATATCTGCGATCATCGGTAGAAGTTCCGTGGGAAGCTTCTTCAGGATGGCTGCTGAGATACCATCATGTCCGAGAGCCTTCGAGTTCTGCATTTCCTTGATAGCCTTCTTCACTTGAGCAGGAGTAAAGGCCTCAGTGGCGTTCATCAGCGGCAGACGGCTTATTTCTCTTACCGTGACTCTGTTTTGTACGCCTCGCTTGGTATGTGTGATGAAAAAAATTTTGCCAAGAGCATATGCGGCAGCCTTCCCTGATTTTAAGACGCTGTTATCGAACTCTATGGTAGAATTCGAGGATGGGGCGCACTTGCCAGAGATCTTCCCCAATACTTTCCACGCCGTTGTTCCTTCGGCTTTGAAATTCAACCTTTCAGTGAACTTCTCCCAACTGTCTTTCTTGTGCTTGTCCAGATCCTTTTTTATCTCTTCATCCAGCTTGGCCACCTCAAGGTCCAAATGATTCTCAGCTCTCTTTTCATCTCTTGTCCTGATCTTCTGTAGAATCTCCCTGGTGACATTAGGGTAGAAACTTTTCACACGTCCTTCAGGTATGGCCGCTTTTGTAGCCTTCTGGATGGCGTCAGATCTGTGACGCTCTTTCTGGTGCACATCGCCATTCCATGGATATTCAGCTGCCTGGCGGAGCGCAACCTCTCTGAACAGGACCCAGTCAGCAAGGCTTAAATTGAGATAAGAACGTTGACGAATACCAGTATAAGGGGCAAGAGAGTTTGAGAGATCAGTATGGAGAAAGACGGGAATGTGGTCGCTGGAAAGAGTTGTGGAAGTGGACCATGTTCAAGAATCAGAAAGATTGGATGGAACGAGGGAGATGTCCTGGCTAGAAGGTCGGCCGTAGGAAGGGAGACGAGTAGGCTGATCATCGTTGATGATAACCAGATCACACTCCTCAGTCCATTCTTCGACGTCTTTCCCTCTGGCGTCGGACTCAAGCGCAGAACACAACGTGTGAGCATTGAAGTCACCTGAAAAGATAGCTGATGGGGAGAGAGAGAGATTTATACCGATTACAGGGCTCTGTAAGCATTTTATAAAAATGTTCCAGATTTGAATTAAATTTCTCCCAACGTGATTTTTCGGGGTGCTGATCACGAATCTGTGGTTTATTCGTCGATTTTCCAAAGCTTTCGGCTAATTCCGTTCGAAGCTTCCCAACCGGGGAAAATTTCGAGGGAAAAACGCCACTTTCGAGAATTTCGGAGTGCTACGGTAGATATTGCTCAAATTGTTACTATGTGGTTATTTGGAGTGATAAACACGAATCCTGAGTCCGTTTATCGATTTTTTCCAAATTACGGTATATTACTGTGGGTATGCGGTAGTTTGGAAAAAGTCTCAGATTTTACTCAAAATTTGTGTATGGGGGTTGTTCGGGGTGGAGAATACGAAATTAACGTCCGTTTGTCGATTTTTCAAACACTAATGTAGGTTTTGCCTCCCAAGTGGCATGTTACCTACCGTAACCTACAGTGAACCTCGAATTTTCGACGAATGGACTCCAGATTCGTGTTCACCACCCTAGATTACATTTACATGCAAGTTTTAGGCTGAACCCCAAAAAAATTTCGAAACACCAGGGAAAAATTGCCTCTCTTCTCTTCCCTTGCCTTTTCATGAAGCTTCTGAAAAATGCTCATAACTTGTTCGAACCTGCAATCCGGAGCGGGATACTGCGCATTTTTTTACTATGGATGCCAAAAAGATACTGTCGATACTGTTCGTTTTCGCAGATGCGTTTACCACTCTAAACACTTCCCTTGTTAGTTATTTTGGAATGTTAGACCGACTTTGAGGTCTGCTTAACGATTTTCGGTGGTTCATTTCGCTCAACAAACTATATTGTTGTGAAGGAATCTTCTGTTGTGGAATTTGTCATTGGAATAATCGTCGGTAATAAATGTAACAATTTATAGAACTTGTGAAGCTACATATAGACAGATTTAAGTCTGTTACTTAATCTTTGGTAGCTCAGATCCAAATAAGATTATTCGAATACTCGAAAAATATCCGATTTTCCGAATGAATATTTAAAATATTCATTCGATCCGAGTGAAGAAAACACTTTTCGAATCATTCATTAATTCGCCGTTTTTGTCAAGGTGATATTCGAAAAGCTCATTCATTCGAAATTTCCCATAACGCAGTATTCGAATTAATCATTCATTCGAGAATTTCGGAAAACACAATATTCGAAAATTTCATTCATTCCGAAATCTTGAAAAACGCAATATTCGAAAAATTCATTCATTCGGAAATCCTGAAAAATCCATATTCGAAAAATTCATTCATTCGGAATTCTCGAAAAACGCAATATTCGAAAAATTCATTCATTCGGAAATTCCAAAAAACCCATATTCGAAAAAATCATTCATTCGGAATTCTTGAAAAACGCAAATTTCGAAAAATTCATTCATTCGGAAATTTCGAAAAACGCATATTCGAAAAATTCGTTCATTCGGAAATTTTGAAAATCACCATATTCGAATTATTCATTCATTCGAAAATTCCGAAAATTCAATATTCGAATTATTCATTCATTCGAAAAAAATCGTTGAATACCAAAGTATAGTATCTACCGTTTCTGGATACGAAAGTGAAAGTGGCAAAGGGTCAAATTAGCAACATGTGGTACAAGTAGGAGACCTCTCACAATATTATCATCTACGGCCGGAGTTGTCACCCATCTTATACGAAGAGGATCGTAGTTCGCCACATGATTACCACATGATTAGACTGAATTGACTTGTGTGAATTCTCATGAAGTGGAAACCACGGTGCAAGAGATTCTGCAGCGAAATGGTTACGGAACAAGACAACATTCGGGTTGGGAGCCTCACCGGACGTAAAGCGGAACAAAACTTGTGCTGCCTTTCGTTTCTGAGTCTTTCGCAATTGACGTAAATAGAGTTGTAAAACGATCACGGCTTCCAATTAGCTTAGTGTTTGGATCACCGCTGTACTTGAGACGTCTCCTAACACCGTCACGTCAATACGAGGACCAGTGTGAAGAGCGAAACAACTGTCTGGACTGCAGTAAACGAGAGAATGTATGCCAGAAGAAATGCGTTGTATGCAGAGATCTGTCAAGAAATTAACATCGGCGAGGAGACAGCCAGACCGATCTTTTTGCAAATGGATGAACAAAGACGGGCTCTGAGAACTCCACAGAGTTGTCCAGACAACCACTTTTTGAAGCACCGCACACTACGGCACCCACTTGATGAACCACCCCAGCTGCGTCTGGCAATTCTTCATAGAAACGAAGAGGATACGGTCGTGACAAAAATAAAGGAGGCACTGGAGACAAAGAAGGAAAAGCCACCGATTAACAGCAAAAAAGAAATGAAGGAAGCTATGAGGATGATTACTTTATGATAACGACTGCTGATTGGTTGGGGTCTGAGAAGCACCAAGAAACTCTTATCCCTCTAATCCCTCAAATGCACAATCATTGTGCGAGGACTCTCTAACCCAGTTTCCCCATTTCCATCTTCTGCCCATGTGGAGGTGGGTTGGATGTTCTTCATTCTCCGACAACTTACATTCCCTTGTTTGTTGAGAACACCTCCTCTGGGCTCCCTTCGCTGTTGGCGAACTCCGTCCCACCCTCGTCTCCATGGGTCGGTAAATTATATTATTGACTAAATTTGACTATTATGTTGACTAAATTATATTATTGACTACAACGCAATATTTCAGTCGGACCTGATGAAGGGTTTATGCCCGAGACGCAGTCAGTGAAACTTTCCAGGAGAAGAGCTTCTTAATAATATTTTTTTGAAATTACAACTATGAAGCTTAGGAGTGCGTCAATACTACCAAGAAGGTGTATCCTTCAAAAATGTTTTATAGAAGAAATCTTGAGACTCTCTACTAAAAGAACGCGAGGGCAAGTAGCTGAATTCCATACGTGGGCTCTTTCTATTCCAGCGCACCCACATTTTCGTTATTTTTTGCGACGTGCAGGCGGTTATCTTCGTGGTCAAGTGCGGAAGAATATTCTTCATCAAAATTCGCACCTTACATTGATTTTCAAGAAAACCGATAACCGATCGATTTTTGAGAAAGGTTATGATATGAAAGAAAAGATATGCACAAAGGAAACCCCAAGGGGCACCTATGCTCCAAATTTCACGCCTGTACGTCGTCAGGGAAACGCAAAAATGGCACAGATTCAGCTATCTTGAATAGTGACTTGGCCCAGAAATGATTTCGGCAATTTGTCTCCGCGTACTTTCAATATAAGGTCCAAGGGCTTGAGCTATGACACATTTTCAAACAAAGACCCTCTGCTTCAAAATGGCCATACTGGAGTAGTTCTTCAAGGTCACATGGGGGAATGAGCAACAATTACAGGAGCCAACTCAATGACGAGCTCTACTGTGAAAAATCGGGGACTCTTCAGGCTTTTGCTCACCATTTGTTTCAAGAACGATTACGCGCTGCGATACTTTGTGCAGTTGGAGAGAGAGGTTTGATGAAAGGAACATACTATACAGGATGATTAGCGA
This sequence comes from Aplectana chamaeleonis, assembly GCA_029168955.1. Lineage (NCBI taxonomy): Eukaryota > Metazoa > Nematoda > Chromadorea > Rhabditida > Cosmocercidae > Aplectana > Aplectana chamaeleonis. Next base: position 184,745 of record JAPDOI010000207.1, on the reverse strand, counting down.
CGCCCATACATAAAATGTGTACTAATGCGAATGACGGCCCATGCGGCCGGCGTGCGCTGCAGGCGGCCGTCGCATGTGCCGCTCTCGCACGAGCATACGGAAAGAGCCTTTACCCCACAGTCTTCAACTACGAGCGGGGCTGGCTCCGGCTGGTAGCAAACAGATTGCATTGATCAATCAGGGGCCGGATGCATCAACGCGTCGGGTTGGGGCAGGGCAGGGCAGTCGGCATCTTTGACCATCGAAGCTCGAGGCCAGTAGATCATCTCATCAATCGTGCCCCAGAAGTGTTTTTCGCTGCTCTAGCTGTCCCAGCCTCCTACCTGGCGCAGCAGGGGCACGATCGATTTTGTGATTTACGGACATCTTCATAGGCACAGACTGCCCTGCCCCTCCCTGCCCCAACTCCCGGCCTGTTGATGCATTCGGCCCCAGCTCTGCAGCCGATGGATGGAGGGGGGGGAGGGGTGGCAGCCGTTTGGACTTTCGTCCGGGAGCGGTACATGCGACGGCTGCCTGCAACGCACGCCGGCCGCATGGGCCGCCTTTCTCACTCGGATTTAATGTAGGCGTGGCAAGGGTAGAAACCTTTGTCACCATATTTGAAAAGCACTCTGTAATGCTTGGAAAAGTTTGCCGAGGCGCACAGTACGGGGCAGACTTTGTAGATTTTTTCTTATGATTTTCTTGATTTACAATATGTTTCTTCTCAGGTAGTTTTTTATTGTTATTCGAAGTTTAATAACGGTTTGTTGTATTTTACGTGAGCCTTTGGCCACGTCTCAATTAATAAAATAAAATAAATAAATCCAGCGCACAAAATTTTTACTTCAGACGTTTAAAATCATCGTTCACAACGGATTTCGTTTCATAGCTCTGCATATATTATGGAGCTCTTGGACCCCATATAATTGCTATGTATGTATATGGGTTGAAGAAACAGCGAAAAATCATCGCAATCTGTCTTTTTGAATGGGAATCTCTCCAACCGAATTTCAAGAGATGAAGAGTGATCGCAAAGTTTAGAGGTGGGCCCTCGATCAGATCAAATTCACCTTTCACGCAGGTCACTAGTGTGAGGGCGGAAAAATTGAACAATATGTAAGGGAAGGATATTTCCACTTGACTACACAATATGCTTCACAAATTTCGAATCCTCAGTACTATATGTTCTTTTGAAAGATGAATACTTTCTTTCCTGGTTGAAGAGTGGAGTAGCAGATGACTAGTGGAAATCTATGGAGCGGCTGCTTTTTGTATCTCTTTTCGAACATTTCCTACTTCAGAACGAACATTTTTGACTCGCTAAACTTTGCTATTATAATCAATAACGGCCATTTATGGAAACAAGCTCGTAAACCAGAAGGCTGATTACATCGATCATGATGAATTCAGGAAGAAAACTGCTGAAATTCGTGTCGCCGGCTCAGAAATGTAAAGTAGGCACGTATCGCGCTGTTTCTTTGCGCTCCTTATTGCGCACTGACGAAACGGCGGGAACAGAGGTGTGCGTTAATGCAAAATAATTTTTCGTTAAGCGTCAATCGTTAACTTTCTAAAGAACCGCGTTAACCCGCTAATGCGTTATCACGTTAAATTCGCGTTTCGTTACAACAACAAAAAACATTACCTGGCCACAATAAAAAAAATCAATCAATCACCAGAGGTCACAGGGAAAAATTACAGAATACGTTCCGCCCAAAATACCGTGGTCGGTACACTCCAAACTTGGAAATCATTCTTCATGAATTTTGTATATTATAAGTCAAGAACTGAGCCAGATACTGACGTCACAAGCCGAGGCGACGCTCACGACATCAGTTAAAAAATTTGTCATTGGAGCAGATCAATCAGTGCTATAGTTCCACTACAATAAAAAACGTAATATGCGGGCTTTTTCGTTAAGCGTTAATCATTAGTTTTTTTTTAAAGCTGCGTTGACCCCGTTAATGCGATAACATGTTAACGTTACAACGCACAGCCCTGGCGCGCCTATAATAACACATTATAACATACTGCTCCGACGCCTAATAAAGAAAGCAAAATATCATAGCGATTCGTGCAGACTGTACCTCAACTCGGTGTATTTTACCGCAGTTCGCAACTTTGTGAATTTATTTCTACGAAAATTACCCAGATGGTCACCGCAAGCCAGTCTAAAGGTCCACTTCACCTCAAGGAACACTTGCGAATCCAAACCAAAGCGAAAAATGTGGCGCATCCTCTGAACGCTTGTTTAGAGCGAGACACGTTCTGGTCCTCTTTCATTCAACGAACAAACTCGGAGAAAGCTCCCAACCGTGTTCTCCCGAACACTAAAAGTGTTTCTTACTTCATTCATGAAACACTTCTTTACCTATTTTTCAACGTCGTGCACATGTATTCTGTCATCTTTCGACTAAATTACAGGAACCGATTCGATAAGATTTATTTCAAATCGTCACAGCATGAACATTTCATGATCCTAAACCCGCTAGCAAACATCTAAGGCCCTATGTTCAAACCCGACAGCCAGAATCGATAACATGAAGATTCGCGATTATGGCTAGATACAAGCAACTACAGAAGCTATTTTCGTAAAAATAAGGTATCTCGTTCTACATCTCAACGAAGGCCTGCAACGAGATCGACGAGGTGAAAAACACAGGTTAAACTCAACACTCAGGGGATTCTCGGACACGAGCAGCACCGAATAGGAATTAGAGCCACCTGACAGTTCGGTCCGTTCTCGCAAACTCCGGGCCACTGCTGTTGCTGTTAGGGTGAACTAGTGGAGCCCGGACAGCAACTAAAACCAACCCGCAGATAAGGAGAACGAGCTGTGGGGTGGCTTGGAGCCGAGAATCGTCTCAGCATGAAGTGAACATCTGTCATTGAATGACTGGAACCTATGTACAGTACAGAACATGAGCTACCTGACTGCAAGAATTCTCATAAAAGTTCTTCTATGTACAACAGGTTCCGATGGAGAGCACTTCTCAGAAGTGCAGAAACAAGCTGACTGACTTATGTCAGTGCGTTGATTTGTGAAGTTTTAGTCGATATCGTCCTTGTAGTCGGACGAGGACGACGATGATGATGCCGTGGTTTCGGGTATTGGTGGCAATGCTGAAAAGAAAACGATTTGGTCTATTAATGACTGAATCAAAGGGCTTTTTCAGCAATGCACATGCTATGGCCGTTGTGTTTGTACGTCCCGTCTATCAGAACTATACAGCGTGCGTATTCAGTCGCCGCCAAGTTAAGGCGTGCCTTGGCAGAGCGACCGTGAGAGGTGCGACATCCACTCCCCTTTTCAGCTTGCAATTTATCGCGCCCCCCCCTCCCTATGTGGATCGTGAACGAAACCCTCGAATGAACTAGAATTTTAGTGACAGTTTATTATTTCATGGAAAAATGAATTTCTCTTAATTAGAAAAATATCGTAAAAAGGCTGACGGTCGGCCACTAACTTTTTCCATGTTCCCCTACCAACTACATAACTGGGGAACCTCGCATGGCTTACCCCACCATTTAAAAGATGATGAATGTTTTCTGGTCAATTCTGGTCCGCTGTCTCCGAATCTGACATCGGATTTTGCTACGGACACCTCTGAACGAAGTTATAAACGTTTTTGAAGCTTCGTGAAAAAGTGATCAGCCAATTTTTAGGGTGTTTGAAAAAAAAAATTCGAATTCGGCTCAAAACTTTCAATTGGGGGTTACTCAGGGCGCTCAACGCGAATCTGGGGTCTGTTTGTCGTTAGACTTATGGTTACTGTAGGCTACAGTAGGCATAATGCGTTTTAACGGGCTTCACCTACCTTAAAATTTCGAAAATCAAAAAAATGAAGAGAAATTCGTGTTCGGCGTCCCAAATAACAACCGCTGAGAAATTTTGAGCCAAATCTGAGACTTTGACCACGCTACCGTATACCCACCGTAACCTACCGTAATCTATCAAGAATCGATCAACTGATTGCAGAATCGTGTTCATTAGCACTGCAAATAACCCCCAGAGCAATAGTTGGAACCATATCTATCGTAACACTCCGGAAATCGGCAAACGTCGCTATTTGCCATCAAATTTTCCTTCCGATGGAAAGCTTTGAACGAATCAAGTCGAAAAGCTGGGAAAATCATCAAACAAACCCCAGATTCGTGATCAGCGCCCCAAATAACCCGCCTGGAAGGATTTTGAGTGAAACCTGCAGCATTTTTGTACGCTTTCAGAGGTACAGGTCATAGAACGGCGAAATTCACTTGGTTCATACGCGTGCTGGTGCGGAGCGGAGGTTAGAGACAGTGAGAGAGCGGAGGGCAGACGGAGGCCGAAGAACGTCGCGCGCGTGGCGCTCGCGCTTTTTTGAATGATGTGAATTGCGACGTTTTATAGAGGGTACAGGCTATAAAACGGCGAAATTTACATGGTTCCTACGCGTGCTGGTGTGGAGCGGAGGTTAGAGACAGTGAGAGAGCGGAGGGCAGACGGAGGCCCAGGCGTCGCGCGCGCCGCTCGCGCCTCGAGTGATGTGAAATACGCCGTTTTATAGAGGGTATAAGTAAGCGCCCAACCGAAAATCCGCACAAGTCCAAAACGCTATCAGCCTGTGCAAAGTTTGGAAAATGTACCTTAACTCGAAATTCGCTCAGTGTGGCAGTTTTGGGCGCTGAACACAAGCATGAGGTCCGTTTCCGGATTTCGCCAACAGTAATGCACGTTTTTGATAGAAAAAAAGGCTATAGGCTATATTTTTTTCGCAGATGTCCGTAGAAAAATCCGTGTTCAGATTCGAAGAGGGCGTGCCAGAGTTGACTAGAAAACATTGATCAGCTTTCTGATGCGAGGTTCGCTAGTAAGCACTGCGGCAACTCAAAGAGGTAAACTTGATTTTTTCATTTTTTCTAGATGTCGTGAATAGCGATTTTCGTCCTTTTTGACACCCCAGCAAGAACACTCATCGTCCTTCGCTCGAGCGAAAAAATGCGCGACCACAACCACGCTCAGTATAGACTTCTTTAGAACAAAATGAGTGAAACCGATTTTCGCCCAAGACAATTTCTTTTCGCGTTATTCTATTGGAGGTTTCAGAGGCATCAGCGATAAAACGTTCATCTCAAAATGCCCATCGGACAGTTCCCTGTGATCACAGTAGGAAGGCTTCCTGAGATCCGTGGCAATGGGAAAACACTGGTATTGTAGTATTCTGTGACACTTTGATGTTTCAATTAGTGTCGACAGCACTTATTGTTAGGGCATCATGCACTTTTCCGATGGAGTCCATTAGCAGCGCTGCCTGTTGTTAGCCGTCTGGTCCACTTACTGGTGTTTAGTGCTGATCAGTTTACAAAAAGTAAAAAAGTGCCTTAGAGCATTTGTTAGGAGCTCTGCTTACTGAACCTCGCCAAAGGTAAGCGGTAGATCATTTAAAACTACACCTAACCACGGTTTCTTATCCGGATCTTTAATAAATCTGACAATTGATGAAATAGACTAAATGTAAGCATACGTTTCCAACCGGGCTGGAGAAAAGCTTTTTAAAACAAACTTGCAGCTTACTTAGCAAATCGACTTCGTGACGGTCAGGGCTCAACGAGTAGAACATTGATGTCGGAGAAGATTTGCGACGAACCACTGGATCCGAGAAACCACGGCATAATCGAGGAGCAAGCTTCCTAAAAAAGTTTTTTTTTCACGCCAAATCAGAAAACTCATCTCACTTGGAATCAACAACTGGCCGCAAACGCCGTTTCCGACAAGATTCAATGTCTACTTCCACTTTCTATTCATTGGAATGCGTTTAATAGATTTTATAATGATTTTCCGAACGTTTTAGGGGCGCCCCCTGCAGCGGCACTAACTCGCGAATGGATCATTCTGAATACCTCAGCATTCGGGTTTGTAGACAACCAATTATGCTCTGCCGATTACGCCAATAAAAACCATATGTTAGATTTCGCCTGTGCCGTCAACCCACCCCCCTTTTTCTTTTCGAATCAAACGCGAACGGCTTGATATATCCATGTAATGAATCCCCTGAAAAATCCAATTTCGCACCGACACTCTGAACGAACCGGTGCCAAGTAGAAGTAATAGTTGAAAATAATTGGGAATGAATGGAATGTGAGGCAGGCCTAGGATAGAGATAGTGACATAATCTTATTGATGTTTGTAAGGATAAATGATAGAGTTCCCGACGTCTATCTATACCTCTAGAAAAGCTCCAAACATTCGACTTCCATTCAAAATCGTAGAGGCTTTCAAATGTGTATAAGGCGCACCCACTGACTTGCGAGAGCCAGCCGATGTTCAGGCCAGTGTACGTGTACTCCAAACGAATTCCGAGAAGAAGATCCGATTTCGTCGTTACCGTCCCACCGACTTACCTGAATTATTCACTACGTGGGGCTTTTCAAACAGTTGATTGAGGGGTAGGGGAGAGAAAGGATAGCTCCCACCACGGTGATGCCCCATAAGGAATGCCCAGTCTAGAGGGGGACAGGTCTGCCTCTTCAGGGCTGTGTAAGATGTCTCTGTCCGGATTTCCGGTAGGATAAGATGCTTCTCTGTAACATGATGTCAGAGGTCATAATTTTTGTTATTCCAGCTTTACAGAAGTGGGGAACTGTCAAAAGCCCTGAGTTTTGGCTAAATGGTTTTTGATAAATCAATCAGCAATGGAGGATGGGTTGCGGCACAATGGAGATCTGCAGTAGAAAATTACCTTCCCCTTCCCCGATTCGGAGTATGTACCTCTCTAGTTGTCTCCGGAAATTTTCCGTTCTCGTTCTCGGAAAGTCCACCCAGTCATGTGAGCATATAGATAGGGATAGGTAGGACTGATTGGCCTTGGAGGAGGGTTGATCATTCGAACGTGACGAGCGACAGTAGAGCCTCCTTCCACTCTGCTGCAAGCTCCCCGAACGACGCCCGTCGGGTGAATAATTGATGCTTCAACGAAGTCAGTTCCGTGCGAATGCGGCTGACACTGTCGCATAGAATAATACGTAATCTGAGAAGATAACTCGAGCTAAGTTCACGAGTTGCTTCTTCGAACACAAGGCAAAATAACGCCTTAATGTGTTTTTGGAACTACACCAGTGTAAACTGAACCTTCGCTCGATTGCACAATACGGAAACCTTTTGTTCTTTCTTGCTGAGGGTAACAGAATATCCTGGGAGTCTTCACGGATAGCAGTATCAGCGTTAGAGATAAATCAAAGCTTTTGCGAACACTCGTTGGAATGCCCAGGGCAATTTTTGCTTACTGAAAAAGTGAATTCACTCATGGTCAAATTGAACGTAACTTGAATACACGCTAGCAGATGTGGTTGAAATCGGGACCTCAACTGGGTCGTATGGCTACCAATAGAACACTCCCGACGTCAGATGAGTCAACAACGAGTAAAAATTAACGCTATCTAGCCTATTGAACCAGAAAACCATGGAGTCTCCGCCCACTTTCCTTACAGCTCCCGCCCGTCAATACATACTCGTCCAAATTGATCGCTTGAATACGGTCCCTTTAGCTAGTTTTTGATGCTTCGAACGACGTGAACATTCTACTACAGACCATGAGAGTCTATTGACCTCGCAATCTCAAATACTATATCGCTACATAGCTTCGCATTTTAGCCGAGCGCGTACGCTGCGGCGATGCTCGTCTACTTCCATTTCAATACAAACACAACCCGTTTATTCTCTATTTGTATCGCGTTTTGCTTTTTCATATATATGAAGGCTGGCAGCAAACTGTGCTAGATGACTGAGGACCGACCTCTTTTGACGAGATTTTAGACATTTGAACGTATGTTGTAACATATGCGCACCAAGTCTGCTTCAATGCGCAATAAGGAACGCAAAGTATCAGTGCGATATGTGCCGACTGTAATTGGTATGAATGTGATGTTCATTTCAGGCCCTTATGCTGGAGAGTATAGACGTTTTGGCAGGATTCTTCTAGCCAATTTGGCTACATTGAGCTACCGTAACACACGGTCTCAAGGTCATAATTGTTGAGATCAAAGACTCAGTGCGAGCCACACAAACTTCATTACTTTACAGGCAGCATACGCTCTCAAAAATGATATCAATTTTATTTAATCAGTGTCAGGAGCTGTTAGTATTGTTAAATGACAGAAATTTCAAGAGAAATTATTCAAATGGAGGTATAATGGTACCTTTTGCATTGATCCAAAAGTGGACGAGTTACACCGCATTGGCTGAAATAGCGAAGCTATCGACAAAGTGGATGGGATAACGACGCTCATACATTCGAACCGCCTTTACTGGAACGCTTATGCGAAGGGAGGAGTCCGTATTGGTGGGCGGAGAAAGGATGGCATGTTGGCAGACTGCTAGTCATTTTGGTAGTTCACAGAACGCTATACTGATTGATCATCTCAGGTTGAGCTAACCATTGTTAAAAAGTAGCATGAGCGAATCCATTTGACATTAAGTTCGTTCAAATACTTATGCGCTTCGTGAAACTGACCCGAAATGAGATCAAATGAACACAGTGGCTCTGAAAAGGGCTCTGACAAATCTCGCAGGTACATAGAAGCTCACCTTGATAAAGTTGGGCTTGTGCTCTGTGGAGATGCGCCGCGACGCTGAGCATATGGTGAGGAGACTGCGAACGGTGATCTTCCTTGTGGCGTAGGTTCCGGAATCTAGAAAGGTGAAAATTATTCATAACCTTCGTAGAAGCAGTCACTGACAAAATTGCCCTGAGCGGATCCCCTGAATGACGTCTACTTTTGACATTTGTCGCATCAACTGTCATTCTCGCTCAAATGATTGATGCAGCTGATGTTATCCTGTTTGTGCACTAATGAATGAATCTTCGTGACGCACAGGTGGGATACGTAAAAACAGAAATAATCTTTGTATGCGTTCATGCAATGCTCATCCGTTGCACTAATATGCAGTGCATGACGGCTCTGTAAGAATCATCAAATACTGGTGTGTTCGAAGTTAATGGCCCTCATGTGCTTTGCCACCAAAATGAAAGCCAGATAAGGAATCAGTTCTGAACAAGCTCCCTACTATGTGTGGGCAAAAGTACAGGTACACCCAATAACGCGGTACCCGAGCTTTCGCATTAAAGGCACAGGACACCCAAGAAATTATTTTTCAGATTTCATACTTATCTTGGAGAGAGTCACCTGCTGATCACAACGGCATCTCTAAAATCGTCCTGGACCCCCACTGAACAGAGTTATGGCTCTTCAAAGATGCCAAGATTTTGAGGGTGAAAAATTGGTGGACGAGTTATCCCAAGCCTGTATTTCTCTTCATTCGCAATCGTTGCGTGAGAGAAAGCCAGGGTAAGGAGACAGTCCGGTAATGGACTGAAGAACGACGACATTTTGAGAATTCATCCATCCGTTTAGCCGCTATCGAGTTTGTAAATCTGTTAGGGGGCCGGGCCTGTGGTGGTGAGGGAAGGAGGCCGGGTCTGTGGTGGTCGCTTATATCTCGCCTATTTGAAGGAATTGAGATCTCGCATTTGGCACGTACTATACAGGAGGGGTCTGCTACACAACCGAAAAAAAAACCACCAAATTTATGTCTGAGGGTGTAATGTGCCTTTAAAGGCAGTGTTCACGATAAAAAATGTGTTTCAGTTTCCACTAGGAATGGGTAGTGGAGGGGCATACTGTATCGCTGACGTCAAAAGAACGCATGAAAACAAGCCAGGAAAAGCTCCAAAAGAGCCCGAAGTTGCCACTTCGAGCGCAAGGCAAACCCCGAGAGCGCATCACCCACGTGAACAAATGAATGCTCGAAATCGTCATATTAGCGATGATTTCCAATCATTAGCCCCGTTCTTCCCTTCATTCTCAGCTTCTCTCTTCACTCAGGTCAGCTCGCATAGATCGGCTGCAAAAGACGGAAGTTACAGGCCTCGGACAACTCGTCCACCATTTTCCTCAGCTCAATCTTTGAGGGACCATAACTCCGTTCCCAAAAGGTCTCGAACGTCTTCAGAGACATCATTAGAATCAGCATGGGGCGCTTTTCAAGATAGGTGGAAAAACAGAAAAGCGATTTTCATCGTGAACACTGCCTTTAAGCCCCCCCCCTCTAAGGCCTCGCTAAAGATTAGACCATAGGCCATTTTAGAATAATAGCTTTTGATCAGGGGTGTGACGTAATTTTTTTGAGAGAGCTTCAATCGAGAATTTTTTTTCAGTATACCCAATAAAAATGGAAAATTCGGTAAAATTTATTAGACCTCGGCTTGGTAAGGGTTTTCATGCCATAACACAAATTCTGAAGTATCCTCGTATTTCAAACTATGTGAGACTTTTTGGAAATAAAATCTTCTTGGTTGCTCTCCATGGCAGCAGCGACGATAAAATGGTAATGAAGAGGTAAACATAATAGAGATGCGTTAATTGTGGACATGATCGAGTATGCAGCTTCCCTCAGAATTGATGTGCCTTATCAACTTCAGGCTCATTACTCGATTTCTTCCAAAACGCACTCGCAGAGAAAATCTCAAATTTTGATGATGGAATGCTCACATAAATCGCGGAGCGCCAGCACTGACAGCGTGTACCAGCTTGTTCCACAGAGCTTTTTCACCAAAACTTTCCTGATTTTCGCAACAGATTGGGTCGGATCTATATACATAGTACATATATGCCTCCATGCCCGAAGTCAGGAACCGTTTATTCGCGGTCGCCGCTTTCAGAACCAGGGGACAAAACGTTCTCTAAACGCTTACTCTACTACGCTTTGCGTAGAAATTCTCACTAATAAAAAAAGATAAGTCCATTTATACTTCTAACACTCTACGTTAGAGCGATGAGCTTCAGCATGGCGACAAGGTTGCCCATAACGCAACGAGATGACTGGTAATCTACGAGAGGACTGGACCCGGTAATGAAATTTCCATTTTTTTTTCTGGGAAAGTTGGTAATCCTACCGGAATTTGATTATGCATGATTTGATCATACGAAAAGAATTTCAGGAAACCCGACTTGAAAAATATGATCCTTCCCTTTGGCGAGAATCAACGTGTTCCTAACGTTTTGGAGTCTTATTCCGCCTCGATACAAATTGAAACCGTCCACAAACACCGATGACTCGACGACCAAGTACATTTCATGAGAACAACTCCTGCGAAGGATTGTTCCGTACCACATCGGCGGCGAGCACCACAACAGTTTTATTGCATCGCAGTAAAAAAATACATCTATATCATAGCGAGAAAAGTGCACAATGAATTGATTTGTGTCCATGCTATGTAAGTAACTCACGACTATGTTCTCATGAGATGTGGATAAGTCGCCGCTATTTTCGTAGCTCACTCCCCTCTATTGAATCACTGCTTCGTGTGGGTCATTTTGAACAACAACGTCTTCCTTAATTCTATTTTAGGTTCCAGAAAAGAAACCAGAAAGCCACAACTTCGTTTTCGGGGTGATCGAGGGAGCAAGTCTCGCGACAAAAAGGCTTTGACCAAGACAAGATTTATTTTTTCTTTCAGACAGCAATACACACATATCAATTATCCAAGTTTGAGGTACTTGAATCTTAGCCTGTGTGGGACCCGCCCAACCGCTGGCGGCCCGGATAGCGGCTCAACGAGCAAGCGACCAGTGCCGCGTGTCGGGGTGCCGGCCGCGCCTAGGTTATTTTTGGTTACTGCTCGCTATTTCTCGGTTATTATTCGGGTAGTTCTCGTCAAAATAGCTGTAAAATCACCGAAAAATAGTCCGCCAGCAGTCGCGCTGCGGAGCCTAGTGGACTAATTTTCGGCTACAAATTCTAGAGACTGAACCTTTTGATCGAATGCACAGAAAAGAAGGAGCCTCGGACCCAGTTCGGCTAGCTAAATGCGACTTCGCGGCATTTAGACAGCCGAATAGTGCCTATCGACCCTCCCTTTCTGCGCAATCGATCAACGAGCTATGTACCTACTTGAAGCCACACCTTTCCATCGATAGCCATCATTTATTCGTTTTCCGCTTGCCACACTTCTCGTCAAGCAGCGTCGCGGCTTTCTAATTGAACGACACAGCAAGCATTTCCTCGTTCGCATCTTTTACAGAGCACATATGTGAAACCGTTTGAAATATATTCTTATTTCGATCGCTCGTTTCGATTCGGTTGAGGGCCAATTTGCAATTGGTCATAGGCAGCACATCTCTGCGAGCAAATCGTCCATGGAGAATGAGGTACAGGCCATAAAACGGCCAATGTCTCACCGTCGACCGCGTACCACGCGCTGCGCGACCGCACTCGCGTCGGAAGCGAAGGAGTTTTGGCCGCCGCGCGACGAGTTTTGGCCGCCGCGCGGCGGCCGAAACGTCGCGCGGCGGCCAAAACCCGTTCGCTTCCGACGCACGTGCGGTCGCGCAGCGCGTGGTACGCGGTCGACGGTGAGACATTGGCCGTTTTATGGCCTGTAAGTGTGCCGTCGCAAAATGTGCTACGGCTCACAGCAGCTCAAAACCAATAACGGAATAAATTGGACCATTTTCTTGCAGACGCAAGACGATATTCTAAGGAAAATATTTTTGGACAAGTGGCGAAATAGAAGCGCATGGTGCAGGCAAGCTGCCACAGGAAGTCACAATCCAGTTAAAGGCAGTGGTCGCGATGAAAAAAAGTTGTGGAAAAATTACTAAAAATCAGCTTGATCCGCAGAAGTTGCCAATTCGCGCACACGTGCCCAGCTCCGCCCAGAAAGTTCGCAGTCTCATGCCTTCACATCCGGAAAGGAATTCAATTTTAACTAATGGAAACAGTTGAACAATGAAAGCAAACCCCTCATTCAATGTTTTACTCGATGAGGACAGAAATATTTGAGCGGGTCATTCTGAAGGATATTCTTCATTGATTGAATTCCAATTTCAAGCCAGCTGACGTTCTTTATATTAGAGATCATCGATGCCGATGATGTGGAGTGAGGTCGTCCCACATTAAAAGACAGGAAAGTTGAGGATTGAAATTTGGCTAAAATCATAGTTTTTTTCGCAAATTTTTCTTACAGGGTCTTCTATGTACTCTGAATCCAGAAAAGGGTTTAAAGATGAAAAGAAAACAGGCGCATTTTATCGCAACCACTGCCTTGAAGCAGATCTTTATGGTGAAACCCGCGGTTTCGCGCATTTTTGGCATTCCGCGTTCCGCATTCCGAAAACCGCAAAAAAATGCTGCGGAATGCGAAAATGTCGGGTCTTCTGGGAGGAAGGATGTATCAGATAATTTCTGAATTTTTCCGCGTTTCGCGTTCCGAAACCCGCATTTCCGCGCATTTTCAGGCGTTTCGCGCCCGATTTCCGAAACCCGATTGAAAAATTTTAGTTCCGAAACCCGATTTCAGAAATTTCATATTTTTGTTCCGCTCATCCATGCTTCATATCCATTCATAGTATCAAATTGATTGAAAAATACTTCATGGAACTCTCAGCCTGACCTGAATATCCTCCTCTTCCGACTCAGCAATCTCCTCGAATGAGCATGTCATCGAACGAATTCGCTCGTCCCTTCTAAGTAATGGAGGTGGGCGAATTTCTGCGCCCAATTTGCGGTGTACAGTGAACTTTCGTTGTGGATTTGCTGTCGCCATCTGAAAGGCACGCAAGGAATTATCAGGAGCAGAATAAAACAAGAAGAACGACGCTTTATAAGGAGATAGGCAGACTAAAATTAGCGACAAAGGGGTGAAGATAACGAATGAACAGCAGTCGTCAATAGGCGACCGCTGCTTAAAGTTCATGAGATTTCTTACACTGGGTCTGCTGAACCCTCAAACCGGCCTGCAACGACGATGTCAAAGGGAAATCTAGATGTGTAAACTAGCACAAAAAACGTGGGCGCAAATGATTTTCTTCCCCTCATTCAAACTGCATTAGTGAGCAATTTAGTACACTTGTTGTGTAAACCAGTTGGATAGATTGTTGGAGTTAACAGCCCTAGCGTAAAAGATGGCCCTTTTCCTGTCATCAATCACACACTACGACTTTGAAAGAAGGAGGGTGGAGATGATGAAGTACATCGACATGTCGAAGATTTGGAACTGCACAACGGCTTGGTCGAAGGAAGGGCAGACAACACAAAGAATCGTAAGATATTTGTCAACATTCCTAAGGGCAGTGGTCACGATTGATATCATAATCGAGTTCGACTCCAAAATGAAGTTATGTGGCCGCGAATCAACGAATAGGGAAGAAACAGCGAAAAAAGCGCTCAGAATAAGCTAAAATAGCGGTTTCTTATGAACGTACAGGTTCAGGGCGCAGACGTGCTTACACGCCCTGCTAGATTCCGCAGGCACGCGCTAATGGCGAAATGTGCGCGAATCCATCAGGTTGGACGTGGCGGAGTTGCTAGGCAATTCGCTATCAAAAACCCACGCGGCGCAACATGCTAGTCAAAAGGGGGGCTGGGCGAGCTAAGCAGGCATACTGGGCTGACGAAATCTTCATCTCGCAGCCGTTTTCATCGATTTCTGGCCCCTTTCGCTGCTTTCTTGGACCCTATTGCCTCCAGCATCTCCAGCGTAATGTTTCACACTAAACGCTCAAAAACGAGATTTATCATGATCACTAGCTTTATGAATGCGAAGAAGAACTCGTCAAGGAATTGACCCAGAGTGAGGAATGCAACTGCGTAGGTCGCTGGACTCTCTCTCATGATGTGCACCACACGTCAGCAATAAACGAGAATTTTAGAGAATTTCATCAACCTTTGCGTTTTGAGCAGAAAAAGCGCGAAAAGCGATTACATCATTTTGTTTCAAACGGTCCTCTACGGAAACCTAAAGAGATACATATTGGAACTGACATCCAGAGCTCTTTCTTTATAAGTCATATGTACATATATGGCATATCCCTCAACAAGAACGCACGCGTGACCACAAGGACACATTCCCTTATCACAGATTCAATTGCCGAAGTGATTGCGTCACGCCTAATTTTGCTTGAAAAAACTTCGAAAGTGTACGTGTCACTCCGAAAAAGAGTCTCGAATTTGGCTTCAAATATCTCTTCCGATTCCCAAAAGAGACACTATGGAGAGTTATGACAATGCGACACAAAAAGAAACGTTTAGGCACTGAAGAGGAAACCTTTTGATCAAAGTTGATGCGAAAACAGAATGTTGGTAACCCAGTATCCTTGGTAACAGCCCAATGTTTCTGGTATACGAGGATAATCAAAACAAGCGCATAACGGAGCTCATGATCATTTCTGCAACGCTACACAGCACTTGCTTCAAGTTAAAGGCACAGTACACCCTCAGATATGAATTTTGAGATTTTCATGTAATTGTGTAGAAGACCCCTCCTGTATAACACGTGCCAAATGCGA
Source organism: Aplectana chamaeleonis (assembly GCA_029168955.1). Classification (NCBI taxonomy): domain Eukaryota; kingdom Metazoa; phylum Nematoda; class Chromadorea; order Rhabditida; family Cosmocercidae; genus Aplectana; species Aplectana chamaeleonis. The sequence goes on along the minus strand of JAPDOI010000207.1, from coordinate 169,436 downwards.
GATCTCAATTCCTCCAAATAAGCGAGATATAAGCGACCAACACGGGCCCGACACCCTTCGCTCACCACCACAGGCCCGACCCCCTAACAGATTTTCGAACTCGATAGCGGCTCGATGGATGGATGAATTCCAACAAGTCGTCGTTCTTCAGTCCATTACCGGACTGTCTCCTTACCCTGGCTTTCTCTCACGCAACGATTGCGAATGAAGAGAAATACAGGCTTGGGATAACTCGTCCACCAATTTTTCACCCTCAAAATCTTGGCATCTTTGAAGAGCCATAACTCTGTTCAGTGGGGGTCCAGGACGATTTTAGAGATGCCGTTGTGATCAGCAGGTGACTCTCTCCAAGATAAGCATGAAATCTGAAAAATAATTTCTTGGGTGTCCTGTGCCTTTAACGTCCGTAGTTCACCCACGGTCTTAGTCTTCACATTCTCGTCACTCCTCAGAATTTCGGCTTGCAGATATACAAGTGTTTTTCCTTGAAACCGGTGTAAAGAAAACATATAAACAAGGCATAGCGAATAATAAATGCCAAATACGTATGAAATATTCTAATGAGTATGCATCTAGTCTGTACGCACCTTTCCTCAATTTAGTGCACAATATAAGTTCTAAAATTAATATGGGCCAAGTCTGCAGCTTCGTTGTCTACTAAAGTAGTGAATAATCACAAAGCATATCTGGAAATCTGTATATTTACCCTTCTTTGCCCAAAGGTGGGTTCAATGTCAGAAAATGCACTTTTCTAGCAGCAGATTCGAAATACTTTGAAGGCATCGTGCCGAACAATTGGGTCTGGCCGACATCGCCCACAATACTTGAGGCTCTGAAAATGCGCCCCTTGAAAGTTATAGACAGATGAAAACTGCAATGGGGTCAATAATCTAGCACTTCTGTGTCTATCACCTAGCTTTTTCTAATAGAATGTCGATGCGACCGTCAAACAACATGAAAACAATTATGGTAAAAGCTCCACATGCAGGAAAACTTAAAAAACGGCAGTGACCAGCAGGGATGTGCGGAAATTTCTAAAAAAATTTCAGAAAACAGAAAACAGAAAATCGAGTTTGTCAGAAAACAAAAATCAGAAAACAGAAAGGTCAAAACGGCCAGAAAACAGAAAACAGAAAACTTTCAGAAAAATAGTCATTGCATTTAAACTTTTTTCAAGTGAAGAGAGGATGTAATTCTGAATACTTTTATCATACTTAAAATGTAATATCTACGGAACTGCTCAGATGATCTGTAAGGCATTGATAGTAGCAATGACGCGTCAATGAAGGATACAAGATCATTAAAGACACGCTGAGAGTCTTGGCCGAGAAATAGCCCACCAGGCTTAATAACTGATCCTGTCGAGCAGATTCTCGAGTATTTCTTGATTATTCCATGGCTGCTAGGTGGCTGCGAACATGTCGTTCGCGGAATAATCGGGAAATAACCGAGAAAACATGGGTAGCTGAACCTACAGCGGTGTTGACATCCAAATCTGCCTCAACAATGGGTCTTACACTCCCTTTTGAGAGCATTCTTTCGCGGCTGTTTCTCGACGACCACTATTTGACGCGTATTTCACGGCAACCAGCTATTTTCCGAACACGACCTTGTTCTCGGCTATTACGCGAAAATCAGGCATTTCGTGGCTATTTATCGGTTATTGCTCGGCCAAAACTCTCAAAGCACTGACCCGTATGGTAGAACGTCAGCACAATAAGGGTTGCATCCTAGGACAGACATCTGGTTCAGACCCTCGCTGTGTGCAGCAGCTGCTGCGAAGAAATAGCTGCAGCAGCTGCTAACAAGGGGAGGCTGAATTCGGGCTCTGCCCTGGGATGCTACCCCTACTGTGCCAAGGAACTGCCCTACGAGTGCGTTAGCAGGGTTCGCGATAAAAACAATTGTTGAACTTTCTCTATAAGAATGCAGGTCTGGTCATCACAAAAGTAAAAATAAGTGACAAGTTGCATGGAAAACGCACAAAAGCAAGTCAGATCGGCTAGATAATGGGTGTACGCACACCCTCAACTAGAAGGTTTTTTTATAAATGCGTATTCTCCGCCTTCTATTTTGCCGCTAAAAAAGTTTGTGGTCTCTCGGTGTCTAGCAACTACTTTAAATGCAGAATAAAAGACGACTAAACAAGCAATTGTAGAAATCTAGTTAATTGGGGGCGGGCTGAGACCCAGCATTAGCTTGTTTTTGAACGTTTTTTCTCCGACGTTCCACTCATTTTCACTATAGATACCACAATTAACATTTTTTTCGCGAACCCTGCCCTTAACAGCAATCGCACATTAAACACAAATAGTACCTCGTGAAGGACTAAATAAGCTGGGCTTTTCCACAGATCCAGATTTCGTTCATTTTTTCTGATTTTTTTCTGTTTTTTTGCAGATTTTTCAGAAAACAGAAATCAGAAAACAGAAAGGCCAAAACGGCCAGAAAACAGAAAACAGAAATCAGAAAACAGAAATTTCCGCACACCCCTGGTGACCAGGTCTCCAAATGCAGAAAAAGCTCAAAAACTATCTTGGCGCGGAATTCAAATCCATTTTTACCGTGTATTCAAACTGTTTTTCTCTGTAAGATGAAGGTTTTTCAAGTGCTTTTTCGACATCTTCGTTCACTAAAGAGGCCAAGCTATACAAAAACATGAAAAAATAATATACGGTTTTCTGCGCGTATGATTCCTTCAAGAAAACCGATAGAACAGGAATTAGATACGTAATGGAGCTGCATTCGAAAAGCGCGTTGGGAAAAATTGCACCACATTCCCGTAAAAAACTGAATCATCGTGTAAAGGGGGCAGCATAGCGTCGCTTTGAGAATTTTGTCTTCAAGACTATTTCACAACCCAAAGGATTGAACCTTCCTGTCCATAGGCTGTAGAAATGACAGGAAAAGTTTTTTTTACCCAGAAACGGAAAAAGAGAAAGGAAAATGAATAGGCTAAAATGGGCCGGAAACGATCAATGGAGACGGAAAAAACACGGCAAATTTGAGATTCAACTCCCACTAGTCCTGCTCCGCATCGCTTTACTCGGCTCAACTTGCCGAATTACATTTCTGAAGACATTTTCGGTGTCAAATTGACAAGAGGAGCGGAATCGTAAACGGATATGACTTCTTGAAGTCTAGCATCTGGACACATAGCGTTATGAGATCAGTAACGCGATTCTAAATAAGATCATCACCTAAAGGAATTGACGCAGTTCTGGTGAAATACTGGAAATACATATTGAGGCGAAATTACGGCTTTTCCACGAATCGGCTCACATCTAATGCGGTGAAATACAAAAATCTATTCACAATCTATTGCTGTAAGTGTGAGAAGCGTCGTGGAGCTCAAGAGTGATTAACGATAAACACTCGTTGTTTTGTTCATGAGTTTAGAAAATCTTTATGGATTATCTATGGGAAAGGTGGAAATTCAGAAGATTGAGAAGAAAGAAAGTCTTCGAGAAATCAATCGCCCTCGTTGTAATAATAGAAGGATATCAGAGAAGTGCATGCAGCTGCAGAAAGTACAAAAGGCTGATGACTGATCACATTGTCAGAAAGAGAGAATACCTTCGTGATTAGCATCCGATTGCAAAATACCTGTGACACACGTAGAAACAGAGGGCGGAGTCTATTACTCAGCGCGTTGAGTCATAGAAACGTGAAGGGTTCGCCGAAATTGTCCAGCGTGTCGTGGGCGGAAACACTGACCGATTTCGTGTTTTGTGACGCAAAAATAGGAACGTTACGACTGCCCATAAATGGTAAATCTTCTGCGAATGCGACGGCCTCTTTGATGCTTTATATCAACCACCAGTCACCAGACATTCCATTTGAATATTTTGCTTGAGTCACTTCAATAACGGATTAGACCACTTCTTTATAAACATGAGTTCATGTGACTTAGAACCTGATTGATGAGCTAACAAGCGTGAATGCGTAGACCTCAAAGCCAGGCATTCTCATAGCATTTTTTACTCGAAGAGACCCATGACAGAGGCGCTAAGCTTCCACCAACACTTTTTGAAAAATCATGTGAGGCTCCAGATTATCAGGAAACCATTCTAGGGACAAATGAAATGTGGGTAAATTCACACGTCAAAAAATATTTTATGCCCCGAGACCACTATTCCCTTTCTTTGTAGGCCAGTAATAATGAAAATAATTTCCATGAATTAACAGTACTCACAAGCAGTATCCTTGTGTGCAGGAATGAGCGGAAATTTTCCTCTGACATTCGGAAATCGGAAATCAGAACGCCCCTCCCAATTTCGGAAATCAGAGAGCTAAAAACCATCGTAAATCGGGATTCAGAAATAGGAAATTCGTTCAGGGGGATTCTTAGCCCTCCCTTGGTAACTGTGCCTAACAAAAAATAACTTGGGTTTCTCCATATTTGTTGAAAAATTTTCATGTGAATACAAGCAACTCTGGCTACGCCAAGAGTGAAATCGGACCTTGAATTTGAATTTAGCGCCCAAAATAACCTCTCAGAAATTTGGTAAGGAACAGTATGAAAAAGTCTAATTTCGTGGATATCTCCGACTTCTACCGCATTTTCAGGATTTTTTTTTCGGAAATCGAAAGGCCAAAAACCATCAGAAATCGGAATTCCGCTTATCCCTTGTGTGGCATACCCGCTAATCTCACAATGAAACTCCAGTTGTCCAAGTCCGGAGGTGAGTCACAAAGTTTCCAGATCCAGTTCTTATCACGAATTCAGGGACAATTTGAAAGAAAACACACTAAGCACACACATGTGCCTACTATGAAGGAACATTAGAAAAAGCAGAGACATCCAATACTGGATTTCGTGCAGACCTCGGAGAGCCGCGAGACGTATTTTGTTAACATGCAGGAACCTACAAGAGAAATTGGCGGCAAACGCTCAAATTGCCGCGTAACTCGAGCTGCTTGTCGGTAATCTGATACGTAAGGAATTTCGAGACTCAAAAGTTGTTTCTTACTCCATCTTCTTGAAAACTAACGATTTGTAACTATCCAAATGTTCCCAGATTTACCTAGGAGCTCTTAGAATTCGAAATATGGGGGACCGGATTTATAATTGAATTTTGTCGCTGGTAAGCTGGGCAAGGCTTTTTTTCTGATCTGCCCCCTCATCGGCAATAAGCGTGTCTCCGAGCTAGAGTCTACCCTTACCCAGCTTACTAGCGACAAAATTCAATGACGAATTGAAATTGAAAGCCCCGGTTATTTCATACGAGCGAAGCGGTCTATACTGGAATTGGAACTGCATGGACGGGGTAAGTGCACCGTTTTGCTGTACTGAGCCTACAATCCCAAATGATAGGCTGGAGATGGATTGAATAGAACCCGTTTAAACGAAACTGTGAACTACATATGTAGCTCAATCATAAAACACAAAACTTCGACAGTTTAGCGGTTTTTTCGCTCAGCCCAAAATAATGGAAACTGAATCCTATCATTTTGAGCCCTCTTCTCTTTGCTCTCTGAAATTCGTTGGATTTTACACGGTTGTGCTCTCGAATGACAATTACATATGTACTGCGCTCGAGCAGTAACTTCAAAGCTCATATGAACCTGTCACCTTCTTGATCCGCAGTCGAAAACCAATAAATTCACATCTGACAAACGGAAAGAGACAGTCGGATACAAAGGTATTGTTTCTGCAGCCAGTAACTTTTTGAAACGGATAGTCCAGCAGTCAAAAAAAAATAGGCAAAAAGGAAGAAACAATCCTGATTGATGTGGGGAAAAGAGCGTTGGTGGAAATCATCTAGACAGCTTAGTCAGCGCCGATGTTGAGCAGGCTCTTTGTAGCGAAAGTTCAGAAAACTCAGCTGTTCTGCAAACACATGCGAGAAGCATGTGTCGAGGGCAGGGGGGGCACACTGAACTCGAGGTAAGTCTAGAGAAAGGGGAACGTCCCCGAACCGGAAAAATCACAGAAGCACCTTTCTGGAACAAAGACGAAAGAGAGAGATTTTCAGAAACTGGTTATGTTCATGGCTGAGTGGATCATTTTTCAACAAAATAGGTTCAGTTCTAGATGACCTCGAAGTAAAAGTGATTCAAGCTAAATTCAATACCAATCATGGAGTTGTCGCAGGTGTTTTTGTGCTGTTAGATCTTCGAAAGGCCGCATTGCTGATAAGATAGAGTTTGCAGTAAACAATACTGACATCTGTGAAATTTGACGATTTTCAAAAATGAATTCATTAGTCCATTTTGCCTTAAAGTGAAAAGAACCATTTCTGAGTCGACGTATGCACAAAAGCCCTTCGCAGGGACATATGACGGCACGACGAAGACTGAAAAACCTTCACTTTGATCCGTACATGGGCCATAGGCTGACTTTCGAGAACAAATTATCACGCCTAATTTCTGCACAGCAAGTAAATTTACATACTGTAGTTTTCGGAACCACATTCCGGTTCGCTATTGTGGACTACGGCTGTTCCACAACGCGGCACGATGATAATCGTGCTGAAAAAAAGGTAAATCGTGCCGGGAGCAAGTGGCCCCAGCACGATTATCATCCTATGACGGCGTTCAGAGTTTTCGCAGCGTGACGCGATGGCACATGTCAGCGCGACGCGAAAATCGCGTCGCGCGCAAATCAAGGTGTCAACGGCTCGCGAACGCTAGGCGAATACGCGCAATTGCTTAATTTCCGCAATTTTCCGTACCCAAGCAAAACTAATCAATATTTGATCTTATTCTGTCTATTTAAGTGTAATGTACCTTTTTTTATCCTTTACCTGTATTATTATGGCACATTTTTGTTTTCGTCGCTTCTATAATGACGAAACAATCAAAAAGACATCGGGAGCAAATGATGCTTAAAGGCAGTGGTCACGATGAAAAACGTTATCGAAAAAACTACAAAAAGCAACTTAGATCAAAAACAGCTGAAAAACTATGAAGGTAACGCGGTGAAAAACGGTCTACAAATAGAGTTTCTAGGGCCCAAAGAAGCTAGTTCGTGCACACGTGCACAGCGATGACGAAACAGATCGCAGTCTCATGCCGAGCAGTCAAAAATCATCGACATTCAGAGGACGAAATAAATGCAAATTTAACGAATAAAAACGGTTGAATAATGAAAGCATCACTTCAGTCAATGTTTTTGACTAGATACACACATAAATTCGAAGGTTCATTGATTGACATTCAATTTCAAGCTAGCTGATGTTCTTGATATAAGAGGTCATCGATGCCGATGATGTGGAGAGGGCTCGTCCACCATCAAAAGACAAGAAAGTTCAGGTTTCAAATTCGGCCCAAAACAGTGGTTTTTTCGCGATTTTTTTATAGGTCCTACTACTCGAGACCCAGGAAAGGATTTGGAGAGAAAAAGACGACAAGCATATTTGATCGCGACCACTGCCTTTAAATTTTTTTGGAGTTGATAGTACAGAATAGGGATGTTTCGGTGAAATGAGACTGAATTATGTTTGTGTCGTTTGTAAACCGTAAACAAACTTTATAGCTCGTCAACTCTTTGAAACCATCACTCTCATCACACTGTCCTTAAATATGCAGACAAAATTGTTTGCAGTATCATCTGAGAACAATACAGTAACCCATAACAATTTCAATCAACCTAGTCTTTGAAAAGGCTTGAGAAAATTAAAAACGCTCCTTGAGTCCCTGATGATTTAAGAAAAAATGATGACAATCGCTCCGCGACCATCGCGTCGCGTTGCATTGCAACGCGACGGTCGCGGAGCGATTATAATTTGCGCGTCAAATTCGATGTATCGAGCCTCTTCTCTATGAACACCTAGCGACGACGCGACGCGACGTCGCTTGATCGATACATAGGCTAATCATAACGTCGCGTCGCGCCGCGAATGAACTCTAGACGCCGCCTAATGCGTGATGCAACAGCCGTTGCCCGCAGATACGGACCGGGACTCGGCCCTGAAAACGCCAGTACGTAGCTCGGCATGGATCCTATTGATACTTTGCGTTCTCCATTGAAGGTTGGCGAAAAATTGGTGCACCTATCCTATAGCATATAGCACCGAATTCGCGCCAACCTTCAAACGAATACATGACGACTGTACGTAGAGTTCTCGCAATAGCTTCAGTGTGATAAATAGACGGGGCTGCGACGGTCGATCACCCCGCGCGAATCGAAACCCCTACCTTCAGTAAGGCCGCCAACCCCGCACGGTCAACCGCCAGGTCCATGCGTCAGACTAAATCGAAAACGGAAACCATATGCAGTCCAGTTTGGACTACTCCATACCATCATTCTTTGCATCGCCAGTTACTCTCGTGAATGAGAATATAGAAGCAATTTAACCTGCACGAAATTGTAGCATCAATGTCCAATGCATATCTGGATTTATGTGGAAATAAGCGAGTCATTTCCAAGCAAAAATAATGTTTTTGCGCGTAGAACAACTAGAATCGAGTTAGAAAATCATACTTACTACATAAAACAGCGACAAAAAGTGTGAATAATAGTCGTGTGTCGTTATGATAGGAAGAACATCCGGATTGAAGTTCCTAAATAACAATGTAATGCCTCGCTGATACGACCCGACTTGATGAATATTATTTTACTCGACCGAATGGCCATTGGTATGCCTCCGTGTCGCTACAGCGACAGGTTTTGGCAACTATCACTCATCGTGTCGGGACCAGCACCGGCGCTATGTATTATGTGATTTTTGGCATATCATGGACAGTATGCTAACATCAGAAGACATAGCTTTGTTCGTTTCGGCTTAGCTGCAGTTTTTTTTCAGTTGAGTGTTTATGTGCTGTCATAATTACTTATAAATCGGTCTTTTTATTTATACATTTGTCTAGGCTGTCGACTGCATGGATTATATCCCAAGCCGACGTATTTTGCTTCTTCTATGACAACTTCTAGATTTTCTGCTTCACCAATTTCTCCAGTTCGTCATATGCACTTTGCCTGCACTATTCCACACTGTTCTTTGCACTATTTCGCATTAAACGATCAGAATGATGATCATATGTCACGGAAACCGGAATCCCTCATAGACTGTGATGGCATGACCGTAATCGATTTTTTTGTTTGTTGTGCAGATGCGCGTGTGCGGAAATTTCAGTATGCAAAAGCGCGTGAAATTCAATGTGGCGACGACGACTCCGTCGCCGGCGACCGTCTTTCGCTGAAGTATACCAATGGCCTATGGAGTTCACAAGACGTGATTTGGCACAATCCGATTGGAGATCGTACAACTGCGCCAAAAGATCATAAAGGAAAGAAGGAAAGCGTTTAGTTATCATCGCAGGCCTTGCTTAAAGGCATAGTCCAAGCTCAGGGACGAAATCTGAGATTTCTACATAATTGTAAAGTAGACCCACCCCGTATACCACTAGTCAAGAACGAGCTCTCGATTCCTCCGAATAAGTGAGATATGGGAGGAAGCCACCCAGGGGCGCCCAACTCGGGAAGCCACTTTGGCACGCCTCTTTTACGATCTTTCGAGCTCAACAGTGGCGAGACGAGCGATGGTTTCCAATCAATAGCCCCGTTCTTCACTTCATTCTCAGCCACTCTATTCATTTAGGTTAGCTCGCATACAGCGGCTGCGAATAACGGAAGTTACAAGCCTTGGAAAACTCGTCCACCATGCTTACGCAGTTCAATATTTGAGGGGCCATAACTCTGTTCTCAGGGGGTTTTGAACGATTCCAGAGACATCAGTGGTATCAGCGTGGGACCGTTTTCAAGGTAGATGAAAAAACAGGGAACCGAGTAAAGGCTTGGACTGTGCCTTTAAAGGCAGTGTCCACGATAAAAACCATGTCTGATGTTTTGGTGGAGATTGACAGCTGCGGGGCCTAGCTCAACCCTAATGTTGAAAAAAAAACTAAGAAAAATGAGCTCGGAACGGTCCCCTACGGCCCCAAAGTTGGACATCCGTCAGCTCGTCACACCCCAGATGCACTTTTCAAGCCCACCGACGTGAACAAATGAATGCTCGAGATTGAGAGATGAGCGATGGTTTCCGATCAATAGCCTCGTTCTTCCCTTTATTTCCAAGTTCTCTCTTTACTCAGGTCAGCTCGCATACATTGGCTGCAAAAAACGAAAGTTACAAGCCTCGGACAACTCGTCCTCCGTGCTTCCATAGCTCAATTTTTGAGGAACCATAACTGCGTTCCTAGAAGGTTGTGTACGATTCCAAATACGTCATTGGAATCAGCATGGGACCGTCTTTAAGATAGGCGGAAAAGCGGAAAAACAATTCTTATCGTGAACACTGCCTTTAAAGGCACAATCCAACCTCGAGCTCGGTTTTTTTGTTTTCCTGCCTGCCTTAAAAACGGTCCCACGCTGATTCCAACGATGTCTCTGGAATCGTATAAGACCCCCTAGGAACGGAGTTATGGCCCCTCAAAAAGTGAGCTACGGAAGCATGGTGGACGAGTTGTCCAAGGCTTGTAACTTCTGTCATTTGCAACCGATGCATACGAACCGACCTGAACAAAGAGAGAACTCGAGAATGAAGGGAAGAACGGGGCTAATAATCGGAAACCATCGCTTATCTCGCTACTATTGAGCTCGGAAGATCGTAAAAGGGGCGTGCCAAAGTGGCTTCCTGGTGTGGGCGCCCCAGGGTGGCTTCCTCCTATATCTCGCTTATCCGGTGGAATTGGGAGCTCGCAGTTGGCAGGTGCTATATGAGGTGGGTCTGCCTCACAATTATGCGAAAATCTCAGATTTCGTCCCTGAGCTTGGACTGTGCCTTTAAGGGCAGCATACACGCTCGTAACCGTGGTTGGGATAACAATGTGAATCGAATCGTATGGTGTAAAACATTATGCCTACGCATTTTGAGGTGTGAAAACGACCCAAAATGCCGCTACATGAGCTAGAAGTTGGCCCCGCCCTGTATTTTCACGCCCCCTGTATTTGCCCTTTTCCTCCAACGCAGGGTTGCTGGGTCATCTTCGCCGTCAGTAACGTGTGTGGTTCACTTATTGGGCAATCCGCCAACAGTACCGACGTTGAAGATGACCCAGCAACCCTGGGTTGCAGGAAATGCGCAAATACAGGGGGCGTAAAAATACGGGCGTGGCCAATCTTGCTACTCCTGCAACGGCATTGTGGGTCGTTTTTGACGTTTCGAAATGCGTAGGCGTTGTAACCTGGGCCATAGCATTCTATTTCCGTAGTTATCTCAATCACGTTTACAAGCATGTGTGCTGCCTTTAAAGGCAGCATACACGCTCGCAAAAGTTGTTGAGATAACTACATTAGTGGGGTCGTACGGGCCCTAGAAGAGCCCTCACAAAGTTGGAAGAGTTGAAAACGAGTTAAAATAACCGTATTCGAGCCGTATTGAGTCAAAAAACGATCCTTTCTCCGCCCACCGATACGGGCTCCGCCCCTCAATACAAATGTTCAAAACTCGATTACGGTCATATTGGCTCATTTTTTACGCTTCGAACGTCGTAAGTGTTCCAGAAAGGGTAGTACGAGTACATTAGCGTCGTTATCCCAACAAATTTGTCGCTAGCTCCGCTATTTCAGCCAATGCGGTAAAACTCGTCCACATCTGGGCCAATATAGAACGAACCGTTTTATCTTCATTTCAGTTGATTTTTTTCGGTTTTTTCGTTATCTCTGAATATTAGTAGCTTCAAACCTTCGATTCATTCCATAAAGTTGATATCATTTTCGAGCGTGTATGCTGCCTTTAAGCAATGAAAACAAAGATTTATGGTGTTTATTTGGTTCAATTCGGCAAAATATTTGAATTGAGAATATTCAAGAAATGTCAATTCCACGTACATAGCAGCTTAAACAGATAATTGGCCCAGATGTTCTTTGCCTCACTACAGTTTGAATGTTGTAGTGCGCATATTTTGTGTTACTATGTAAAAAAAGGTGTTGAGTTGATCGCAAAGCGCTTTACTCCTAGCTAAATTGATCCAGTTAATCGCTATCCCATACTGGCTTAGCGCCTTATCACTCTCAACCAGCAGATATAGTCTACAGCAACGGAAGTAGGACCTACGTAGTGAGGTTGCGGACTCCTCCTAACATACTGTAGTCTGATTGTGTTATCACTATACTTGTTATTCGAACATAATTTTCGGACAAAGGATCGATTCGGATAATGCCGATTTTAAATTTTCCATATATTGGTACGATTCAGATAATGCGCTTTTTCAAATTATTGGATAATGGATCGATTCAGATAATGTCATTTTTCCATTGATTCTGATACGGATATCCGGCCGGATAACTTAGGATATTTTCGGAACAAAGTTGAGGCAAAACGGTTAAGAATAAACCAGGCACTCAATGTAAACCTCTGAAAACATCTTCAATTGAACAAACAGTAGTCCTTTATTGCATTCGCAGCATGTTCACATACAAACTTCAATCTTCATTTATGCTTATTAATACAAATGTGAAAACAAATTTTCAATTACTCTATCGTTGTTGGGAGGCAGAGCATTATTCATACACAGGTTTTTCAGGGCAACTAGTAAGTAAAAAGTATGCAAAGCGACTACTACACAAATAAGCTTCTACACTGAATAACTAGCCACTAGAGTGTTGGAGCGAATAATTTTTTTTGAATAATCGAATAAACGAATAATTCGAATATTTCACTTCTTCGAATATTCGATTATTCGAATAAACGAATATTTCACTTCTTTGAATATTCGATTATTCGAATAACCCGAATAATCCACTTCTTTGAATATTCGAATATTCGAATTATTTGAATATTCGAATATTATTCGAATAAACGAATATTTGGGGAACACTATTGCGTACTATCCCATCCAATCCAATCGGGCAAACTGGGGCATCGACAACAGGTTGAGAAGTTGTCATCTCATAAACTGCACCCTCTTGACAAGTAAAATCGTTCGCATTGTAAGCCTGACAACTGCCCGTTGCCCAGCGACGTCCGCCTGTTGTCGGTCTGTTGACATTTTGACCTGTCACGTTTAGCGGCCTATTTAGGAGCGGTTCACATCCAGCAAGACTTTTATGTGGTTTAGGAACTACTTTGCACCGACCCGCGTCGCGGTCGGCGCATCGATACGTATCGCGGTCAGCACACCTACACGCATCGCGGTCGGCACACCGACACGCGTCGCGGTCGGCAAACCGACACGCGTCGCGGTCGACACACCAACACGCAGCGTAGTCGGTAGACCCACGCGTCGCGACTGGGTCGCCCAACCTCCACTGAGGCCGCCACCGGATGGGCAGGGCTTCCAGGTGCTGGGCGGGGCCAATGTACTTCATACTTGGGTAATTGAACCGGCTGCACTCTTATCACTCAAAGGCAGTTTACACAAGGTGCTGAGTTGATCGCAAAACGCTTGGCTCCGGGCGAGATTGAACCAGCATATTCCCTTTCCGGGGGAGCGCCTTATCGCACTGCACCACCGAAGCCCCAGCGCCGCTCTCACTCAACTGCTCGGTAAATCTTCACCGAAAAATCATCCTTTCACCCGCATAACGGGATGAAACAGGAATACCGCCAGAGACTATCTAACAGTCGTAAACCTGTCAAGATGATGCCCTAGTTAAGTCTTACACGATTTTATTTTTGGATGTTTTTTGCCGTAACTGCAGTTCAACGTCGCAGTGCACGTTATGGTATGTTTACACAAGGTGCTGAGTTGATCGCAAAACGCTTGGCTCCGGGCGAGATTGAACCAGCATATTCCCTTTCCGGGGGAGCGCCTTATCGCACTGCACCACCGAAGCCCCAGCGCCGCTCTCACTCAACTGCTCGGTAAATCTTCACCGAAGCAATCATCCTTTCACCCGCATAACGGGATGAAACAGGAATACCGCCAGAGACTATCTAACAGTCGTAGACCTGTCAAGATGATGCCCTAGTTAAGTCTTACACGATTTTTGGATGTTTTTTGCCGTAACCGCAGTTCAACGTCGCAGTGCACGTTATGGTATGTTTACACAAGGTGCTGAGTTGATCGCAAAACGCTTGGCTCCGAGCGAGATCGAACCAGCATATTCCCTTTCCGTGGGAGCGCCTTATCGCACTGCACCACCGAAGCCCCAGCGCCGCTCTCCTCAACTGCTCGGTAAATCTTCACCGAAGCAATCATCCTTTCACCCGCATAACGGGATGAAACAGGAATACCGCCAGAGACTATCTAACAGTCGTAAACCTGTCAAGATGATGCCCTAGTTAAGTCTTTACACGATTTTATTTTTTGGATGTTTTTGCCGTAACTGCAGTTCAACGTCGCAGTGCACGTTATGGTATGTTTACACAAGGTGCTGAGTTGATCGCAAAACGCTTGGCTCCGGGCGAGATTGAACCAGCATATTCCTTTCCGGGGAGCGCCTTATCGCACTGCACCACCGAAGCCCCAGCGCCGCTCTCACTCAACTGCTCGGTAAATCTTCACCGAAGCAATCATCCTTTCACCCGCATAACGGGATGAAACAGGAATACCGCCAGAGACTATCTAACAGTCGTAGACCTGTCAAGATGATCCCCTAGTTAAGTCTTACACGATTTTTGGATGTTTTTGCCGTAACCGCAGTTCAACGTCGCAGTGCACGTTATGGTATGTTTACACAAGGTGCTGAGTTGATCGCAAAACGCTTGGCTCCGGGCGAGATTGAACCAGCATATTCCCTTTCCGGGAGCGCCTTATCGCACTGCACCACCGAAGCCCCAGCGCCGCTCTCACTCAACTGCTCGGTAAATCTTCACCGAAGCAATCATCCTTTCACCCGCATAACGGGATGAAACAGGAATACCGCCAGAGACTATCTAACAGTCGTAGACCTGTCAAGATGATGCCCTAGTTAAGTCTTACACGATTTTTGGATGTTTTTGCCGTAACTGCAGTTCAACGTCGCAGTGCACGTTATGGTATGTTTACACAAGGTGCTGAGTTGATCGCAAAACGCTTGGCTCCGGGCGAGATCGAACCAGCATATTCCCTTTCCGGGGGAGCGCCTTATCGCACTGCACCACCGGAGCCCCAGCGCCGCTCTCACTCAACTGCTCGGTAAATCTTCACCGAAGCAATCATCCTTTCACCCGCATAACGGGATGAAACAGGAATACCGCCAGAGACTATTTAACAGTCGTAGACCTGTCAAGATGATGCCCTAGTTAAGTCTTACACGATTTTTGGATGTTTTTTGCCGTAACTGCAGTTCAACGTCGCAGTGCACGTTATGGTACAGTGCGGTCGGCTGCCAAGGGTTAAAAGGCGGCGGCGGGCGGCGCCCGCCCCCGTTTTTGTGCGGCGTCCAATTCAGGAACGGTTTACCGCGTTTAAGGACTTGCCCGGTTGATTCTGTTTCTGTGACACTTTCGAGGCAGCCCTGCGCTTCTTCCAGAGATGTTTTAAGAAATTTTGAAAACTTTGAAATTTTTTCGAGAAATTGAACTGAAAGGGTGACCAGTCAGTCTTCAGAAGTTCATAAACATTTTCAAAACAACGGCTTATGGTCAAAGAAAATTGTAAGATATACAAAACATGCGGTATACCGTTTATAAAACATTTTGTCAGAAAACTGCGAGCTGGAAATAAAAATGCATTGGATGAAAATTACAACTACAGCACTGCAGAGCCCGAGCGAAATCAATTTTCGGCTCAGACAGGCCTATGCTGGTTGAAATGTTATAATGATGATTCAAATGACTTATATGCACAACCACGAATACACCGAAAAATTTTCTGTTTGAACGGGTATTTTTGAAAAAATTCCAAAAACTGGTTTTTTTTTTTCGGAAATTCAATGTTTATTTAAAGACCCTAGCAAATTTACTTCTTTATTTTGATTGATGCTTTCATTAGAGCTAGGCATGTGACACCACCAGTGAGTTACCTGGTCATTTTTGATTGCTGATTTCCAAATTATCGTTTACTCAACATTGTTCCGCGAGACTTGACCAGTTTTAATGAGGTTTTCGAGTGTAGAGCTCCTATAAAAAAGATTTTCCGAAAACGTTAGCTATGAAAAATTCATGTGGGCATCCGTAAGAAATAGCAGAATATAAGAAACACGAAAACTAGAAATTCTGATTTTTTTTTGAAATTTCGCATTTTTCGTTTTTTTTCTGTTGTGTTTCAGCACTTATTAAAAAGCTCCACTGTGCAATGCAGCGATGATAACTGTACTTTCTAATGAGAGCACACATTTCTACATTATAAACTAGTTTGAGACGAAATTATAGAAAAATGGGTGAGAAATTTGTTTTCAAAAATTGCTTCGCCCTCACTTTAGTGGCATTTCTTTCATATCCAGGTTTATGTGGATTTATGAGAAGAAATGGGATATGATACTCCAGAAAAAGTTTTTTTCGCGTTTCAGTGAACATTTCTGAAAGCCATGTAGAAGTTTTCATAGAAAACGGTTCAACTTCGGTTTTGCAAAAAATAATGGTATCAAAAGTTCAATTTTTGCACCGACGTCAAACAACTTGTATTTAAGCTTTACCAACGCGCTTGTCACATATGAAAGAAAAAAAGGGTGGCAATTAAACCTCACAGTGTGGACGAGTTTACCTAAGTGGTCATGAAAAAACAGTAACCAAACTCAGCTGCAAAACTAGTTTCCTCAGAGGGTATTGATCCCAAATCAGTTCATATCATGATAATGAAGCGAAACGCTCGCACACAGAATAGGAATGAGCCAAGCCTTCGAATACGCAACGAAGAAAATCTTTAAACGTGGATGCGAAAATATAAGATTTTTTCGTTGACGGAATTCTGAGCCCAGGGTCCGATCTGGGCTCACTATTGACAGATGACTGTCATTACACTGAAATTGACGAAATCCGAGCTCTCTTACGAAAACACCCGAATATCATTCCTATTCATAGCAAAAACTCATACGCCAAATTTTGTTCGAAATGCGATTCGGAGAGGAAAGATATGTGTAGAAAACGACCAACGTTTCACAGAAAACAAAATTTGAAAAAATATGAATCCGCTGATCCAGCAACGATTTTTTCACGCTAGTGTACAGATGGGAATATGTAGGTTGTGGCAAATATCATAGCTCCTCTGAATGTGCCCTAGATTCCTGCTGGCATCGATATGCCCTCGTCCGGATAATTGCGGACTTCGCACCTCCAGTTGGACGTGTCAGGGCACTACAACCCGATGCCAGGAGGAATCTAGGGCACATTCAGAGGAGCTATGATATTCGCCACAATCTACTTCTTCGCATCTTTACACTAGCTTGAAAGAATCGTTGCTGGATCGGGGGATTCATACTTTTTCAATTTTAGTTTTCTGTGAAAACGTTGGTCGTTTTCTGCGCACATCTTTCCTCTCCGAATCACATTTCGAAAAAAAATTCGGAGTATGAGCTTTTTCTATAAATATGAATGTTGCTTGGGTGTTTTTGTGAGGTAGCACGAATTTCGTCGATTTCACACTAATGACAGCCATCTGTCAATAGTGAGCCCAGATCGGACCCTGAGCTCAGAATTCCATCAACTAAAAAATCGAATATTTTCGCATCCACGTTTGAGATTTTCTTTGTTGCCTATTTAGAGGCTTGGCTCATTACTATTCTGTGTGTGAGCATTTCGCTTCATTATCACGATATGTACTGATTTGGGATCAATATACTCTGAGGAAAATAGTTTTGAGCATGACCTGCCGTGTTTGGTTCCTGTTTTTTCCATGACCACTTAGGTAAACTCGTCCACACTGTGAGGTTCAATCGCAATCCTTTTTCTCTTTTATATGTGGCAGTCGCGTTGGTAAAGCTTAAATTTAAACTGTTTGACGTCGGTGCAAATATTGAACTTTTGATATCATTATTTTTTTGCAAAACCGAAGTTAAATCGTTTTCTATGAAAACTTCTACATGGGTTTCAGAAATGTTCACTGAAACGCGAATAAACTTTTGCTGCAGTATCATAACCCATTTCTTCTCATAAATCCAGATAAACCTGGATATGAAAGAATTGCCACTAAAGTGAGCGCGAAGCAGTTTTTGAAAACAAATTTCTCACCCACCCATTTTTCTATATTTTGGCCTCAAACTAATTTATAATGTAGAAATGGGTGCCCTCACCAAAAAGCAGAGTTATCATCGCTGCATTGCACAAAGAAGCTTTTTAACAAGTGCTGAAACACAACAGAAAAACAACGAAAAATGCGAAATTTCAAAAAAAAACAAATTTTTTCGTTTTCATGTTTCTTATATTCTGCTATTTTTTTGCTGATGCCTGCATGAACTTTTTCATAGCTGACTTCTTCGAAAATCTTTTTTACAGGAGCTATACACTCGAGCATCTCATAAAAACTGGTCACGTCTCGCGGAACAATGTTGAGTAAATGATAATTCGGAAATCAGCTATCAAAAACGACCAGATAACTCACTGGTGGTGTCACATATCCTTCAATTCCTCGCTACTCGCAGTTGTATTATCACAATCGTAGATGCGAAGCGGTTGTTTTCCGAAAACCTCAATAATAAACATGGAGAAATCATTCTCAAAACCGCACTACTTTAGTGATAGTGATAAAGAAAAGTGCGAGTAGCAGGGAAATGGAGGCTACCTAGGTCTAAAGTAATCATAAACCAAAACAAAGAAGCAAATTTGTTAGGGTCTTTAAATAGACATTGAATTTCCAAAAAAAAAAACACTAATTTTTGGATTTTTTTTCAAAAATGCCCGTTCAAACAGAAAAACTGTCGGTGTATTCGTGGTTGTGCATATAAATCATTTGAATCATCATTATAACATTTCAACCAGCATGAGCCTGTCTGAGCCGAAAATTGATTTCACTCGGGCTCTGCAGTGCTGTAGTTGTAATTTTCATCCAAAGTATTTTTATTTCCAGCTCGCAGTTTTCTGAGAAAATGTTTTATATACGTTATACCGCATATTTTGTATAACTTACAATTTTCTTTGACCACAAGCCGTTGTTTTGAAAATGTTCATGAACTTCTGAAGACTCGTCACCCTTTCAGTTCAAGTTTTCGAAATTTCTTAAAACTTCTCTGGCAGAATCGCAGGGCTGCCTCGAAAGTGTCACAGAAATAGAATCAACCGGGGAAGTCGTTAAACGCGGTAAACCGTTCCTGAATTGGACGCCGCACAAAAACGGCGGCGGCCGCCGCCTGCCGCCGCCTTTTTACCCTCGGCAGCCGACCGCACTGTATGTTTAAACATACCATAACGTGCACTGCGACGTTGAACTGCAGTTACGGCAAAAAACATCCAAAAATCGTGTAAGACTTAACTAGGGCATCATCTTGACAGGTCTACGACTGTTAAATAGTCTCTGGCGGTATTCCTGTTTCATCCCGTTATGCGGGTGAAAGGATGATTGCTTCGGTGAAGATTTACCGAGCAGTTGAGTGAGAGCGGCGCTGGGGCTCCGGTGGTGCAGTGCGATAAGGCGCTCCCCCGGAAAGGGAATATGCTGGTTCGATCTCGCCCGGAGCCAAGCGTTTTGCGATCAACTCAGCACCTTGTGTAAACATACCATAACGTGCACTGCGACGTTGAACTGCAGTTACGGCAAAAAACATCCAAAAATCGTGTAAGACTTAACTAGGGCATCATCTTGACAGGTCTACGACTGTTAGATAGTCTCTGGCGGTATTCCTGTTTCATCCCGTTATGCGGGTGAAAGGATGATTGCTTCGGTGAAGATTTACCGAGCAGTTGAGTGAGAGCGGCGCTGGGGCTTCGGTGGTGCAGTGCGATAAGGCGCTCCCCGGAAAGGGAATATGCTGGTTCAATCTCGCCCGGAGCCAAGCGTTTTGCGATCAACTCAGCACCTTGTGTAAACATACCATAACGTGCACTGCGACGTTGAACTGCGGTTACGGCAAAAAACATCCAAAAATCGT
Source organism: Aplectana chamaeleonis (assembly GCA_029168955.1). Classification (NCBI taxonomy): domain Eukaryota; kingdom Metazoa; phylum Nematoda; class Chromadorea; order Rhabditida; family Cosmocercidae; genus Aplectana; species Aplectana chamaeleonis. Next base: position 149,605 of record JAPDOI010000207.1, on the reverse strand, counting down.
GTAAGACTTAACTAGGGCATCATCTCGACAGATCTACGACTGTTAGATAGTCTCTGGCGGTATTCCTGTTTCATCCCGTTATGCGGGTGAAAGGATGATTGCTTCGGTGAAGATTTACCGAGCAGTTGAGTGAGAGCGGCGCTGGGGCTTCGGTGGTGCAGTGCGATAAGGCGCTCCCCCGGAAAGGGAATATGCTGGTTCAATCTCGCCCGGAGCCAAGCGTTTTGCGATCAACTCAGCACCTTGTGTAAACATACCATAACGTGCACTGCGACGTTGAACTGCGGTTACGGCAAAAAACATCCAAAAATCGTGTAAGACTTAACTAGGGCATCATCTTGACAGGTCTACGACTGTTAGATAGTCTCTGGCGGTATTCCTGTTTCATCCCGTTATGCGGGTGAAAGGATGATTGCTTCGGTGAAGATTTACCGAGCAGTTGAGTGAGAGCGGCGCTGGGGCTTCGGTGGTGCAGTGCGATAAGGCGCTCCCGGAAAGGGAATATGCTGGTTCAATCTCGCCCGGAGCCAAGCGTTTTGCGATCAACTCAGCACCTTGTGTAAACATACCATAACGTGCACTGCGACGTTGAACTGCAGTTACGGCAAAAAAACATCCAAAAATCGTGTAAGACTTAAAGGCAGTGTTCATGATAAAAAATGTGTTTCAGTTTCCACTAGGAATGGGTAGTGGAGGGGCACACTGTAACGTTTACGTCGAAAGAACGTATGAAAACGAGCCAGGAAAAGCTCCACAAGAGCCCGAAGTTGCCACTTCGAGCGCATTGCAAACCTCAAAAGCGCAACACACGCCCACCAACGTGAACAAATGAATGCTCGAGATCGAGAGATGAGCGATGGTTTCCGATCAAAAGCCCCGTTCTTCCCTTCCTTCTCAACTTCTCTCTTTATTCAGGTTACCTCGCATACATCGGCTGCAAAAGACGGAAGTTACAAATCTCGGACAACTCGTCCACCATGTTTCCTTAGCTCAATCTTTGAGGGACCATAACTCCGTTCCCAGAAGGTCTCGTACGATTTCAGAGTTATCATTGGAATCAGCATGGGGCCGTTTTCAAGATAGGCGGGAAAACAGAAAAACGATTTTCATCGTGAACACTACCTTTAAGTTCAGCATACACGCTCGTAAACGTGGTTGAGATACTAACTACGGAAGTTGAATGGCATGGCTCAGAATACAACGCCTACGCATTCTGTAGCGTCACTTGTGGTCGTCGAAAACGACCACAAGTGACGCTACACGACTGAGGAGTCGGGCCCGCACCTGTATTCGCGTCCTCCCCCAAACAGGAGTGCTGGGCCATTCCCACCATTGTCGATGTGTATGGCTCACTTATTGTACTCATTGTACCACCCACAAGCGTCGCCGATGGTGGGAATGGTCCAGAACCCCTTTTTTGGAGGAGGACGCAAATGCAAGGGTGGGCAGATGCGGGGCGGGGCCAACTTCTCACACGTGTAGCGTCATTGTGGGTCGTTTTTGACGCTTCAAAATGCATAGGCGTTGTGTTCTGAGCCATACCATTATAATTCCGTGGTTATCTCAACCACGTTTACGAGCGTGTACTCTGAGTTTTGGCCGAGAAATAGCCGCGAAACAGACGCAAATGCCTTTTTCCCGAGTAATAGTCGCGAAATAGCCGCCAAATAATGCTGGCTGCGGAATAGTCGCCAAATAATGCTCGCCGTGAAATAGCCGCAAAATACCCGCTAAATTGCCGCCAAATTTGTGGTCTGCTTCGGTCTAGTTTGGTTTAGCTTAGTTGAGTTCAGTTGAGTTATGCGCGGTTTATGCGATGGCGAACTTCCTAGTGCTGCTTAGCCGTGCCCTACTTTGGAATCTCAGCGACAAATCGAAAAAACTCTGCGACAATTCGTAGTTACTCGTTGAGACCGACACCATGTCACTGAGAACTCGCCGTGTAATATCTCGCTTCCCAGCTCCATGAGACGTCTGGGCGACAACAGACGTTGAGTGGCTCAGGATGTGGCGCGAACTTGAGACTACATCCAGCTAGTCGTCCTAGGTGGCTGGAAACCATCGAATTCCACGTCCAGCATTATGGAAGGAGAGAACTTGGGCTTTTGCTTCAGAATTCAGGTGAAGTTCACCGGGAAAGTAGACAAACAGCATCACCTCGAACCAGTTTCAAGAAAATACACATGAAAATGGCTCATTCTGGCCATCATCGTAAGAAATTTCCATGTTGCTCAAGTGTTGCTATACTTATGAGCCGCTGGAGATTTAGACTTTTCTCTATAACTAAAGGTGAAATGGACATTTCTAGCGTTTTGACAAAATCCTACGAGCGATTTAATATATTGGAAATACCTGCTATACTGTGCTTATCTGGGTCAAACTCCGGTCCGCAATTGCGTCTCGACACGCTTTGCGGCCGCGCGCTTTCGAGTCGGAAGAGTTTCCAGCGCCGCAGCTGCGGATCTGTTGACTCTAGGTGGGTTTTGGAAACTGGAAACTAAACAAAAATGAAGAAAACTGCATAAAAAAAGCCATATCGTGTCGGCTTTGGAGCTGGAAATTCGATTGACTCGAGCGCGTGCGGCCGCAAAGCGTGTCGAGACGCAATTTCGGAATGGAATTTAACCCAGATAAGCACAGTAACTTCATATTTATGAGGTACCGAAGAATTGTGAGAAATTAGTAGTCACTACACTAAGATGTTTGAAATGTAAAATCAGGGCAAAATGAAGTGCGATCTTGCCGAATGTTCAAATTATTCGTGCTGAATATTCGAATAAACCGAATATTTCACTTCTTTGAATATTCGAATATTCGAATAAACGAATATTCCACTTTTTTGAATATTCGATTATTCGAATAACCCGAATAATCCACTTCTTTGAATATTCGAATATTCGAATTATTCGAATATTCGAATATTATTCGAAGAAACGAATATTCGGGCAACACTCTACTAGCCACTTGGTCATCTCACTTGACCACGCTCATTTTTCGGCGCGGTAACGACTCCTCCGATTTCGGAAGGAAGATGAAAATCCTGGGTTGATGCAATAAATAGAAGGCGGTACGGAAAATGGACGTGGCCTGGTGCACTTTTATCCAATTTTATCCGAAAATTATCCGGTTTTTCTCCGAATTTATCCGAATTTTTAACCCTTCGGATAATGGTTCGATTCAGATAATGCCGGTTTTAAATTTCCCGGATATTAGTTCGATTCAGATAATGCGTTTTTTCAAATTTGCGGATATCGGATTATCCGAATCTCGGATATCCGGTCGGATATCCGAAAATGAGTGATTTGGATACTGAGTAGGTTCAGGGGGAGATCGGAGTACGGGGCGGGGTTTATTGCTCCGTCGGCCAATCGACAGACGTCTTTCCACCCCTTAAGACGTGGGTCATTGGTCGACGGAGGGATAAACCCCACCCCGTACTCCCATCTCCCCCTGTGCCACTGAGTATAGTTATCACTCATTTTCTCGAGATAACTGAGATTGGTCGGTGAGTTTCTGTTTCCAGTCTCGCATTTTCACCTGTTTTCATTGCTTCCACAGATGTACCTAGTCGTATCGGTGAAAACACAGACTCATCTATCTATCGCAGCTGTTACGGAAAATTAGTGATACCAATAACAAACTACCGTATGTTAAGACGAGTCCGCAACCTCACCTGGGGTCGTATTCGCCATCAACCCGCCGGGGAGTCGAAAGGTAGATGAAGTGAAATTTCAGTACAAAGTGCGCGCTCCACGGCCACCTCTCGCCTCCCTTGGCTTCCCTGGCGACCGCCGGAATTTTTCGAATAGCATAGCTGAAGAATGGCCGCTTCGCGATGGAATCTCTATCTTTTCACAGTGATATCGATACGTAACACAGTTTGGATTTCCATCCTACATGGTGTAAGATGGGTTGATCTGCTCCTCTGCCGCGCGCGGTATCATCCCTTCCGCTTCCCTTCGACTACCCTCGGCGAGTTGTTGGCGAATACGACCCCAGGTCCTACTTCTATTGGTGTAGACTCTACATACCAAGCCCCTCTCCTTAGCTGGTCGGTGAAACTTCAACGAATTTATCATTCCTCATCCACGTAACGGGATGTGACTGATATAGAGATACGGGGGGGTGTGTATACAAGTCTGTTGGTACCTGCTCGTTGGTGCCCCTGCTTCTACTGAACCCAGCAGACGTTTGAGTGTACACAGGGAACGTTCGAGCGATATAGCGTGCACAACTATATCGCGAAAGTATCCCGCACATTGCATAAAGGTGTCGCCGTCCGGCACACTAAGGCCTCTGGTCCATAACACCTTAGGATCCGTACCTAGGGAGTCATGGAGTCTTTGGCCACAAGCCACAATTTCGCCACCCTGAACTGTCGATCGCTGTCGAGTGATATCCAAAAAACTGCGCTATCCAGACTTCTGAGCTATTTCCATGCACCGTTTGCTGCTTTGCAGGAAACCCGCCTCAAGGATAGACCCGTCATCAGCGTCGGAGAGTACACCATCTACTGCGGTAACGCTGACGATAGGAGAGTGGGAGGCTGTGCAATAGCTGTAAGGAAGGATTTCAATGGTATGGTCAAGGAGTTCGGCTCAACGTCGTGTCGGAATGCATTCGTACGACTGCGGGATCACAGAGGATTCAATCTGTGGATAGTGAGTGCTCATGCGCCCACTGAAACCGCCGAAGACAATTCGAAGGATGCGTTTTATGAGGAACTCAATACGTTGTTGGCCAGGATACCTTGTCAACATGCTGTTGTCGTGGGGATTGACGCAAATGCGAAGATGGGACTCGATCAGGAATCCGAAGTACTCGGTAAATGGTTCTACCCAGTGGAGCAAACATCGGACAATGGCTACCGCCTTGTCGACTTTGTGAACGCAGTGGTCTGACTATTGCATCGACATTCAAGAGGAATCATCGCCGCCATCAGCTTACGTGGCAGGGACCAACCCGGCTATCTCCAGAAGAGCAGCGGAAGCGGAAGATGACAACTTTGAAACTACAGCTTGACTATGTCCTGACGAGGAATATTCCAGTATCGGACATTCGTAGATCTAGAGCTGTGTGGGATGTCGCATTCGATTCGGATCACCGTCCTGTTCTGTTGAACTTCACTGCGAGGATTCATAAGAGGAAGCGAGGGCTCCAGCCTCTCCAGAGGATTGACATGACAAGTCCCAGAGATGAAGAGTGCAGAAGGAATTTCCGACAACGCGTTTCTATTCACATCGGAGTACGGACTAAGAAGAAACTTTGCGACGCGGATTCTTTTGTCAAATGCATCCAGGACGCTTCGAAAGAGGCACTCCCGGTTGTACAGCCTAAGAAGAAGTTCGCCTACGTCTCAGAAGAAACAACATCTACCTACAACAGAGTATGTGCTCTCCGAACTGCAGGAAACTTCGTGGAGGAGAAGCGTCTGTGGAGGAAGTTGCGTCGGCAGCTGGAAAGTGACCGTGAACGAGTGGACGTGTAGAGCTAAGGAGTTCGAGAAGGCTTGGGAGGAGAAGAATCCGAGGAAAGCCTACACGTTGCTGCGACAGTATAGCGGGAAGATGAAGAGATGTTCTCCTGTCTTGAACACTACCAATGGAGTTGCAGTTGGTGATGCGACGCTGCCAATATGGAAGGATTACTTCAGTTCACTACTGAATCGTCCAGCGCCATCAGTACCTGAGCTCCCGCATGTTCAGAGAGCACATTACGATGTCAGTGAGGAACCGCCGACTGAGTCTGAAGTTTTGGATTGTGTCCGGAAAATGAAGAATGGAAAGGCAGGTGGAGATGACAACATCACTGCTGAAATGCTGAAAGCTCTTCCTCCGTCTGGGATTCGTGAAATGACCAACACCATCCGTGCCATATGGATGAGCGAAAGGATACCCGATTCGTGGAGACATGCGATCATCGTACCTCTTCACAAGAAGCTATCCGTCACGGATCCTAAGAACTACAGAGGAATCTCTCTACTTCGTGTCATGTACAAGGTTTTAGAACGTATCATTCTCGAGCGACTTATCAAACATCGTGAAGGAACGACCAGAGATGAGCAAGCCGGTTTTCGACCTGGAAGATCGACCATCGACCAAGTGTTCGTCGTGAGAAGAGTAATTGAATCGTGGCAGCGGTTTTCGAAGCCATTACAGCTTGCTTTTTTGGACTTTGAAGCCGCGTTCGACTCACCTCATCGTGATCGATTGCTCAATGCTCTGCGAGCAGATGGAGTCCCGGAAAAATATGTTCGGTTAATCGAGGACATGATAAGAGAAACAACTGCAGCAGTTCATACACCTGTCGGATTTACGTCAGCTTTCGAGGTGAAAACAGGAGTAAGGCAAGGAGCCGTTGCAGGACCTTTTCTTTTCAACTTCGCCGTTGATGACATCATGCGTAGAATTGCAGAACAGCTTCCCGCGAATGTGATCCCAACACCATCAGGACGCTCCCTTGTCCACCTGGAGTACGCCGACGACATTGTGTTATTCGCTGAAAACAACGCAAAACTGCAAAGGATTGTGAACCTCGTTTCGAAGTATGCCGCAGCCTATGGACTTCGTCTTCGTCCCGACAAATGCAAGCAGATGTGGGTCTCTCAGAGGCCTTCAACTGGAGTTTGTGTGGACGGACAACGTATCGAACTGGTGGACGATTTCTGTTATTTGGGCTGTTTGCTGAAGAACGATGGTAGTTATGCAGCGGATATCCGACAACGATGTGCGAAAGCTACGTCTGCATTCAATTCTCTAACCAAGTGTTTGTGGTCTACCACCATCGCGAAGGAAGTCAAGTTGCGCGTCTACCTATCCGCTATTCGCCCTATCATGATGTATGGATCGGAGACGTGGGCAGCACCGAAAACGCAGATGGAAAGGTTGGATTGCACGGAGAGGAAGCTTTTAGGCGTTTGCTTGGATATTTCTGGCCGCGTGTATGCCATAACGAAGACCTTTACAAGGAAATCGACGCAGTACATCAACGCTTGACACGAGGAGGTGCCAGCATCTCCTAACGCCATCTCAAGCAGCAATGGAAAGTCGACTTCGACTGCTCGGGCATATACTAAGAAGAACGCCGGATCGTCTCGTACAACACGCTTTAAAAATGCTTCCAAATCCTGTCTGGAAACGGCCACCTGGGCGTAGGCGAAAGTTCTGGACGGATGTGGTTAAAGAGGATTTAAAGTCACTCGGCATCGAAAGACAGTTCAGGCGCGATGTTTCGTTTCGCAGGAAATGGAATAGTGACAGCTGGATGGAATGTGTTCAAATTGTGGCTGAAGACCGTGAAAAATGGACACGGCTGACTACTAGGACGGCACACCTCGGTGAAGATGCGGAATGACCGCGTCAGGCGAAAGCCAACCGATTAAGTCAAGTAAGTCATAGAGATACGGCATCCGATAATGCGTTTAAACGCTTCCTTGGAAGGGGTAATTCTGGTTTGATCCACTCGTAGCTAAGAGTTTAGCGATCAATTCAAAACCTTGTGTTGACATAGCGAATAATAAATAAGATAAAGTTCATAAAAAGATTCTGCTTTGAAGAAAGCTCTAAGAAATGTCTAACTCGCTTCTAGATATCGTGCTGGGTACCAAATTCGACTTTTTGGGCTGCGTTCCACAATTGCCGACAATTTTCTCAAAATTCAAACCAAGACTAGCCCCAATAATTCTGCGAATCGTAAAGCTTTGAAATTGGTGATGGAGAAAATCTCAAAAGCATCTTCTAGACGTTGTGAAGTTGACTGATAGTACAAGTAGAGACCGAAGATGCAAGAACGTGGAAATTGAGTACGGTTTCTGGAGAGAGTTTTAGAAAGCATATATGCTTAGAAAAGAAATTGTGTTGAGGCTAATTAAGTTGGAAACCAATTTCGTTGACAAAGATTTGCAAACACATATAAAAGTGCCATCTGCTTTTCACACTACTTCAAATCAGAAAACACCAAATGAGAGCATTGAAATTATTAAAAGGTCTTCGCGTGGACGCTGGAAATATGTAGGAGCCAAATGAAGACTAGGAACGGAACTAAAAAAAGAAGCCAAGCGCGAGAAAACTTATCTCAGTAAAGAATAGAGTGTGAATTCGAGCTGCAACTGGACGCGACTTGTTGAGAGTTGCCATTCAGATCGTAACTTAAAAATGTGATAATTGAGAGGTCGAGAACTGACAATTCTATAAGTCATTTTAGGGAGGGCCAATTTCGATACCGAAAAGTGCTAGAATCGGACTAGCAAGACAGAAACTACATGGTTTTCTTTGTTGCGTATCATTTTATATCAGATTGAAGCATTGCACTTCATGGCCCTACTTGCGTGGGGCTCAAGGATACAAGAAAAGCCTGTTCGAATGAGACTCTCCGTCCATGCGGTCGGTGCGCGCATCACGCCGCCGTCCTGAGGGCAATTCTCGGACGAGCATCGATTCGGCTGCAAATATATAGTTTACTTTAATATTACACAGTTTACGTCTATTACGTTTACGCCAGTTTACAGGTCAGAAAAATGCCTATGTCACTGTCGCTCAACACGCACGCCTATCGCGTGCGCGGATAGTCTCATTCGGACGGACTTTAGATGAGCCTTCTTCCAGTAGCTAAGTATAGGAGTAAAAACCGTTATTTACCGAAGTAACTGTTTGTGCGTGTTTTTTAGGTGGCCTAATGAATTTCGCTATTCGTATCTTCACAAAATTTCAGGAACTCGGAAGCAGCTCTAGCTAGATATGCAGAATGAGAAGAGCACACTTTCCTTAGCTAGAAAGAGCGGCTCTGGACCGGCATGCATGAACGCAATAGAAGGGTGAGGGGAATCGCGTCGCGTCGCAGCGCGCGCGAGAGTGAACGTCGAGCGCTGAGACCCATGCGCGGAGTGAAGAGCGAGAGAGCACGTCCAGCACGGAGGGGCCCACGCACGGGGATTTCAAACCCCGTGTTCGCGTGTTCATGCATGCCGCCCCTGGACAGAAATTGCGTTCAAAAAGCGGGAAAACCACACGGATATAGGAGCAAATACACGCATATGACGTCATATGCTATTAGCCATTGTGAAAGCGATGACATCGGCGACTGGAGTGGAGACGTAATGGATTTGCGGGTAACATATTCGTGTAAAGAACAAATCGCTGCAAAGCAGCGGCTATGTGCGCCTGTAATAGGTTTTTCCGAGGCCATTAGGCGTTTCCCGTTCACTGATCAACAAAAGCGAAGGTATGCGCTACTTTTCGGGCATAACTATGTACTCCGGCTCCGATCCAGTTAATGGGGTGAGGGGCGAAGAAACATAACGCACGTTAACAATAGCCCACTACTTAAATTTTTATGAATTCCAAACTTGACCTAAAATGTTGCCCAAAATTTCACCAAACGGTTGGAAAATCGAGGTGGGCAAAAATTAGACGTAGGGAGCAAAATCTTTCATTGACCCTTTGCCGTTATTTGAATTTTAGCCAATGAAGGTTTTCTAAACAGATGTTCTAGGATAGTCCAACCTCAACAAATACGACCTGGAGTCTCCGTAATGAACTTTTCAAAAAATAATTTAGCGCTCATCACCTCCAAATTGATCTAGGCTGGGATTCATGAAAGGCAAACCACGGTTACGGCTGGGCTAGCGGAGGTAACCGGCATTCACGAAAAATCGGGTTTGGTTACGGCTGGGCTACGATTGGGCTACGCGTAACCGCACCTCGGAGCTGCGGTTAACCGCGGTTAGCAGCGGTTTCGCGGCTTAGTCGTCGAATTGATGGTGTGTTGTATTAGTGCACAACACTGAGGAAACGCACCTTTTGCGAATACGCATAAAAACTTGATATCTTCAAGGTAAGCTGAAAATACAGGAATGCCGCCGTTATTGACTGCCACATTATAGGCCCTCTAGTAATGTGTTCCTCTCGATAACAACGAAAATTCTCAGAATCATCAACCTCATCTGTAAGTTTTATGTGTGTTGCCCATGGCTAACTAAAATCTTTATGCCTGTCCTCCCTGCTCTCGCTCTCTTCTTTATTTTATAGCACATCGTTGTTCTTTTTGCTTACACTTTTTGTTCCTAATTCTTGTCTTCCGTGCGCTGACCATTTACCGAGCAGCCACAGGCTCTTCGCTGGGGTTTCTCCCCCATTTCGGCTCCGAATTCCCTCAGTTTTTCCTCAGAATTTTTTCCCAACACTTTTCGTACACGCTTTCGTTATTTTTCTGTTGGAAAACCCTAACTTGGTTTGATACTGTGATGCATGATTTGGTTTTTTTCGCATTTACAACGTTTTCTTCTACTTTTTTTCCGAAGCGCCCACTTGGATTTCAAATGTTAATGTTTTTACATGGTTCTGTGATCAACCTGGGTTTTCTCGATGTTTTTAGTTCAAACTTGTTTTTCCCTTGCATTTCGAGCTTTTTCCATATGATTTTTCTAAGGAGTCGTTTTATTATTCTCCTGTTGTGAGCGACAATAAGCTTGTGTGAGAATGACAAAAAGAAAAAAAAGAAGGGATTCTTAGACAAAAAAAGAGATGGAAAAAACTCGGAACTCAAACGACAAACGGAGAACTTGAAGCCGAAAACTCATCGAAAGGTCGATGATGATCCCTGCAGCAACACCTAAGCCATGTGAAACACACAAAAAATTAGAGGGGCGTTTCGAAAAAAAAAGAAGTTGAAAAGGCTAGTAATGCGAGAAAAAAAGCTAAATTGGGGGTTAACATTTCACCAGCAGGTTTGCGGCTCATCGTGAGAGAGCAGCATCACTTTATGTACTTTCAAAAAACCAAAAAGGATTTTTCAAAAAAAGGAAAAAATGAAAAACTTTAAAATGGAAAAAAACATTTCCAAGTTGAGGAAAAGCCCTTTAAATGCCTGCGATCCATTGAAGAAGGTAAAGCACAAGGTAGACAAAAATAAGAATTCAAAAAGCAAGCAAAATTAGCAATCATGTGCAACAAAAACAGTGACGGGATAGGGAAATTCCGACCCGAGTGCCAATATTGATTTTCTCCAATCGAGATTCTCGGCGTCAATTGAGTGGCAAGTACGTGGCCGCGGTATGGTTAGCCACCCAACCGCGATGGGGCGGTTGTGAATGCCGGCTCGCGGTTTGGCTACCGCTGGGGTTGCTGCCCTAACCAAACCCAAACCTAGCCGGCTGCGTTCATGAATCCCAGCCCTATGCAGTTTGAGTTAAAGGCAGTGTCCACGATAAAAATTGTCTCCGTGTTTTCATCGAAAATAGAAGATTTCAGACCTACTTGTAGTAATGGTGAAGGAAAAAAACACGAAAAACCATAAGGAACAGCTAAAGTAAAAGTTCCTCCTATGAAGGCCAATTTGGGACTGGGCGAGTTCTCCTGCGAAACCGGAATTCGGACGAGTTCGCATCAGGAGTGGTAACAGCTGTTGATTCGCTATCGCGCATCAATTCTCATTGGAGCGCATCACGCAAATTCATTTGAATTCCTGTCTTTCGTGTTTTCTCAATAGCTTCACTCTTTTTTTCGCATCGTTCTACTATTATTGCTTCAATGTTTACATATTTTCGATCCCTCCTCGAAAAAAAATGGAGGAATACTAAAAAAATTCTTATTTCTAGTTGATTTTCTAATTTCGGATGTGTTTGTTCCTCGCGAAAGCCAAGTTAATTCACACTGGCTCTATTAGTAGAAGGGTGCTGCATGTAAACAAAGAGTTTCCCTGATCTTCTTTTGCTTGTGTCGCTGATGTGATACTAGGCTGAGAATCGTGTTTTTTGTTAGATCAGCTTTTTTCAGAAATTTGATCGCAGTGCGTCCTAGCTCTCTTCGATTTTTTTTCCAGCCAAGAAAGAAGGTATGTTGCCTTTTATCATTACGTTTCGACCGTAGACACCCCTATTATTTGGCGCTATTCCATTTTTCGTGCCACAGTAGAACTCCTTCAAAACTGTGTAGCGGTGTTTAAGGTGCTGAACACAAGTATGATGCTTGTTTCCGCTTTTTTTTGGAGAGAATATCTTAGGTTATTCTCTCTACAGTTGACCGCAATGTTAAAAGGACATGGTGCGGTTGCGTACTCGCACTAAATTACGGTAGAATCTGGCATTTTGCCAGATTCAACCGTAGTTTTAGTGCGAGTCCGCAACCGCGCCATGTCCCTTTAACATTGCGGTCAACTGTATCTAAACGATCTTCTGGCCATTCGTCGTGCGTACGTGCGAGCGCGCTTCTGCTCCCGCTCTGTCGCTGTCTCTAACGTTTGCTTCGCTCGCGCGCGCGAAGGAACCATGCAGTTTTTTTTATTAGTTTTGTTAGTTCTATCGCGGCAGGGGTTGGAGGGACACTGTGGCATCGCACTTAGCTACGCCTTTTTTCCGTGACGCCGCGCATTTCGAGCACAAACTCGGAAATTTCCTCTATTTTGAAATTCAGTTTTTGCGGCGCGGATAAATTGGCGTGGTCAAATGCGATACCATTGTGCTCTCCTTGTACGGTAGCACCAATTTCCCAAGAGATTTGGTAGGAGTGTTATCGCAGCGAAGGGGGACATTTTGCCACGCCCATTTTTCCGCGCCGCAGCCACTCTCCTGATTCTGGAAGAGAGAGGAAAACTCCGAGTCTGTGCTCAAATCGCGCGGCGGCACGGAAAAATGGGTGTGGCCAAATGCAATGTCCAAGTGGTCCCCCTCGCTGCGAGAGCACCGGGATAAGGAGGGCTCTTGAGGTGCTGATAACTGAGCCAAAATCTCTTTTTTGTCAAATTCGGTGGGTCACAGTAGGTTTGTTTTCCTCCGGCTACTTTCCATGCTGTAAAGCTTCAGAAGCGGACAACGGATTCGTGGTAAGCACGCCAAAGAGCCACTCTAGGATACATTTTAACGAAATCCGAGACTTTAAACCACCGTAATCTTCTAAATCTAATCTTTCGTTGAATTTAAAAGCAACCTCATATTTCTGTACAGCACCTCAAATAAACCCAGTGGACGAAGCTTTCGAGAAATCTTTCCCGATCTCCGGAGTTTGAAAAATGGAATAAGTTCATTTTTATATCTTTTTTTGTATATATCGAGGGTGCGCGGGAGCGATTGCGCTTCGTAAGTAAACGTATGATGCCTTTGAAGGTTAGGCGAGCTTGTTCGCGCCGCATTTATTGCCATACCTCGTTTTGAGCCCGTCGAAGTAAGGCTTCTTGGGCTTATCATGTCAAAATCAACTCATCACTGTTAAGCCGGAAGCATCTTCTCGCGACCGGCAACAGCGTATATCAGGAATATAGTTTTTCAGTCGATATTCATGGTCAGGTGGTGTGGTTTGGGTCTTCGCCAAATAATTGCCGACCCCGTCGTTTCGCTGGAGGTATACCCTGTTCCAAACGAGATGGCAAGCGAAGAGTCCAAAGAGGCAGCGCACCCTCTGCGTCTGACACTTTCGGATTTTTGAACGTCGCGTACGCAAATACGTAGCATGTCCTACCGTAATCTAAAAACAAAAGACTTCGTGACCTCTGAGCTGTCATCCATATCCTGAAACACTTTGCCTGCCACGTACCACGTATTACGGTAGGACGTACTACGTATTTGCGCATGCGACGTCCGAAAATGTCAGAGACGCAGAGGGTGCGCTGCTTCTTAGGACTCTTCGCTTGCCATCTCGTTTGGGACAGGGTATCTGATTCCGGCCCTATATTTTGCCATGAACAACCCTCCGCTGGTTGCTCCGCCCGGACTCGACTGAGCGAGATAGGTTAGCGACAGATGCGATCAACTTTAACCAATCGTGCAGGGACCAGGTCCACACCGAAGAAATGCTTTGTCGCAAGAACACCTTGCAGTACCTATCGCGGTTGCTGGTTAGATGTGTCATGCCGTCGTGGTGCAGTGTACTGCGATGTCATGCCAGGGTTTGCTTGGCAATGAGCGACAGCGCAGGCTGGCACTCAGCGAAGTCGCAGTGTTTTGCGACCGCGACACGTCTGTCGTGGGGCATAACAATGGCTATAGGCTCTACAGTGAGGGCTACCGCGAAAAAGTTACGACGCTACCAAGCTCGCGATATCCATTTGAGCGTGATGAAAGGGTAGCGTAGTGTGGAAACGTAAAATGGAGTACTGGATCAACTACCCTGTGCGATGCTCAGACTTTATAACCAAAAGCCATTAATGAGCAAGGATATGTTTATCCTAAGCATGCTGGCTCAGTATTTTCGGAGTTTAAAAAACCGAATTCCTGTTTTTTGCCAATTGAAACAAGAGCTTGATGCAATCGCAGCGGAGGGCACTCGGCCATAGCACTTGGCCACGTCCATTTTTCGCGCCTCAACGACTCCCGATTTTGGAAGTAAGGGAAAGACCCGCCGGGATTTGTGTTCTAATAGCGCGGCGGCACGGAAATATGGACGTGGTCATTTTCTACGACTACGTGCCCCCTCTGCTGAGGTAGGAGCAAAAGCTTGTTCTCTATCCTAAATTCCTACTTTCTCGTTTCAGGCAGCTGCTGATGCGCTGGATTGGTTTAAAATAAAGACGACGCTTCGTATGAAACACGAATGAACCTTTCGTATGTAACACGATTAAGCAGTTGTATCCTCCGTACCATAATAAACAGTTGTATCCTCCGTACCATAATGAATAAACAGTTGTATCCCCGCACCATAATTTGGGAAGTCGCGATGCTGCTATGACATCTTATTCATGGAAACCGAGAGGTGGTGTCGTAGAAAACAATGGGAGAAATGGGGAAACAACCGCCTCAGACTAAGGATAGCGAGCCAATAGCTGTGTCACGGCTTCCTAAAGAAATAATACAAGCCATAGGCTAAAATGTTTTTGACAATCAATTTCGTAACCACTTTATTCAAGTACTCAAATGGAATGGACATACAACAAAGTAATACTATGTAGAAACCCTTCAGTTTTCTTGGTTCGCAAGACTCCAGCTGGTCCAAATTTTTCTCGTTCCACTTCATTCGTCCTTCTATTTTCACTGGTGGATCTTCCAATAGACTTTCGAAACCTGAATAATTATCAATTTAGGTGATGCGATGAGTATGGAAGATCTCATGGTTCATAGCGTTGAAAACTGTCCCTACAAACTCATATCGATCGATGTTGGGGCCATTTTCGAAATATGAACAGAAAGCTGTTCATATTTCGAAAATGGCCCCAACATCGATCGATATGAGTTTTTTTAACAATGAGGCCTCTGAAACTCCACCCTGCCCTCCGAGGGGTTCATGTTTCAAAAATGGCTACAGCTCAGCTTTGAACTTGAGGAGGTGCGAAAATGATGAAGGGTGAGGAAATGTGGTGCGCCGGTGTTGTCATTTTATATCCTTGTTTTTATCCGCAGTGTGCCTTCACATAATAGTCACCTTCACCCACTCTACTTCTCTGCAAGTAACTCTTTAACAGCAGGAGGCTCATTCACGAAAACGCGAGCGGTCCCGAATTCGTGCACACTCAGCCTTCCGAGACTTCAGACACCACTATACGTCAAATTGTCAAGGTTGAGTAATGGCTCTAGCAGTTGTCCAGAATTTTCCCTGAATTGATCATTTTCGCGAATTTCGCCGCCCTGGAGACCCCTTTTTTGACCGTTTTCGATTTTGAATTCTAAGCATGATTGTTTGTGTGCATAGTTCCTTCATGTCAACCCATAACTTGAATGATAAGCGTTGTGTTACAAATCCCTACCAGTTGGACAAAAGATCCCCTCTAAAATGGCTTACTTCGCCAAATAAATTCCGACCCCTTGAAGGCCTGCTTTTCTATGGAAATTCCCATTTTCGATTTTGGATTCTTAACAAGGTTGTTTGTGAAAATAGTTGCTTCATAGCAACTCAGAACTTGAATGATATACGTTTAATACAATGGATTGAATATGATCGCAGCCCTAAGCATGCGTGGTCTCTTTCAAATGCATGCTAGAGTATTGAGTTATGGTTGTTATAACGTCACACCGTCACATATTGATGCTTCTTCTTGCTTTACGTAACCTCCAGGAACGCGCTCAGTCCGAATTGGTGGCGTTGATGTGCCACTCTGGTCAGGGCCAAGAGGGGTTGCGAAATTTCGCAACGGGGATAGCGGGGGGTCGCAAAAATTTTGACCCGAAAATAAAGTTAGGAGCGGGGATTGCAGAAATTTCGGACAAAAATTGAAATTTGATGAAAATATCCCGAAAATTCTCGATATTTTTGGTCACCAGAGAGAGGGATCGTAGTATTGCTCAGGTTTTAGACGCCTGAGCCCGACTACTGAACGAATTTTCGGCGTCTGACAGTTTTAGTAGTCAAATACAAACTGCCCAGAAACCGCGCCTCATTTATTTTGTTTATCTATTGTACGCCGTTGCCGACGCGCTCAAAAACCACAAAGCAGTGAGTTCGATTCGTGGAAATGAATACAAAAACAAAAAGATTGGCGCAACGATTTAACAGTCGACCACCAAGCCTAATTAGAGAAATCGAGACGACAACACTAGCTAAAATTAGGAGCTCATCATTTATGTTCTGGGTTGCCATGAAGCAACTATCCACATAAACTACCATGTTTTAAAATCAAAATCGAAAACGGGGTTTTCGATAAGAAAGCGGGCCTCTAAGGGGTCAGAAATCGAAAAATGGGGGCGATTTCGGAGGGGATTTTCTGTCAAACCGGTACGGGTTTCTAAAACAACGCTTATCACTGAAGATCTGGGTTGCCATGGAGCAACCATCCCCACAAACAACCATGTTAATTAGAACCGTATACCCCGTAACTTTCCGAAAAATGGAGTTGCTCCCAAAATCTAAATGAAAAACGGGATAAGCTATAGAACTTGAAACTAATAAATTTCGTGTAAATTCACAAAATATTCGAACGTTGCTAGAAGAAATTAAAAAAGAAGAATTCACTTGAAAGCAGTGATATATTTATTATATGAAGTATAAAACAAGATCAAACTGCACCTGAACGCTGCTTTCACAGTGGGGAAATGCCAGACCAAATCTTCTGAAGCCGTGCACTTCGACGAATCGCATAATTTCTCCGAAGAAACTCGCCTGAAACGGAATTCACAGGTAATGAAATATATGTACAAAGATTTGAAAAAAACGCCATTGAGTGAGTATGAATAAATAAATGCTAAAACAAAAAACACTTTAATGCACGTTAGATAGGTAATTAAACAGGACAGAAATAAATTTGCGCGCACGCGCTCTAATGCTAAATATTGGGTGCGCACGCGCTCCAATGCAAATATGGGTGTGGCTTGGCCGAGCCTCTGAACGGAGGCAGCTATCACAAAAGTGGGTGGTGCGTGAGCGGATGGGCTTTGCGTGCGCGGAAAATCGCAACTTTAGGGCCGTATGGGGCTATTTCTAGCTCATTTTCGACCCTTCTTTCGGTGCTGTTGTTGCACTCAGCGCCTGAACTTCAATTTTTCACAGAAAACTCGAAGGGTGTATTTATCGTGGACACTACCTTTAAAGGCAGTGTTCACGTAAAAATTGCTTTTCTGTTTTTTTTGCCTATCGTGAGAACGGTCCCATTCTGATTCCGATGATGTCTCTGAAATCGAACAGACCTTCTGGGAACGGAGTTATGGTCCCTCAAAAATTGAGCTAGGAAAGCATGGTGGACGAGTTGTCCGAGGCTTGTGACTTCCGTCTTTTGCAGCCAATGTATGCGAGCTGACCTGAGTAAAGAGAGAAGTTGACAATGAAGATAAGAACGGGGCTTCTGATCGGAAACCATCGCTCATCATACGATCTCGAGTGTTCCATTGTTAACGTCGAAGGGCGGGAAGGAGCCGAACTTGCGCAAAGCGACGGGGTTTGCCCATTTTTCTAAGCGGTTTCGCGGCTCCTGGGTAGCTTTTCGTCCCGTTTCTTCGACGCTGTTCTGCTTTTGACAAGGGAACCACAATAAGTCATAGTGACCATTCCAAATGAATTGTAGTTTTCTAGAACCATTTTCGGACGAAAAGTCCGAATATGCCCATCGCAGCTGCCTAGACCCACCCTGAAGGAAGCTATGAGCGTTTTTCAAAGCTGCGCGGCAAGGTAAGGGTACCCCCATTGAATTGTTGAGGTGTTTTCAATTTTTCTTCGGATTTAGCTAAAAATATGTATGTAGAGGTAATCTGGGGTGCTGAACACGAATCTGGGGTTCGCTTGTGGAAATTTTAAGGTTTACTGTAGGTTACGGTAGGTAACATGCCATTTAGGAGGCAAACCCTCCCTCAATATTCCGATAATCGACAAATGGATATCAAATTCGTATTCAGCACCCCGAATAACCCCCACATCGAAACTTTGAGACAAATCTGAGACTTCGACCAAACTACCGTATACCCACCGTAATCTACCGTAATCTGTCAAAAATCGATAAACTGGCATCGGATTCGTGTTCAGCACTCCAAATAACCCCCAGATAAATTATTTGAGCATGATATATAGTGGCACTCCGGAAATCGTCAAAAGTCGCGATTTGCCATCAAATTCTCCCCCGATGGGAATCTGTGAACGAATAAAGTCGAAAACTTCGGAAAATCGATAAATGAATCTCAGATTCGTGATCAGCACCCCAAATAGCCCCCCAGAGCAAATTTTTAGTCAAATTTTAGTCAAATCTGGAATATTTTTCTCAAACGCTTCGAGGGCCCTCTAATTGGTAAAAAAATTTGGCCCAACCGAAAAACAATTGGCCCAACCGAAAATCCGTAGTCCAAAACGCTGTTAGTCTGCGCAAAGTTTGGAAAATGTTCCTTCACCCAAACTTTGCTTAGTGGGGTAGTTTTGGGCGCTGAACACGATTATGAGGTCCGTTTCCGGATTTTCTCAAAAGTAATGCGCTTTTTGGAGGGTACAATAGATACGAAAATCAGAGGAAAAAATGCCTATAACTTTTTTTAGAGTGGGTCTAGGCAGCTGCAATGGGCATATTCGGACTTTTCGTCCGAAAATGGTTCTAGAAAAGTACATTTCATTTGGAATGGTCACTATGACTTATCGTGGTTCCCTTGTGAGTGCGACGAGGAACGTTTGTTATGGAAAATTCGAGGATGAAGTTTATCTTGAACAGTGCATTTGAACGGGAAAGTTTGTTATTGAAAAAAGGCCATCTAGCAAATAGAAAAAAAAGAATTACGTCTGCTTCCCCATTAAAAGGGTGTTACGCATTGACTCACTGACATATGCATGGTTCACATATGGAGGAAAAATCATCATTTGGATTCACCGAAGAGGGTTCTTGAGAATGTCATAAGCCACAAAAGTGGATTGGTCTACATTAGGATTCCGAGATTGTTTCGATCCACACCAGGGATCATTCCAAAACCTCATCAAAAAAATCCCTTGATTTTCCGAGCATCGTAATCTTCTTTCATTATGTATTGCCATGAATAAATGGAGGCAGAAGGTGGGATAATCATATGTATTGGTATGCTAAGCCGTATGAAGATAGGTGTAGCAAAGATGTATCACAGAATAATTATTAAGAAGTACATATGTAAATTAGGAAAAGAAAGGAGAGCGAATGTTCAGAAGTCATCCTTCGGACGTGAGAAGGGAAAACAGCTCTGGCAAAAACATTTTGCGGTCTGAGTTTCGAAGCGCTTGATGAAAAACATGCGAGAGAATGCAGTTTTCTGGGCTGAGAGGAAGCACGTCTCCTCCCGACGTGAGATTGATAGCCGTTGAAAGTCTCAGAAATCATACAAAAAACTTCAAGATGCTCTTGTGATAGGATCTATGGCAAAACCGTATTGGAATAAACCACTGACACGAATGTGAAACAAATAATGCATTCGTAACACATAAACATAAACATATGTACTCGAAGTAGTTTCCCTCACAAATATTCAGAGAATGTTATGTAACTTAAAGGCACTGTTCGCGATGAAAATCGCTCATCTGTTTTTTTTGCCTATCTTGAAACCGGTCCCATTCTGATTCCAATGATGCTTCTGGAATCGTACAAGACCTTCTGGAAATGGAGTTATGGTCCCTCAAAAATTGAGCTAGGGAAAATGGTGGACGAGTTGTCCGAGGCTTGTAATTTCCGTCTTTTGCAGCCGATGTATGCGAGCTGACCTGAGTAAAGAGAGAAGTTGAGAATGAAAGGAAGAACGGGGCTTTTGATCGGAAACCATCGCTCAACTCACGATTTCGAGTGTTCCTTTGTTCACGTTGAGGGGCGGGAAGAGGCGGGACTTGCCCACAGCGGCGGGGTTTGCCCACTTTTCTAAGCCGTTTTGCGGCTCCTGGGTAGCTTTTCGTCCCGTTTTTTCGACGCTGTTCTGCTTCTGAGAGCCACGAGAAGCGTTTTTCATGGAAAATTCGAGGATGAAGTTTATCGCGAACAGTGCCTTTAAAGCCACAGTCCAAGCTCAGAATCAATTTCTCGGTTTTTTGCCTACCTAGAAGAAACTGTCATGCTGATCACAATGGTATCTCCAGAATCGCTCAGAACTCACTGCGAACTGAGTTACAGCTCCTCAAAAATTTTGAATTTGAACTAATAGAAGTTCGTGGACGAGTTGTCTCGAGCCTGTATTTTCTCGTTATTGGCAGCCATCATTCTGAAGCAGGTCACAAT
Source organism: Aplectana chamaeleonis (assembly GCA_029168955.1). Lineage (NCBI taxonomy): Eukaryota > Metazoa > Nematoda > Chromadorea > Rhabditida > Cosmocercidae > Aplectana > Aplectana chamaeleonis. The sequence continues at coordinate 129,052 of JAPDOI010000207.1, read as the reverse complement.
ATATAGCTAGACCAAAAATAAAAGGAAGAGCATAGATTTTGTATAAAATCATTCGCGCGTCTCTTCCCTATTCGGAAACCTGCTAGTGGGCGTTGCCCATTTTTTCCTTTAAGGGGGCGTGGTCGACTTTTCCTAGCTGTTTCTCGCTTATTTGAGCGAATTGAGATTTCGCGCTCGGCAGGGTTGCTACAGACGGCGACGGAACCAAAATATCAAAAATTGCCTCTGAGGTTGGACTGTGCCTTTAAAGACAGCATACACGCTCGAAAATTCCTTGAGATACCTACGTTAGTGGTTCTAGTAAAACGCCCAGAAGCGTCATGAATGAGTTGATCGAAATGACCCTGCTTGAGCCGTACTTTAATAGCAAATCAGCCTTTTTCCGCCCACCGATGCGGACTCCGCCACTCAATACAAATACTGAAACGCTCGATTACGGCCATTTTGGCTATTTTTTTGACGCTTATGAGGGCGTAAGTGTAGCAGTAAAGGCCGTACGAGTAAGTTAGCGTCGTCATCTCACCTATTTTGTCCTTAGCTTTGCTATTTCAGCCAATGCGGTGTAACTCGTCCACTTCCGGTCTATACAGAAAGTACCGCTAAACTTCATTTCAATCGATTTTTTCAAATTTTTCGTCATTTCTCAGTAATAACAGCTTCAAGCCTTCGATTCATTGCATAAAATTGATATAAGTTATGAGCGTGTATGTGACCTGTAGGGATTATGCGAACGTAAGGGCAATGATTTATGACGAATCTTAATACATCCGGGAAGGAAATGACAACCGTACATAAGACATCTTGCACTCGCAATCACTATATGCGTCTGAAGTGGAACACATATGAGAGTGTTCACGGAAGAAACTAGATGAAATGTGTTGGGGGGGGGGGGACAGGAAAAATCTAACATATTGTTTTTCTTTGCCCAATCGGTAGAGCTTGGTCGACAACCTAGCTGCCCAGAACATGTCGTAATTTAAATGAACTTCTGGCATGCTGACAATGAGTCTCGTGGCGAAGCGTGTCACAGAAGCCTTCTAAAATTATAATAAATTTGAATAAACGTACTTCAATAATTGAACAAGGCAAATACACTACATCGGCGAAAGTCCATCTCAAAGAAGAGAAGAGGTCTCTGGCTATTGCGGCACACGTAGATGAGTTGAGGCAGCTGGAGGGTACGTGTGTAATGTACTCACCCCATCATTCCCTCGGAGTGTAAGTACACGCATAGATGTGTGTTTTCAGTAAAAACTACGCTCAAGGCGAAGACTCGCTCTCTGATGGTGATTCATTTTGAGATTTGTTACTTTCGCCTTCATTAGAAAGCAGAGAGAATATGGTGCTTTTCACAGATACATAGAAGCCTATTACTGCAGAGAAAAACTTCAACAGACAGATGATCGTAGTGCTTGCACGTTTCACTAGCATTCTACAACGTTTCACGAAGTCAAAAGCTTCAGGTCTTCACACCAGAACGTATGTACGGATGTCTACCCGAATCGTCTATAGCAAGTAAGCAGAAGGAACCCCAAGCCCTGTGATGCAATTATAAAATTTTGGAAAATAGCATTGCCATTAAACGCTAGAAGAATTTGCACCCATTTTATCCGCTTCTGAGAGAGATGTGTGTTTTTTCAAAAAGGGATACTTCGACCCCGCCGATATTTCACCTCACTGTCATATCTTGCTACAGAAAAGCGATTTTCTTCTATGCTCTTGAGTACTGATGAATGATTACCGTCCTAATCTTCTTCTGAAGTATAGTTCAAACTATTGTCGTGATCATCCCTTCCATTGTAACGAGGAAGCAAGTACATAAGGTAATATGGGCACTAATTATGTAACTCGATGGTAGTGCCTGTCAAATGGGGGATGGCGAAATCAGCGTGATGACGAGTGGAAAATTTTGTTGATGCGACAATTCATGGATAGTTATGACAGCCTTTCCGAGAATTCGGTTGGGGTTTCCCTTGAAAAAGGATAATGCCATTCAAAGACCAATGGCAACAACATCGCTACTCTCACGAGGACACGGTTACCACCTTAAAATGGGAAAGGGACATCGTCTTACGCGTTCTCAGATATTATCGATTATCTGACAAAAAAACCATTTTAGCGGAGTTCGAAGTCATTAAAAAGAAGCACCTCGTGAGGATGCTCCTGCTATAAGTAGTGAAAACTGTGAATGACTCGAGCCCTGAACACATTACGAGCTCAAAACGGCAGGACCCTAAAAACTAAAAATTATCTTCTTTGCCCAAATATTATACAGGGCGGCTTTTAGGGGTGCTGGACAGAAATTTTATGTTCGTTTCTGGTTTTACGGACGGCTAAAGAAAACTACTGTAGAAAAGATGACATTATACCTATCGTAATCTACCGTACAAGTCTTCCAAAAAACCGTAAACGAAACTAATTTTCATGTTCAGCACACCCTCCGGTACGAAATTCGGGGAGAGAAGAAGACTTTGAATTTTTGAGGTCCACCTGCAGCTTTGAGTTGGTAACTCTTGGTATCTAAATAGTTCAGGCTCGAGTCACTTACAGTTCTCACCGGATAATGCTGTCTAAAATGGTTTCCCTTGTGAGTAATACAAATGAAGACTGTGATTACCCTGAAATCGGAGAGTTCTACGCATGCAGTCGTTGACAAATACAAGATGACTTGCTTTTTTCAAGCTTGCATTCATTGAAACTCGTCAAATTTAGGCCAGAGGGTCCAGAAGAATGAAGGATGTGCGAACGCAAAAAAAAACGAAAAGCGCAGACGGGTAATCATTGCTGAGAAGCGTCAAATATAAAATTGAATACCAACTATAAGTATTGGAGTGTCACGGCAGCCGACACGTAGTTCACGGCGACTGCTTGACTGCCCGACGCACTATAATGCGACACAACACGCGGAAGTCCATCGGTCTCCTTAACGTGCATCGGGGGCAAGCCGAGTGCTCGTTTACCCCAATACAAAACAACTACTGGATGCTGCGTCAGCTTGGTTGTGGTTGGGGCTAGAATATTTTGCATGCACCACCGTAAAGAGACTGTTTAGGATGGACCAGAATGTAACCTTTAGTATGGAATGTATGCATGTACAAACAGCATGACAGACAAATTAATAGGAGTAATGGCTGGTCTGCACCGACAAACTCCAGAACAGGTTCTTCAGCTGATACCAGCAAACACACAAGGTTGCGTAGTTATCAAATTAGTGCTGATACAGTAATAATCGATAGGACAATTTCGAATAACAAAATTTGAATTGTAAAAAAAACGTCTGGTTTTGAGTGCAGAGAAACGCAGAAACACAGCCGACCCGGATCGCAGTGCCGGTTGTGGTTCCGTTCTGTCGGTGCACAACATCTTCGTACTAACTCGGTGCTAATGGCATATATGGTTTCCTTGTCAAGTTTAGTCTAGTGAAATGAAGAGGTGCGAACATTTCGGCCTGCCATGCGGCGTTCGCGACACCACCGGTCACTGGGATTTCAATTCTCCGCAGGCCAATTAATTCACTAGACTAAATTGCACGAGGAGACTACGTTTCATGCACCCAGTTAGCGCAAACCGTCAGAGATGGAGATTGCGCGGCCGTGGCGTTTTCGCCGTTTTGCGCTTGAAATCATGATGACCGCAGCTTTGCGAGGGCCGCAAATGCAGCCGCCGCCCACTTTTAGCCAGAATTCATATTCATGAAAGATTGTATAAGTGAATTTTACCCATACTCTGACCTTACCCGCAGATGATCACTTACCATAAACAGCATTTGTGATCCGCTTACTCAACAGAGTATTTCCCTGCACTCAATGTGGTAATGCGCACTCACCGACGAGGACGAGAATCATGGGTCCTGCTGATTTCTGAAAGCGCGCGCTAATCGCGAAATCTGCTCGGCAATTCGAAATCGAAACGTGTGCGGCACCACAAGCTCGCCCGAACGGGGGCGAAACGTGATAGGGGTAACTTTCAAAACCGTTTTAGATGAATTCTGGCCCGTTTTCGTTGCTTTCTTCGATCCTAGCGACCCAGCATCTGCCGAGTTGGTGTTTCTTACTGAAACCTCGAGAACGAGATTTATCGTGGACACTGCCTTCAATAGGTGTAGGCAATTTACAAATCTTTTCCTGATTTGCAAACTTTTCGGTTTTGGAAGGCTAGAGGGAAGTTCATGGATTCCGTGGTAAATGAAAAAAGCTTTTCAGAGTAAATCAGATAGGACATTATATACTATAACTATATCTGGCTAAGTGTGTGTGTGAGAGAGAGTGAACGGAAATTAGTCATCGTCACCATCCGTTAACAACTGACACCCGGCTGTCACACTCACTGTCCAACTGTTCAGTGGTGATCATTGACCTCGCTTTCGTGTCAATCGGCAAACAAGAGAACGATCAGATCTGAGTACTGCTCTACTGCGCATATTTAGCTTCATTTGTGCCTATTCCTTCAACTATCCGTTCATAATCACTTTCTGGATAGACAGCTTTCTGGGATGAGCTCAAGAACGGAGCAGGACATCAATATACCCCGAAAAGTTCACCAAACCATGAAAAAGTGTGAGATAACGTTCTCCGCAGATTTTCTTCATTCAAATCTGTGTCAGACTGTGAAGGGTTATGCATTGCATTGCAAAACTTCCCTGCGTGAGCTTGATTGAGCACAGTGTAACTGATGCCCGTGAAAACATACAGTAGCGCGCAAGTTTTTTTCTGCAAAAAAGCTTTTTGTGACGTTTTTTGCGCATACAACTCTGAGAAACATTGCCGCGACTTCGCTTCAACTCCTCCGGTTTGACGACTGCCGGAGGAGTTGCGGGGGAGATGCGAGGCAGAACCGCGGGCGATTCTTTATTGACCGAATCGCGGTAGGGTCGCGGAAGAGTTCCGGGGGAGTCCCAGTAGAGTAGCGAAAGCGTGATCCACGGGGAAGTCGCGGCAAAGCCGCGGAAGAGTCCAGTGCCGCTTGTGAGTCACGGGACGGTCCGGGATCGCGAAGGAGTCGTGGGGCAGCAGCGGAAGAGTCACGGCAATATTTTTCAGAGAAAGCGCCACATCGCCATATCCCATTTTTCGATGCACTTCTTGTGTTCAATTTGTTAATTTTTGATACTGTCGTACAGGACTCAATGAAAGCAATTCAGAAACTACTTCAAAATTGAAATAGGACCACTTTGAAGCAAGTTATGGCGTGCAACCCTTTTTGAGCGCAAAAAAACGCCGCAAAATGCTTTTTCTGCGAAAAATTGTGCGGTACTGTACATCAGGGGTAAAATTTGATATTATAGTCCGCCCACCGTGTATAGCAACCCTGCCAAGCGCGAGATCTCATTTCGATCAAATAAGTGAGAAACTACACGGAAAAAGTCGGCCACGCTCACAACACCTCAAAAGCATAATCAAGCGTTCCGACCCCAGAAGGGTAACCAAAATTTTCGCAAACGGAAAAAATTGGTTTGTGTGGCGATGCTCGAAAGCAAAATGTGCAACAGCAGAGCTCATGGTTCCCTTTCCGGAGCGGTGTGCGCAGTTCGGCTTTTGGGGCGGGGCTGAATTTTTCCTTGAAGTTTCTCACTTACTAGGGCGAACTAAGATCTCGCACTTGGCAGGATTGCTATTTACGGTGGGCGGGCTATAATATCAAATTTTACGCCTGAGGTTGGACTCTGCCTTTAGGGCTGTTGAGCACAGCGAGGCACTGCTCTGCTATTAAAAGAATCCATAGATCTTAAATCACGCCCACAAGAACGCCGCGAAGCGGCGTTGGTGTGCACCTTGTGTAAAAAACGACTGACTTTTTCATTTCTTGCAGCAAGATTTTTTCCTGAGGCACAGGTTTGTTGTATGTTTTATTTAATCAAGGATTTATTATCTCTATTAAGGAAAGAATGTACTGCAAAACAAAAAACAAATGGAATTAGCAGAATTTTTCGACATCAAAAAGTACTGTAGCTCCTCAAACACTCCACCGAAGATAAGAAGGTCTCACCAGTGGCTTTTGCATCGAGCCACGTTCACAGGGCTCTCTAGTCCGCTCCACTTTCCTCTAGTCAGAAATTTCAGAAACAGATACGCCCCTCCCCCTGCACATACATGCACTTCTCGCATCACATTGCGCAGAAGTGCTCCCCAGTATCGCTCGCCATCGAATACCCCAACAACTTCCTCTCTGGACACTCGGCCCGAATATGTTCCGAACAACGCTCCAGGTCGTTTCGTGCCCATTTCAAAGCCGCTCACTTCGATTTTTCACTCCTCTCATCTCTACTACCGCTTACCCTTGACCGACCCGCCAGGTCGTGGCGGGCCGACGAAAAAAATTAATGGTCCCACCACGAAAGTCACATCTACATCGTACTACAACACTTTGCCTGTCCAATGCCTCCGATCGCTCTAAATTTCAACTCAACTCAACCCGAAAAGACAGAAATTTTTGCGATCTCTCTCGCTGCTAGGCTTTAATTTTTCAGGCACCCGACAACCTAACCCGCTCTGTCTGCTTGGGCATTCATAGCGCTCTTCCGCCTTCATTCATTCATTAATTTATTTCGGGTACGCTTATGAGGAGCAAAATCGGAGCAAGGAACTGAACTCAAGGGACCGATTTAGTTAGTCTCATAGAAACCGGGGAGAGGAGTGGAGAGCCCCGGTCGGAAGGGCAGTGGCTGGCCAACACTGCAAGCTCAAGCAGAGGTGATTCGTGAGCTCCGGATACCATCATAGTTGGTCCGCCAACCTTCCTGATATCCACCGATGGGGGTCGTCAATAATGACTACAATACCGCTCGTAGAATTTGATCAGAAAGCGAGCGAGGTCGGGTTTTTGCGTGTTTTTCGTCTTTTCTGTATAACTCACTCCAAACTCAACTTTGAGCGAAACTAGGAAGATATTCATGATCCTGGCACCAAGAGCTACCCATTGGTCTAACCGTTGCGGTGGTTTTATTTAGAACTAAAAAATTTTCGCTGTAAGCCAGATTTGTGATTACGGTACCATGATGGATGGGGCTCTACCGTCTCCGTCTACGTTTATATATGTCTACCGTATCTACAATACCGCTCGTAGGATTTGGTCAGAAGGCGCGCGAGGTCGGGTTTTAGCGTCTTTTTCGTCTTTTCCTTATAACTCACTTCAAAATCATATCTGAGCGAAACTATGGTGATATTCGTGATCCTGGTGTCAAGGGCTACCTAATGGTATAGCCCTTCTTGGGGTTTCGTTTTGAACTAACGAAGTTTGACAGGCAGGGTATACTGTATATTACCGTTTGATGGAAGAGGGGGCTCGGCGTCCTATGTCTGCGTCCTCGTGGCTCCTACCACACCGTCTGCAACGCGCTGGCCGTCTGTGGCCTCGCCGACTCGCGTGCTGCCTCTCCGCGTCGAGATTTTCGGCGGTTCCCCCACCATCATTCCATTTGGTGTGAACTGTTGGGAAATCTCGAGGGTATGCGGCAGGGATGGTGCCGCGCGCGGCGAAGGAACAGTCCGACGTTCCCCCCTCACAAAATTATCAGCTGTGATCGTGATAACAATATGATACATAGCATTGTGCCAAATTGGTCAAGCTCCCATGCAAATCCTTCAGCATCACCCACCCCTATTCTCCAAAAATGTGAGGAGAAGACTCGTTTTCTGTTGAAACTGATGTTATATTTTGACTGTTTAATCATCTGATGTTCAATCTATTTAGGCTTCGACAATTAGAATTATTTCTTGTAAGTTTATAACAGTTTTATGTCGCTCGAGCATTTTTGCTTTTGTTTGGAGATTCTGTGCTTAATTATAGATTTTTATTGAGGAAAACCTCATTTAAATTTTCTTCGTATTCATTCTCTCGAACTGGTCCTCTATGAGACCATGAATGCGCTCTTCAGTTTAAATATTCTCACAAGGCGAAAAGCAGCTGACTGCAGTTGTTTTACTTGCTGTATTCATCTTTTTTCTGCATTGTAAAGCAGTAGAAGGAAAAATGCCTAAGCGACGTCGAATTGTTATAAACCCATATAAACTACAATACCGCCGCTATACAAGGGAAAAAATGGGCAAAGTGGGCAACTAAAGCGTCTTTCGACCACAACACGCCTCAAAGTGCTCCGTTTTCAATTTCGAAAGGACCAAAATGTTCACCGTGCCACAATCAATCTAACTATGTGAGACAAAATTGGAATTCACTAATGAAAACGCTTTTTTTAAGATGGAGTTAGTTATGGATTTGATAATGTTATCACAAGATAACGAGCGCATTCAGGCAAAGACAACCGTACGCGATCTCTAGCATGGTCAAAATGGAAATGTATTCCGCCTTGAAAAAATAGTTGCTCTCAAATTTCGCAAAATATTCTCACACGATCGACTAGGCCACGATATGCTGTACATTTCGGCGTTTTTGAATTTGAAAACGGAGCACTTTGAGGCGAGTTGTGGACGAAAGACGCTTTAGTTGCCCATTTTGCCCATTTTTTTCCCTTGGATAGCGGCGGTATTGTACTTCAAATGCTAAATACCGCAATAAATGACAACATCGAGATATTTGGCTGTCAAAATATAAAAGAGAAAATAAAGATGACCAATCCACCTCGCATGCTTCAAGGGTACAGCATCGATGACTATTAGATGATGCTTTTTTCGGAGAAATTTCACCATCTGCTAGGAAATGATAGGTGATCCATGGCGTGAGTCAGCGTAGAGCCGCAGATTTCAGCATTGTGCATGATCATTGAATCTCAAAAGCAGGTCTATGATTCCCTGCTGAAACAGCGAATATGTGAATTGATCCCGCTTTCTACACAGCGGGAGCCAGTGGTCACGATGGATAATGGCTGTGCCCGTGGAGGGGTTCTTAGCGATTCTGGAGACACCATTGTGATCAGCCCGAAATCTTCACAAAGCTAAGCAAGAAAAACCGAAAACGATTTTGAGGTTGGGCTGTGCCTTGAAGGTATCGTAGAATGTGTGTATTGTTTACATTTATCTAGCCCAATATGTATTCAACACTATAAGGGCAATATGTAGATTTAAAGACGTGGAAGCCGAAAAGAAGTGGATCCTGCACGAATTTTACAGCTCCTGCTCAAAGTTTCTAGCTCGCACGATACAGTTACTGCACGACTGACTCTCTGCAGGGTTTCTTAGTAATTGTGAGCTCAGGTTACTATTTTTCGCGAGAATCGCGTTTTTGAGCGACGTATCCTCCATACTGTAGTTATCAATAGTTATCAACGCTGTACAGAGGCCTTTGTACTCCTCTCATACACGAAATATCGCAAGTCACCTAGCTTGAATAGTGTATGGGTGTGGCACTGTACTGTGTTGTGAGAAAGAGCGCTCCAATGTGGCCGCGACGCAAGCGCGCACCACCGACGGAGGCGAGGTATGTTTACGTCACATACGTCGATTAGTGCCGGGCGCATTGGGTAGTGAACGCACCCACGCCGAGTGAGTTGCTGGTTGAGGGACCGGCGAAAATCAGCGCTGCTCACCTTGGTGGGAGAGAAAGCATGAATAGGGGAGTGTGCAAGGCCGAACGTGTGCAGGGGAAAGGCAGCACGCGAGTCGGCGAGGCCACAGACGGCCAGCGCGTTGCAGACGGTGTGGTGGGAGCCACGAGGACGCAGACACAGGACGCCGAGCCCCCCTCTTCCATCAAATGGTAATATACAGTATACCCTGCCTGTCAAACTTCGTTAGTTCAAAACGAAACCCCAAGAAGGGCTATACCATTTGGTAGCCCTTGACACCAGGATCACGAATATCACCATAGTTTCGCTCAGATATGATTTTGAAGTGAGTTATAAGGAAAAGACGAAAAAGACGCTAAAACCCGACCTCGCGCGCCTTCTGACCAAATCCTACGAGCGGTATTGTAGAGAGCTAGTTGATTGCGAAATTTCCATGGTTCTCAATGAAATCCCGACAATGACTATACCTTTGGATTCCAAATGGAATTCATTTCGAATATCCGACTTTTCGATTATAGTCGGATATAGCACTTTTTCGGATATTCGACTTTTCGACTATAGTCGGATATCGCACTTTGTCGAATATTCGACTTTTCGACTGTAGTCGGATATCGCAATTTTTCGAATATTCGACTTTTCGACTGTAGTCGGATATCGGACTTTTTCGAATATTCGACTTTTCGACTATAGTCGGAGATCGGACTTCTTCGAATATTCGACTTTCGAATAGAATGTAGACTTTTTTATCCGACTAGAAAAAATATTGAGGTGCAAGTAACTGTTTTTTTTTGCATGATAACACATGGATTTCTCACTCATCCACTCGCGGGCACCTGACATCTTGGAACATCACTTTTCAAACCAAAATCAAACCGATATGGTTGGATGGTAGATGTTCAGGCGTGGCTTGTATGTGTTTGCCAGAGGTTCCGTGGTAAGAGCTTATATCTGGCGGAGTTTCCGTAGCAATATGCTGCTAGCGTGATATATTCTCCAATTCAGATGGGAAAAAGGCAGTCCACATTGAATGCGTTCGCCGATCAGTCAGAGCGGTCCGATTTGCTTGGTAAGGAAGTTAATTATAAATATAATATTTTTATTACTATATTTAACCTCGTTTTTGAAGTTGATTATTACGGTAGAGAGCCTGTTACATTTTGATTTGCTATGAAGTATCACATATTCCGAGTTCTACTTCCGTATAAACAAATGCCTCTACAGTTTGGGAATAGTGCAAAGACATACTGTGCTTTTCTGGGCCAAATCCCGGTGCGCAATTGCGTCTCGACACGCTTTGCGGCGCACGCTCCAGAGTCGGAAGAGCAGCGCTCACCCGCATGTCGAGTGGGACGGAGATCGATTGCCTGCTGCTCGCTTTCCCAAACTGCTCGGTCTGGTGCTCGATCCATCGCTCAAATTTCATAGGAACACCGAGCAGAAGCAGGCCGTCGTCAAAGCGAAGCTTAATGTGCTCAGAGTCCTGGGCGGTACAACATGGGGCAGTAGCAAGGAAACTATTATTGCGACATACAAGGCAATACTTCAGCCAGCTCTGGAGTACGCTGCACCGGTGTGGCAGCACTCGGTATCAGAAACCTCCTGGACCAAGATGCAGCGTGTACAGAATGCCGCACTCCGTAGAGCTACCGGATGTGCAAGAAGTCCCCCAGTCGAGCACTTGCATGCGGAGACACGATTATTACCAGTAAAAGAGCACTGGCAGCTCCAGGCCCAACAATTTCTCAGCAATATCATGAAGCAACCCAACCACCCCTCATGGAGAGTACTGAACCCCGTCAGGGAGAGACGCATCAGAAAGCCATTCACCCATGCTCCAAGCAAAGTCAATCTGTAAAGATGGCACGATTCACAGCAAGAATGACTCCGTCTGTTGCGCGAGGAGGAGCACACACAGATCGTAAGGTGTCATCTGGAAAAGGCGGCGGTAAATACCATCCTGGGAGTGGGTCTGTACATCCGAGTCTCAACTCGGAAGGAGAGCCATATGCACCGTGGCATCGCTGCGCTGTGGTCACTCTACTATGCTTATGGCATATGTTAGCAAGATTGGCAGCAGCAAATCGGACGTTTGCCCAGACTGTGGATGCCACGGCCACGATACGGCACATTTGTTTGATTGTCCGGAGAGACCAACCACGCTGACCACAATGGACCTATGGACCAATCCATTATTGGTCGCACAGTTCTTCAACCTATGACAGTACCCTCGACGTGGCTGCAAAGAAGAAGAAGTTTTGGCGCTGGAAACTCGACTGACCCGAGCGCGTGCGGCCGCAAAGCGTGTCGAGCCCGGAATTTGGCTCAGAGGCGGACCGGAATTTGGCCCAAAGAAGCACAGCAGAAGTTTCGAAAAAGTTGCTAGAAGTAATTCTTGCTGGGAGAACCTGCTCTCTGCCGACGGGTCGCGAGATGCATCACGCAAGAACAGGAGATTCCCAGGGTTTTGGGGGCATCTAGTCTAATTTTATCGCGATAATTGTCACCTAATTTGGCTTTGATTCGCCATCGCCCAACACCCTGATCTCAGCATCAGGGTCCAGAGTAAACGTAGGAAGTCCGTTCTTTTTGCATTTAATGTACTTTAGAAAGTTGAATAGCTGTTCAAAAAAATGGTCTGGAATGGTTACCTGAGATTCGAGAAAAATTGTGAACACCACGTGATTTTGGTCGAAAAAAGGGTTCATCTCCTTTTTTTTTCAGCTGGCGTACACGATCTTGTTTGAACACTTATCGTTGAGCTAGAAAGCTCATTTTTGGCCAGAAAGTTGGTTATGATTGCACCTCGCTCCTGTCAAAATTTGAAGTTGGTGGCTCAATTTTTGCGGGACCTCAAAACTGAGGGTCAAGAAAGACAAAAACACGTAAACATGTTATTATAAACCATCCGACGTTTACTCATTCGTAAAAATGAACTAATGAAATAAACACCGTTACTGATAGGCTTTTTCTCAGGATTGAACGCTTCCTGAGACGGGGCAACGCTTCGATCATTGCGGCGGGGTCTTGAAAGTACTTTTTGGAACGCCGCACGGTGTGAATCAGAAGTACAACGTGTGTGGGACCCAAATAACAGTGCGCTGGACGCCGTAAAAAGTGTGTGATACCCAAATGAGAGTGCTCAGGACGCCGTAGAAAATGTGTAGGTTCCAAATAACTGTGCGTTGGACGCCGTAGAAAGTGTGTGAGACCCAAATGAGAGTGCGCAGGACGCCGTAGAAAATGTGTGGGACCCAAATAACAGTGCGCAGTACGCCGTAGAAAGTGTGTGGGACCCAAATGAGTGTGCTCAGGACGCCGTAGACAGTGTGTGGGACCCAAATGAGTGTGCTCAGGACGCCGTAGACAGTGTGTGGGACCCAAATAACAGTGCGCCGGACGCCGTAGAAAGTGTGCGGGTCCCAAATGGGTGTGCGCAGAACGCCACAGAAAGTGTGTGGGACCTAAATAACAGTGCGTCGGACGCCGTAGAAAGTGTGTAGGACCCTAATGAGAGTGCGCAGGACGCCGTAGAAAGTGTGTGGGTCCCAAATGGGTGTGCGCAGTACGCCGTAGAAAGTGTGTGGGTCACAAATGGGTGTGCGCAGAACGCCGCAGAAAGTGTGTGGGACCTAAATAACAGTGCGTCGGACGCCGTAGAAAGTGTGTAGGACCGTAATGAGAGTGCGCAGGACGCCGTAGAAAGTGTGTGGGTCCCAAATGGGTGTGCGCAGTACGCCGTAGAAAGTGTGTGGGTCCCAAATGGGTGTGCGCAAGAACGCCGCAGAAAGTGTGTGGGACCTAAATAACACTGCGTCGCACGCCGTAGAAAGTGTGTGGGATCCAAATCAGAGTGCTCAGAACGCCGTAGAAAATGTGTGGGATCCAAATAACTGTGCGTTGGACGCCGTAGAAAGTGTGTGGGACCCAAATGAGAGTGCTCAGGACGCCGTAGAAAATGTGTAGGTTCCAAATAACTGTGCGTTGGACGCCGTAGAAAGTGTGTGAGACCCAAATGAGAGTGCGCAGGACGCCGTAAAAGTGTGTGGGACCCAAATGAGAGCGCTCAGGACGCCGTAGAAAATGTGTGGGACCCAAATAACAGTGCGCAGTACGCCGTAGAAAGTGTGTGGGACCCAAATGAGTGTGCTCAGGGCGCCGCAGAAAGCGTGTGGGACCTAAATAACAGTGGGTCGCACGCCGTAGAAAGTGTGTGGGATCCAAATGAGAGTGCTCAGAACGCCGTAGAAAATGTGTGGGATCCAAATAAATGTGCGTTGGACGCAGTAGAAAATGTGTGGGACCCAAATAACAGTGCGCAGTACGCCGTAGAAAGTGTGTGGGACCCAAATGAGTGTGCTCAGGACGCCGTAGACAGTGTGTGGGACCCAAATAACAGTGCGCCGGACGCCGTAGAAAGTGTGTGGGACCCAAATGAGAGTGCTCAGGATGCCGTAGAAAATGTGTGGGACCCAAATAACAGTGCGCAGTACGCCGTAGAAAGTGTGTGGGACCCAAATGAGAGTGCTCAGGACGCCGTAGAAAATGTAGGTTCCAAATAACTGTGCGTTGGACGCCGTAGAAAGTGTGTGAGACCCAAATGAGAGTGCGCAGGACGCCGTAAAAAGTGTGTGGGACCCAAATGAGAGTGCTCAGGACGCCGTAGAAAATGTGTGGGACCCAAATAACAGTGCGCAGTACGCCGTAGAAAGTGTGTGGGACCCAAATGAGTGTGCTCAGGACGCCGTAGACAGTGTGTGGGACCCAAATAACAGTGCGCCGGACGCCGTAGAAAGTGTGTGGGACCCAAATGAGAGTGCTCAGGACGCCGTAGAAAATGTGTGGGACGTAAATAGCAGTGCGTCGCACGCCGTAGAAAGTGTGTGGGACCCAAATGTGAGTGCGCAGGACCCCGTAGAAAGTGTGTGGGACCCAAATGAGAGTGTTCAGGACGCCGTAGAAAGTGTGTGGAACCCAAATGAGAATGCGCAGCACGCCGTAGAAAGTGTGTGGGTCCTAAATGCGTGCGCGCAGGACGCCGTAGAAAGTGTGTGGGTCCCAAATGGGTGTGCGCAGAACGCCGTAGAAAGTGTGTGGGACCTAAATAACAGTGCGTCGGACGCCGTAGAAAGTGTGTGGGACCCAAATGAGAGTGCGCAGGACGCCGTAGGAAATGTGTGGGATCCAAATGAGAATGCGCAGCACGCCGTAGAAAGTGTGTGGGACCCAAATGAGTGTGCTCAGGACGCCGTAGACAGTGTGTGGGACCCAACTGGGTGTGCGCAGTACGCCACAGAAAGTGTGTGGGACCTAAATAACAGTGCGTCGGACGCCGTAGAAAGTGTGTAGGACCCTAATGAGAGTGCGCAGGACGCCGTAGAAAGTGTGTGGGTCCCAAATGGGTGTGCGCAGTACGCCGTAGAAAGTGTGTGGGTCACAAATGGGTGTGCGCAGAACGCCGCAGAAAGTGTGTGGGACCTAAATAACAGTGCGTCGGACGCCGTAGAAAGTGTGTAGGACCGTAATGAGAGTGCGCAGGACGCCGTAGAAAGTGTGTGGGTCCCAAATGGGTGTGCGCAGTACGCCGTAGAAAGTGTGTGTGTCCCAAATGGGTGTGCGCAGAACGCCGCAGAAAGTGTGTGGGACCTAAATAACACTGCGTCGCACGCCGTAGAAAGTGTGTGGGATCCAAATGAGAGTGCTCAGAACGCCGTAGAAAATGTGTGGGATCCAAATAACTGTGCGTTGGACGCCGTAGAAAGTGTGTGGGACCCAAATGAGAGTGCTCAGGACGCCGTAGAAAATGTGTAGGTTCCAAATAACTGTGCGCAGGACGCCGTAGAAAGTGTGTGGGTCCCAAATGGGTGTGCGCAGTACGCCGTAGAAAGTGTGTGGGTCCCAAATGGGTGTGCGCAGAACGCCGCAGAAAGTGTGTGGGACCTAAATAACAGTGCGTCGGACGCCGTAGAAAGTGTGTAGGACCGTAATGAGAGTGCGCTGGACGCCGTAAAAAGTGTGTGAGACCCAAATGAGAGTGCTCAGGACGCCGTAGAAAATGTGTAGGTTCCAAATAACTGTGCGTTGGACGCCGTAGAAAGTGTGTGAGACCCAAATGAGAGTGCGCAGGACGCCGTAAAAAGTGTGTGAGACCCAAATGAGAGTGCTCAGGACGCCGTAGAAAATGTGTGGGACCCAAATAACAGTGCGCAGTACGCCGTAGAAAGTGTGTGGGACCCAAATGAGTGTGCTCAGGACGCCGTAGACAGTGTGTGGGACCCAAATGAGTGTGCTCAGGACGCCGTAGACAGTGTGTGGGACCCAAATAACAGTGCGCCGGACGCCGGAGGAAGTGTGCGGGTCCCAAATGGGTGGGCGCAGGACGCCACAGAAAGTGTGTGGGACCTAAATAACAGTGCGTCCGGACGCCGTAGAAAGTGTGTAGGACCCTAATGAGAGTGCGCAGGACGCCGTAGAAAGTGTGTGGGTCCCAAATGGGTGTGCGCAGTACGCCGTAGAAAGTGTGTGGGTCACAAATGGGTGTGCGCAGAACGCCGCAGAAAGTGTGTGGGACCTAAATAACAGTGCGTCGGACGCCGTAGAAAGTGTGTAGGACCGTAATGAGAGTGCGCAGGACGCCGTAGAAAGTGTGTGGGTCCCAAATGGGTGTGCGCAGTACGCCGTAGAAAGTGTGTGGGTCACAAATGGGTGTGCGCAGAACGCCGCAGAAAGTGTGTGGGACCTAAATAACACTGCGTCGCACGCCGTAGAAAGTGTGTGGGATCCAAATGAGAGTGCTCAGAACGCCGTAGAAAATGTGTGGGATCCAAATAACTGTGCGTTGGACGCCGTAGAAAGTGTGTGGGACCCAAATGAGAGTGCTCAGGACGCCGTAGAAAATGTGTAGGTTCCAAATAACTGTGCGTTGGACGCCGTAGAAAGTGTGTGAGACCCAAATGAGAGTGCGCAGGACGCCGTAAAAAGTGTGTGGGACCCAAATGAGAGTGCTCAGGACGCCGTAGAAAATGTGTGGGACCCAAATAACAGTGCGCAGTACGCCGTAGAAAGTGTGTGGGACCCAAATGAGTGTGCTCAGGACGCCGCAGAAAGTGTGTGGGACCTAAATAACAGTGCGTCGCACGCCGTAGAAAGTGTGTGGGATCCAAATGAGAGTGCTCAGAACGCCGTAGAAAATGTGTGGGATCCAAATAAATGTGCGTTGGACGCAGTAGAAAATGTGTGGGACCCAAATAACAGTGCGCAGTACGCCGTAGAAAGTTTGTGGGACCCAAATGAGTGTGCTCAGGACGCCGTAGACAGTGTGTGGGACCCAAATAACAGTGCGCCGGACGCCGTAGAAAGTGTGTGGGACCCAAATGAGAGTGCTCAGGACGCCGTAGAAAATGTGTGGGACCCAAATAACAGTGCGCAGTACGCCGTAGAAAGTGTGTGGGACCCAAATGAGAGTGCTCAGGACGCCGTAGAAAATGTGTAGGTTCCAAATAACTGTGCGTTGGACGCCGTAGAAAGTGTGTGAGACCCAAATGAGAGTGCGCAGGACGCCGTAAAAAGTGTGTGGGACCCAAATGAGAGTGCTCAGGACGCCGTAGAAAATGTGTGGGACCCAAATAACAGTGCGCAGTACGCCGTAGAAAGTGTGTGGGACCCAAATGAGTGTGCTCAGGACGCCGTAGACAGTGTGTGGGACCCAAATAACAGTGCGCCGGACGCCGTAGAAAGTGTGTGGGACCCAAATGAGAGTGCTCAGGACGCCGTAGAAAATGTGTGGGACGTAAATAACAGTGCGTCGCACGCCGTAGAAAGTGTGTGGGACCCAAATGTGAGTGCGCAGGACCCCGTAGAAAGTGTGTGGGACCCAAATGAGAGTGTTCAGGACGCGGTAGAAGGTGTGTGGAACCCAATTGAGAATCCGCAGCCCGGCGTAGAAAGTGTGTGGGTCCTAAATGCGTGCGCGCAGGACGCAGTAGAAAGTGTGTGGGTCCCAAATGGGTGTGCGCAGAACGCCGTAGAAAGTGTGTGGGACCTAAATAACAGTGCGTCGGACGCCGTAGAAAGTGTGTGGGACCCAAATGAGAGTGCGCAGGACGCCGTAGGAAATGTGTGGGATCCAAATGAGAATGCGCAGCACGCCGTAGAAAGTGTGTGGGACCCAAATGAGTGTGCTCAGGACGCCGTAGACAGTGTGTGGGACCCAAATGAGTGTGCTCAGGACGCCGTAGACAGTGTGTGGGACCCAAATAACAGTGCGCCGGACGCCGTAGAAAGTGTGCGGGTCCCAAATGGGTGTGCGCAGAACGCCACAGAAAGTGTGTGGGACCTAAATAACAGTGCGTCGGACGCCGTAGAAAGTGTGTAGGACCCTAATGAGAGTGCGCAGGACGCCGTAGAAAGTGTGTGGGTCCCAAATGGGTGTGCGCAGTACGCCGTAGAAAGTGTGTGGGTCACAAATGGGTGTGCGCAGAACGCCGCAGAAAGTGTGTGGGACCTAAATAACAGTGCGTCGGACGCCGTAGAAAGTGTGTAGGACCGTAATGAGAGTGCGCAGGACGCCGTAGAAAGTGTGTGGGTCCCAAATGGGTGTGCGCAGTACGCCGTAGAAAGTGTGTGGGTCCCAAATGGGTGTGCGCAGAACGCCGCAGAAAGTGTGTGGGACCTAAATAACACTGCGTCGCACGCCGTAGAAAGTGTGTGGGATCCAAATGAGAGTGCTCAGAACGCCGTAGAAAATGTGTGGGATCCAAATAACTGTGCGTTGGACGCCGTAGAAAGTGTGTGGGACCCAAATGAGAGTGCTCAGGACGCCGTAGAAAATGTGTAGGTTCCAAATAACTGTGCGTTGGACGCCGTAGAAAGTGTGTGAGACCCAAATGAGAGTGCGCAGGACGCCGTAAAAAGTGTGTGGGACCCAAATGAGAGTGCTCAGGACGCCGTAGAAAATGTGTGGGACCCAAATAACAGTGCGCAGTACGCCGTAGAAAGTGTGTGGGACCCAAATGAGTGTGCTCAGGACGCCGCAGAAAGTGTGTGGGACCTAAATAACAGTGCGTCGCACGCCGTAGAAAGTGTGTGGGATCCAAATGAGAGTGCTCAGAACGCCGTAGAAAATGTGTGGGATCCAAATAAATGTGCGTTGGACGCAGTAGAAAATGTGTGGGACCCAAATAACAGTGCGTCGCACGCCGTAGAAAGTGTGTGGGACCCAAATGTGAGTGCGCAGGACCCCGTAGAAAGTGTGTGGGACCCAAATGAGAGTGTTCAGGACGCCGTAGAAAGTGTGTGGGACCCAAATGAGAGTGCTCAGGACACCGTAGAAAATGTGTGAGACCCGAATAACAGTGCGCAGTACGCCGTAGAAAGTGTGTGGGACCCAAATGAGAGTGCTCAGGACGCCGTAGAAAATGTGTAGGTTCCAAATAACTGTGCGTTGGACGCCGTAGAAAGTGTGTGAGACCCAAATGAGAGTGCGCAGGACGCCGTAAGAAGGGTGTGGGAGCCAAATGAGAGTGCTCAGGACGCCGTAGAAAATGTGTGGGACCCAAATAACAGTGCGCAGTACGCCGTAGAAAGTGTGTGGGACCCAAATGAGTGTGCTCAGGACGCCGTAGACAGTGTGTGGGACCCAAATAACAGTGCGCCGGACGCCGTAGAAAGTGTGTGGGACCCAAATGAGAGTGCTCAGGACGCCGTAGAAAATGTGTGGGACGTAAATAACAGTGCGTCGCACGCCGTAGAAAGTGTGTGGGACCCAAATGTGAGTGCGCAGGACCCCGTAGAAAGTGTGTGGGACCCAAATGAGAGTGTTCAGGACGCCGTAGAAAGTGTGTGGAACCCAAATGAGAATGCGCAGCACGCCGTAGAAAGTGTGTGGGTCCTAAATGGGTGCGCGCAGGACGCCGTAGAAAGTGTGTGGGTCCCAAATGGGTGTGCGCAGAACGCCGTAGAAAGTGTGTGGGACCTAAATAACAGTGCGTCGGACGCCGTAGAAAGTGTGTGGGACCCAAATGAGAGTGCGCAGGACGCCGTAGGAAATGTGTGGGATCCAAATGAGAATGCGCAGCACGCCGTAGAAAGTGTGTGGGTCCTAAATGGGTGCGCGCAGGACGCCGTAGAAAGTGTGTGGGTCCCAAATGGGTGTGCGCAGAACGCCGTAGAAAGTGTGTGGGACCTAAATAACAGTGCGTCGGACGCCGTAGAAAGTGTGTGGGTCCTAAATGGGTGCGCGCAGGACGCCGTAGAAAGTGTGTGGAACCCAAATGAGAATGCGCAGGACGCCGTAGAAAGTGTGTGGGTCCCAAATGGGTGTGCGCAGAACGCCGTAGAAAGTGTGTGGGACCTAAATAACAGTGCGTCGGACGCCGTGGAAAGTGTGTGGGTCCTAAATGGGTGCGCGCAGGACGCCGTAGAAAGTGTGTGGAACCCAAATGAGAATGCGCAGCACGCCGTAGAAAGTGTGTGGGTCCTAAATGGGTGCGCGCAGGACGCCGTAGAAAGTGTGTGGGTCCCAAATGGGTGTGCGCAGAACGCCGTAGAAAGTGTGTGGGACCTAAATAACAGTGCGTCGGACGCCGTAGAAAGTGTGTGGGACCCAAATGAGAGTGCGCAGGACGCCGTAGGAAATGTGTGGGATCCAAATAACTGTGCGCAGGACGCCGCAGAAAGTGTGTGGGACCCGAATGAGAGTGCGCAGCACGCCGTAGAAAGTGTGTGGGACTCAAATGGGTGTGAGCAGTACGCCGTAGAAACTGTGAGGTGACCAAGTGGAAGTGCGCAAGACGCCGTAGAAAGTTTGCGGTACCCAAACACAGGCACGCACATGCCGATCATTTTTTCCGCAAGGCTACCGTAACCATTCTTGAACAAAATAACGAATGATAACGATCGAGAACACACGCTCATAACATGCGGGGTATAAAATGGCAGTGGAGCAGTATGCATTCATTCACACACCGCTCTCTTCGAGAAGCCACTGGAAAGTGGCTAAGGAGGTCGAAATTGTGTAAACATGATTGCTGGCTATTACGATGTGCTCACATCCAGGCTGACACTTGAAAAATTTTCGAAGGAGGGTTACGGTAGCTCTGCGGGAAAATGATCGGCATGAGCGTGCTGTGACCCAAATGGGTGTGCGCAGAACGCCGTAGAAAGTGTGCAGGACATTAGTGGGAGTCTGCAGGATGTCATAAAAGGGGGGGGATGGGGCAGGGCTTCAGTGGGTTTGCTTTGAATTAACACCACCAGGCATAAACCATGTTAGAAAGGAAACCTTTAGGAAAATAAATGAAAACCCTGAAAGTTTAGGCTCCTGGCAAAAGTGAAGATTTGGCATGGCCATTTTTTCGAAAAATTAGAAATATAATCACTTGAAAGGGGAAGGTAAAGAAAAATGGAAAAAAATGAAATATTCCTGAGAACGATTTGGCGTAGAATAATTTGATTTTTGGGAAATGTAGTGAAATAGTTGAAAGTATGATTTGGCAGTCGAGTTTGAACCAACTGTTGATAAGAGTTGTGCAAAACGAGAGATCGCATTATCTAACTGTTTTGCTTCGCCACGAGAGGTTCATGATTTGGCATAAAAAGTAATTCTGAGAAACTCGTTAAAAGAAGTTAAATACTTGGTGCACTTGATTTGTCATGGGATTCAACACAGATGAAACACTAAAAGATCGATCAAATGACGTACCATTGATTTAGATGTGCGCTTTCTTACTAAAAATCGGAAAATTGAGTGTGGTTTTGAGAGGCCAAATCACGCGCGTTTTACAGAGCCCTGACATATGCACATAGATTCGTCAAAAATGACATATAGGGTGGGAGCCACAAAATAATATTTCGAAGAGCTTAGACTTGAAAACTCTAACTGTGAGCCATAATTGTTCTCAGAGAGCGCGAGATTAGCCCTTTCAAAACCACACTCAATTTTCCGATTTTTAGTAAGAAAGCGCACATCCAAATCAATGGTAAATCATTTGATCGATCTTTTAGTGTTTCTTCTGTGTTAAATCCCATGCAAATCAAGTGCACCAAGTATTTCACTTCTCTTAACGAGTTTCTCAGAATTATTTTTTATGCCAAATCATGAACCTCTCGAGGCGAAGCAAAACAGTTAGTAAATTTCATTTAATTTTAACGAAGGTTCCCTTCAGAGATAGGAAAAAGAAAACAGGGCACCTAGACGGGGAGGGCGCCACCCACGATTCAAGACAAACTACTCTACCAATTCGAGACTTGATGCCTCAGCAAAAGAGACTTGATGCTCATGTACAAGTCGGCATGAAGTCTTAATTTGCCGCGTTAAATTCACTGTATGGGTGAATTTGATGCTAGGATACGTGAAAATGGTGCGAACTGGCAGCGAGAGAGGGTCCAATTTACCCCGAAAATGAGGTGAATTTAATTCGAAAAATGCGTGAGTTTACCTCGAAAAGTTCACGAATTTGAAGGTCCACAGCACAGGAAGCTACGCCTTGTCCGCAACATGGGCGTAATCTTCACCGAGGTCTGCGGTGATGAGCCACCCTCTGCGGACCGCGGCGTAACTCCCCCCCCCCCCCGCAGTGAGGATGCCCACTGTATCCTCCCAGCAGCCAAAATTATGCTGGCCTGCGGAGAATGACCCGGAGTCACCTTTCAGGTCCGGCATCAGAATGCCGAGTGAGGATTCAAGTGAGATGAGGCGGCTTTTATACCGGCTGTGCTCATGATAAACACATTGAGACGTGATCAATCGTTTTATCATGGTTTCGCTGAGATGTTTTCACTTGTTTAGAAATTTCTGAGATGCCAGCAACGGCGGTAATTTCACGCTTTGCGCTGATTGATATCCAACCGCTCAGCAAATTCACCCTTTGCGCGGATAAGCTTTGATGACGGCGCTAAAGGTGAATTTGATGCCTAATGATAACAGAGCGTGATAAAGGCCGCTTTCCCCGAAGCATCAAGTCTCGAATTGGCAGAGTAAATGAACCAACGAGTAATAAGGCTACCAAACGAAGTGTTTCTGTAGAGCTTTCATAAAAACAATGATTGATAGCACTATCAGGCATCTTTTATCAGAGTTATTCTTTATTTCTATGAATAAGTCTTGGGTGCCCCCCCCCGTCTAGGATAGACCCGAAGACAGGCCGTTCATGGCTTCTCTGCCCATCGCACCTGCTCGGCACTGTAGGACACACGTTACTTTCCCCAGCGCTCTGCGGACTCCCAGTTGGGTCCCGCCCACTTTTACCGGCGCGTTGTGCACTCCCACTTGGGTCCCGTCCATAGTTCCCGGCGCTCTGCGGACTCCCAGTTGGGTCCCGCCCACTTTTACCGGCGCACTGTGCACTCCCACTTAGGTCCCATCCACAGTTCTCGGCGCTCTGTGGACTCCCAGTTGGGTCCCGCCCACTTTTACCGGCGCATTGTGCACTCCCACTTGAGTCCCGTCCACAGTTTCCAGCGCTCTGTGGACTCCTAGTTAGGTCCCGCCCACTTTTACCGGCGCATTGTGCACTCCCACTTGGGTCCCGTCCATAGTTCCCGGCGCTCTGCGGACTCCCAGTTGGGTCCCGCCCACTTTTACCGGCGCATTGTGCACTCCCACTTGGGTCCCGTCCACAATTCCCGGCGCTCTGTGGACTCCCAGTTGGGACGCGCCCACTTTTACCGGCGCGTTGTGCACTCACACTTGGGTCCCGTCCACAGTTCCCGGCGCTCTGTGGACTCCCAATTGGGTCCCGCCCACTTTTACCGGCGCATTGTGCACTCCCGCGGGTCCGCCCACTTTTACCGGCGCGTTGTGCACTCCGCGGGTCCCGTCCACAGTTCCCGGCGCTGTGCGGACTCCCAGTTGGGTCCCGCCCACTTTTACCGGCGCATTGTGCACTCCCACTTGGGTCCCGTCCACAATTCCCGGCGCTCTGTGGACTCCCAGGTGGGTCGCGCCCACTTTTACCGGCGCGTTGTGCACTCACGCGGGTCCCGTCCACAGTTCCCGGCGCTCTGTGGACTCCCAGTTGGGTCCCGCCCACTTTTACCGGCGCATTGTGCACTCCGCGGGTCCCGTCCACAATTCCCGGCGCTCTGTGGACTCCCAGTTGGGTCGCGCCCACTTTTACCGGCGCATTGTGCACTCACACTTGGGTCCTGTCCACAGTTCCCGGCGCTCTGTGGACTCCCAGTTGGGTCCCGCCCACTTTTACCGGCGCATTGTGCACTCCCATTTGGGTCCCGACCACTCTTCGCGGCGCACTTTGCACTCCCTTCTGAGTCACGTCCACTTTCCCCGCGCTCTACGCACACCCACTTTTGCCCCGTCCACTTTTCACGGCGCTCTACTCACTCCCAGTTGGGAACCGCCCACTTTATACAGCGCTTGGCGCACTTCAATTCGTGTTCCGCACACGGAGCATATGGTACCTGATAGACCTGAGGCACAACGTCTCTCGAGCTCTAATGAGTCTTATCACGTTATCACTCCATTTCTATTGAAAGACCGACCAAACTTCTTATCACTAAATTCCTTCAGACACACACACACACATTTTAAAATTCGCAATTTTTTTAATATCTCGAGACCCACTGCGGAAATTTTTCTGAAATTTGGGCAGTGTTGAGAACCCTTACTGCTCCATCTTTTGTGAAAGTCCATTGTTTCAAGGTTTCTCCCGAACAGAGATTCTGGAATGAGGGGTGTGCGCAGGAGCAATCCTTTTCCAAATCAGGTGCGCGCTTCGCGCGCACCACAATTGTATGAGCTTATCCGTAGAACATATCGAAGCAAAATCACGCGTGATAGGGCAAGCAGTAAAAGCTCGTTCGGGAGCTGGAATGCCGCAGTCTTCACGTATTGAGTGAAGTAAAAGCAACTGCTTGTTCCATATCACGCGTGACTTTGCTTTGATATGTTCTACAGATAAGCTCATACAATGCGATCTCTAGTTTTGCACAACTCTTATCAATAGTTGGTTAAAACTCGACTGCCAAATTATACTTTCAACTATTTCACTACATTTCCCAGAAATCAAATTATTCTACGCCAAATCGTTCTCAGGAATAATTCAAAACTTTTTCTCATTTTTCTTTACCTTCCCCTTTTAAGTGATTATATTTCTAATTTTTCGAAAAAATGGCCATGCCAAATCTTTACTTTTGCCAGGTACCTAAATTTTCAGGAATTCATCCTCTGGTTTCGAGCCAGATTTACCCTGTTCCCTCGCGCCCTTGTGCGGAGCAAGGGTAGAGACAGCGAGAAATCGTGGGGAGGAGGAGGCGCAGCGTACGCACGCAGACGCACGCGACGAACGGAAATAAGTCACACTGGGAAACAGAGGATACATAAAATACGGACATACTAGCCCCAGTTGATGTAACTTTAGCTACGTCACCTTTACGAACTACGGAAATTCTTGCCGAGAAGCTGAAAAAAAGTGAAAAATTCTCGCCTTGATCGATCCACCCTGTCCTGATCAGAACTACAGGGTGATCTACGCTGCGACCGACCGCACTGCCGTTTCTTCCCACGGCCTGCAGCATCCACGCGGCCAAAAGCACCCTCGGCACGATCCTCCAGAGAGTGGTTCGGGTTCAACCTTCACGATCAGCCACATAGTATCGAGTAATCGATTCGTGAGATGACTGGACCAGAGCGACGAACGGCATCTCTGCGTTCAGCGTAGCCAACGCGAGATGAGATCGCAGTTCGACACAGGCTGTCGCTAAACCCGTAAATTCTCTCAACATTTAAGGCAAGAATTTACGGGCTTAGACATCGAAAAAGAGATTTTTGCCTTCGTTATTGCGTGGAATATGCTTAGAGCTTGCACCCTTGATGCAAGACGAAGCGGGTTTTAGCGAGCGTCGCCAGAACCCAAAAATCCTGCACTAAGGAATGAGAGGGCGTAACAGGCTGCCTTGGAAGCATCTTGCTACCCATGGGCAGAGTTGTGAGCTGTTGGATACGAAAGGGAAAACTCGACAGACACACAGAAGGGTGCCCACAACGATCCATCGGTTTAATTATCCCACGAAAATATGGTGCCTCTGTAGTTTGGATATGCACCGTAGTCGTCCAACAAATAGCAGAAGTCTGTCTGCAACATCGATAGGGTTTCCTTAAAAAAATCGCTCCCATCTGACTTACACCCTTAAAGTTTATTCTAAAAGCAAATATAATCGCTCCAGCCGCGAAGCGGCTGGAGAGGTTTGGTTTTGCCTAGACCTTGTGATCACTTCTAATTTTATAAAAGTAGTTTATAAAACCATTTAAACAAATTTTCGGCAGATTCCCTTCTGGATATAAGTGAAGGGGTCCAAAAGACACCAGCTCTCAAAATTTGAGCCGAATCGGTTCACAAATAACAAAGTTGTGAGGCCGAAAGCTTAGGAAAAATTGATGGTGTGCGCCGTAGGCCGTGAGCCGTGGGCCGTAGGCCGTAGGCCGTCACGCTTTTCATTCTTCACTGCTAGTATTCACTGCCAATGGTCACCTGCGGTCAATTTCAGGCAGGTAAGTTGGGGGGGGGACGCAGGCTGGTGAAAGTGCATCTGGCTTCTGATGACGTCATCGGGACGTCATGAAAAGTGCATCTGGCTTCTGATGACGTCATCGGGACGTCATGAAAAGTGCATCTGGCTTCTGATGACGTCATCGGGACGTCATGAAAAGTGCATCTGGCTTCTGATGACGTCATCGGGACGTCATGAAAAGTGCATCTGGCTTCTGATGACGTCATCGGGACGTCATGAAAAGTGCATCTGGCTTCTGATGACGTCATCGGGACGTCATGAAAAGTGCATCTGGCTTCTGATGACGTCATCGGGACGTCATGAAAAGTGCATCTGGCTTCTGATGACGTCATCGGGACGTCATGAAAAGTGCATCTGGCTTCTGATGACGTCATCGGGACGTCATGAAAAGTGCATCTGGCTTCTGATGACGTCATCGGGACGTCATGAAAAGTGCATCTGGCTTCTGATGACGTCATCGGGACGTCAGGAAAGTGCATCTGGCTTCTGATGACGTCATCGGGACGTCATGAAAAGTGCATCTGGCTTCTGATGACGTCATCGGGACGTCATGAAAAGTGCATCTGGCTTCTGATGACGTCATCGGGACGTCATGAAAAGTGCATCTGGCTTCTGATGACGTCATCGGGACGTCATGAAAAGTGCATCTGGCTTCTGATGACGTCATCGGGACGTCATGAAAGTGCATGTGGCTTCTGATGACGTCATCGGGACGTCATGAAAAGTGCATCTGGCTTCTGATGACGTCATCGGGACGTCATGAAAAGTGCATCTGGCTTCTGATGACGTCATCGGGACGTCATGAAAAGTGCATCTGGCTTCTGATGACGTCATCGGGACGTCATGAAAGTGCATCTGGCTTCTGATGACGTCATCGGGACGTCATGAAAAGTGCATCTGGCTTCTGATGACGTCATCGGGACGTCATGAAAAGTGCATCTGGCTTCTGATGACGTCATCGGGACGTCAGGAAAAGTGCATCTGGCTTCTGATGACGTCATCGGGACGTCATGAAAAGTGCATCTGGCTTCTGATGACGTCATCGGGACGTCAGGAAAAGTGCATCTGGCTTCTGATGACGTCATCGGGACGTCATGAAAAGTGCATCTGGCTTCTGATGACGTCATCGGGACGTCGTGAAAAGTGCTTCTGGCTTCTGATGACGTCATCGGGACGTCGTGAAAAGTGCATCTGGCTTCTGATGACGTCATCGGGACGTCAGGAAAAGTGCATCTGGCTTCTGATGACGTCATCGGGACGTCATGAAAAGTGCATCTGGCTTCTGATGACGTCATCGGGACGTCATGAAAAGTGCATCTGGCTTCTGATGACGTCATCGGGACGTCATGAAAAGTGCATCTGGCTTCTGATGACGTCATCGGGACGTCATGAAAAGTGCATCTGGCTTCTGATGACGTCATCGGGACGTCAGGAAAAGTGCATCTGGCTTCTGATGACGTCATCGGGACGTCATGAAAAGTGCATCTGGCTTCTGATGACGTCATCGGGACGTCGTGAAAAGTGCTTCTGGCTTCTGATGACGTCATCGGGACGTCATGAAAAGTGCATCTGGCTTCTGATGACGTCATCGGGACGTCATGAAAAGTGCATCTGGCTTCTGATGACGTCATCGGGACGTCATGAAAAGTGCATCTGGCTTCTGATGACGTCATCGGGACGTCATGAAAAGTGCATCTGGCTTCTGATGACGTCATCGGGACGTCATGAAAAGTGCATCTGGCTTCTGATGACGTCATCGGGACGTCAGGAAAAGTGCATCTGGCTTCTGATGACGTCATCGGGACGTCATGAAAAGTGCATCTGGCTTCTGATGACGTCATCGGGACGTCATGAAAAGTGCATCTGGCTTCTGATGACGTCATCGGGACGTCATGAAAAGTGCATCTGGCTTCTGATGACGTCATCGGGACGTCATGAAAAGTGCATCTGGCTTCTGATGACGTCATCGGGACGTCATGAAAGTGCATCTGGCTTCTGATGACGTCATCGGGACGTCATGAAAAGTGCATCTGGCTTCTGATGACGTCATCGGGACGTCATGAAAAGTGCATCTGGCTTCTGATGACGTCATCGGGACGTCATGAAAAGTGCATCTGGCTTCTGATGACGTCATCGGGACGTCATGAAAAGTGCATCTGGCTTCTGATGACGTCATCGGGACGTCATGAAAAGTGCATCTGGCTTCTGATGACGTCATCGGGACGTCATGAAAAGTGCATCTGGCTTCTGATGACGTCATCGGGACGTCATGAAAAGTGCATCTGGCTTCTGATGACGTCATCGGGACGTCAGGAAAAGTGCATCTGGCTTCTGATGACGTCATCGGGACGTCATGAAAAGTGCATCTGGCTTCTGATGACGTCATCGGGACGTCAGGAAAAGTGCATCTGGCTTCTGATGACGTCATCGGGACGTCATGAAAAGTGCATCTGGCTTCTGATGACGTCATCGGGACGTCGTGAAAAGTGCTTCTGGCTTCTGATGACGTCATCGGGACGTCGTGAAAAGTGCATCTGGCTTCTGATGACGTCATCGGGACGTCAGGAAAAGTGCATCTGGCTTCTGATGACGTCATCGGGACGTCATGAAAAGTGCATCTGGCTTCTGATGACGTCATCGGGACGTCGTGAAAAGTGCATCTGGCTTCTGATGACGTCATCGGGACGTCGTGAAAAGTGCATCTGGCTTCTGATGACGTCATCGGGACGTCATGAAAAGTGCATCTGGCTTCTGATGACGTCATCGGGACGTCATGAAAAGTGCATCTGGCTTCTGATGACGTCATCGGGACGTCATGAAAAGTGCATCTGGCTTCTGATGACGTCATCGGGACGTCGTGAAAAGTGCTTCTGGCTTCTGATGACGTCATCGGGACGTCATGAAAAGTGCATCTGGCTTCTGATGACGTCATCGGGACGTCATGAAAAGTGCATCTGGCTTCTGATGACGTCATCGGGACGTCGTGAAAAGTGCTTCTGGCTTCTGATGACGTCATCGGGACGTCGTGAAAAGTGCATCTGGCTTCTGATGACGTCATCGGGACGTCGTGAAAAGTGCATCTGGCTTCTGATGACGTCATCGGGACGTCAGGAAAAGTGCATCTGGCTTCTGATGACGTCATCGGGACGTCGTGAAAAGTGCATCTGGCTTCTGATGACGTCATCGGGACGTCATGAAAAGTGCATCTGGCTTCTGATGACGTCATCGGGACGTCATGAAAAGTGCATCTGGCTTCTGATGACGTCATCGGGACGTCATGAAAAGTGCATCTGGCTTCTGATGACGTCATCGGGACGTCATGAAAAGTGCATCTGGCTTCTGATGACGTCATCGGGACGTCATGAAAAGTGCATCTGGCTTCTGATGACGTCATCGGGACGTCATGAAAAGTGCATCTGGCTTCTGATGACGTCATCGGGACGTCGTGAAAAGTGCTTCTGGCTTCTGATGACGTCATCGGGACGTCGTGAAAAGTGCATCTGGCTTCTGATGACGTCATCGGGACGTCGTGAAAAGTGCATCTGGCTTCTGATGACGTCATCGGGACGTCAGGAAAAGTGCATCTGGCTTCTGATGACGTCATCGGGACGTCATGAAAAGTGCATCTGGCTTCTGATGACGTCATCGGGACGTCGTGAAAAGTGCTTCTGGCTTCTGATGACGTCATCGGGACGTCAGGAAAAGTGCATCTGGCTTCTGATGACGTCATCGGGACGTCGTGAAAAGTGCTTCTGGCTTCTGATGACGTCATCGGGACGTCGTGAAAAGTGCATCTGGCTTCTGGTGACGTCATCGGGACGTCATGAAAAGTGCATCTGGCTTCTAATGACGTCATCGGGACGTCATGAAAGTGCATCTGGCTTCTGATGACGTCATCGGGACGTCATGAAAGTGCATCTGGCTTCTGATGACGTCATCGGGACGTCATGAAAAGTGCATCTGGCTTCTGATGACGTCATCGGGACGTCATGAAAAGTGCATCTGGCTTCTGATGACGTCATCGGGACGTCAGGAAAAGTGCATCTGGCTTCTGATGACGTCATCGGGACGTCATGAAAAGTGCATCTGGCTTCTGATGACGTCATCGGGACGTCGTGAAAAGTGCTTCTGGCTTCTGATGACGTCATCGGGACGTCATGAAAAGTGCATCTGGCTTCTGATGACGTCATCGGGACGTCATGAAAAGTGCATCTGGCTTCTGATGACGTCATCGGGACGTCATGAAAAGTGCATCTGGCTTCTGATGACGTCATCGGGACGTCATGAAAGTGCATCTGGCTTCTGATGACGCCATCGGGACGTCATGAAAAGTGCATCTGGCTTCTGATGACGTCATCGGGACGTCAGGAAAAGTGCATCTGGCTTCTGATGACGTCATCGGGACGTCATGAAAAGTGCATCTGGCTTCTGATGACGTCATCGGGACGTCATGAAAAGTGCATCTGGCTTCTGATGACGTCATCGGGACGTCATGAAAGTGCATCTGGCTTCTGATGACGTCATCGGGACGTCATGAAAAGTGCATCTGGCTTCTGATGACGTCATCGGGACGTCATGAAAGAAGTGCATCTGGCTTCTGATGACGTCATCGGGACGTCATGAAAAGTGCATCTGGCTTCTGATGACGTCAGCGGGACGTCAGGAAAAGTGCATCTGGCTTCTGATGACGTCATCGGGACGTCATGAAAAGTGCATCTGGCTTCTGATGACGTCATCGGGACGTCGTGAAAAGTGCTTCTGGCTTCTGATGACGTCATCGGGACGGCGTGAAAAAGTCTTCTGGCTTCTGATGACGTCATCGGGACGTCGTGAAAAGTGCATCTGGCTTCTGATGACGTCATCGGGACGTCATGAAAAGTGCATCTGGCTTCTGATGACGTCATCGGGACGTCATGAAAAGTGCATCTGGCTTCTGATGACGTCATCGGGACGTCAGGAAAAGTGCATCTGGCTTCTGATGACGCCAGCGGGCCGTCATGAGAAGTGCATATGGCTTCTGATGACGTCATCGGGACGTCATGAGAAGTGCATCTGGCTTCTGATGACGTCATCGGGACGTCATGAAAAGTGCATCTGGCTTCTGATGACGTCATCGGGACGTCATGAAAAGTGCATCTGGCTTCTGATGACGTCATCGGGACGTCAGGAAAAGTGCATCTGGCTTCTGATGACGTCATCGGGACGTCATGAAAGTGCATCTGGCTTCTGATGACGTCATCGGGACGTCATGAAAAGTGCATCTGGCTTCTGATGACGTCATCGGGACGTCATGAAAAGTGCATCTGGCTTCTGATGACGTCATCGGGACGTCATGAAAGTGCATCTGGCTTCTGATGACGTCATCGGGACGTCATGAAAAGTGCATCTGGCTTCTGATGACGTCATCGGGACGTCAGGAAAGTGCATCTGGCTTCTGATGACGTCATCGGGACGTCATGAAAAGTGCATCTGGCTTCTGATGACGTCATCGGGACGTCGTGAAAAGTGCTTCTGGCTTCTGATGACGTCATCGGGACGTCGTGAAAAGTTCTTCTGGCTTCTGATGACGTCATCGGGACGTCGTGAAAAGTGTATCTGGCTTCTGATGACGTCATCGGGACGTCAGGAAAAGTGCATCTGGCTTCTGATGACGTCATCGGGACGTCATGAAAAGTGCATCTGGCTTCTGATGACGTCATCGGGACGTCATGAAAAGTGCATCTGGCTTCTGATGACGTCATCGGGACGTCAGGAAAAGTGCATCTGGCTTCTGATGACGTCATCGGGACGTCATGAAAAGTGCATCTGGCTTCTGATGACGTCATCGGGACGTCGTGAAAAGTGCTTCTGGCTTCTGATGACGTCATCGGGACGTCTTGAAAAGTTCTTCTGGCTTCTGATGACGTCATCGGGACGTCGTGAAAAGTGCATCTGGCTTCTGATGACGTCATCGGGACGTCAGGAAAAGTGCATCTGGCTTCTGATGACGTCATCGGGACGTCAGGAAAAGTGCATCTGGCTTCTGATGACGTCATCGGGACGTCATGAAAAGTGCATCTGGCTTCTGATGACGTCATCGGGACGTCATGAAAAGTGCATCTGGCTTCTGATGACGTCATCGGGACGTCATGAAAAGTGCATCTGGCTTCTGATGACGTCATCGGGACGTCAGGAAAAGTGCATCTGGCTTCTGATGACGTCATCGGGACGTCATGAAAAGTGCATCTGGCTTCTGATGACGTCATCGGGACGTCGTGAAAAGTGCTTCTGGCTTCTGATGACGTCATCGGGACGTCGTGAAAAGTTCTTCTGGCTTCTGATGACGTCATCGGGACGTCGTGAAAAGTGCATCTGGCTTCTGATGACGTCATCGGGACGTCATGAAAAGTGCATCTGGCTTCTGATGACGTCATCGGGACGTCGTGAAAAGTGCTTCGGGCTTCTTATGACGTCATCGGGACGTCGTGAAAGTGCTTCGGGCTTCTGATGACGTCATCGGGACGTCGTGAAAAGTGCTTCGGGCTTCTGATGACGTCATCGGGACGTCGTAAAAGGTCCCTCGAGTTTCTGATGACGTCATTGGGACGTCGTGAAAAGTGCGGGCCTACCCCAGACGGGGGGGGCACTCAAGATTCAAGTCAGAAATGGAATGAACCACCGATCTATAACGCTATCAATCAAAGTATTTCTACACATTTTCATGAACAACAATGACTGATAGCAGCATCAAGCACCTTTTATCAAGGTTTCCATTGATTTTCATGAGAAAGTCGTGGGTGCCCCCGTCTAGGATAGTCCCAAGAGTGCTTCGGGCTTCTGATGACGTCATCGGGACATCGTGAGAAGTGCGGGCCTACTCCAGACGGGGGGGGCACTCAATATTCAAGTCAGAAATGGAATGAACCACCGATCTATAACGCTATCAATCAAAGTATTTCTACACAACTTCATCAACAACAATGACTGATAGCAGCATCAAGCACCTTTTATCAAGGTTTCCATTCATTTTCATGAGAAAGTCGGGGGTGCCCCGTCTAGGATAGTCCCAAGAGTGCTTCGGGCTTCTGATGACGTCATCGGGACATCATGAGAAGTGCGGGACTATCCTGAACGAGGAAAACACTCAAGATTCAAGTCAGAAATGGAATGAACCACCGATCTATAACGCTATCAATCGAAGTATTTCTACAGAACTTCATCAACAACAATGATTGATAGCAGCATCAAACATCTTTTATCAGGTTTTCCATTCATTTTCATGGGAAAATCGTGGGTGACCCCTTCCCCGTCTAGGATAGTCCCTAAAGTGCTTCGGGCTTCTGATGACGTCATCGGGACGTCGTGAAAAGTGCTTCGAGCTTCTGATGAAGTCATCGGGACGTCGTGGAAACCCGGATAGTGGGCAGGTGTTCGGGACTCGTTGCTGCTCATCCGAAAAGTTGTGAAGACCACCCCGTAGAGTGAGCAGGAGCCCAGACTCGATGCTAGCCATCCGAGAAATTATGCCCCGGAATTCGCGCAGGAGAGAACACCTTGCAAAACTTCTGTAAAAGTGTAAGGATGACAAGCATAGCAAGCAGAAAGTTTGAGATGTTATGTGAGTCATGTCAGGTCATGTTGCCAGGCTGCTTTTCAGTTTCGTAAGGTCATTCACACAACCCCATTTTGAGTGCTCCCTCTTCCTTCTTCACCAGCCTACTGATTTTTTCTGCAATAAATGGTACTTGCTTATTAGCATCCAAATTCAAAAACAAATTGTTAGAACTATCTCCATTCGCAGCTCAGCAGAGCTTTTTCATATCAGATTCATGGAATCGAAGCGGCTGTTCTGCGAACGAATGGGGCAACGGAAACGAAATAATGAGTATGTAAAACTGCTTTGTTCCACTGATGTGAAAGTGTCCAGATGGAATGGAAGGTAGTTTCTGACTGTCCCGGTTTTTAAGTTAGTTTCATTTGAAAGCGAAGAACTGCAGGCAGATTCTGCATCCGGCTGTAGGCCAGCAGGCTTTCATGATTATCGACCGGGCTGGCTACGTCTGGGCGACCAACTATAACCGGGGCCTAAGGTCCTGTCAGAGTTGGTTGAGAAAATCACAGTGGCCGACCCGTTCGATGCGTATGAAAAACATGGAAAGGTGCAAATAACACCCGGTGTAGCCAGATGTGGCTGACGCGATCAATATGAATGAATTATGTGGAACGATATCATGGATATCATTCATTTCTTAGCTAATATCATGTGAACATCGGTCTTGTCAGCCACATCGAGACAAGCACGCTCATGCCGATCATTTTTTCCGCAGGGCTACCGTAGCCCTCCTTAAAATTTTTCCAAGTGTCAGCATGGTTATGAGCACATCCTAATAGCCAACAAACATGTTTGCACAATTTCGACCTCCTCAGCCACTCCCCAGTGGCTTCCCGAGAAGAGCGGTGTGTGAATGAATGCATACCGCTCCTCCGCTCTTTTATACCCCGCATGTTATGAGCGTGTGTTTACATTCGCTATCATGTTTTGTTCAAGAATGGTTACGGTAGCCCTGCGGAAAAAGTGATCGGCATGGGCGCGCTTTTTCACATCGAGTGATTTTTCTGAGATAGTTTTACAACAGTTTGGTTCATTGATTCTTGTGACCACAGAAAGAGGACTGATCCAGTGGGGAGATGAAGAGGTCTTTGTTCAGAAATTCTTGCATGGGATATTACAGCGTAATATCAAGAAAAAGTGAACAATTCTGTAAAAAGGGGTCTCCCAAGCAGAAGTGGTTTGGTTAGCGTTACAAATGCTTCAACAAAAAGGGAACAATAGGAAAGCGGAAAGAGGAGAGTCTACAAAAATGAACAATATCCTCCAAGAACTCTTTTCTTTTTCAGAAACTTCCAAACAGCGGAAACAAACCGTTGTGGTATTTTACGAGGAAGAATTGACTGGTTCCCTAAAACAATTTAACATCATCTCCCCTTTTAATGATAGCTATTAGGTTTACATGCATATCTACATATTTTATCGGCACTCACATAATCAAAGTCCTTTATGGAGCCAAAAGCGCTTCCTCATAGAGAACCACAACGGTTTGTTTCCGCTGTTTGGAAGTTTCGAAAAAGAAAAGAGTTCTTGGAGGATATTGTTCATTTTTTGTAGACTCTCCTCTTTCCGCTTTCCTATTGTTCCCTTTTTGTTGAAGCATTTGTAACGCTAACCAAACCACTTCTGCTTGGGAGACCCCTTTTTTACAGTTAAATATTAGGTTCAAATGAATAACTTAAATTGAATACAGAATCCATAACGACCGTAATTATTTTCGAGGAGTATGAAAGACGAGCAGTTTTTCTGCTTTCAGGTTGTAATAACCGACTTCACGACTATAGTCGGATTTTGAACTATTCGAATATTCGACTTTTCGACTATAGTCGGATATCGGACTTTTTCGAATATTCGACTTTTCGACTGTAGTCGGGTATCGCACTTTTTCGAATATTCGGCTTTTCGACTATAGTCCGATATCGCACTTTTTCGAATATCCGACTCTTCGAATAAAAGGTCGACTTTTTTATCCGA
The DNA here is from genome assembly GCA_029168955.1 of Aplectana chamaeleonis. Classification (NCBI taxonomy): domain Eukaryota; kingdom Metazoa; phylum Nematoda; class Chromadorea; order Rhabditida; family Cosmocercidae; genus Aplectana; species Aplectana chamaeleonis. Next base: position 93,509 of record JAPDOI010000207.1, on the reverse strand, counting down.
CTGAAACAGTCGGATACTCATCCGATTATTCGATTCGGAACAAGTATACTTCGGATAGCCCTCAACGCCAGGATCATGAATATCTTCCTAGTTTCGCTCAAGGTTTACTTTGAAGCGAGGTATACAAAAAAGAAGAAGAAGACGCAAAAATCCGACCTCGCTCGTTTTCTGACCAAATCCTACGAGCGGTATTGTACAAACTAGAGAAACTCTAGATGTTAGTAAGAGAACAAAAAGAACAATTTAGCAACGAGCGTTAGTAACACCAACACGGTGGCTCATATCATGTGAGGTCGAATCAGCGGAGCGGCTCTTGTGGGAGGCTACGAAACACCATCAAGAACATGTTTTTGGAAATACTCGACTAAATATGCTTGGAAAGAAGAAGATCGCTTCCACCTGAATGCACTGATTTTGAAATCTATCCGGTGTCGAATAGTTCTCACTAGGGAAGAGCTTGGACATACCGCTGTTCTGCCGTTTCCTGATTTAACCCGATAGGAGTGCTCTCTAGTTATAAGCTCTGCTTCCTTTCAAGTGAACTCATGTTTTCGGTTATCACAGCGCGAAGCGGTGGCTTTTTCGTCCAATCTCCCTTATCACTAGTTAAATTTTACCGAGGCCCACCGCTCCGCTGCTGTTGATCATCGAAATCAACAGATCACTAGGGATGTACCAGAGCTTACCTATCATAGGTGGTCTGTCGAAAAGGTCATGAAGTTTCAAATCAGATTCCTCAGTCGTCAACTTGTAGATGAATACAAAGTCAGCAACTTTTCTTTGGAAGGCTAGAGTGTGGGCTCGGAGCTTTTTCAAACGTTTTTAGCAGGATGTTCTGGACAGAACTTTTCTAAGGAAACAGCGGTTAGTGAAGCTTTTCTGCACCTACTCGATGCGTTCAAATAGACTCTTCTTGCATGGAGACCATGCAAAAAGAGTCTAGTTGACCCGTACTACGATCACTCCCGATCATTTAGGGAAATCCATAGGCTTAGTGATCCCCCAAATCTACCAGATGGGATGGTCTCATTAGATGATACCATCGCCTGGAGCCATGTTCAGAGGGTTCTCTCGCCGGTCCCGGACGCCCTCTGCCGGAATCATCCCACTGTCCTAGACAGACCCAAGATCAGTTATGGAAACGGTCCTCACTCCGGCTCAGCGTACTCCCCCCCCCGCGGAAAAGAGATACGTCCAGACAAGTACACTTCTCGCCACACATTGCACTGAAATACTTTCAATATCGCTCGCCGTCGAGCACACTAACAATTTCCTATCTAACAACTCAATATGAAAACGTTTCAATCAACACCTTATCCGATTTTACCATCCTAAAAGTCGTTCACTTCGATTCCGCCCACCACTTTTGTAGGCCGCTTTCAAAAAGCTCTTGGTAGCATACCATGTATCAGCGCATTGATATTTGGTCCACGTTTTTCAAAGGATCCTGTGAACTTAATAGTTCAAGAGGAAGAAGTTCTTTGACGCTATAAATTGCTAAAAGTGGTGCAACAGCGTCAACCAAATTATCCGACTTGACGAAATCGAAAACACTTCAGGTCTCAGGCAACGCCTTTCTGAAAAATAAAAGCAAGACTCGTTAAAGAGTTCTCAGGCCGAAAAAGCTAAGTAGCATGAAAGTGGATAAAAGCACATATAAGGCTGGCAGCACTATAGAAAATCTGAATCACGCACTACGAGAGCACTAGTTTGAGCTGGACGGGCGACGACTACGTGGGCGTGGTCAGCAGACACGAGATAATCCATATCCGAGCGATGCACCGCCCTACTGCCTCATCCAACACCCTAAAGCCTCGTGATTGACACGCTGAAAAATGAGCCCGCACTGCGCAAAAACTGCCCCGGATTACGAGGCGACGTGCTCGAACAGAGGCTTTGCAGCTAATGGATTCCCCTAATGCGTGATACTAGGAGTTGGCCCTCAAATGCTACTTCCTCAGATGTCCTGAACACCAGCAAAACGCAGCTGTAAATGTAAATCCTTTGTATGCAACCACGGACACCAGGATACCCATAGCGCGAATAAAGTCGGCCACGAGTACAATAGTGTTCAATATGTATTTAACACGATATTGTAGTTCTTACAGATAAAACACGGAGAAGGAAGAGAAGTTGCGAAAAATTTCATACATAAAAAGTTTATCCGTACTTTCAATTATTTTTTATTTATTGAGTATGTCGTTTCAAAGGCAGCGTTCACGATGATCATCCTCGTTGACTTTCCACAGTGAAATGACAGGCAAGAAGGATCCTAGGCTCCCAGTGTCGAAAGAACGATAGAAAACGAGCCAGGAGCGGCAAAATAACGGCTGCGAACAAGCGTTTTGGTGCCCAGGACACGCCTGGTGCCCCAGATCCGTCCACTCGGAATGAACAAATGAAGACTCAGATTTCTGAAAGTTGGGCTCCGCAGAAAAGGTCAAGGATTTGGCATTGCTCCTAAATGTCGTGAAATTGTCTTATTGGATTTGGCTCTCAACTTGATTTTTCAAATGTAGTGAAATTGTCGAAATGATTTGGCTGTGATGATACTATATGCAGATAACATAATCATTAAATGTAGTGAAATTGTTGCAAACGGATTTGGCAGGAGCTCTATCAATTATCACAGTCAAATCATGCGTCAGAAGGTCCTCTGGCGAGCGAATGAAGACAAAAAGAAAAAATAACAATCCTCAGTCAACAATGCTGAACGAAACGTGGCCTTATGGGCTAGAATTAAGGTTTCCAAATGCTATTCTGCCTTTTCAGTGTGGCCTTTTCAGGTACCAGACCTTCCCTCACCGATGAGATAAAATTCATGAAAACGAAATCTAACGCAATTTACTCGCTACTGACTATGTCTTCGTGTCCTCAACGCTTTCACGGTTCGCATTGTATAGAAATGTTTTGCTGCTAGGTTTATTCCTGTTCTCATTCGATTCAATATGCGCTCCAAGGAAAACCCCTTCTGACGCGTGATTTGACTGTGATAATTCATAGAGCTCCTGCCAAATCCGTTTGCAACAATTTCACTACATTTAATGATTATGTTATCTTCATATAGTATCATCACAGCCAAATCATTTCGACAATTTCACTACATTTGAAAAATCAAGTTGAGAGCCAAATCCAATAAGACAATTTCACGACATTTAGGAGGAATGCCAAATCCTTGACCTTTTCTGCGGAGCCCAACTTTCAGAAATTTCACAACTTTACAAGGGTTTCCCTTCTACAATATCGTCAAGCTCTAAAAAGGCAAGTTGTTTTTCTTTGAAACATAGTGGTAGAAATGAAGAAACAGCTGCTAGGATTGCAAGATAATAGTTGCAACGCGGCTTCCTACAGACAAGATACAAGGCATATACTTTTTGAATTTAAAAATCGTGAAAATGAAGAAATGAGTTTTAAAATGACCCAATTGTACAGGGTTGGGGCACAATCCTAGACGGGGAGAGGGGGCACTCACCATTCAAATTCAAGACAGAAGTGAAATGAACCACCCATTGGTAAGGCTACCAGTCGGAGTATTTTCATGAAGTTTCTATAAAAACAATGATTGATAGCAGTATCACTCATCTTTTTATCAGAATTTTCCATCATTTCTATGAGTCTTGGGTGGCCTCAGCCCGTCTAGGATAGACCCAGGGTCAGTCGCTCTAGCCAAACTTCACCGGTTCTTGCTGACGTGGCTCGTCTGCGCCGGCCCATATGTCTGATTCGGAACAAGAACGATAGTTAAATACATCGTACGCGCAGAAAACCGTATATTATTTTTTCATGTTTTTGCGTAGCTTGGCCCCTCTAGTGAACGAAAATGTTGAAGGGGCCCATGAAAAACCTTCATTCTTCTTTCAACTCCCTTCTTCATTAAAGAAAAGTCAATCGGAACACATTGTAAATACGAATTTGAATTTCGCGCCAAAATCATTTTAAGAGTTTCTCTGCATGTGGAGTTCGTGCCGTAACTATTTTTCCTGTTGTCTTACGGTCGCACCAACATTCTAGGAAAAAGTGCTAGATGACTGGTGAGAATTGGTGGCGGATATTAATCTTTGACGCCTTCCAACCTCATCGTCCAACATTTTTGACGCGCCAAAGTTTACCAGTGTGGTCTACCGGGCTCAATCATAAAATTGAGCCTGAAAATGAAAATTGATTTCCAGCACGAACGATAGTTAAGTGCGCTAGAAGAGGACTACCGTCACCTTAGGAATGATGTTATTCGGCTCTCTTAAACAAATTTGATGATACCCAATTGATCAATGATAAAGATAAAAGAAGTGAAGAGCGGTGTGTCTTCATTCACACACCGTCCTTCTCCAGAGGTCAGCAGTTGAGGATCTGCCTGGACTACAAGCAGAAAAACAACACCAGCGGTAGTGAAGATGTAGCGAATTCGGAGTCAGAACTTAGAAAATTTTAGAGCCAACTCGAGTGAGATTACAATAGCCTTGTTCTGGCGCAATTGCCTATCGCTCTTGTTGATTCGGAGGCATGACTTGCATACGGTGTCCTGGACATTAAACGGAGGTCCTGCACACGTCCCATGATGTCCTGCCCACGTCTACTACGGTCCTGCACACGTACAATGATGTCCTGCACACTCCTACTGAGGTCCTGCACAGGTCCCATGGTGTCCTGCACACTCCTACTATGGTCTTGCACACGATCCATGATGTCCTCCACACCCCTACTGAGGTCCTGCACAGGTCCCATGATGTCCTGCACACCCCTTCTGGGGTCCTGCACACGTCCCATGATGTCCTGCCCACTTATACTACGGTCCTGCACACGTACAATGATGTCCTGCACACTCCTACTGAGGTCCTGCACAGGTCCCATGGTGTCCTGCACACTCCTACTAAGGTCTTGCACACGATCCATGATGTCCTGCACACTCCTACTGAGGTCCTGCACAGGTCCCATGATGTCCTGCACACTCCTACTGAGGTCCTGCACAGGTCCCATGATGTCCTGCACACTCCTACTAAGGTCTTGCACACGTTCCATGATGTCCTGCACACTCCTACTGAGGTCCTGCACAGGTCCCATGATGTCCTACACACTCCTACTAAGGTCTTGCACACGTTCCATGATGTCCTGCACACTCCTACTGAGGTCCTGCGCACATTCTACGACGTCCTGCACACCCCTACTGGGATCCTGCACACGTCCCATGATGTCCTGTCCACTTCTACTACGGTCCTGCACACGTTCCATGATGTCCTGCACACCCCTACTGGGGTCCTGCACACGTCCCATGATGTCCTGTCCACTCCTACTACGGTCCTGCACACGTTCCATGATGTCCTGCACACTCCTACTGAGGTCCTGCACAGGTCCCATGATGTCCTGCACGCTCCTACTAAGGTCCTGCACACGTTCCATGATGTCCTGCACCTTCCTACTGAGGCCCTGCACACATTCTACGACGTCCTGCAGCCCCCTACTGGGGTCCTGCACACGTCCCATGATGTCCTGTCCACTCCTACTACGGTCCTGCGCACGTTCCATGATGTCCTGCACACTCCTACTGAGGTCCTGCACAGGTCCCATGATGTCCTGCACACTCCTACTAAGGTCTTGCACACGTTCCATGATGTCCTGCACACGTCCCATGATGTCCTGTCCACTCCTAATACGGTCCTGCACAGGTCCCATGATGTCCTGCACACTCCTACTAAGGTCTTGCACACGTTCCATGATATCCTGCACACTCCTACTGAGGTCCTGCACACATTCTACGACGTCCTGCACACCCCTACTGGGGTCCTGCACACGTTCCATGATGTCCTGCACACTCCTACTAAGGTCCTGCACACGTTCGATGATGTCCTGCATACTCCTACTGAGGCCCTGCCAAAATTCTACGACGTCCTGCACACCCCTACTGAGGTCTCACATAGTCAACCGACACTTCAGCACATCCTGCGACGCCTTCTTATCGATGGTGCGCTTTGAACGAATACGCGCCGCGGTCAAGTACATCAACCCGCACAGCGTCCTCTTCCGAGCCGGACGTTCAAAGTACACCACCCTGGAGAGCAAGGTGTTTATATGGAGTCTAAGAAAACAATGACTGATAACGAAAAACCCACCATTTTCATGAACTATTCTTGAGAGGCCGGTTTCCGAGTTTCAAACGCCCGTTAGGGGCCCAGAAGTCATCATGGTGAGTTCTGACAATTATTTTCGTCATTCCCGTGGGCGATTACCTCGAGTCACAAAGTTTCGAGCGATTTGGTCCACGCCTTCCAAAAAAATGGTTTTCGACGGACGGAGGTGGAGGCGGAGGCGGAGGCGGAGGCGGAGGCGGTGGCGGAGGCGGAGGTGGAGGCGGAGGCGGTGGTGGAGAACGTTTTTGCGTACTTTGAGAGGTCATAACTTTAGAAAGCGGGGACCAGTTGGGATGAAAAGTTGCACACATATGTAATTTCTTGCAGCGCGTCGAATAGTGTACAGCTCATACCTCTGTTGACGGTATGAATAGGTGATCTCATTGTAGGGCATCCGCGCGGGAAGAGATCAAAGCCAAATCCTGGTGAGCGCTTCGCGCTCACCACAATTACAGGAATGGTCAAGTCAAGGAAGTGCTAATAAGTGAGCTGATCGGTTCATTGCTTTGATAGGTATCATCCTTCTAGCGGTCAATTCCTACACGCTCAAAAATCAACGTAAACAAGGAAGGGCCTACTTTTGCTCAAAAACGCGTCTTTGGTGTCCTTTTTAAACATGCATTGCTATATAGGGCACCAGACCTTCCGGAAACCGTGGAGATATCGGAAGTGAAATTTATCGTGAACACTGCCTTTAACGCATCGTTCGCGCTAGAAACCAGTTTCCATTTTAAGGCTCAATTTCATGAAAGATCCCGGTAGACCACACCGATGATCTTCGAAAAACACTTACGGTACAAACTCCACATGCAGAAAAACTTCGAAAATGACAGTGACGAAGTCTCCAAATGCAGAAAAACCTCAAAAACGATTTTGGCGCGAAATTCAAATTCAATTTTAAAGTGTGTTCAGCCATACTTTTTTACGAATGAAGGTTTTTCATGGGCCCCTTCGACATTTTCGTTCACCAGAGAAGTCAAGCTAAACAAAAACATGAGGAAATAATGCACGGTTTTCTGCGCGTGCAATGCTTTTAAGGCAAGACTTATATATTAATCCTCTAGAGATCACACATACTTATGGCTCTTCGTTTTTTCCTCAAAGAATATGACCTACCCTGGAAACCTAAACAGCCCCTGCAGTTGAGCTTTTTCAATTGTATTGTTTTTCATTCTTGGCGTAGACTATTTTCAAGAGCACACAAAGTAGCTTCACAGAACATTTTTCACCCGAAGTTCTGATTCTTTGTCGTGAACAAGTTTGAGAAGGTTATATCCAAAAAAACTTTTTTCGGCTGAAAATGTCCGTGCGCATCGGCTAAGCAGCACAGGAAGCAGTAAATGATGTGTTTGGCCTAAAACACTTTCTGAATCTCATTTCCGACCAATTTCGTCTCCTGCGGTGGAAACACGGTTCTGAGGACAAACTTGTGATCTATTACTAACCTCTTGTCCAAATAAGGACTCTGATTCATTGTTCATGTCCTGATTAGATAATTCTAATCTGTTGACCTTAAGCCCCATTCATAGCTGGTCGCTTCGACTTGAAGTCGGAGAGACCAACGATACAGCCGCGATCTGAAATCGCTGGACGAAGCGATTCAAATCGCTTTGTTCAGCCGTCGAGCGACTTGGGATCGCTCGTGGGGACGCAATTTCGCGTGAAACGGGGCGGAGATTTGCGGACAACGCCGCAAGAATTTGATGTTTGCTCGCACGGATTACATTTGCAGGGAGTGAGTCGCAGTACAGCTATAACAACAGGAGGATACTTGAAAAAAGTTCAAGTGATATAGGTCAACAGCTTCAAAACAACTTTCTGGAGCAAAACATGAAATTTTTCATTTCTTTCGATCATGGTCAGTGAGTTCATCGAGATAAATCACAAGGTAGACTAGCGAGACCTAGCGAAGTTTTCGCTCAAAAAAAATTTTCACGTCCGCTAACTTCCTGAGGCAGATTATTCTGACAAAACGGTGTTGACTGCCTTCCGCATATCCGAAACTTGCTGTCCGTATGGGCTCTCCTGAGCAAAACTGGCTGCCGGACATTTATAGCAGGGCGTAGGGTATAAAAAACGTGGCATAAAAAAAGCAAAACATAAGAAGCCAGCGGTAGATCGTCGGTTGTTAAGGGCATCTTATTTACGATCCCTTCCTTCTGTAATGTACGCAAGCTATTATTCTCGCTCTACCATCCCTGTCATGTTAAGAAAAGAGCACTCGCATTTTAGATGTGGTTTCCCTTGTTGACCAACACCATGCCTTTGTTCTCAATAAATCAAATATGCACGTGGATGTTTATGTTTTTGTGAAGCAGATTTTGATAATCTCAGACGTTCAACATATATAAAACTGGTTTATCGAAGTTAGTGAATCAAAATGACTGAGCGGTTGTATTGAGTGACGAACAGAGATGATGCGGAAGTGGAGCTGCTGATTGTTTCGTCAGACTGGCGAGGAAGTGTCTCCATAGTTTCGCGTACTCCTCAAAACGCGTTGCACGCTTCTCAAGATACATGATTTCCTATCTGTTTTCTTCGCTACACAAAGGCTAAGATTTTGCATGAAAAATTGAGAAAATCTCGCTGATTCAATTCTACTTTCTTCATGACGTCCTGCACTTTTCCACTGCGACCCTGCTAACTCTCTATGACGTCCTGCACATTCCCACCTGGGTCCTTAACACATTTCACGACGTCCTGCACGCACCTACTGGGGTACTGCACCCATTCCATGACGTCATGCACATTCTTACTGGGAACCTGCGCACTTTCTATGATGTCCTGCACGCCTCCATTCGGGTCCTGCACACTCCCACTGAGGTCCTGCACACTTCCTCCGACGTTCTGCACACTTTCTATGACATTCTGCACACTCCCATTTGGGTCATGCAAACTCCCACTGTGGTCCTGCACATTATCTCTGACGTTCTGCACTTTTTCTATGACATTCTGCACACTCCCACTGGAGTCCTGCAGACTTCGTATGACGTCCTGCACACTACCATTTGGGTCCTGCACACTCTCACTGGGGTCCTGCCCACTTCCTCCGACGTTCTGCACACTTTCTATGACATTCTGCACACTCCCATTTGGGTCATGCACACTCCCACTGGGGTCCTCCACACTTTCTCTGACGTTCTGCACACTCCAATTTGGGTCCTGCATACTCCCACTGGGATCCTGCACACTTTCTACGACGTTCTGGACACTCCCACTGGGGTCCTGCACACTTTCCATGACGTTTTGCACAATTCCATTTGGGTCCTGCACACTCCCACTGGGGTCCTGCACACTTCCTCCGACGTTCTGCACACTCCCATTTGGGTCCTGCACACTCCCACTAGGGTTCTGCACACTTCCTCCGACGTTCTACACACTCCCATTTGGGTCCTGCACACTCCCACTGGGGTCCTGCACACTTTCTGTGACGTCCTGCACACTCCCATTTGGGTCCTGCACACTTTCTATGACGTTCTGCGCACTTCCATTTGGGTCCTGCACACTCCCACTGGGGTCCTGCACACCTTCTGTGACGTCCTGCACACTCCCATTTGGGTTCTGCACATTTTCTATGACGTCCTGCACACTTTTTGTGACGTTCTGCACACTCCCAATGGGGTCCTGCACACTCTATATGACGTCCTGCACACTCCCACTGTAGTCCTGCACGCTTTTAACGACGTTCTGTACATTCCCACTGAGCTCCTGCACACTTTCTATGACGTCCTGCACACTCCCACTGGGGTCCTGCACACTTTCTATGACGTCCTGCACACTCCCACTGAGGTCCTGCACACTTACCATGACGGCCTGCACAGTCCCACTGGGGTCCTGCACATTTCCTATAACGACCTGCACACTCCCACTGGGGTCCTGCACACTTTCTACGACGTCCTGCACACTCCCACTGTAGCCCTGTACGCTTTTTACGACGTTCTGCACATTTCCACTGGACTCCTGCACGTTTTCCATGACGTCCTGCACACTCCCACTAGGGTCCTGCACACTTTCTATGACGTCCTGCACACTCCCACTGGGGTCCTGCACATTTACCATGACGGCCTGCACAGTCCCACTGGGGTCCTGCACACTTCCTATAACGACCTGCACACTCCCACTGGGGTCCTGCACGCTTTTTATGACGTCCTGCACACTCCCACTGGGGTCCTGCACACTTACCATGACGGCCTGCACACTCCCACTGGGGTCCTGCACACTTACCATGACGGCCTGCACAGCCCCACTGTGGTCCTGCACACTACCACTGCTGTCCTGCAGACTCATCAAACCCGAGATTCTGTACGGCGTCCCGTAAAATATTACCGAAGACCTGTCGCCGTGATGAGAGCGTAGCACTTCTACCTCTGGATGACTCATAGAGGTTTTCATGACCCACGGCTAAAATTGCGCCCCACGGACAAACTCGGTGGCCCCGAGGCGCGCAAGGGGTGATTCAGGCTGATTTTTTGGTAATCGATGAGTGTACCACCCACGCAAATGTTGGTACCATTTCATCCCTTTTTGATCGGCCATTCCGAAGATTCACGGGAAAACACAATTACACACACACACACACACGCATACATAGATATATACAGACATAAATGCATATATACACATGCATTCATACAGATACATATATACATACATACATACACACATACATACATACATACATACATACATACATACATACATACATACATACATACATACATACATACATACATACATACATACATACATACATACATACATACATACATACATACATACATACATACATACAAACATCGGGACATAACTGCTTTAAGTATAAGGATTGACATGAGAGACGACAATGATGAAAATTATTGTTATGCTGTAATAGGAGGATTTTACTGGAAATTCACGCTAAATGCGTGAGGTCTGCAATTTGGTGCCCAATACCCTACGTCTTGACGAAAGACGTAGGCCTAATCGCTTCCACTAGACGACTCGCTTCCATCATGGATGCGACTAGTCGACGTAACTTAACAAAATCAAGCAGGCCGCCTCGACCACCTATGAAATACCCCAGTCGCTCGGCGATCGCGACTGAAGCTGCAAACTGTTCCAACCCGTCGCGACTCAGTGCAAAATTTGTTGTCGTGATGGGTTTTGTAACTGTTGGCAGTGCAGCGACTAGTCGAAGCCACAAGCTATGAATGAGGCTTTACAGAAGGTCAAGATTTAAAACTTCTGGAGGAATAAAATCGTTCTAGAAACTTTTTAAAGAGTTTCTCTGAGGGAGTTATTTTTCCGTGGATCCCTCTAAAAAGCGCAAGTACGGAAGTACGGCGGAAAACTGCCGGGAAGTGGGTGAAAATCTCGTGGTACAGCCAACTCATCGGGTCACCCCGCACACGTCATGTTACAGCTGTCCTGCGTTCCTTTCACCAGGGGGACAGAGACCGAATTTTTTGAACACTCTTTGTCGGAAAAAGTTCTGACAATCAAGCATGAGCAGTAAGACACCTTATTCTTTAAGAATTTCAGGTACAGGAAAAAGAACATAGCAGCCCCTCACCTAAGAATTTCCAAGCTCAAGACATTTGCGACGTTTGGTTTGACGTTTTGTCCGCAATGCAAAAACCACACCAGCAGGCGTAAATAAATGTTTAATAGATTTTTATGAACAGTTTTTCCACCGATATTCAAGTTTCATGGGAGCTTTTTCCTCTTATCCACTACTTCGTAAACTTGTCTACTCAAAAACATAGAAAACTAGAATGCGGGCTTCGATCGTAAACACTGCCTTTACCATTATTTTTAGCGCGTTTTTTGCCGCGCGACCTTGGCGAGTCTTCAGCTGTTCTCAAGAAAAAAATATTCTGCAGTTCCCTCGAGCACTTTTTCCATCGCAAACACTGCCTTTAATATTCCGAACCGCACCTTCGTCAGCAGTTTGCAGTGCTGCCGGTCACCGCCCCTCTCCACCAGCTCTCCACTTCCACCCACGGACACACAGTTTCATATTACCATATTCAGAAACATTCTTTTCTCATCGCATTTCACATAGCTTTAACTTTCCGTTGTCTTACAGTTACGCATAGAAAATCATAATCACAATCCTCTCTGCAAAGATATGAAAACGTATATGACTTCGTAAATCGGGTTTTTTGCATAATCTGATTTTAGATTCGGAGAAAGCGTGCCAGACTTAACCAGTAAAAGTCTATTTCTTATAGGGTGCTTATCTGCGTCATAAGAAGATTTCTAGTGAGGTATAGCAAGGAATGAAAGAGAAAAGTAACAAAGGTCGTGGAATTTAGGATATTTATATTTGATCAGCCTAGTACGTGTTTATAAGCGAGTATACACGAAGTCCGAAAAACTGGGATTTAAACAGTAGCTGCCCACTACTATTTAATCGAAGTACATACAACTCTCGGGTAGGTTTTTCGAAGCTTAGACATTAGAGAAATTAATTCCGGAGGGGAAACAGAATACAAGAGAAGTCCTTGAAAGCAGTCGAAGTGCATAAGGAGCTGCCTTGTTTGAGCACTTTCTCACATTAACAGGATCACAAATGGGTGTTAGCCAAGCACGAATTCGGCGCCAAGTAGGTACACTCAGAAACAGAACGTTTTTAAAGGCAATGTCCACGCACGACAGAGACCGTTCCCCAGTTTTCACCGGAAAGGGAGGGATTGAGACCTGATTTTCCCACTAGTGAAGAAAGAGCCACATAAAAAAAAACGGTGGAAAGACTCAAATGATGGTTCGCTCCTTCGAATAGAGATTCCGATGTTGCCCAGGCACGAGCAGAACTACGACGTAAATTTGATTCCTATGTACCTCAGTTTTCGTTCAAATTTATGCATTATTTTTTATCGCCAATCCTTTAATAAAGATTAAGAAGAAAACCAGTGAAAAGGAGGTAAAGTGCTAGAACATAAGCAACGCAACCGTAGAAGAAACGTAAGAAAAAAATTGCAATACATCAAAGCGCGCCCCAACGCTAAAACTCATGTGCACTTGCGCTCTAATGCTAATGTGGGCCGAACCAAACTCGTCCGCTGAAAACTCGAAGGCGAGCGGCTCAGAAAAGTGAAAACAAGTTACTCGTAACATAAATGCCCGAAAGCAAGTTACTTGTAACATATCTGAGCCAATGTAAGTTACTTGCAACTTATCCCAGGTGATTCAAGTTAAATGTAACATATCGGCGAGATACTGCGTGCGGTGCGCCTCCGATATGATACATTTAGCTTAAATGGCACAATATAAATGGCAAGTAATTTAAATCAGCCGAGAATATATTTCCAAGGGTGATGCACGACGCACTCGCGGGGTCCGGCTTGCGACTGGCGTCGCTGTTGGTTCAAATACCCAAGTTTGAGGTATTTGACCCCACACCAGCAGGGAAGGCCCCTCACAACATTTTTTTTTGCGTAGTGTGTGATCTGGGATGCGCTCTCTGCTTCGCGTGTCGTCTGTGTCACGTGATGGCCACCCATTTTGAAAATATAAATGTAAGTTACATGTAACATAAGTGTAACTTACATGCAATATAAATTTAGGTTACATGTAATATAAATGTATGTTACATGTAATATAAATTTTAATTACTTGAGACATTCAAATAAGTTACATTTATATTACAAGTAACTTGTTTTGATTTTCTTGAGGGAAAGGCCTAGCGAGAGCGGATTTCGGTGCCGTATAGGGCTTCTCCGCGCCCTTTTTTGTTCGTTCTTTCGAGCTTATTGCTTCAACTAAACCCGAAGCATTCGATTTCCGGCGGAAAACGAAAACGAGTTTCATCGAGGACACTGCCTCTAAGCAGGCTAAATCAAACTCCGTTATGCATATGTTTGATAACCACAGTTTATCTGACAGTTCTCTATCCAGCAACTATAAAAGAAGCAAAACAACCACTACACAAATGAAATGAGGAAAGTTGGTAGCCTAGTGTCGGAGATGAAGACCATTATGGTTTTTTGGAGCATGTGGTACCCAACCAACAATTTCGATACATATCTTGTCAAAATCCGTGTCTCATCTAGTGCCACTTGTTCTGCAGTTTCCGCCGCATGCAGCTCACAATTTCAAAAAGTGAAGCCATGACGCAAATCTCTGAGCAAATCACGTGAGAATGACAAATGAGGGCTATCTGTTTGCCTTTGCACTTGTTCACGTTTGTAATGTCCTTGAGGTGAGGGTCTCCTATTTATCAGGTTTACACCTTAGTTCCTCGCACTTCTTGGTCGGCCGGTTCTCCAAGTAAAAACATCGAAGAGGCAGTAGAGCGAAAGCCACTGAATGTTTTCAAACGATACGGGCCAGAGCTGAGTGCAAGCGGAAGTTCTGAAAAAACTCAAGAACGTAAGGAATGATTTCTCAGGGACACTCTTTACTCGTAATCTTGACTACCCTCTATTCCGAAGCGGAACTCACTCGAGCCCATCGCGTGCGTTTGCTCTCCTATGTTGTGACTCCAAGTGTTCAACATTCCCTTGCTGTTCCTCTCCTCGCTCCGCATATGCACGCGAGGGAAAAAGGAAAATTTCGCTTAGCCATAGAGATTATGTACTGGGTTGAAGGCAGAAAACGCGATAAAAACGGTTTTTGTGCCATCCCAGTGAGACGGTAGATCTGGCTATGACAAAGACAAAATCAAAAGAAAGTCGGATAAAAAACCGGCAGGAACAAGTAAGAACGTGTAGTTGCTGGGTGTCCGGCAGCCCCTTTTCTTCAATTAATGAGGTCTTTATGAATGCTTGGTTTGCCGTCCATAATCCTGCTCCAAAAGTAGTTGTCAACTACCCTAAAAGCACAGAACAACCATTGAAGACTCTCCAGTTGTTCTCCAGTTGTTTGGCTTATCTTGGAGAAGAATTCGCGCTGATCATAATGGGACCTCCAGAGTGGGTCAGAAATCTTTAATAGTGATGTTATCCACTATTAATGATGTTATGCCCTGTTAGGGATTGCGAATTCTGACGGTGAGAAATCCGCGGACGAGTTGTCTTAGGCCTGATTTTAATCGTGTTTAGAAGTCCTCGCATAGGAGCAGACCACACTATAAAGCTCGACCGATAACAAGCGGAAGATCAATGCTGAGGGGGGGGGGCGGAGGGAATGGTGCTCGATTTTTCTCGCTTATTCTCAAGAGTTGAGATTCCGCGTTTGGCAGGATTGCTACACGCAACTTGAAACTATTCGGGCGGGCGGGGCACTCGAGTGAATGAAATGATTCATCCATGGAAATGGAAATTCGTGCTGGGGTGCGTTCCAAGAAGATTTCCATGGGATCGGTGGGTCTGATAAAATATAACGAATGATAATCTAACAGATAGGCTCATTTCATGCGGTCTCTCAATCTATCATTGGTCGGCTCTTATCAGATTCATTTTTCCTCTCGTGGAAATCTTCTTGGAACGCACCCTTGGTATCAGACGCCTGATAGCGTTATCAGCCCACGGAACCCCATGGAAATAGAGTTTGCATAATTATTTTAGTTTCTCTGCCAATTCGAGACTTGATGCTTCGGGGAAAGCGGCCTTTATCACACTCTGTTATCATTAGGCATCAAATTCACCTTTAGCGCCGTCATCAAAGCTTATCCGCGCAAAGGGTGAATTTGCTGTGCGGTTTGATATCAATCAGCGCAGAGCGTGAAAATACCGCCAGCGCTAACATGTTAATGCATATCAGTTGTGGAGCGGCTGGATATCACTCAGCGCAAAGGGTGAAATTACCGCCGTTGCTGGCATGTCAGAAATTTCTAAAGAAGTGAAAACATCTCAGCGAAAACATGATAAAACGATTGATCACGTCTCGATGTGTTTACTATGAGCACAGCCGGTATAAAAGCCGCCTGCCTCATCTCACTAGAGCCCTCATTCGGCGTTCTGATGCCGGTCGTGAAAAGTGACTTCCGGTCACTCTCAGGAGGCCAGCATAATTTTGGCTGCTGGGAGGATACAATGGGTATCCTCACGGTGGTGGGGGGCGAGTTACGCCGCGGTCCGCAGAGGGTGGCTCCTCACCGCAGACCTCGGCGGAGATTACGCCCATGTTGCGGACAAGGCGGGGCTTCTTGCGCTGTGGACCATCAAATTCGTGAAATTTTCGAGGTACACTCACCCATTTTTCGAGGTAATTTCACCTCATTTTCGGGGTAAATTGGTCCCTCTCTCGCTGCCAGTTCGCACCATTTTCACGGGTTATTCACCTCATTCTCACCTATCCTAGCGGCAAATTCACCCATACAGTGAATTTAACGCGGCAAGTTAAGACTTCATGCCGACTTGTACATGAGCATCAAGTCTGTTTTGCTGAGGCATCAAGTCTCGAATTGGCAGAGTGATGAATGGACGGGGCTGCGACGGTAGATCGCCCCGCGCGAATTGAAACCCCATTCTTCAGTGAGGCCGCCAACCCCTCGCGGCCAGCCGCCTGGTCCATGCACCAGACTAAATCGGAAGCGGAAACCATACATCGATTTCTGAAGGCGGTATCAATCATTCTTCAATTGTATCCTGAGAGCCCCACAAGTACGCTCAGGCCGATCATTTTTTTCCGCAGGGCTACCGTAACCCGCCTTCGAAATTTTTCCAAGTGTCAGCACATCTTAATAGCCAACAAACATGTTTGCACAAGTTCGACCTCCTCAGCCACTCCCCAGTGGCTTCCCGAGGAGAGCGGTGTGTGAATGAATGCATACCTCTCCTCTGCCCTTTTATACCCCGCATGTTATGAGCGTGTGTTTACATTCGTTATCATGTTTTGTTCAAGAATGGTTACGGTAGCCCTGCGGAAAAAGTGATCGGCATGGGCGTGCTTTTGAGTGCCCCCCCCCCCTCTTGCCAACTAGTTTTATACCCTACACTCGGCGGCCGGATCATAATCCTTTTACATATAATAAGTGGCGTGGTGGTGTGTCTGACCAACGTCCGTGCGACGTCTGACCGGGCATTCAAAGACTCGATGGTTGCCGCAATTTTCCATTGGCGATTGGAGCGCGTTACTGCTCTGTTTGTTTGAAAGTGAGCGGTGAAATGTGAGTCAAGGTTCAGGGTGAGCGCGCACAGCATCGTGATCGTTGTGGGACCACCCTAACTGTTGCATATTGAGTTCTTTAAACCTGCATTGTTATGGATCGTGGTGGGACCGCCCTAGGTGTTGCACTTCGAGTCCTTTAAATCTTCCTAGCCGAGGATCGTGGTTGGACCACCTTAATTGCTGCATATTGAGTTCTTTAAACCTGCATTGTTACGGATCGTGGTGGGACCACCCTAGGTGTTGCACTTCGAGTCCTTTAAATCTTCCTAGCCGAGGATCGTTGTGGGACCACCCTAACTGTTGCATATTGAGTTCTTTAAACCTGCATTGTTACGGATCGTGGTGGGACCACCCTAGGTGTTGCACTCGGAGTCCTTCAAATCTTCCTAGCCGAGGATCGGTTTGGGACCACCGTAACTGTTGCATATTGAGTTCTTTGAAACTGCATTGTTACGGATCGTGGTGGGACCGCCCTAGGTGGTGCACTCGGAGTCCTTTAAATCTTCCTAGCCGAGGCTCGTTGTGGGACCACCCTAACTGTTGCATATTGAGTTCTTTAAACCTGCATTGTTACGGATCGTGGTGGGACCACCCTAGGTGTTGCACTTCGAGTCCTTTAAATCTTCCTAGCCGAGGATCGTTGTGGGACCACCCTAACTGTTGCATATTGAGTTCTTTAAACCTGCATTGTTACGGATCGTGGTGGGACCACCCTAGGTGTTGCACTTGGAGTCCTTTAAATCTTCCTAGCCGAGGATCGTTGTGGGACCACTCTAACTGTTGCATATTGAGTTCTTTAAACCTGCATTGTTACGGATCGTGGTGGGACCACCCTAGGTGTTGCACTTCGAGTCCTTTAAATCTTCCTAGCCGAGGATCGTTGTGGGACCACCCTAACTGTTGCATATTGAGTTTTTTAAACCTGCATTGTTATGGATCGTGGTGGGACTGCCCTAGGTGTTGCACTCGGAGTCCTTTAAATCTTCCTAGCCGAGGATCGTTGTGGGACCACCCTAACTGTTGCATATTGAGTTCTTTAAACCTGCATTGTTACGGATCGTGGTGGGACCACCCTAGGTGTTGCACTCGGAGTCCTTTAAATCTTCCTAGCCGAGGATCGGTTTGGGACCACCGTAACTGTTGCATATTGAGTTCTTTGAAACTGCATTGTTACGGATCGTGGTGGGACCGCCCTAGGTGTTGCACTTCGAGTCCTTTAAATCTTCTTAGCCGAGGATCGTTATGGGACCACCCTAACTATTGCATATTGAGTTCTTTAAACCTGCCTGATGTTCTCCTGTCTTGAACACTACCAATGGAGTTGCAGTTGGTGATGCGACGCTGCCAATATGGAAGGATTACTTCAGTTCACTACTGAACCGTCCAGCGCCATCAGTACCTGAGCTCCCGCATGTTCAGCGAGCACATTACGATGTCAGTAAGGAACCGCCGACTGAGTCTGAAGTTTTGGATTGTGTCCGGAAAATGAAGAATGGAAAGGCAGGTGGAGATGACAACATCACTGCTGAAATGCTGAAAGCTCTTCCTCCGTCTGGGATTCGTGAAATGACCAACACCATCCGTGCCATATGGATGAGCGAAAGGATACCCGATTCGTGGAGACATGCGATCATCGTACCTCTTCACAAGAAGCTATCCGTCACGGATCCTAAGAACTACAGAGGAATCTCTCTACTTCGTGTCATGTACAAGGTTTTAGAACGTATCATTCTCGAGCGACTTATCAAACATCGTGAAGGAACGACCAGAGATGAGCAAGCCGGTTTTCGACCTGGAAGATCGACCATCGACCAAGTGTTCGTCGAGAAGAGTAATTGAATCGTGGCAGCGGTTTTCGAAGCCATTACAGCTTGCTTTTTTTGGACTTTGAAGCCGCGTTCGACTCTCCTCATCGTGATCGATTGCTCAATGCTCTGCGAGCAGATGGAGTCCCGGAAAAGTATGTTCGGTTGATCGAGGACATGAACAAAGGAACAACAGCAGCAGTTCGTACACCTGTCGGATTTACGTCAGCTTTCGAGGTGAAAACAGGAGTAAGGCAAGAGCAGTTGCAGGACCTTTTCTTTCAACTTCGCCGTTAATGACATCATGCGTAGAGTTGCAGAACAGTTTCCTGCGGATGTGATCCTAACACCATCAGGACGCTCCCTTGTCGACCTGGAGTACGCCGACGACATTGTGTTATTCGCTGAAAACAACGCAAAACTGCAAAGGATTGTGAACCTCGTTTCGAAGTATGCCGCAGCCTATGGACTTCGTCTTCGTCCCGACAAATGCAAGCAGATGTGGGTCTCTCAGAGGCCTTCAACTGGAGTTTGTGTGGACGGACAACGTATCGAACTGGTGGACGATTTCGTTATTTGGGCTGTTTGCTGAAGAACGATGGTAGTTATGCAGCGGATATTCGACAACGATGTGCGAAAGCTCCGTCTGCATTCAATTCTCTAACCAAGCGTTTGTGGTCTACCACTATCGCGAAGGAAGTCAAGTTGCGCGTCTACCTATCCGCTATTCGCCCTATCATGATGTACGGATCGGAGACGTGGGCAGCACCGAAAACGCAGATGGAAAGGTTGGATTGCACGGAGAGGAAGCTTTTTAGGCGTTTGCTTGGATATTTCTGGCCGCGTGTATGTCATAACGAAGACCTTTACAACGAAATCGAAGCAGTACATCAACGCTTGACACGAGGGAGGTGCCAGCATCTCCTAACGCCATCTCAAGCAGCAATGGAAAGTCGACTTCGACTGCTCGGGCATATACTAAGAAGAACGCCGGATCGTCTCGTACAACACGCTTTAAAAATGCTTCCAAATCCTGTCTGGAAACGGCCACCTGGGCGTAGGCGAAAGTTCTGGACGGATGTGGTTAAAGAGGATTTAAAGTCACTCGGCATCGAAAGACAGTTCAGGCGCGATGTTTCGTTTCGCAGGAAATGGAATAGTGACAGCTGGATGGAATGTGTTCAAATTGTGGCTGAAGACCGTGAAAAATGGACACGGCTGACTACTAGGACGGCATACCTCGGTGAAGATGCGGAATGACCGCGTCAGGCGAAAGCCAACCGATTAAAGAGAAAGAAACCTGCATTGTTATGGATCGTGATGGGACCGCACTAGGTGTTGCTCTTCGAGTCCTTCAAATCTTCCTAGCCGAGGATCGTTGTGGGACCACCCAAACTGTTGCATATTGAGTTCTTTAAACCTGCATTGTTATGGATCGTGGTGGAACCGCTCTAGGTGTTGCACTTCGAGCCCTTTAAATCTTCCTAGCCGAGGATCGTTGTGGGACCACCCTAACTGTTGCATATTGAGTTCTTTAAACCTGCATTGTTACGGATCGTGGTGGGACCACCCTAGGTGTTGCACTTCGAGTCCTTTAAATCTTCCTAGCCGAGGATCGTTGTGGGACCACCCTAACTGTTGCATATTGAGTTCTTTAAACCTGCATTGTTACGGATCGTGGTGGGACCACCCTAGGTGTTGCACTCGGAGTCCTTTAAATCTTCCTAGCCGAGGATCGGTTTGGGACCACCGTAACTGTTGCATATTGAGTTCTTTAAACCTGCATTGTTACGGATCGTGGTGGGACCACCCTAGGTGTTGCACTTGGAGTCCTTTAAATCTTCCTAGCCGAGGATCGTTGTGGGACCACTCTAACTGTTGCATATTGAGTTCTTTAAACCTGCATTGTTACGGATCGTGGTGGGACCACCCTAGGTGTTGCACTTCGAGTCCTTTAAATCTTCCTAGCCGAGGATCGTTGTGGGACCACCCTAACTGTTGCATATTGAGTTCTTTGAAACTGCATTGTTACGGATCGTGGTGGGACCGCCCTAGGTGTTGCACTTCGAGTCCTTTAAATCTTCTTAGCCGAGGATCGTTATGGGACCACCCTAACTATTGCATATTGAGTTCTTTAAACCTGCATTGTTATGGATCGTGGTGGAACCGCTCTAGGTGTTGCACTTCGAGCCCTTTAAATCTTCCTAGCCGAGGATCGTTGTGGGACCACCCTAACTGTTGCATATTGAGTTCTTTAAACCTGCATTGTTACGGATCGTGGTGGAACCGCTCTAGGTGTTGCACTTCGAGTCCTTTAAATCTTCCTAGCCGAGGATCGTTGTGGGACCACCCTAACTGTTGCATATTGAGTTCTTTGAAACTGCATTGTTACGGATCGTGGTGGGACCGCCCTAGGTGTTGCACTTCGAGTCCTTTAAATCTTCTTAGCCGAGGATCGTTGTGGGACCACTCTAACTGTTGCATATTGAGTTCATTAAACCTGCATTGTTATGGATCGTGGTGGAACCGCTCTAGGTGTTGCACTTCGAGCTCTTTAAATCTTCCTAGCCGAGGATCGTTGTGGGACCACCCTAACTGTTGCATATTGAGTTCTTTAAACCTGCATTGTTACGGATCGTGGTGGGACCACCCTAGGTGTTGCACTTCGAGTCCTTTAAATCTTCCTAGCCGAGGATCGTTGTGGGACCACCCTAACTGTTGCATATTGAGTTCTTTAAACCTGCATTGTTACGGATCGTGGTGGGACCACCCTAGGTGTTGCACTCGGAGTCCTTTAAATCTTCCTAGCCGAGGATCGGTTTGGGACCACCGTAACTGTTGCATATTGAGTTCTTTAAACCTGCATTGTTACGGATCGTGGTGGGACCACCCTAGGTGTTGCACTTGGAGTCCTTTAAATCTTCCTAGCCGAGGATCGTTGTGGGACCACTCTAACTGTAGCATATTGAGTTCTTTAAACCTGCATTGTTACGGATCGTGGTGGGACCACCCTAGGTGTTGCACTTCGAGTCCTTTAAATCTTCCTAGCCGAGGATCGTTGTGGGACCACCCTAACTGTTGCATATTGAGTTCTTTGAAACTGCATTGTTACGGATCGTGGTGGGACCGCCCTAGGTGTTGCACTTCGAGTCCTTTAAATCTTCTTAGCCGAGGATCGTTGTGGGACCACTCTAACTGTTGCATATTGAGTTCTTTAAACCTGCATTGTTACGGATCGTGGTGGGACCACCCTAGGTGTTGCACTTCGAGTCCTTTAAATCTTCCTAGCCGAGGATCGTTATGGGACCACCCTAACTATTGCATATTGAGTTCTTTAAACCTGCATTGTTATGGATCGTGATGGGACCGCACTAGGTGTTGCACTCGGAGTCCTTTAAATCTTCCTAGCCGAGGATCGTTGTGGGACCACTCTAACTGTTGCATATTGAGTTCTTTAAACCTGCATTGTTACGGATCGTGGTGGGACCACCCTAGGTGTTGCACTTCGAGTCCTTTAAATCTTCCTAGCCGAGGATCGTTGTGGGACCACTCTAACTGTTGCATATTGACTTCTTTAAACCTGCATTGTTACGGATCGTGGTGGGACCACCCTAGGTGTTGCACTTCGAGTCCTTTAAATCTTCCTAGCCGAGGATCGTTGTGGGACCACCGTAACTGTTGCATATTGAGTTCTTTGAAACTGCATTGTTACGGATCGTGGTGGGACCGCCCTAGGTGTCGCACTTCGAATCCTTTAAATCTTCTTAGCCGAGGATCGTTATGGGACCACCCTAACTATTGCATATTGAGTTCTTTAAACCTGCATTGTTATGGATCGTGGTGGAACCGCTCTAGGTGTTGCACTTCGAGCCCTTTAAATCTTCCTAGCCGAGGATCGTTGTGGGACCACCCTAACTGTTGCATATTGAGTTCTTTAAACCTGCATTGTTACGGATCGTGGTGGAACCGCTCTAGGTGTTGCACTTCGAGTCCTTTAAATCTTCCTAGCCGAGGATCGTTGTGGGACCACCCTAACTGTTGCATATTGAGTTCTTTGAAACTGCATTGTTACGGATCGTGGTGGGACCGCCCTAGGTGTTGCACTTCGAGTCCTTTAAATCTTCTTAGCCGAGGATCGTTGTGGGACCACTCTAACTGTTGCATATTGAGTTCTTTAAACCTGCATTGTTACGGATCGTGGTGGAACCGCTCTAGGTGTTGCACTTCGAGTCCTTTAAATCTTCCTAGCCGAGGATCGTTGTGGGACCACCCTAACTGTTGCATATTGAGTTCTTTAAACCTGCATTGTTACGGATCGTGGTGGGACCACCCTAGGTGTTGCACTTCGAGTCCTTTAAATCTTCCTAGCCGAGGATCGTTGTGGGACCACCCTAACTGTTGCATATTGAGTTCTTTAAACCTGCATTGTTACGGATCGTGGTGGGACCACCCTAGGTGTTGCACTCGGAGTCCTTTAAATCTTCCTAGCCGAGGATCGGTTTGGGACCACCGTAACTGTTGCATATTGAGTTCTTTAAACCTGCATTGTTACGGATCGTGGTGGGACCACCCTAGGTGTTGCACTTGGAGTCCTTTAAATCTTCCTAGCCGAGGATCGTTGTGGGACCACTCTAACTGTTGCATATTGAGTTCTTTAAACCTGCATTGTTACGGATCGTGGTGGGACCACCCTAGGTGTTGCACTTCGAGTCCTTTAAATCTTCCTAGCCGAGGATCGTTGTGGGACCACCCTAACTGTTGCATATTGAGTTCTTTGAAACTGCATTGTTACGGATCGTGGTGGGACCGCCCTAGGTGTTGCACTTCGAGTCCTTTAAATCTTCTTAGCCGAGGATCGTTGTGGGACCACTCTAACTGTTGCATATTGAGTTCTTTAAACCTGCATTGTTACGGATCGTGGTGGGACCACCCTAGGTGTTGCACTTCGAGTCCTTTAAATCTTCCTAGCCGAGGATCGTTATGGGACCACTCTAACTGTTGCATATTGAGTTCTTTAAACCTGCATTGTTACGGATCGTGGTGGGACCACCCTAGGTGTTGCACTTCGAGTCCTTTAAATCTTCCTAGCCGAGGATCGTTGTGGGACCACCCTAACTGTTGCATATTGAGTTCTTTAAACCTGCATTGTTACGGATCGTGGTGGGACCACCCTAGGTGTTGCACTCGGAGTCCTTTAAATCTTCCTAGCCGAGGATCGGTTTGGGACCACCGTAACTGTTGCATATTGAGTTCTTTAAACCTGCATTGTTACGGATCGTGGTGGGACCACCCTAGGTGTTGCACTCGGAGTCCTTTAAATCTTCCTAGCCGAGGATCGTTGTGGGACCACCGTAACTGTTGCATATTGAGTTCTTTAAACCTGCATTGTTACGGATCGTGGTGGGACCACCCTAGGTGTTGCACTTCGAGTCCTTTAAATCTTCCTAGCCGAGGATCGTTGTGGGACCACTCTAACTGTTGCATATTGAGTTCTTTAAACCTGCATTGTTACGGATCGTGGTGGGACCACCCTAGGTGTTGCACTTCGAGTCCTTTAAATCTTCCTAGCCGAGGATCGTTGTGGGACCACCCTAACTGTTGCATATTGAGTTCTTTAAACCTGCATTGTTACGGATCGTGGTGGGACCACCCTAGGTGTTGCACTTCGAGTCCTTTAAATCTTCCTAGCCGAGGATCGGTTTGGGACCACCGTAACTGTTGCATATTGAGTTCTTTGAAACTGCATTGTTACGGATCGTGGTGGGACCGCCCTAGGTGTTGCACTTCGAGTCCTTTAAATCTTCCTAGCCGAGGATCGTTGTGGGACCACCCTAACTGTTGCATATTGAGTTCTTTAAACCTGCATTGTTATGGATCGTGGTGGGACCGCCCTAGGTGTTGCACTTCGAGTCCTTTAAATCTTCCTAGCCGAGGATCGTTGTGGGACCACCCAAACTGTTGCATATTGAGTTCTTTAAACCTGCATTGTTACGGATCGTGGTGGAACCGCTCTAGGTGTTGCACTTCGAGTCCTTTAAATCTTCCTAGCCGAGGATCGTTGTGGGACCACCCTAACTGTTGCATATTGAGTTCTTTAAACCTGCATTGTTATGGATCGTGGTGGGACCACCCTAGGTGTTGCACTTCGAGTCCTTTAAATCTTCCTAGCCGAGGATCGTTGTGGGACCACCCTAACTGTTGCATATTGAGTTCTTTAAACCTGCATTGTTATGGATCGTGGTGGGACCGCCCTAGGTGTTGCACTTCGAGTCCTTTAAATCTTCCTAGCCGAGGATCGTTGTGGGACCACCCTAACTGTTGCATATTGAGTTCTTTAAACCTGCATTGTTATGGATCGTGGTGGGACCGCCCTAGGTGTTGCACTTCGAGTCCTTTAAATCTTCCTAGCCAAGGATCGTTGTGGGACCACCCTAACTGTTGCATATTAAGTTCTTTAAACCTGCATTGTTGCGGATCGTGGTGGGACCACCCTAGGTGTTGCACTTGGAGTCCTTCAAATCTTCCTAGCCGAGGATCGTTGTGGGACCACCCAAACTGTTGCATATTGAGTTCTTTAAACCTGCATTGTTACGGATCGTGGTGGGACCACCCTAGGTGTTGCACTTCGAGTCCTTTAAATCTTCCTAGCCGAGGATCGTTGTGGGACCACCCTAACTGTTGCATATTGAGTTCTTTAAACCTGCATTGTTACGGATCGTGGTGGGACCACCCTAGGTGTTGCACTTGGAGTCCTTTAAATCTTCCTAGCCGAGGATCGTTGTGGGACCACTCTAACTGTTGCATATTGAGTTCTTTAAACCTGCATTGTTACGGATCGTGGTGGGACCACCCTAGGTGTTGCACTTCGAGTCCTTTAAATCTTCCTAGCCGAGGATCGTTGTGGGACCACCCTAACTGTTGCATATTGAGTTCTTTAAACCTGCATTGTTACGGATCGTGGTGGGACCACCCTAGGTGTTGCACTTCGAGTCCTTTAAATCTTCCTAGCCGAGGATCGTTGTGGGACCACCCTAACTGTTGCATATTGAGTTCTTTAAACCTGCATTGTTACGGATCGTGGTGGGACCGCCCTAGGTGTTGCACTTCGAGTCCTTTAAATCTTCCTAGCCGAGGATCGTTGTGGGACCACCCTAACTGTTGCATATTGAGTTCTTTAAACCTGCATTGTTACGGATCGTGGTGGGACCACCCTAGGTGTTGCACTTCGAGTCCTTTAAATCTTCCTAGCCGAGGATCGTTGTGGGACCACCCTAACTGTTGCATATTGAGTTCTTTAAACCTGCATTGTTACGGATCGTGGTGGGACCACCCTAGGTGTTGCACTCGGAGTCCTTTAAATCTTCCTAGCCGAGGATCGGTTTGGGACCACCGTAACTGTTGCATATTGAGTTCTTTGAAACTGCATTGTTACGGATCGTGGTGGGACCGCCCTAGGTGTTGCACTTCGAGTCCTTTAAATCTTCTTAGCCGAGGATCGTTATGGGACCACCCTAACTATTGCATATTGAGTTCTTTAAACCTGCATTGTTATGGATCGTGATGGGACCGCACTAGGTGTTGCTCTTCGAGTCCTTCAAATCTTCCTAGCCGAGGATCGTTGTGGGACCACCCAAACTGTTGCATATTGAGTTCTTTAAACCTGCATTGTTATGGATCGTGGTGGAACCGCTCTAGGTGTTGCACTTCGAGCCCTTTAAATCTTCCTAGCCGAGGATCGTTGTGGGACCACCCTAACTGTTGCATATTGAGTTCTTTAAACCTGCATTGTTACGGATCGTGGTGGGACCACCCTAGGTGTTGCACTTCGAGTCCTTTAAATCTTCCTAGCCGAGGATCGTTGTGGGACCACCCTAACTGTTGCATATTGAGTTCTTTAAACCTGCATTGTTACGGATCGTGGTGGGACCACCCTAGGTGTTGCACTTCGAGTCCTTTAAATCTTCCTAGCCGAGGATCGTTGTGGGACCACCCTAACTGTTGCATATTGAGTTCTTTAAACCTGCATTGTTACGGGTCGTGGTGGGACCACCCTAGGTGTTGCAATTCGAGTCCTTTAAATCTCCCTAGCCGAGGATCGTTGTGGGACCACCCTAACTATTGCATATTGAGTTCTTTAAACCTGCATTGTTATGGATCGTGGTGGGACCGCACTAGTTGTTGCACTTCGAGTCCTTTAAATCTTCCTAGCCGAGGATCGTGGTGGGGCCACCATAATTGTTGCATATTGAGTTCTTTAAACCTGCATTGTTACGAATCGTGGTGGAACCACCCTAGGTGTTGAACTTCAAGTCCTTTAAATCTCCCTTGCCGAGGATCGTGGTGGGACCACCTAACTGTTGCATATTGAGTTCTTTAAACCTGCATTGTTACGAATCGTGGTGGGACTGCCCTAGGTGTTGCACTTCGAGTCCTTTAAATCTTCCTAGCCGAGGATCGTTGTGGGACCACCCTAACTGTTGCATATTGAGTTCTTTAAACCTGCATTGTTACGGATCGTGGTGGGACCACCCTAGGTGTTGCACTTCGAGTCCTTTAAATCTTCCTAGCCGAGGATCGTTATGGGACCACCTAACTGTTGCATATTGAGTTCTTTAAACCTGCATTGTTACGGGTCGTGGTGGGACCACCCTAGGTGTTGCACTTCGAGTCCTGTAAATCTTCCTAGGCGAGGATCGATGTGGCACGAGCCTAACTGTTGCATATTGAGTTCTTTAAACCTGCATTGTTACGGATCGTGGTGGGACCGCCCTAGGTGTTGCACTTCGAGTCCTTTAAATCTTCTTAGCCGAGGATCGTTGTGGGACCACTCTAACTGTTGCATATTGAGTTCTTTAAACCTGCATTGTTACGGATCGTGGTGGGACCACCCTAGGTGTTGCACTTGGAGTCCTTTAAATCTTCCTAGCCGAGGATCGGTTTGGGACCACCGTAACTGTTGCATATTGAGTTCTTTAAACCTGCATTGTTACGGATCGTGGTGGGACCACCCTAGGTGTTGCACTTGGAGTCCTTTAAATCTTCCTAGCCGAGGATCGTTGTGGGACCACTCTAACTGTTGCATATTGAGTTCTTTAAACCTGCATTGTTACGGATCGTGGTGGGACCACCCTAGGTGTTGCACTTCGAGTCCTTTAAATCTTCCTAGCCGAGGATCGTTGTGGGACCACCCTAACTGTTGCATATTGAGTTCTTTAAACCTGCATTGTTACGGATCGTGGTGGGACCACCCTAGGTGTTGCACTTGGAGTCCTTTAAATCTTCCTAGCCGAGGATCGTTGTGGGACCACTCTAACTGTTGCATATTGAGTTCTTTAAACCTGCATTGTTACGGATCGTGGTGGGACCACCCTAGGTGTTGCACTTCGAATCCTTTAAATCTTCCTAGCCGAGGATCGTTGTGGGACCACCCTAACTGTTGCATATTGAGTTCTTTAAACCTGCATTGTTACGGATCGTGGTGGGACCACCCTAGGTGTTGCACTTCGAATCCTTTAAATCTTCCTAGCCGAGGATCGTTGTGGGACCACCCTAACTGTTGCATATTGAGTTCTTTAAACCTGCATTGTTACGGATCGTGGTGGGACCACCCTAGGTGTTGCACTTCGAGTCCTTTAAATCTTCCTAGCCGAGGATCGTTGTGGGACCACCCTAACTGTTGCATATTGAGTTCTTTAAACCTGCATTGTTACGGATCGTGGTGGGACCACCCTAGGTGTTGCACTTCGAGTCCTTTAAATCTTCTTAGCCGAGGATCGTTATGGGACCACCCTAACTGTTGCATATTAAGTTCTTTAAACCTGCATTGTTGCGGATCGTGGTGGGACCACCCTAGGTGTTGCACTTGGAGTCCTTCAAATCTTCCTAGCCGAGGATCGTTGTGGGACCACCCAAACTGTTGCATATTGAGTTCTTTAAACCTGCATTGTTACGGATCGTGGTGGGACCACCCTAGGTGTTGCACTTCGAGTCCTTTAAATCTTCCTAGCCGAGGATCGTTGTGGGACCACCCTAACTGTTGCATATTGAGTTCTTTAAACCTGCATTGTTACGGATCGTGGTGGGACCACCCTAGGTGTTGCACTTCGAGTCCTTTAAATCTTCCTAGCCGAGGATCGTTGTGGGACCACCCTAACTGTTGCATATTGAGTTCTTTAAACCTGCATTGTTACGGATCGTGGTGGGACCACCCTAGGTGTTGCACTCGGAGTCCTTTAAATCTTCCTAGCCGAGGATCGGTTTGGGACCACCGTAACTGTTGCATATTGAGTTCTTTGAAACTGCATTGTTACGGATCGTGGTGGGACCGCCCTAGGTGTTGCACTTCGAGTCCTTCAAATCTTCTTAGCCGAGGATCGTTATGGGACCACCCTAACTATTGCATATTGAGTTCTTTAAACCTGCATTGTTATGGATCGTGATGGGACCGCACTAGGTGTTGCTCTTCGAGTCCTTTAAATCTTCCTAGCCGAGGATCGTTGTGGGACCACCCAAACTGTTGCATATTGAGTTCTTTAAACCTGCATTGTTACGGATCGTGGTGGAACCGCTCTAGGTGTTGCACTTCGAGTCCTTTAAATCTTCCTAGCCGAGGATCGTTGTGGGACCACCCTAACTGTTGCATATTGAGTTCTTTAAACCTGCATTGTTATGGATCGTGGTGGGACCGCCCTAGGTGTTGCACTTCGAGTCCTTTAAATCTTCCTAGCCGAGGATCGTTGTGGGACCACCCTAACTGTTGCATATTGAGTTCTTTAAACCTGCATTGTTACGGATCGTGGTGGGACCACCCTAGGTGTTGCACTTGGAGTCCTTCAAATCTTCCTAGCCGAGGATCGTTGTGGGACCACCCTAACTGTTGCATATTGAGTTCATTAAACCTGCATTGTTACGGATCGTGGTGGGACCACCCTAGGTGTTGCACTTCGAGTCCTTTAAATCTTCCTAGCCGAGGATCGTTGTGGGACCACCCTAACTGTTGCATATTGAGTTCTTTAAACCTGCATTGTTACGGATCGTGGTGGGACCACCCTAGGTGTTGCACTCGGAGTCCTTTAAATCTTCCTAGCCGAGGATCGGTTTGGGACCACCGTAACTGTTGCATATTGAGTTCTTTAAACCTGCATTGTTACGGATCGTGGTGGGACCACCCTAGGTGTTGCACTTCGAGTCCTTTAAATCTTCCTAGCCGAGGATCGTTGTGGGACCACCCTAACTGTTGCATATTGAGTTCTTTAAACCTGCATTGTTACGGATCGTGGTGGGACCGCCCTAGGTGTTGCACTTCGAGTCCTTTAAATCTTCTTAGCCGAGGATCGTTGTGGGACCACTCTAACTGTTGCATATTGAGTTCTTTAAACCTGCATTGTTACGGATCGTGGTGGGACCACCCTAGGTGTTGCACTCGGAGTCCTTTAA
The DNA here is from genome assembly GCA_029168955.1 of Aplectana chamaeleonis. Lineage (NCBI taxonomy): Eukaryota > Metazoa > Nematoda > Chromadorea > Rhabditida > Cosmocercidae > Aplectana > Aplectana chamaeleonis. The sequence goes on along the minus strand of JAPDOI010000207.1, from coordinate 63,112 downwards.
ATCTTCCTAGCCGAGGATCGGTTTGGGACCACCGTAACTGTTGCATATTGAGTTCTTTAAACCTGCATTGTTATGGATAGTGGTGGAACCGCTCTAGGTGTTGCACTTCGAGTCCTTTAAATCTTCCTAGCCGAGGATCGTTGTGGGACCACCCTAACTGTTGCATATTGAGTTCTTTAAACCTGCATTGTTACGGATCGTGGTGGGACCACCCTAGGTGTTGCACTTGGAGTCCTTTAAATCTTCCTAGCCGAGGATCGTTGTGGGACCACTCTAACTGTTGCATATTGAGTTCTTTAAACCTGCATTGTTACGGATCGTGGTGGGACCACCCTAGGTGTTGCACTTCGAGTCCTTTAAATCTTCTTAGCCGAGGATCGTTATGGGACCACCCTAACTATTGCATATTGAGTTCTTTAAACCTGCATTGTTATGGATCGTGATGGGACCGCACTAGGTGTTGCTCTTCGAGTCCTTCAAATCTTCCTAGCCGAGGATCGTTGTGGGACCACCCAAACTGTTGCATATTGAGTTCTTTAAACCTGCATTGTTACGGATCGTGGTGGGACCACCCTAGGTGTTGCACTTCGAGTCCTTTAAATCTTCCTAGCCGAGGATCGTTGTGGGACCACCCTAACTGTTGCATATTGAGTTCTTTGAAACTGCATTGTTACGGATCGTGGTGGGACCACCCTAGGTGTTGCACTTGGAGTCCTTTAAATCTTCCTAGCCGAGGATCGTTGTGGGACCACTCTAACTGTTGCATATTGAGTTCTTTAAACCTGCATTGTTACGGATCGTGGTGGGACCACCCTAGGTGTTGCACTTCGAATCCTTTAAATCTTCCTAGCCGAGGATCGGTTTGGGACCACCGTAACTGTTGCATATTGAGTTCTTTAAACCTGCATTGTTACGGATCGTGGTGGTACCACCTAGGTGTTGCACTCGAGTCCTTCAAATCTTCCTAGCCGAGGATCGTTGTGGGACCACCCTAACTGTTGCATATTGAGTTCTTTAAACCTGCATTGTTACGGATCGTGGTGGGACCACCCTAGGTGTTGCACTTCGAGTCCTTTAAATCTTCTTAGCCGAGGATCGTTATGGGACCACCCTAACTGTTGCATATTGAGTTCTTTAAACCTGCATTGTTACGGATGGTGGTGGGACCACCCTAGGTGATGCACTTCGAGTCCCTTAAATCTTCCTAGCCGAGGATTGTTGTGGGACCACCCTAACTGTTGCATATTGAGTTCTTTATACCTGCATTGTTACGGATCGTGGTGGGACCGCCCTAGGTGTTGCACTTCGTGTCCTTTAAATCTTCTTAGCCGAGGATCGTTATGGGACCACTCTAACTGTTGCATATTGAGTTCTTTAAACCTGCATTGTTACGGATCGTGGTGGGACCACCCTAGGTGTTGCACTTCGAGTTCTTTGAATCTTCTTAGCCGAGGATCGTTGTGGGACCACCCTGACTGTTGCATATTGAGTTCTTTAAGCCTGCATTGCCGAGGATCGTGGTGGGACCACCCTAGCTGTTGCATATTGAGTTCTTTAAACCTGCATTGTTACGGATCGTGGTGGGACCACCTAGGTGTTGCATATTGAGTTCTTTAAATCTTCATTAGCCGAGGATCGTGGTGGGACCACCCTAGCTGTTGCACTTCGAGTCCTTTAAATCTTCCTAGCCGAGGATCGTGGTGGGACCACCCTAACTGTTGCATATTGAGTTCTTTGAACCTGCATTGTTACGGATCGTGGTGGGACCACCCTAGGTGTTGCACTTCGAGTCTTTAAATCTTCCTAGCCGAGGATCGTTGTGGGACCACTCTAACTGTTGCATATTGAGTTCTTTGAAACCTGCATTGTTACGGATCGTGGTGGGACCACCTAGGTGTTGCACTTGGAGTCCTTTAAATCTTCCTAGCCGAGGATCGTTGTGGGACCACCCTAACTGTTGCATATTGAGTTCTTTAAACCTGCATTGTTACGGATGGTGGTGGGACCACACTAGGTGTTGCACTTCGAGTCCTTTAAATCTTCTTAGCCGAGGATCGTGGTGGGACCACCCTAACTTTTGCATATTGTATTGAGTTCTTTAAACCTGCATTGTTACGGATCGTGGTGGGACCACCCTAGGTGTTGCACTCGAGTCCTTTAAATCTTCTTAGCCGAGGATCGTTGTGGGACCACCCTAACTGTTGCATATTGAGTTCTTTAAACCTGCATTGTTATGGGATCGTGGTGGGACCACCTAGGTGTTGCACTTCGAGTCCTTTAAATCTTCTAGCCGAGGATCGTTGTGGGACCACCTAACTGTTGCATATTGAGTTCTTTAAACCTGCATTGTTACGGATCGTGGTGGGACCACCCTAGGTGTTGCACTTCGAGTCCTTTAAATCTTCCTAGCCGAGGATCGTTGTGGGACCACCTAACTGTTGCATATTGAGTTCTTTAAACCTTCATTAGCGGATCGTGGTGGGACCGCCCTAGGTGTTGCACTTGAGTCCTTTAAATCTGCATTGTTACGGATCGTTGTGGGACCACCTAACTGTTGCATATTGAGTTCTTTAAACCTGCATTGTTACGGATCGTGGTGGGACCACCCTAGGTGTTGCACTTCGGAGTCCTTCAAATCTTCTTAGCCGAGGATCGTTGTGGGACCACCCTAACTGTTGCATATTGAGTCCTTTAAACCTGCATTGTTACGGATCGTGGTGGGACCACCCTAGGTGTTGCCCTCGGAGTCCTTTAAATCTTCCTAGCCGAGGATCGTTGTGGGACCACCCTAACTGTTGCATATTGAGTTCTTCAATCCTGCATTGTTCTGGATCGTGGTGGGACCGCCCTAGGTGTTGCACTTCGAGTCCTTTAAATCTTCCTAGCCGAGGATCGTTGTGGGACCACCCTAACTGTTGCATATTGAGTTCTTTAAACCTGCATTGTTACGGATCGTGGTGGGACCACCCTAGGTGTTGCACTTCGAGTCCTTTAAATCTTCCTAGCCGAGGATCGTGGTGGGACCACCCTAACTGTTGCATAGTTGCATATTGAGTTCTTTAAACCTGCATTGTTACGGATCGTGGTGGGACCACCCTAGGTGTTGCACTCGGAGTCCTTTAAATCTTCCTAGCCGAGGATCGTTGTGGGACCACCCTAACTGTTGCATATTGAGTTCTTTAAACCTGCATTGTTACGGATCGTGGTGGGACCACCCTAGGTGTTGCACTCGGAGTCCTTTAAATCTTCCTAGCCGAGGATAAATGTGGGACCACCCTAACTGTTGCATATTGAGTTCTTTAAACCTGCATTGTTACGGATCGTGGTGGGACCACCCTAGGTGTTGCACTTCGAGTTCTTTGAATCTTCTTAGCCGAGGATCGTGGTGGGACCAACCCAACTGTTGCATCTTGAGTTTTTTAAACCTTTCTTATCCGAGTATCGGTGGGACCACCTAGCTGTTGCATATGGTGTTCTTTAAACCTGTATTGTTACGGATCGTGGTGGGACCACCCTAGGTGTTGCACTTCGAGTCCTTTAAATCTTCTAGCCGAGGATCGTTGTGGGACCACCCTAACTGTTGCATATTGAGTTCTTTAAACCTGCATTGTTACGGATCGTGGTGGGACCACCTAGGTGTTGCACTTGGAGTCCTTTAAATCTTCTTAGCCGAGGATCGTTGTGGGACCACCCTAACTGTTGCATATTGAGTTCTTTAAACCTGCATTGTTACGGATCGTGGTGGGACCACCCTAGGTGTTGCACTTCGAGTCCTTTAAATCTTCCTAGCCGAGGATCGTTGTGGGACCACCTAACTGTTGCATATTGAGTTCTTTAAACCTGCATTGTTACGGATCGTGGTGGGACCGCCCTAGGTGTTGCACTTCGAGTCCTTTAAATCTTCATTAGCCGAGGATCGTTGTGGGACCCCCCTGGCTGTTGCATATTGAGTTCTTTAAACCTGCATTGTTACGGATCGTGGTGGGACCATCCTAGGTGTTGCACTTCGAGTTCTTTGAATCTTCTTAGCCGAGGATCGTGGTGGGACCAACCTAACTGTTGCATCTTGAGTTCTTTAAACCTGCATTATTGCGGATCGTGGTGGGACCACCCTAGGTGTTGCACTTCGAGTCCTTTAAATCTTCTTAGCCGAGGATCGTGGTGGGACCACCCTAACTGTTGCATATCGAGTCCTTTAAACCTTCTTAGCCGAGATCGTGGTGGGACCACCTAACTGTTGCATATTGAGCTCTTTAAACCTGCATTGTTACGGATCGTGGTGGAACCACACTAGGTGTTGCACTTCGAGTCCTTTAAATCTTCTTAGCCTGGGATCGTGGTGGGACCACCGTAACTGTTGCATATTGAGTTCTTTAAACCTGCATTGTTATGGATCGTGGTGGTACCATCCTAGGTGTTGCACTTCGAGTCCTTTAAATCTTCTTAGCCGAGGATCGTGGTGGGACCACCCTAACTGTTGCATATTTAGCTCTTTAAACCTGCATTGTTACGGATCGTGGTCGAACCACCCTAGATGCTGCACTTCGAGTCCTTAAAACCTTCTTAGCCGAGGATCGTGGTGGGACCACCCTAACTGTTGCATGTTGAGTTCTTTAAACCTGCATTGTTACGGATAGTGGTGGGACCACCCTAGATGCTGCACTTCGAGTCCTTAAAACCTTCTTAGCCGAGGATCGTGGTGGGACCACCCTAACTGTTGCATGTTGAGTTCTTTAAACCTGCATTGTTACGGATAGTGGTGGGACCACCCTAGATGTTGCACCTCAAGTCCTTTAAACCTTCTTAGCCGAGGATCATGGTGGGACCACCCTAACTGTTGCATATTGAGTTCTTTAAACCTGCATTGTTACGGATCGTGTTGGAACCATCCTAGATGTTGTACTTCGAGTCCTTAAATCTTCTTAGCCGAGGATCGTGGTGGGACCACCTAGCTGTTGCATATTGAGTTCTTTGAACCTGCATTGTTACGGATCGTGGTGGGACCATCCTAGATGTTGCACTTGAGTCCTTTAAATCTTCTTAGCCGAGGATCGTGGTGGGACCACCTAGCTGTTGCATATTGAGTTCTTTAAACCTGCATTGTTACGGATCGTGGTGGGACCACCCTAGCTTTTGCACTTGGAGTCCTTTAAATCTTCTTAGCCGAGGATCGTGGTGGGACCACCCTAGCTGTTGCATATTGAGTTCTTTAAACCTGCATTGTTACGGATCGTGGTGGGACCACCCTAGATGTTGTACCTCGAGTCCTTTAAATCTTCTTATCCGAGGATCGTGGTGAGACCACCTAGCTGTTGCATATTGAGTTCTTTAAACCTGCATTGTTACGGATCGTGTTGGGACCACCTAGATGTTGCACCTCGAGTCCTTTAAATCTTCTTATCCGAGGATCGTGGTGGGACCACCCTAACTGTTGCATATTGAGTTCTTTAAACCTGCATTGTTACGGATCGTGGTTGGGACCACCCTAGATGTTGCACCTCGAGTCCTTTAAATCTTCTTATCCGAGGATCGGGGTGAGACCACCCTAGCTGTTGCATATTGAGTTCTTTAAACCTGCATTGTTACGGATCGTGGTGGAACCACCCTAGGTGTTGCACTTCGAGTCCTTTAAATCTTCTTAGCCGAGGATCGTGGTGGGACCACCCAGGTGCTGCACTTCGAGTCCTTTAAATCTTCTTAGCCGAGGATCGTGGTGGGACCATCCTAGCTGTTGCATATTGAGTTCTTTGAACCTGCATTGTTACGGATCTCATTGGTGGGACCACCCTAGTTGTTGCACTTCGAGTCCTTTGAATCTTCTTAGCCGAGGATCTTGGTGGGACCACCTAGCTTCTGCATATTGAGTTCTTTAAACCTTCTTAGCCGAGGATCGTTGTGGGACCACCCTAACTGTTGCATATTGAGTTCTTTAAACCTGCATTATTGCGGATCGTGGTGGAACCGCCCTAGGTGTTGCACTTCGAGTCCTTTAAATCTTCTCAGCCGAGGATCGTGGTGGGACCACCCTAGGTGTTGCATATTAAGTCCTTTGAATCTTCTTAGCCGAGGATCGTGGTGGGACCACCCTAGCTGTTGCATATTGAGTTCTTTAAACCTGCATAGTTACGGATCGTGGTGGGACCACCCTAACTGTTGCACCTCGAGTCCTTTAAATCTTCATTATCCGAGGATGGTGGTGGGACCACCCTAGCTGTTGCACCTCGAGTCCTTTAAACCGTCTTATCCGAGTATCGGGGTGGGACCACCCTAGCTGTTGCATATTGAGTTCTTTGAACCTGCATTGTTACGGATTGTGTTGGAACCATCCTAGATGTTGTACCTCGAGTCCCTTAAATCTTCTTAGCCGAGGATCGTGGTGGGACCACCCTAGCTTTTGCATATTGAGTTCTTTAAACCTTCTTAGCCGAGAATCGTGGTGGGACCGCCCTAGCTTTTTCATACTGAGTTCTTTAAACCTGCATTGTTACGGATCGTGGTGGAACCACCCTAGCTGTTGCATATTGAGTTCTTTGAACCTGCATTGTTACGGATCGTGTTGGGACCACCCTAGATGTTGCACCTCGAGTCCTTTAAATCTTCTTATCCGAGGATCGTGGTGGGACCACCCTAGCTGTTGCACCTCGAGTTCTTTAAACCTTCTTATCCGAGGATCGAGGTAGAGACCACCCTAGCTGTTGCATATTGTGTTCTTTAAACCTGTATTGTTACGGATCGTGGTGGAACCACCCTAGGTGTTGCACTTCGAGTCCTTTAAATCTTCTTAGCCGAGGATCGTGGTGGGACCACCCCAGGTGCTGCACTTCGAGTCCCTTGAATCTTCTTAGCCGAGGATCGTGGTGGGACCATCCTAGCTGTTGCATATTGAGTTCTTTAAACCTGCATTGTTACGGATCGTGTTGGAACCACCTAGTTGTTGCACTTGAGTCCTTTGAATCTTCTTAGCCGAGGATCTTGGTGGGACCACCCTAGCTGTTGCATATTGAATTCTTTAAACCTGCACTGTTACGAATCGTGGTGGGACTACCCTAGGTGTTGCACATTGAGTCCTTTAAATCTTCTTAGCCGAGGATCGTGATGGGACCACCCTAACTGTTGCATATTGAATTCTTTAAACCTGCACTGTTACGGATCGTGGTGGGACCACCCTAGGTAATGCACTCCGAGTCCTTCAAATCTTCTTAGCCGAGGATCGTGGTGGGACCACCCTAGCTGTAGCATATTGAGTTCTTTAAACCTGCATTGTTACGGATCGTGGTGGAACCACCCTAGGTGTTGCACTTCGAGTCCTTTAAATCTTCTTAGCCGAGGATCGTGGTGGGACCACCCTAACTGTAGCATATTGAGCTCTTTAAACCTGCATTGTTATGGACCGTGGTGGGACCGCCTAGGTGTTGCATACTGAGTTCTTTAAACCTGCATTGTTACGGATCGTGGTGGAACCACCCTAGCTGTTGCATATTGAGTTCTTTGAACCTGCATTGTTACGGATCGTGTTGGGACCATCTAGATGTTGCACCTCGAGTCCTTTAAATCTTCTTAGCCGAGGATCGTGGTGGGACCACCTAGCTGTTGCATATTGAGTTCTTTAAACCTGCATTGTTACGGATCGTGGTGGAACCACCCTAGGTGTTGCACTTCGAGTCCTTTAAATCTTCTTAGCCGAGGATCGTGGTGGGACCACCTAGCTGTTGCATATTGAGTTCTTTAAACCTGCATTGTTACGGATCGTGGTGGGACCACCCTAGGTGTTGCACCTGAGTCCTTTAAATCTTCTTAGCCGAGGATCGTTGTGGGACCACCCTAACTGTTGCATATTGAGTTCTTTGAACCTGCATTGTTACGGATCGTGTTGGGACCATCCTAGATGTTGCACCTCGAGTCCCTTAAATCTTCTTATCCGAGGATCGTGGTGGGACCACCCTAGCTGTTGCATATTGAGTTCTTTAAACCTGCATTGTTACGGATCGTGGTGGAACCACCCTAGGTGTTGCACTTCGAGTCCTTTGAATCTTCTTAGCCGAGGATCGTGGTGGGACCACCTAGCTTTTGCATATTGAGTTCTTTTAAGCCTGCATTGTTGCGCGGATCGTGGTGGGACCACCTAGGTGTTGCCTTCAGAGTCCTTTGCTAAATCTTACTAGCCGAGGATCGTGGTGGGACCACCTAGCTGTTGCATATTGAGTTCTTTGAACCTGCATTGTTACGGATCGTGGTGGAACCACCTAGGTGTTGCACTTCGAGTCCTTTAAATCTTCTTAGCCGAGGATCGTGGTGGGACCACCCTAGCTGTTGCATATTGAGTTCTTTAAACCTGCATTGTTTACGAGAATCGTGGTGAGACCACCCTAGCTGTTGCATATTGAGTTCTTTAAACCTTCTTAGCCGAGGATCGTGGTGGAACCACCCTAGCTGTTGCATATTGAGTTCTTTGAACCTGCATTGTTACGGATCGTGTTGGAACCATCCTAGATGTTGCACCTCGAGTCCTTTAAATCTTCTTATCCGAGGATCGTGGTGGGACCACCCTAGCTGTTGCATATTGAGTTCTTTAAACCTGCATTGTTACGGATCGTGTTGGGACCACCCTAGATGTTGCACCTCGAGTCCCTTAAATTTTCTTATCCGAGGATCGTGGTGAGACCACCCTAGCTGTTGCATATTGAGTTCTTTAAACCTGCATTGTTACGGATCGTGGTGGGACCACCTAGCTGTTGCACTGAGTTCTTTAAACCTTCTAGCCGACGGATCGTGGTGGAACCACCCTAACTGTTGCATATTGAGTTCTTTGAAACCTGCATTGTTACGGATCGTGGTGGGACCACCCTAGGTGTTGTACTTCGAGTCCTTTAAATCTTCTTAGCCGAGGATCGTGGTGGGACCACCTAGCTGTTGCATATTGAGTTCTTTAAACCTGCATTGTTACGGATCGTGGTGGAACCACCCTAGGTGTTGCACTTCGAGTCCTTTAAATCTTCTTAGCCGAGGATCGTGGTGGGACCACCCTAGCTTTTGCATATTGAGTTCTTTAAACCTTCTTATCCGAGTATCGGGGTGGGACCACCCTAGCTGTTGCATATGGTGTTCTTTAAACCTGTATTGTTACGGATCGTGGTGGAACCACCCTAGGTGTTGCACTTCGAGTCCTTTAAATCTTCTTAGCCGAGGATCGTGGTGGAACCACCCTAGTTGTTGCACTTCGAGTCCTTTGAATCTTCTTAGCCGAGGATCGTGGTGGGACCACCCTAGCTTTTGCATATTGAGTTCTTTGAACCTGCATTGTTACGGATCGTGGTGGAACCACCCTAGTTGTTGCACTTCGAGTCCTTTGAATCTTCTTAGCCGAGGATCGTGGTGGGACCACCTAGCTGTTATTGCATATTGAGTTCTTAAAACCTGCATTGTTACGGATCGTGGTGGAACCACCCTAGGTGTTGCACTTCGAGTCCTCCAAATCTCCCTTGCCGAGGATCGTGGTGGGACCACCCTAGCTGTTGCATATTGAGTTCTTTAAACCTGCATTGTTACGGATCGTGGTGGAACCACACTAGGTGTTGCACTTCGAGACCTTTAAATCTTCTTAGCCGAGGATCGTGGTGGGACCACCTAGCTGTTGCATATTGAGTTCTTTAAACCTGCATTGTTACGGATCGTGGTGGGACCGCCTAGGTGTTGCACTTCGAGTCCTTTAAATCTTCTTAGCCGAGGATCGTGGTGGAACCACCCTAGCTGTTGCATATTGAGTTCTTTGAACCTGCATTGTTACGGATCGTGTTGGGACCATCCTAGATGTTGTACCTCGAGTCCCTCAAATCTTCTTATCCGAGGATCGTGGTGAGACCATCCTAGCTGTTGCATATTGAGTTCTTTGAACCTGCATAGTTACGGATCGTGGTGGAACCACCCTAGTTGTTGCACTTCGAGTCCTTTGAATCTTCTTAGCCGAGGATCTTGGTGGGACCACCCTAGCTTTTGCATATTGAGTTCTTTAAACCGTCTTATCCGAGTATCGGGGTGGGACCACCCTAGCTGTTGCATATTGTGTTCTTTGAACCTGTATTGTTACGGATCGTGGTGGAACCACCCTAGGTGTTGCACTTCGAGTCTTTTAAATCTTCTTAGCCGAGGATCGTGGTGGGACCACCCTAGGTGCTGCACTTCGAGTCCCTTGAATCTTCTTAGCCGAGGATCGTGGTGGGACCATCCTAGCTGTTGCATATTGAGTTCTTTAAACCTGTATTGTTACGGATCGTGGTGGAACCACCCTAGGTGTTGCACCTCGAGTCCTTTAAATCTTCTTAGCCGAGAATCGTGGTGGGACCGCCCTAGCCTTTGCATACTGAGTTCTTTAAACCTGCATTGTTACGGATCGTGGTGGAACCACCCTAGCTGTTGCATATTGAGTTCTTTGAACCTGCATTGTTACGGATCGTGTTGGGACCATCCTAGATGTTGCACTTCGAGTCCTTCAAATCTTCTTAGCCGAGTATCGGGGTGGGACCACCCTAGCTGTTGCATATTGAGTTCTTTAAACCTGCATTGTTACGGATCGTGTTGGGACCACCCTAGATGTTGCACCTCGAGTCCTTTAAATCTTCTTATCCGAGGATCGTGGTGGGACCACCCTAGCTGTTGCACCTCGAGTCCTTTAAACCTTCTTATCCGAGTATCGTGGTGGGACCATCCTAGCTGTTGCATATTGAGTTCTTTGAACCTGCATAGTTACGGATCGTGGTGGAACCACCTAGGTGTTGCACTTCGAGTCCTTTAAATCTTCTTAGTCGAGGATCGTGGTGGGACCACCCTGGGTGCTGCACTTCGAGTCCCTTGAATCTTCTTAGCCGAGGATCGTGGTGGGACCATCCTAGCTGTTGCATATTAAGTTCTTTGAACCTGCATTGTTACGGATCGTGGTGGAACCACCTAGTTGTTGCACTTCGAGTCCTTTGAATCTTCTTAGCCGAGGATCGTGGTGGGACCACCCTAGCTTTTTGCATATTGAGTTCTTTAAACCGTCTTATCCGAGTATCGTGGTGGGACCACCCTAGCTGTTGCATATTGTGTTCTTTAAACCTGTATTGTTTACGGATCGTGGTGGAACCACCCTAGGTGTTGCACTTCGAGTCCTTTAAATCTTCTTAGCCGAGGATCGTGGTGGGACCACCCTAGGTGCTGCACTTCGAGTCCCTTGAATCTTCTTAGCCGAGGATCGTGGTGGGTCCACCCTAGCTGTTGCATATTGAGTTCTTTGAACCTACATAGTTACGGATCGTGGTGGAACCACCCTAATTGTTGCACTTCGAGTCCTTTGAATCTTCTTAGCCGAATATCGTGGTGGGACCACCCTAGGTGCTGCACTTCGAGTCCCTTGAATCTTCTTAGCCGAGGATCTTAGTGGGACCACCCTAGCTTTTGCATACTGAGTTCTTTAAACCTGCATTGTTACGGATCGTGGTGGGACCACCCTAGCTGTTGCATATTGTGTTCTTTAAACCTGTATTGTTACGGATCGTGGTGGAACCACCCTAGGTGTTGCACTTCGAGTCCTTTAAATCTTCTTAGCCGAGGATCGTGGTGGGACCACCCTAGGTGCTGCACTTCGAGTCCCTTGAATCTTCTTAGCCGAGGATCGTGGTGGGTCCACCCTAGCTGTTGCATATTGTGTTCATTAAACCTGTATTGTTACGGATCGTGGTGGAACCACCCTAGGTGTTGCACTTCGAGTCCTTTAAATCTTCTTAGCCGAGGATCGTGGTGGGACCACCCTAGGTGCTGCACTTCGAGTCCCTTGAATCTTCTTAGCCGAGGATCTTGGTGGGACCACCCTAGCTTTTGCATACTGAGTTCTTTAAACCTGCATTGTTACGGATCGTGGTGGAACCACCCTAGCTGTTGCATATTGATTTCTTTGAACCTGCATTGTTACGGATCGTGTTGGGACCATCCTAGATGTTGTACCTCGGGTCCCTTAAATCTTCTTATCCGAGGATCGTGGTGAGACCACCCTAGCTGTTGCATATTGAGTTCTTTGAACCTGCATTGTTACGGATCGTGGTGGAACCACCCTAGTTGTTGCACTTCGAGTCCTTTGAATCTTCTTAGCCGAGGATCGTGGTGGGACCACCCTAGCTTTTGCATATTGAGTTCTTTAAACCTTCTTAGCCGAGGTTCGTGGTGGGACCGCCCTAGCTGTTGCATATTGAGTTCTTTGGAGCTGCATTGTTACGGGTCGTGGTGGAACCACCTAGTTGTTGCACTTCGAGTCCTTTGAATCTTCTTAGCCGACGATCTTGGTGGGACCACCCTACCTTTTGCATATTGAGTTCTTTAAACCTTCTTATCCGAGTATCGGGGTGGGACCACCCTAGCTGTTGCATATTGTGTTCTTTAAACCTGTATTGTTACGGATCGTGGTGGAACCACCCTAGGTGTTGCACTTCGAGTCCTTTGAATCTTCTTAGCCGAGGATCTTGGTGGGACCACCCTAGCTGTTGCATATTGAGTTCTTTGAACCTGCATAGTTACGGATCGTGGTGGAACCACCCTAGTTGTTGCACTTCGAGTCCTTTAAATCTTCTTAGCCGAGGATCGTGGTGGGACCACCCTAGGTGCTGCACTTCGAGTCCCTTGAATCTTCTTAGCCGAGGATCTTGGTGGGACCACCCTAGCTTTTGCATACTGAGTTCTTTAAACCTGCATTGTTACGGATCGTGGTGGAACCACCCTAGCTGTTGCATATTGATTTCTTTGAACCTGCATTGTTACGGATCGTGTTGGGACCATCCTAGATGTTGTACCTCGGGTCCCTTAAATCTTCTTATCCGAGGATCGTGGTGAGACCACCCTAGCTGTTGCATATTGAGTTCTTTGAACCTGCATTGTTACGGATCGTGGTGGAACCACCCTAGCTGTTGCATATTGATTTCTTTGAACCTGCATTGTTACGGATCGTGTTGGAACCACCCTAGTTGTTGCACTTCGAGTCCTTTAAATCTTCTTAGCCGAGGATCGTGGTGGGACCACCCTAGCTTTTGCATATTGAGTTCTTTAAACCTTCTTAGCCGAGGATCGTGGTGGGACCACCCTAGCTGTTGCATATTGAGTTCTTTGAACCTGCATTGTTACGGATCGTGGTGGAACCACCCTAGTTGTTGCACTTCGAGTCCTTTGAATCTTCTTAGCCGAGGATCGTGGTGGGACCACCCTAGCTTTTGCATATTGAGTTCTTTAAACCTTCTTAGCCGAGGATCGTGGTGGGACCGCCCTAGCTTTTGCATACTGAGTTCTTTAAACCTGCATTGTTACGGATCGTGGTGGAACCACCCTAGTTGTTGCACTTCGAGTCCTTTGAATCTTCTTAGCCGAGGATCTTGGTGGGACCACCCTAGCTTTTGCATATTGAGTTCTTTAAACCTTCTTATCCGAGTATCGGGGTGGGACCACCCTAGCTGTTGCATATTGTGTTCTTTAAACCTGTATTGTTACGGATCGTGGTGGAACCACCCTAGGTGTTGCACTTCGAGTCCTTTGAATCTTCTTAGCCGAGGATCTTGGTGGGACCACCCTAGCTGTTGCATATTGAGTTCTTTGAACCTGCATAGTTACGGATCGTGGTGGAACCACCCTAGTTGTTGCACTTCGAGTCCTTTAAATCTTCTTAGCCGAGGATCGTGGTGGGACCACCCTAGGTGCTGCATATTGAGTTCTTTAAATCTTCTTAGCCGAGGATCTTGGTGGGACCACCCTAGCTTTTGCATACTGAGTTCTTTAAACCTGCATTGTTACGGATCGTGGTGGAACCACCCTAGCTGTTGCATATTGATTTCTTTGAACCTGCATTGTTACGGATCGTGCTGGGACCATCCTAGATGTTGTACCTCGGGTCCCTTAAATCTTCTTATCCGAGGATCGTGGTGAGACCACCCTAGCTGTTGCATATTGAGTTCTTTGAACCTGCATTGTTACGGATCGTGGTGGAACCACCCTAGTTGTTGCACTTCGAGTCCTTTAAATCTTCTTAGCCGAGGATCGTGGTGGGACCACCCTAGCTTTTGCATATTGAGTTCTTTAAACCTTCTTAGCCGAGGATCGTGGTGGGACCGCCCTAGCTTTTGCATACTGAGTTCTTTAAACCTGCATTGTTACGGATCGTGGTGGAACCACCCTAGTTGTTGCACTTCGAGTCCTTTGAATCTTCTTAGCCGAGGATCTTGGTGGGACCACCCTAGCTTTTGCATATTGAGTTCTTTAAACCTTCTTATCCGAGTATCGGGGTGGGACCACCCTAGCTGTTGCATATTGTGTTCTTTAAACCTGTATTGTTACGGATCGTGGTGGAACCACCCTAGGTGTTGCACTTCGAGTCCTTTGAATCTTCTTAGCCGAGGATCTTGGTGGGACCACCCTAGCTGTTGCATATTGAGTTCTTTGAATCTTCTTAGCCGAGGATCTTGGTGGGACCACCCTAGCTGTTGCATATTGAGTTCTTTGAACCTGCATAGTTACGGATCGTGGTGGAACCACCCTAGTTGTTGCACTTCGAGTCCCTTGAATCTTCTTAGCCGAGGATCGTGGTGGGTCCACCCTAGCTGTTGCATATTGAGTTCTTTGAACCTGCATAGTTACGGATCGTGGTGGAACCACCCTAGTTGTTGCACTTCGAGTCCTTTGAATCTTCTTAGCCGAGGATCTTGGTGGGACCACCCTAGCTTTTGCATATTGAGTTCTTTAAACCTTCTTATCCGAGTATCGGGGTGGGACCACCCTAGCTGTTGCATATGGTGTTCTTTAAACCTGTATTGTTACGGATCGTGGTGGAACCACCCTAGGTGTTGCACTTCGAGTCCTTTAAATCTTCTTAGCCGAGGATCGTGGTGGGACCACCCTAGGTGCTGCACTTCGAGTCCCTTGAATCTTCTTAGCCGAGGATCGTGGTGGGACCACCCTAGCTGTTGCATATTGAGTTCTTTGAACCTGCATAGTTACGGATCGTGGTGGAACCACCCTAGTTGTTGCACCTCGAGTCCTTTGAATCTTCTTAGCCGAGGATCTTGGTGGGACCACCCTAGCTTTTGCATACTGAGTTCTTTAAACCTGCATTGTTACGGATCGTGGTGGAACCACCCTAGCTGTTGCATATTGAGTTCTTTGAACCTGCATTGTTACGGATCGTGTTGGGACCATCCTAGATGTTGTACCTCGGGTCCCTTAAATCTTCTTATCCGAGGATCGTGGTGAGACCACCCTAGCTGTTGCATATTGAGTTCTTTGAACCTGCATTGTTACGGATCGTGGTGGAACCACCCTAGTTGTTGCACCTCGAGTCCTTTAAATCTTCTTATCCGAGGATCGTGGTGGGACCACCCTAGCTGTTGCACCTCGAGTCCTTTAAACCTTCTTATCCGAGTATCGGGGTGGGACCACCCTAGCTGTTGCATATTGTGTTCTTTAAAGGCAGTGTTCACGATAATCTTCGATTTTGAGATTAGTCGCTAAATCGATTGTTTGGCCCCCGAGTAGAACTAAAATGACGAAGGAACCGAGAAAAATGCACCAGAAGTACACGAAATCCTTAAGTATCACCCCGCCTTTTAAGTATCACTGGAACTGTTTGTTGTGACAGTGAAATCTTTTGTGGACTCGTCCTTTGTAATTCTCTACTCTGTACTGCTCCGCTCTTTACTTAGGGTCCTAACTAATCCTATTTTGCATGAAATATTCTCCTATCTTCGATTGACCCAATTTTCCACCGGTGACAACCACCATGAACATGTTCATCCGACCGGACAACTAGTCCATGTTATAGAATAATGTCACTGAAATACGACGTTTTAATGCATTTCTCGCCGTTTCTTCGTAATTTTGGTAACAATTGGATGCCAACGCAATGTTTTATGTGTAAAACTCGGGAACAAAAATCATCGTGAACACTGCCTTTAAACCTGTATTGTTACGGATCGTGGTGGAACCACCCTAGGTGTTGCACTTCGAGTCCTTTAAATCTTCTTAGCCGAGGATCTTGGAGGGATCACCCTAGCTTTTGCATATTGAGTTCTTTAAACCTTCTTATCCGAGTATCGGGGTGGGACCACCCTAGCTGTTGCATATTGTGTTCTTTAAACCTGTATTGTTACGGATCGTGGTGGAACCACCCTAGGTGTTGCACTTCGAGTCCTTTAAATCTTCTTAGCCGAGGATCGTGGTGGGACCACCCTAGGTGCTGCACTTCGAGTCCCTTGAATCTTCTTAGCCGAGGATCATGGTGGGTCCACCCTAGCTGTTGCATATTGAGTTCTTTGAACCTGCATAGTTACGGATCGTGGTGGAACCACCCTAGTTGTTGCACTTCGAGTCCTTTGAATCTTCTTAGCCGAGGATCTTGGTGGGACCACCCTAGCTTTTGCATACTGAGTTCTTTAAACCTGCATTGTTACGGATCGTGGTGGAACCACCCTAGCTGTTGCACTTCGAGTCCCTTGAATCTTCTTAGCCGAGGATCTTGGTGGGACCACCCTAGCTTTTGCATACTGAGTTCTTTAAACCTGCATTGTTACGGATCATGGTGAGACCACCCTAGCTGTTGCATATTGAGTTCTTTGAACCTGCATTGTTACGGATCGTGGTGGAACCACCCTAGTTGTTGCACCTCGAGTCCTTTAAATCTTCTTATCCGAGGATCGTGGTGGGACCACCCTAGCTGTTGCACCTCGAGTCCTTTAAACCTTCTTATCCGAGTATCGGGGTGGGACCACCCTAGCTGTTGCATATTGTGTTCTTTAAACCTGTATTGTTACGGATCGTGGTGGAACCACCCTAGGTGTTGCACTTCGAGTCCTTTAAATCTTCTTAGCCGAGGATCTTGGAGGGATCACCCTAGCTTTTGCATATTGAGTTCTTTAAACCTTCTTATCCGAGTATCGGGGTGGGACCACCCTAGCTGTTGCATATTGAGTTCTTTGAACCTGCATTGTTACGGATCGTGGTGGAACCACCCTAGTTGTTGCACTTCGAGTCCTTTAAATCTTCTTAGCCGAGGATCGTGGTGGGACCACCCTAGCTTTTGCATATTGAGTTCTTTAAACCTTCTTAGCCGAGGATCGTGGTGGGACCGCCCTAGCTTTTGCATACTGAGTTCTTTAAACCTGCATTGTTACGGATCGTGGTGGAACCACCCTAGCTATGTTGCACTTCGAGTCCTTTGAATCTTCTTAGCCGAGGATCTTGGTGGGACCACCCTAGCTTTTGCATATTGAGTTCTTTAAACCTTCTTATCCAGTATCGGGGTGGGACCACCTAGCTGTTGCATATTGAGTTCTTTAAACCTGCATTGTTACGGATCGTGGTGGAACCACCCTAGGTGTTGCACTTCGAGTCCTTTAAATCTTCTTAGCCGAGGATCTTGGTGGGACCACCTAGCTGTTGCATATTGAGTTCTTTGAATCTTCTTGGCCGAGGATCTTGGTGGGACCACCTAGCTGTTGCATATTGAGTTCTTTGAACCTGCATAGTTACGGATCGTGGTGGAACCACCCTAGTTGTTGCACTTCGAGTCCCTTGAATCTTCTTAGCCGAGGATCGTGGTGGGTCCACCCTAGCTGTTGCATATTGAGTTCTTTGAACCTGCATTGTTACGGATCGTGGTGGAACCACCCTAGATGTTGCACTTCGAGTCCTTTGAATCTTCTTAGCCGAGGATCTTGGTGGGACCACCTAGCTTTTGCATATTGAGTTCTTTAAACCTTCTTATCCGAGTATCGGGGTGGGACCACCTAGCTGTTGCATATTGTGTTCTTTAAACCTGTATTGTTACGGATCGTGGTGGAACCACCTAGGTGTTGCACTTCGAGTCCTTTAAATCTTCTTAGCCGAGGATCGTGGTGGGACCACCCTAGGTGCTGCACTTCGAGTCCCTTGAATCTTCTTAGCCGAGGATCGTGGTGGGTCCACCCTAGCTGTTGCATATTGAGTTCTTTGAACCTGCATAGTTACGGCTTGTGGTGGAACCACCCTAGTTGGTGCACTTCGAGTCCTTTGAATCTTCTTAGCCGAGGATCTTGGTGGAACCACCCTAGCTTTTGCATACTGAGTTCTTTAAACCTGCATTGTTACGGATCGTGGTGGAACCACCTAGCTGTTGCATATTGAGTTCTTTGAACCTGCATTGTTACGGATCGTGTTGGGACCATCCTAGATGTTGTACCTCGAGTCCCTTAAATCTTCTTATCCGAGGATCGTGGTCATACCAGCCTTGCTGTTGCTTATTGAGTTCTTTGTACCTGCTTTGTTACGGATCGTGGTGGAACCTCCCTAGTTGTTTCACCTCGAGTCCTTTAAATCTTCTTATCCGAGGATCGTGGTGGGACCACCTAGCTGTTGCACCTCGAGTCCTTTAAACCTTCTTATCCGAGTATCGGGGTGGGACCACCCTAGCTGTTGCATATTGTGTTCTTTAAACCTGTATTGTTACGGATCGTGGTGGAACCACCCTAGGTGTTACACTTCGAGTCCTTTAAATCTTCTTAGCCGAGGATCTTGGAGGATCACCCTAGCTTTTGCATATTGAGTTCTTTAAACCTTCTTATCCGAGGATCGTGGTGGGACCCCCCTAGCTGTTGCATATTGTGTTCTTTAAACCTGTATTGTTACGGAGCGTGGTGGAACCACGCTAGGTGTTGCACTTCGAGTCCTTTAAATCTTCTTAGCCGAGGATCGTTGTGGGACCACCCTAGCTGTGGCATATTGAGTTCTTTGAACCTGCATTGTTACGGATCGTGGTGGAACCACCCTAGTTGTTGCACTTCGAGTCCTTTGAATCTTCTTAGCCGAGGATCTTGGTGGGACCACCCTAGCTTTTGCATACTGAGTTCTTTAAACCTGCATTGTTACGGATCGTGGTGGAACCACCCTAGCTGTTGCACTTCGAGTCCTTTGAATCTTCTTAGCCGAGGATCGTGGTGGGACCACCCTAGCTTTTGCATATTGAGTTCTTTAAACCTTCTTAGCCGAAGATCGTGGTGGGACCGCCCTAGCCTTTGCATACTGAGTTCTTTAAACCTGCATTGTTACGGATCGTGGTGGAACCACCCTAGCTGTTGCATATTGAGTTCTTTGAACCTGCATTGTTGCGGATCGTGTTGGGACCATCCTAGATGTTGTACCTCGAGTCCCTTAAATCTTCTTATCCGAGGATCGTGGTGAGACCACCCTAGCTGTTGCATATTGAGTTCTTTAAACCTGCATTGTTACGGATCGTGTTGGGACCACCCTAGATGTTGCACCTCGAGTCCTTTAAATCTTCTTATCCGAGGATCGTGGTGGGACCACCCTAGGTGCTGCACTTCGAGTCCGTTGAATCTTCTTAGCCGAGGATCGCGGTGGTACCACCCTAGCTGTTGCATATTGAGTTCTTTGAACCTGCATTGTTACGGATCGTGGTGGAACCACCCTAGTTGTTGCACTTCGAGTCCTTTGAATCTTCTTAGCCGAGGATCGTGGTGGGACCACCCTAGCTTTTGCATATTGAGTTCTTTAAACCTTCTTAGCCGAGGATCGTGGTGGGACCGCCCTAGCTTTTGCATACTGAGTTCTTTAAACCTGCATTGTTACGGATCGTGGTGGAACACCCTAGCTGTTGCATATTGAGTTCTTTGAACCTGCATTGTTACGGATCGTGTTGGGACCATCCTAGATGTTGCACCTCGAGTCCTTTAAACCTTCTTATCCGAGTATCGGGGTGGGACCACCCTAGCTGTTGCATATTGTGTTCTTTAAACCTGTATTGTTACGGATCGTGGTGGAACCACCCTAGGTGTTGCACTTCGAGTCCTTTAAATCTTCTTAGCCGAGGATCGTGGTGGGACCACCCTAGGTGCTGCACTTCGAGTCCCTTGAATCTTCTTAGCCGAGGATCGCGGTGGTACCACCCTAGCTGTTGCATATTGAGTTCTTTGAACCTGCATTGTTACGGATCGTGGTGGAACCACCCTAGTTGTTGCACTTCGAGTCCTTTGAATCTTCTTAGCCGAGGATCGTGGTGGGACCACCCTAGCTTTTGCATATTGAGTTCTTTAAACCTTCTTAGCCGAGAATCGTGGTGGGACCGCCCTAGCCTTTGCATACTGAGTTCTTTAAACCTGCATTGTTACGGATCGTGGTGGAACCACCCTAGCTGTTGCATATTGAGTTCTTTGAACCTGCATTGTTACGGATCGTGTTGGGACCATCCTAGATGTTGTACCTCGAGTCCCTCAAATCTTCTTATCCGAGGATCGTGGTGAGACCACCCTAGCTGTTGCATATTGAGTTCTTTGAACCTGCATTGTTACGGATCGTGGTGGAACCACCCTAGTTGTTGCACTTCGAGTCCTTTGAATCTTCTTAGCCGAGGATCGTGGTGGGACCACCCTAGCTTTTGCATATTGAGTTCTTTAAACCTTCTTAGCCGAAGATCGTGGTGGGACCGCCCTAGCTTTTGCATACTGAGTTCTTTAAACCTGCATTGTTACGGATCGTGGTGGAACCACCCTAGCTGTTGCATATTGAGTTCTTTGAACCTGCATTGTTACGGATCGTGTTGGAACCATCCTAGATGTTGTACCTCGAGTCCTTTAAACCTTCTTATCCGAGTATCGGGGTGGGACCACCCTAGCTGTTGCATATTGTGTTCTTTAAACCTGTATTGTTACGGATCGTGGTGGAACCACCCTAGGTGTTGCACTTCGAGTCCTTTAAATCTTCTTAGCCGAGGATCGTGGTGGGACCACCCTAGGTGCTGCACTTCGAGTCCCTTGAATCTTCTTAGCCGAGGATCGCGGTGGGACCACCCTAGCTGTTGCATATTGAGTTCTTTGAACCTGCATTGTTACGGATCGTGGTGGAACCACCCTAGTTGTTGCACTTCGAGTCGTTTGAATCTTCTTAGCCGAGGATCGTGGTGGGACCACCCTAGATTTTGCATATTGAGTTCTTTAAACCTTCTTAGCCGAGGATCGTGGTGGGACCGCCCTAGCTTTTGCATACTGAGTTCTTTAAACCTGCATTGTTACGGATCGTGGTGGAACCACCCTAGCTGTTGCATATTGAGTTCTTTGAACCTGCATTGTTACGGATCGTGTTGGAACCATCCTAGATGTTGTACCTCGAGTCCCTTAAATTTTCTTATCCGAGGATCGTGGTGAGACCACCCTAGCTGTTGCATATTGAGTTCTTTAAACCTGCATTGTTACGGATCGTGTTGGAACCATCCTAGATGTTGTACCTCGAGTCCCTGAAATCTTCTTATCCGAGGATCGTGGTGGGACCACCTAGCTGTTGCACCTCGAGTCCTTTAAATCTTCTTATCCGAGTATCGGGTGGGACCACCCTAGCTGTTGCATATTGTGTTCTTTAAACCTGTATTGTTACGGATCGTGGTGGAACCACCCTAGGTGTTGCACTTCGAGTCCTTTAAATCTTCTTAGCCGAGGATCGTGGTGGGACCACTAGCTTTTGCATATTGAGTTCTTCAAACCTTCTTATCCGAGGATCGTGGTGGGACCACCCTAGCTTTTGCATATTGAGTTCTTTAAACCTTCTTAGCCGAGGATCGTGGTGGAACCACCCTAGCTGTTGCATATTGAGTTCTTTGAACCTGCATTGTTACGGATCGTGTTGGGACCATCCTAGATGTTGTACCTCGAGTCCCTCAAATCTTCTTAGCCGAGGATCGTGGTGGAACCACCCTAGCTGTTGCATATTGAGTTCTTTGAACATGCATTGTTACGGATCGTGTTGGAACCATCCTAGATGTTGTACCTCGAGTCCCTTAAATTTTCTTATCCGAGGATCGTGGTGAGACCACCCTAGCTGTTGCATATTGAGTTCTTTAAACCTGCATTGTTACGGATCGTGTTGGGACCACCCTAGATGTTGCACCTCGAGTCCTTTAAATCTTCTTATCCGAGGATCGTGGTGGGACCACCCTAGCTGTTGCACCTCGAGTCCTTTAAACTTTCTCATCCGAGTATCGGGGTGGGACCACCCTAGCTGTTGCATATTGTGTTCTTTAAACCTGTATTGTTACGGATCGTGGTGGAACCACCCTAGGTGTTGCACTTCGAGTCCTTTAAATCTTCTTAGCCGAGGATCGTGGTGGGACCACCCTAGCTTTTGCATATTGAGTTCTTTAAACCTTCTTAGCCGAGAATCGTGGTGGGACCGCCCTAGCCTTTGCATACTGAGTTCTTTAAACCTGCATTGTTACGGATCGTGGTGGAATCACCCTAGCTGTTGCATATTGAGTTCTTTGAACCTGCATTGTTACGGATCGTGTTGGGACCATCCTAGATGTTGTACCTCGAGTCCCTCAAATCTTCTTATCCGAGGATCGTGGTGAGACCACCCTAGCTGTTGCATATTGAGTTCTTTAAACCTGCATTGTTACGGATCGTGTTGGGACCACCCTAGATGTTGCACCTCGAGTCCTTTAAATCTTCTTATCCGAGGATCGTGGTGGGACCACCCTAGCTGTTGCACCTCGAGTCCTTTAAACCTTCTTATCCGAGTATCGGGGTGGGACCACCCTAG
This sequence comes from Aplectana chamaeleonis, assembly GCA_029168955.1. NCBI lineage: Eukaryota > Metazoa > Nematoda > Chromadorea > Rhabditida > Cosmocercidae > Aplectana > Aplectana chamaeleonis. Next base: position 40,531 of record JAPDOI010000207.1, on the reverse strand, counting down.
CTGTTGCATATTGTGTTCTTTAAACCTGTATTGTTACGGATCGTGGTGGAACCACCCTAGGTGTTGCACTTCGAGTCCTTTAAATCTTCTTAGCCGAGGATCGTGGTGGGACCACCCTAGGTGCTGCACTTCGAGTCCCTTGAATCTTCTTAGCCGAGGATCGTGGTGGGACCATCCTAGCTGTTGCATATTGAGTTCTTTGAACCTGCATAGTTACGGATCGTGGTGGAACCACCCTAGTTGTTGCACTTCGAGCCCTTTGAATCTTCTTAGCCGAGGATCTTGGTGGGACCACCCTAGCTTTTGCATATTGAGTTCTTTAAACCTTCTTAGCCGAGGATCGTGGTGGGACCGCCCTAGCCTTTGCATACTGAGTTATTTAAACCCGCATTGTTACGGATCGTGGTGGAACCACCCTAGCTGTTGCATATTGAGTTCTTTGAACCTGCATTGTTACGGATCGTGTTGGAACCATCCTAGATGTTGTACCTCGAGTCCCTTAAATTTTCTTATCCGAGGATCGTGGTGAGACCACCCTAGCTGTTGCATATTGTGTTCTTTAAACCTGTATTGTTACGGATCGTGGTGGAACCACCCTAGGTGTTGCACTTCGAGTCCTTTAAATCTTCTTAGCCGAGGATCGTGGTGGGACCACCCTAGCTTTTGCATATTGAGTTCTTTAAACCTTCTTATCCGAGAATCGTGGTGGGACCGCCCTAGCCTTTGCATACTGGGTTATTTAAACCTGCATTGTTACGGATCGTGGTGGAACCACCCTAGCTGTTGCATATTGAGTTCTTTGAACCTGCATTGTTACGGATCGTGTTGGAACCATCCTAGATGTTGTACCTCGAGTCCCTTAAATTTTCTTATCCGAGGATCGTGGTGAGACCACCCTAGCTGTTGCATATTGAGTTCTTTAAACCTGCATTGTTACGGATCGTGTTGGGACCACCCTAGATGTTGCACCTCGAGTCCTTTAAATCTTCTTATCCGAGGATCGTGGTGGGACCACCCTAGCTGTTGCACCTCGAGTCCTTTAAACTTTCTCATCCGAGTATCGGGGTGGGACCACCCTAGCTGTTGCATATTGTGTTCTTTAAACCTGTATTGTTACGGATCGTGGTGGAACCACCCTAGTTGTTGCACTTCGAGTCCTTTGAATCTTCTTAGCCGAGGATCTTGGTGGGACCACCCTAGCTTTTGCATATTGAGTTCTTTAAACCTTCTTAGCCGAGAATCGTGGTGGGACCGCCCTAGCCTTTGCATACTGAGTTCTTTAAACCTGCATTGTTACGGATCGTGGTGGAATCACCCTAGCTGTTGCATATTGAGTTCGCTCAAGTTCTAAGTTGTTCGAGAACCTCAATAGATTTTTTAGCGTAAAGTTCCTAACCCCTTAGAAAAAGCAAAATTGCAAAAATCCTTCCAGAGGCATACCGATTACTGCAAGTTCCAAGATTACAAAACCAAAAGATACAATGTTATAGCGTAAACGCTGCCTTTTTTAGACATATGAATCAATTGAGAACTGGTGTAAATCGGTCCGCTAATCCACGGATGGTGGGCTGGTGCTAATAATTGCGACACGAAGTTGAGCAATTCTGCTAATACTTTGTCCGGTTTTTTACCTGAAAATGTTTACTGCGGTTATTAAAAGTAGTATTCAATAATAATTTCTATGTCGATATCATTAGCTGAAACGAAGGGTTGACCACCTGGCAGAGCTGAATTTGTTAAGATATTGTGTAAAGATGGAAAAACGAAAATTCTTTGAAGGCAACGATTGAAACCACCTTCAAATTATCACCAGAAATCGTAAGGTCCGTGGCCCACTGCAACAACAGTATTGAAAACCGGCTTAAAACGAGCAACCAATAGCAATATGCGGCCGCGAAACTTTGAAAATGGTGTGCTCGTCCCACCCACTTCCTCGGTAGCCAAAGGAAAGTGGGTGGAGTGAGTACACCACATTCAAGTTTTGGGACCTCATGGCGGGAAAGGGTACGTAGCAAACGCGCGCACACGCTCACGATCAATGACAGTAAGATTTGCTCCAAACTAGAGGATACATTGACTGCTCAACTGGGTTGTTTTTAGTTTGTCGATTTCAAATTATTCGAATATATTCGAATCGAATTTATTCAGATCTATTCAAAATTCGGACGTCGAAAAAGGGGGCATTCGAATATATTCGAAATTCAGACCTCAAAAGGGGTCGTTCGTATGTATTCAAAAATCGGGCTTAGAGAAAAGAGGATATTCTAATCTATTCAAAAATCGGACGTTAAAAAAGGGGGTCATTCGAATCTATTCGATATTCGGTCTTTTCGTCCAGGGCTCAACTATAGTGAACATTGTTTAATTTTTAAAAAGTCGGACAGAGTATTTATTTGATCAAATTCCTACTATCAGCCCACCAACTGACGATAATATTGTATGCTCGGAACTTAGCATTCGTGAAACTTTCTTTCTAGGAAAAAGCGGAGATATGTTCGAAGAATTTCTCTCCGCTTAAATCAAGCCAGAAAGGGAACTTTTGAGAAGAATAATCGAAATCTTTAAAAGTTGAGCTTCCTTGCAAAATTAACGATTTGCAATGTCATATTTCCGAAAAATTAGAAAATTAAAAATTGTAAAAGGGCTTGGAAAAATTTAGGAGATGATTCCGTCGTCGTTTTTCCCCTCTCTTATGGCTGGGAAACACTTCGACCACCATCCCACTCACGCCCATACGAGAATCTTCTTCTTCTTCTTCTTCTTCTTCAGCGTTTGTCCCGCTCCATAGCAGAGTCCGCCATTCTGGTTTGTTGGCGCCATTTAGCTCGATCGTGCGCCTGGTCGGGGTGTACGCCGGCAGCTTTCATGTCAGAGTGCAGCGTGTCAAACCAACGCTGCTTCGGACGGTCTCTAGGCCGTTTTCCTTGAACATCGAGATTGGTAGCAACGCTGCAAACAGAATCGCCAAGCTAGCTCGAAGAGTGTGGCCATACCATCTCAGACGAGATTCGCGCAGCTTGTCGTTGATCAGGGCAACACCGAACCGCTCTCGAATGTCATCATTACGCACTCGATCCAGGCGCGTTAGGCCAGCCGTCCATCTCAACATCTTCGTTTCCATCACGCATAGGCGGCGCTCTGCCTCCTTCGTTGCAGGCCAGCATTCAGCACCATAAAGCGCCACCGGTCGATTGACACTCCGGTGAACCTTCGACTTTAGATGGTCGGGTATGCTCTTGTCGCACATGACGCCCGTCGTGGAACGCCATTTCAACCACGCGGAGTTTACACGAGCAGTGATCTCTTGATTGAGGCTGCCGTTAGATGATATTGCCGATCCAGGGTACTTGAAAGCGTCAGCTCGGAGTAGCTGAATACCGTCTATCCTGATGGTCCCAGACTCATTCGCATCGGTTGTCAAGTACTCGGTTTTCCTAACATTGAAACGAAGGCCAATTTGTGCCAAGCGATCCCTCCAAGCTTGCACTTGCTTCTCAAGTTCGTCTTTGCTATCGGTCGCCAACAATACATCGTCTGCATAGAGTAAAGTCCATGGCGCAGGCATCTGCAGATCCCTTGTTATAGCATCCATGACAACGATGAAGAGGAGCGGTGATAGAGCCGAACCTTGATGAACGCCGACAGAAATCGGGAAATCCCTTGACGTTCCAGCGGCCGCCTGCACTCGGCTTTTTGGATCGGTGTACAGGATTTGGACCCACTCGATAAGCTCTTCAGGTCGAAGTGAGATCGCGGCGCATACCAGATGACATCATGCGGGACGCGGTCGAAAGCCTTCTCCAAGTCTAGAAAAGCAAAATGTAGTGCCTTTTGTTTTTTGCGGTGCTTCTCAACCAAGAGTCTTGCAGCGTGGATAGCATCGGTAGTCCCACAGGAGGGAACGAATCCGCATTGATTGTTAGAAATCTGGACGATATCGCGAATGCGTGCATCGAAAATTCGTTCAAAGATCTTCACAGTGTGAGACAACAGGCGAATCGGTCTATAGTTTGCACAGTCGGCGGGGCTGCCTTTCTTTTCCAAATAGAAATCGTCGTGCTTTGATGCCAGTCTCCAGGCGTTTTCCTCTCCTCGACAATTTGATTGAAGAATTTTGTGAGCCAGCTAGCGGAATTCCAGTGTCTCGACTTCCACACTTCCGCAGCCCCCTCGTCCGGACCAGTCCCCTTGCCTGTCTCCTGCCTTTTCAACGCCGCTTCAACTTCTTCGACCGAAATCGGTTGTACGGGACCACAAATTGGCGCAGTCTGGAAGACAGGCGGATGATCGAATTCTTGTGAACATATTTTCCCGAAATGTTTATTATTTTATTATTTATCAACATGCACGCTAAGGTGCGCATAGAAAGAACAAAAGAATAGTACGCAAGACAAATCAAACCCATAGCAGTAGGCACAAAGGATAAAACGAAAAGCAAAAAGCAGTGGAGGTTTTTCGCTAATTTCATTCAAAAATCTCATTTTGTCTTTTATAATGCGGAACTCACACTCTCAGATCTATTCCGACAAAATATTGTGAAATATATGGTATGCAGAATCACGAGGCAAGAAAAGTCAGGTGGATGACGCTAGGGAGACGCCATTTACACGAGCACTAGGGCATTCATGTAAACTCTGATGCCAAGTTTTCGGGTGTTAGGTATTCCCTACCCCTAACAATTTAGCCTCAGATCCACCAACAGGAAAGGTTAAATTTAGGTTGATCAAAAAAGTTGAGTTCGACGGAATATTATGAGAGATACTCGAGCAAAAAACACCAACTTTTTGGCTAAGCAAAAGCGATGAGGAACCTCCATTTATTGATAAAACAACAGCTGCAACCGCTATAACAAAAAAAAACAAGGCAGCTGGAATTGTACCATAACCCAAGATCATAGAAGCAGCTTCCCATCCAAACGATATAGATTTGCCGACTTGTCGTATCATTGCCATAGACCACTACAAATCCTGGATTCTGAGATTTTTTCTCAAGCTCAGGTGTCACCATTTTAGAGTAATCCAATCTCAGTTAACCAGCGCTTCTTCAATCTAGAAATCAGAAATGTTAAGTTGTTCCAGGACATCCATTTTCTTCAGGCGCCTCCTAAAATTGATGCATTCTGAGCCTCTAAAACGCCGTCTGGTAACATTTGTAACCATCTAGCCGCACGCGAGAATAGCAAATTGAGTAACTTGGATTGATGGCATCCACGAAAAGAATTAAACTGCATCGAAAAAATACCTGTTCTTCCTCTACATGGCCTGAAAGTTCAATATTTACTGGATCTCAACTTCAATTCACCTCGAAGAACTTTGAAACAAAAGACCATGTTGTTCAACACGCGGCGATAAAGTAAGCTACGCAGTTTGAACATGTTCAACCTCTCTCTGTAACTTGGCATAGACAATAGGGATTCAGAGTTAGGAGTACATCTATATAGTAGAATACGAGTGAATCGCGTCGAATACGTAGAATACGAGATAGTCGCGCCATCGTTCCATCACGCGCTCGCGATCCATTAGCAGTTGACCTCCTTCGTCATCAACACCACAAAACCTCTTCACATCTTCGGTTTGCCTATGACGTGACTTTGCAAGCCAATAGAGAATGCGCTCACCGTCTCTCGTGTCGAGCTTTCGATGGACCTCGCTGTAGTGACCAGCCTTTGCTATGACCACGGCTTGTTTCGCAGCCCTCTTCCCTTCCGTGTACTTCCGCCAAATGTCTGCCGTCTCGTTGTTTAGGAAGGCGTGGTAAAGCCGCTTCTTCTCACGTACCTTTTTCTTCACTTCTTCCGTCCAGAGCCACGTCTGCTTGTCAATGTTACGACGGCCAGGTATTATCACTCCCAGCTTCAAGCGTGCCCCTTCTAGAATCAACGAGATTGCATTTTGCCACGTTTCCTCTACGCTCATAACTGTAGACAGTTGGATGTTTGACATCATAGCCTGTTCGTAATCTCTGAGTCGCCACCATTTGAAACGTGCCGGTCCACAACATTCCCTCTGCTTCTGCTTTGGCGGCGCAATTTTGATCGTGCAGATCAACGGTCGGTGTTGTGCGGCAATCGTTTCGAAAGGCACGACCTCGGCATCAGTAACAAGACATTGATCGCGACGGCGAACCAGGATGAAGTCTATCTGTGTTTTGTTGTTACCGCTGTAGGAAGATATGAGATGTGATGGGCGCTTCCGAAACTTCGTGTTTGTAATGACCAGGTCGTTCGAGTCCGCGTATTCGAGAATGCGCTCGCCGTCGACATTCCGCGTCCCATATCCAGAACCTCCGTGACAGCTGTGTCCGTTCTTCGTCGATCCAATATGTCCATTCAAATCTCCCGCGACAATTATGGTGTCTTCTGATGGTACTTCTGCGATTTTCTCGTGCAACAGTGCCCAGAATTCGTCCTTTACTTGGTCAATACATCCGGTTTGTGGAGCGCATACCGAAAATACGTGGTACCGTATTTTCGTATAATAGGAGATCAAAGCTGAAACTCCAGAGCGAACGAAATAACTGGGCAAAACAAAGGAGGTAGGATATGAAATGAGATGTAAAAATGACGCAGGAATACTCACAAGAAGAGGTGACGAATCATTGTTGGAGAAAGCGTGTAAGGCAATAGACGACATTAGCATGGCCATCGTTAATGACGGAATCGTGGCCATATGAAGTGTCGCGAAAGTGTTCCTGGATATGTAAGCAGCAGTAGTGTTGAGTATACGCTTACTTTGCTGTGAGGTCATTTCAAGCGGACTATCCTGTCAACAAAATGACAAAGACATTCCGGAAATTCGTAATCTGAAATCCATGTCTAGGCGATCTAGGATTCACTGGTACTGTGCTCATCTGGACCGAATTCCAATTGCGTCTCGACACGCTTTGCGGCCGCACGCGTTCGAGTCAGGCGGGTTTCCAGCGTCAAAGCCGACTCGATGTGGCTTTTTATACAATTTTCTCCAATTTTTTTTAGCTTCCAGTTTCCAAAACCCACCTAGAGTCAGCAGATCGGCGGCTGCGGAGCTAGAAGCTCTTCTGACACGAGAGCGTGCGGCCGCAAAGCGTGTCGAGACCAGGGGTGTGCGGCAATTGCCGTTTGCCGGCTATTTTTGGGGTTTGCCGTTGCCGTTTGCCGAAATTTTCGTCTAAAACGGCAAATTTTCGGCAAAAATATGTAAAACAAAAGGATTCGCCCTTATTGCAGTTTTTGTATTGGTCAGCAATTCGAAGCTGCTACAATTAATTATTCTGACTAGTTCCAGCTGATGTAATGTGTAATTGTATCCATTAAATTGGTAACTGATGAGAACATAAACTCTCTTATAAACTCTTGACGAAGCAGTCAGAAGAAATCGTCCAAGTTCTAAGTTGTTTATGAGCCTCCAAATGTCTTCTTTTCAATTATGGAACTCTCAACCCCTTAGAAATGCTAAATTTGCAAAAAAAACCTTTTCCAAAAGCATTTAGACTCCGGCAAGTTCCGAGATTACAAAACCAAGTGGTATCAAAGTTGTAGCGTGAAAGCAGCCACTTAAAGGCCGTGTTCACGATAATCTTTGATTTTGAGATTAATTGCTGATTAGGTTGTTTGGCCCCTGGGTAGAAGTGAAGTGACCAAGAAATCGAGAAAAACGCACCAGAAGGGCACGAAATCCTCAAATCTCACCCCACCTATGAAAGTTCACAGAAACTGTTCGCTGCGACGATGAAATTTTTTGTGGAACCGTCTTTTGCAATGCTCTACTTACTCCCTGTTGCTTTGTACGTTCCTTCAGACCCTAACTAATACTGTTTTGCCTAGAATATTCTTCCGTTTTTCATTAGCCCCATTTTTTATAAGTGACAACCACCATGAAAATGTTCATAAAATCGGACAACTAGTCGAGGCCAGAGAATAATGACACTGGAATACGACGTTTTGTGAGTTTCTCGCTGTTTCTTCGTAATTTTCGAAACACTTGACCAACGCATTGATTTGAGTGGAAAACTCGGGAACGAAAATCATCCGCGAACACTGCCTTTAAACATACA